>CM032155.1:1781026-2981026 GCA_018901935.1 Pugionium cornutum | reverse complement strand
GAATTAGTTTTAGGATTAGGATATAATTTTTAGGGTTAATTCTCATATAAAATTTTATATGAGAATTAGTTTTAGGATTAGGACACTGGTTTTGCATTGGAATTTTCCATATTATTAAAAATCGACCAAGGGAAAATAATCATTTTCATTGATCAAACGTAAATCTAAACCGAAAAGTCCCAAAAACTCGTCAAAAGAACAAACCTGTTTTCCTCTAAAACCACTTTGCAAGCTCTATATACTACACTGCACATTTTCTATGCAATCTTTGCTCAAAAAGGAGAAAAAGCTTCATCAAGATCCAAATCCATTTCTGATTGATTCAAGAACCTGCACAACCTCAGCCATACTGGGTCTCTTCAGTGGATTCTCCGACGTGCAAATCAGTCCTAACTTCATGACTTGAATCAGCTCATTCTCTTCAAACTCTCTCAACCTTCTGTCAAAACAATCAGAAGCCGAACCAATATCCAACAAATCCCTCACATAATCTCTCAAGATCAAGACTTCGTTTTTAGATGGGGACTCCACCGGTTTCCTACCAGTAACCAATTCAAGAAGAACCACACCGTAACTATACACATCGCATTTCTCACTCGCTCTCAAGCTTTGCTGAGCTAGCTCTGGAGCAATGTACCCAACCGCACTGTGGAACTTTTTTGTCAGACCGAAACTGTCCATAACAGGTAGAAACTTTTCTAACCCGTAATCTGATAGCTTTGCCTCATACCTTTCGTCTAGAAGAATGTTGGTGGACTTAACATTGAGATGAAGAATCGCGGGTTTACAGTCATTGTGAAGGAAAGAGAGCGCTTTCGCAGTTCCTAAAGCTATCTGAAATCTTCTCTGCCAATTTAAATCGGTATTCCCATGACTTGAGCTGGTTCCCGGGAAGATTCTTAGGTGTAGGTTATCGTAGAGGCTACCGTTGGGGACAAATTCAGAGAGAATCAACTGCATTGTTGAGGAAAAGTAGTAACCTTGGAAAGAAGATAGATTCGAATGTTGCAAACCTCCAAGCCTTGCGATTTCTTGCTCAAACTCTTCTTGGTTTCTGATTCTTCCTAAAGTCTCAAGCTTTTTCACTGCAATTGAAACCCCTCCTTCAAAAGATGCTCTATAGACTGATCCAATCGATCCCATGCCGATTATATTTTCCTTGTCGAGCAAAGCTTTTGTACCCTCCTCCCAATCTTCATACTTTGACGGCAAATTCTTGCTGAAAAGAACAAGCTTTCCGATTATCACACCGCTAGAGTCGATTGAAGGTGCTAGAGGAGTGGTTTCGACTGTAACTATTTCTTCGTCTTTTCTCTTTTTACGAGCTCTTAGGTTCAAAGCAAGCACTAGACAGACACCAAATATGATAACAGCAGCGGCAATTATAACAATGATAACCGAAATGCTTAGAGCTTTAGACTTTCTTGATTTTTCTGCGGCTCCACGTGAGTTGCAGGGAGTTACCAGAGGATCACCGCAAAGGAAAGGGTTGTTGGAAAATGCAGAAGAACCGAAAGCTTGCATCTTTGGAACAAGTGGGATAACACCAGATAGATTGTTGTAGGAGACATTGAAATACGTTAGTGTATTCAAATTCCCAAGGGAAGACGGGATGGACCCTGAGAAAAGATTCTGTGAAAGATCAAGAAACTGGATTTTGGAGAGGTTTCCAAGTTCATTTGGAATACTTCCATAGAGACGGTTCCGATGCAGATCAAGAATCTCTAGGTTTGTTAAGTTTAGTAGCTTCTTAGGGATCTCTCCTTCTAAATCATTCCCTGAAACATCTCTGCAATCAACAAGCCCAACGTTTACCAACAATGTGAGATTCAAATATAGTAACAAGAATCGACAAATTCGCTAAAACACTCACAGTTCAAGCAGTACTCTGCAATTGGATACATCATCTGGAATTTTACCGAAGAGAATGAGATTATGCAGATTCAAAACCTGTAGAAATTCCAAACTTCCAATCTCTCCTGGTATCTCCCCATCTATAGAATTATTGCCTAATCTAATAACCGAAAGCCTCTCCATCTTCCCAATACCTCCCGGGATACTCCCGTTCAGCTTGTTAGACTCCAAGTCCAAAAGCTTGAGACTTTTACAACCCGTTATACCGGCGGAGATCCTACCAGTTAACTCATTCGACGAAGCATCCAATACCTCCAAACTTTGGGCGCAATCAACTATCTCTCCAATCTCCCCACCAAACCGGTTCCAAGAGATATTGACATAAATAATGTTACTGAATCTAAGAACCTTGAAAGGCGCTAACCCGTGGAACAAATTACTTCCAATATCAAGATGCCTCAATCTATGACATTTCAGTATCTCCTCAGAGACATTACCAGACAACAAATTGTTTCTGACTGAGACATACTCAAGCATTGGAATATCGCAGATTCTAGGCGGCATAACTCCATTAAGATTGTTGTAAGATAAATCAAATCCTTGGAGGTTGTCACAGTTTACTATTGAAGCAGGGATTGATCCGGAGAGATTGTTATGAGACAGTGAAACAAAGTTGGTCTTGTAGCAGAACTTAAACAAAGAAACCGGAATCTCCCCGGAGAAACCATTTTCAGACAAGTCGAGAAACCTTAAGCTAGACAATTCGCCGATAAACTCCGGGATTGGACCAGAAAATGAATTGGAACTAATATTAATCGTCCACAGAGTTTGCAATTTGAAGTAATCTGATGGTAAGTTACCTGTAAACCTGTTGCCAAACAAGTTCAGAACTCGAATAAACCTTAGACCGGACAATCCCGGAGTTAGGGATCCCGCGAGACTAGTGTTCCACAGAACGATTTTGTCCACGAATCCTTCTGGGTTACAAGTGACTCCATTGAAGCTAATGCAGAGGTCGCCGTCGGAGACCCAAGAGGCCAAGCTGTTGTACGGATCTTCACTAATATTGTCTTTGAATCGAAGCAGAATGTCTCGTTCTTCGACTGTATCAGAGTAACATGGAGAAGTTGAAATGTAGATGAAATTTACCAAAAACAGAAAAAGATGAACACTTTTCATATTCGGCTGAAAAACGGATCTACCCAAATGACATTGTCGCTTCAGGACCCGAATCCGAAAACGAACCCGGTTCGAGAATCTGCAATCCTTCCAGAGAGCTCGATATTGGGATTCGTCCTCTATCGGCAGAATCAAGAACAAGTAGCTGCATTTACCAAGTCTTCCGAAATCTGAAGCTGAGTAGTATATTCAACAAACGAGATGGTTTATTTTTCTTGGAATTGAGCTCAAGCTAACAACTTTTTCAACTGCTTTTGCATTTATTTTGGTCAGCCATAACGGCTAGAAAACTTACCGACCAGAGTCAAAACTCTGGAGAAACGACAAAAAAGATAGAACCACAGATTCAAGAACGACCCGAGATCAATAAACAGAGAATAAGTTTTCCAACGACATACACAAAATTAAGAAATATCCTCAAGGTCATCTTGCATTACAGAGACGAAAAGAATGTGCCTTGGCTGGAAAGTAAGCTGGTGAATGAATCAGTATCTTTCATCCTCTCTCTTTCTCTCTCATTCTCTCTGGATTCCACCAAATGGAGAAGAAGCACGTGCCTGTTTTGTTCATCGTCTATATATGCATACATATATCATATATGTGTGAAGTGTAAGTAAACATATATGTAATGGAATAGAGTGTCGGGTTGTCTGTACTTCTACCAAAGCATTTATTCTCTCCTTCACCAACCAAAGTGCCATTAAATAACCCCAACCTAAAAACTTTCAAATTAATACTAGAAAACTCGATTTTCAAGAAAGAAGAAAACAAGTAATAATGGTCCCATCACTTGAGTGCGTGTACAGAGAATTGCACATTTAATATTAGATTTAAATGATTAGGAGTATATATTAATGTTTTTTTCTAGTTATAGTAAAACTAATGACTTCAAAATAAAAATTGAATAACATATTTTGGGCATTATATAGCTTACATGGCTTTCAATCATTCGGACTATGTTTATGCTTGGGTTTATCTTTCAAAGATTCATAAGTTAAGCTCCAAATCAAAGTTTTGAAAACTTATAAATTTAAAATAGAAGAGAGTTAGAGCGATAGAAAGGAGACCATAAAAGTAAACATCTTTCTGTCATTTGTTTTTATGTGGTTTCGTTCTCTCTTAGTTTGTCTAATCATTTTGTTCTCTTTCCATTTTTTCTTGATTACTTTGAAAACATTGTTTTATTTTCTGAAAGCTCATTTGGCACAGAAGAATTATGAAGCATAGAGAAGAGGACACACAATCCTGAAGATGCACATTCTAAACCGCACTTTATGATGTTAAATTAATATTGTCCATTGTACAATTGTCAGAGCAAATAATTTTAGCCTTTGTAAACTATTTCATAAATGATTTAACTCAACTTCCCATCACGCTTTCTGTCGGGAATCTCATTGATCTCTTTACGAATTTAAACGCCATATTTATATATTTATACAGATAACAAATACGTGATAAATTGTAATTGACTCTTGTATTCCTTAATAATATACTCTTATGTAACAGTTCCCCAAAAATTCTACAAACCTGTTACCATTCACTTGATAAAAGCCCAACAATAGCTTCAATGAGATGGCTTATATTAAGGAAAAAGAAAAAGAATAAGATGTAATATTATACATTAGAGGATTTCAAGATTCAGTTCATACATATATACAAAAATGTCTGAGATATTCTTTTTCAAATGAAAAACAAAACAATTATATTTATGATCATTTTCAAGATTGTGTTAAATGAGACGTTGGGGTAACGATAACTAGTTAAATGCTTAGTGGAGAAAAGAGTTATTAAAATTAATGGATTTTATAATGTCTCTACTTCCTATGATTGCATCGCACTTAGCTTCTTCTTCGCATAGATTGTGCAGACTGTAGTCGAGCTCGCAGTTACATAGAAGCCAAGAACATTCATTACTATCTCCACAACCGAAAGACTGTGTCTCTTGTCAGATTCAACTGCTAGTGTTTTTAGCAGTATTCCTCTGCAAATTGCAAACAAACAAAAAGAGACCAATCTAAGATTCTGTAGAACATGTCTCTTAATACAGAAACTGTGTGTGTGACAGTGAGAGAGAGAGAGAGAGGCATATACGTGTAGATCGAGACAAAGATTTCAGGAACCATTCCAACAAGAGAGCCCAACATGTAATGACCGTAGTGACTCCGGTCGCTAATGCGCAGTAGTTGTAAATCATGTAAGGGAATGGAGAGACACGGATTAGTGTGACAGCTTGAAACTGATGAAACCAGTTTCCTTCACAGAAACATGTTCATATCGCTTCGATGACTATCAGAAGAATGAGTATAATCTCCCTTACGAAATCACGAGATTTACATATACAATTATATAGATTCTCTTTGGTTTGGTGTCTGTTTTGTCTAATCTCTCTCTGGTGATCAAACCATGAAACTTTTGTTGGAAATTTTTTTGATGCTCTTAAAGACCTTGTCTCTTTTTTGATGCCGTGAGGGTAAAGTCGTATTTTCCTTTACATCTGACCCTTTGAAGATAACCATGGGCAATTTCGTCACAAATTTAGTCTTCGCTTGAGTAACAAGCCAGAATTTCCATTTTCTTTATCCATCGATGTTCTCGTTTTCCTTTATTTCTTCGACGATTCTATCAAAGGTAAAAAAAGAAACCCTAACCATAACCTCTCCATCTATTCTTCAATTCACGGTTTGTATTTTTTCTTTTCTGTTTGCAGTAGGATTCGATTTTATATTTGGGAGATTTCGATTATGGGTTCTGAGCAAAACGACATCACTAGTTTCTCTCCTTCAGAGCCGAAGCTCTGCGCCAATGGATGCGGCTTTTTCGGAACTCCATCGAACATGAACCTCTGCTCCAAATGCTACCGAGACATCCGATCCACGGAGGAGCAAGCCGCCTCTGCTAAAACCGCCATCGAGATTTCACTAAACCCTAACAAACCTAAAATCCAACCACAGCAGAGCCTTGAAATCACTCCCGGCGTCGAATCTGCGTCATCCTCATCAACGAGCAACGGTGATTCGGTAGCAGCTTTCTTAGATCCGCCGAAATCGACGGCGTCTACGAGATGCTTCAACTGTAACAAGAAAGTGGGTGTTACGGGTTTCAAATGCAAGTGTGGAAGCATTTTCTGTGGAGCTCATAGATATCCAGAGAGTCACGAGTGTGAATTTGATTTCAAAGGAGCGGCGAGAGATGCCATTGCTAAGGCGAATCCGGTGGTGAAGGCTGATAAGATTAGCAGGATTTGAATTAAAAAAAAAAATCATTTTCTTATTAAGTCTCGTGGTGTTGGTGGTTTGGCTCTTTACTGCTCTTGTAATGGTTTGATTTGCTATCGAATTTCTTAGGAAAATCTGAAGTTATGGTATGTAATTTCATGATTTGGACAGGAATTTATTGTTCTATAAACAAAATTGTGTTCTTAGTTGTTAACTTCTTACTTGGAGAAAATGGGAATCATCTACAGTTGTAGAATTCTCCTTGTTTCTTCGTTGGGTATTTATGAACAAGTGGGGTATGTATATATAGCTTATGGTGGATAAAGTGTGTAGCTTTATAATTCTGAAGCTGAAGATGTCTTCGAAACCATGGAAATTACATTACAGAGATATCTTAAATTTAGGGGATAGTGTCCTGTGGTAGAATGCATCATGGGTTTAGCATACTTACTTCTTACCTGAAGAAGAAACTGTTCTTTAATACCTTTTTATACGTTTAGCTTTACTTCTTCTTACCTGGGGAAAGTTTGAATCATTTGAAGTTAGTGGACTTAGAGGAAGTCGAGTTTTTTTATATAAAGTGAAGTTATCAAAGTAATTTATATGTATCGAGACATGGAAGACTCTGTGATGTCTTGCTTTTTAGGTGATTTTGCTCAGTAGATTTTGCCTGCCACCATCCTTGATAGACTTTGCAACTGCAAGTTTAATAGCTTGAGAAATAATTTGAGGTAATAG
Source organism: Pugionium cornutum (assembly GCA_018901935.1). Taxonomy (NCBI): domain Eukaryota; kingdom Viridiplantae; phylum Streptophyta; class Magnoliopsida; order Brassicales; family Brassicaceae; genus Pugionium; species Pugionium cornutum. Next base: position 2,974,040 of record CM032155.1, on the reverse strand, counting down.
ACACGGTTTAGCTTTGGCTAGGAAGGATTTTGGGTTTGTTGTGGATGACTTAGATTGCTTAACCTATGAGTTGAGATAGACTATAAAAAATGATATTAACCCATGTCTTTGGTATGCTAAACTGTTTTTGTCACTATCACTTCTTTGATGGTTACACAAACAATCGTGTGTCCATTTTCCCAATCTGCTCAAACAATTTTCAAAATGCAAAGAGAAAAGTAATGCGCACTATAGTTTTCTTTATCAAACTTAACAAATAAACGTGTAGACTTTATTTCTTCTTTAACCGTGAAGCTTGTTTTCTTCTTCTTTGTTATATAGGTTTATATTTTCTTTTATATATAACAATAATGGTTGGAAAATGAAGACCTTAATGTGACATTGCAACTTTTTTGGAAAACATTTGCAGCTCATGATGCAATATCATTATATATGTGATTTGACATTGCATCAATTGTATAGCCTTTTGTAATGTATGGTTTCTCTATTTCTATACGAATTCGATTTTCGATTTTGGAAAATTTATGTTTACTCTCGGTTTGATTTGGATTTACATGTTTAGCTGTTCAATACTGTCAATTATACACAAAGAAAGAATTCTGAACTTATAAGGATTATATACAAAAAGATACTTTTCATATGTAGGAGAAAAAACAACTCTTTGTTGCTTGAAAAGAACTCACTTTTCACTAAGTCTCATTGAGGAAAGCCCCTACAAAAGAACATAAATGTACAGTGTGTGTGCTTTGAATAATTTCGCCTCTTTGTACATCAAGTGCTATAGTATATAAAGTACCACAATTACATAAAACAAAATTCATTTGATTATGAACATTTATAAATGAAATGTTGGATTCAATCCGAAAAAGATGAGTATTCTGATCGGTGTTGTTGGGTTAGGAACTTTTGAATCGACTATGTGATGAGTTATTGAGTTAAAGAAATTTAATAGGATTAATATCATAACTCAATCCAACTATGATATGATTTTGATATGAAACCCAAAAGTTCAATTCACATTTTATCGGCTCCACCGAAATTTTGAATCTAAAAGAACAACTTTTTTCCTTGGGGCGATTTGACAAATTTGCTTTTTTATGGGGACCCTTTAATTCCCTTTATTGTTGCTATATTGCCTTTTCTTTTTCCTTTTTCCTTTGTTATTTTTCAGTCCAAATCTTTTGATCTTCCTTTAGTTGTGCTTTTTCTTTTTAAAAAAACTCGTTTCAAAATTAATAATTTTATACTCATTCAAATTAGTCCATCTTTTTCAGAGTTTTCCTACCAATACCAATATTCAATTTGAGTCAGTTGATCTACCATAAGTTTTTAAAAAATCTATAACAACTCTAAGATCTTGTATAAAAAATTGTTAAATGGTAATGGTAAGAAAATAAAATGGTCACATCTCTCGTGAGCGGTGCTCGAATTACATCAAATTAAATTAGTCCAATACAGCGGGTAAATTACGGGAACAGCAAAGGGCATTTCTGACAAATGCGCATTAAGTGTTCCTATGAATCTGGGACCCACTTGATGGTCAGTTTTAACTTAGTCACGCCACACACACGATTCCCTTCCCTCCACTTCACTACCACGGCATCTCTCTCTCTCTCTCTCTCTCTCTCTCCTGTAAATGTTATTTTGTACTTTTTTCCGAGAAAAGAAAGAAGAAAAAGAGAAAGGAATTTACTCGGGAACCAAATTGTGGAAAACTTGAGAAGCTTCTCTGTTTTTACATTCCCTGGGAGTTTGGTTTTATGCGTTTGAAGAGGAATGTCGACGAGTACAGGAAATGGAGCTGGGAGTTACAAAAATGGGACGTATAGAAGCTCTCTCAGAACTCAGTCTTCTGGTACTACTTCCGCTGGACAGAAATCTTCCGTCAAATCGAAAACGGCGCTTAGGAAAAGCAGTCCCGCCGCACTCGGTGGCGGCTCTGTGGCAGCTTCTAAGGCCGGAACCAGTGGAGACGCCGGTGGTAAAATCCTCTCTTCATATTCTTACATAGAAATTTCACTGTTTTTGTCATTGTTTCCCTAATAATCTTTGATTTTTTATATAAAATGATCTTGGATAAGCTATATTGTATCAGAATGTCTCTGGATTATGAATTGCTTTTCTTATTGCTGTTAATGGTATGATGCTTTAGTTCCTGGGAGGGTTCGAGTAGCTGTTAGATTAAGGCCACGCAATGGCGAGGAATTGATTACTGATGCAGATTTTGCTGATTGTGTTGAGCTACAGCCTGAGGTACAGTGAAGTATATTAATTCTGTTCTTAAAATGTGGCGAGATCAATCTTATGACGGTTTTGGTAGTGTTTTTCATCTGTTATGCGTTTGATTCGTTAGCTTAAGAGGTTGAAACTCCGGAAAAACAACTGGGATACCGATACATTCGAGTTTGATGAAGTGCTCACCGAGTATGCTTCGCAGAAGCGAGTGTATGAAGTTGTGGCAAAACCTGTTGTAGAGGTATATGAATGTGCACTGGACCTTCATCTTCTTTGCTGTATTGTTTATCTTCAACATCCAGGCTTGACTGTTCTTGAAGCTTTAAAATGATTTTTGCTTCTTTCCTTTCTGTGTAGGGTGTTTTGGATGGTTACAACGGGACAATAATGGCGTATGGTCAGACCGGTACTGGTAAGACATATACACTTGGGCAGCTTGGGGAAGAAGATGTGGCTGATCGTGGAATAATGGTCCGTGCTATGGAGGACATTCTAGCCGAAGTGTCGTTGGAGACGGATTCTATATCTGTCTCTTATTTGCAGGTGGTTTTGTTTCTAGACATGTTTTTGGTTCTTTTTTTTTTAGTTTCTTTTGGGTTAGTGGATAGGTTTTTTAATGTATTTGTTTGCTGGATACAAATGCAGCTTTATATGGAGACTGTACAAGACCTCCTTGATCCGGCTAATGATAACATTGCCATAGTTGAAGACCCCAAAAGTGGAGATGTTTCTCTTCCAGGTGCCACCTTGGTCGAAATTAGGGATCAACAGAGTTTCCTTGAATTACTGCAACTCGGAGAAGCTCACCGGTTTGCTGCTAACACCAAATTGAATACCGAGTCATCCCGTAGTCATGCTATCTTAATGGTGAAAAAACTTAAATATTGATTTCTTTTGGAGAGTTTTAAGTAAAAAATTTGCACATTCATCGTCAACCATATTGTAGGTAAATATCAGGCGCTCTTTGAAAACAAAAGATGGTTTGTCAAGTGAAAATAGTGGAAATTCCCATATGACTAAAACTCTCAGGCCTCCTGTTGTTCGGAAGGGAAAATTAGTTGTGGTGGATCTTGCTGGGTCCGAACGTATCAATAAATCAGGTTGATATTCTAAGTGAACTGGCTTGAGGAATACCAATTTTTCATATTCTGCATTGACATTTTCCACAATCAACAATTTAATCGTCAAAGTTATAGTGAATACTTTGTGTTCATATTTATCTTTATCCTGTATCTAAACTGGCTTTTGTTTTATATATTTTACCAGGAAGTGAGGGGCATACACTAGAGGAAGCCAAATCTATCAATCTCTCTCTGAGCGCATTGGGGAAATGCATCAATGCACTTGCCGAAAATAGTTCTCATGTTCCATTCCGTGATTCAAAGCTTACTCGATTACTTAGAGATTCATTTGGAGGCAAGTTAGTCTCTGCTTCCTGTGCGCATGTCTATATATATCTTAATATTAGATGAGAAATAATCAGCTGTCGTGATTTACTATTGACATGTGGCCTGTTATCTCAATAGGCACTGCAAGGACCTCCTTAGTTATTACAATTGGTCCATCACCCCGACATCGAGGAGAGACAACGAGTACTATAATGTTTGGGCAGAGGGTAGGGCCTGTAGCTTCGGACTTCTTTTTCTATTTGAGTTTTACATTTACAATTAATACAGCTCCTTTGGTTTATAAATTGGTATATAATGGTAATATCCTGTTGAATTTTACTGTTCTTGGTTTCCAACTTTTAGTATATCAGTTAACTGTTTAGTAGTTCGAATTCTTGATTTGCTTATTTTGACGGCTACGTTTAAATTTTTGGTTATTTGTAGGCTATGAAAGTGGAAAATATGGTGAAGCTAAAAGAAGAATTTGATTACAAAAGCTTGTCTAAAAGGCTTGAGGTACAACTAGACAATCTAATTGAGGAAAATGAAAGGCAGCAGAAAGCATTCGTTGATGAAATAGAAAGAATAACCATCGAGGCACATAACCAAATTTCCGAGGCTGAAAAGAGATATGCCAATGCTCTAGAGGTCAGTTCCTTTAGTAACGTGTTGGAAGAGACCTTGCTACTGAGATATTTCTATGTATTCAGTCATCGTATCTGTCTGTAGGATGAAAAGCGAAGGTATGAGAGTGATTACATGGAATCAATAAAGAAGCTCGAGGAGAACTGGTCAAAGAATCAGAAAAAGCTGGCTGATGAAAGACTTGCACTTGGAGAGAAAAATGGCCTTGACATCACATCAGTTGGACATGTAACGTGTCTCGTGTGCATGATATTTTGTTCACCTTACAGCTTCTTAACCTGATTTTATATATATTATTCTTACAGAGATCAATAGGCCCAGCCTTAGAGGAAGTCTCTGAACTGAAAAGATTGGTTCAGAAAGAATCCCAGTTGAAGATGGCGGCTGAAGAGGAAGTGAATAGGCTGAAAGTTCAACTTACTGAACTTAAAAAAGTGGAAGTATTGCCTGGAAACCTTCCTTTGTCCAGCTTTTTTTTGTCTTGTTTTGGTTTGTTTATGGATTGTTTCATTATCGAGCTATAATTCCTTAATTGTTTAGGTATCAGGAAATTCTGAGATTATGAGGCTCCACAAGATGTTGGAAAATGAGACACAACAAAAGCAAAAATTAGAAGGGGAAATATCGACATTGCATACTCAACTGTTGCAATTGAGTCTCACTGCTGACGAGGTAAAGTATATAGGGATTTTCCACGCAAAGGCATGTTCTTTATGTATCCAAATTCTATTTTTATTCAATTTAAATCTAATCTTTCTAAAAGCTCGTATAAAATTATCTGAGAGTGTCCTGATTTTCCATTCTTTATATATTCTTGGCAGACACGACGGAACCTAGAGAAACATGGTTCAGAGAAAACTTCCGGTGCTTTAGATTCTTTTATGTCTCAGTTAAGACTTCCTCAGATCCAAGATCCGGGAAATCATGAGAAACCTCCTGTAGCTAGACTATTTGAACAAGGTAATTTCTTGACAATTCACATCATGGGTGACTATTATCTGTTCATTGCAGTAAGAAATATTTGATGCCTTATATCGTTTTTCTCTTGAAGTGGGGTTGCAAAAGATCTTGTCTCTGCTTGAAGCTGAAGATGCTGATGTGCGGATTCATGCTGTCAAAGTGGTAGCAAACCTGGCTGCCGAAGGTTACTTTCTGCAACCTGTGGCATTTTTTAAATTACCATTGCCATTTCGAGGCCTCACTATTTCTTTAAACTGTCTGTGTACAACCATAGAGGCCAATCAGCAACAAATTGTGGAAGCTGGTGGTCTTACCTCCTTGCTGATGCTTTTGAGAAATACAGAAGATGAGACTATTCACAGAGTTGCTGCTGGTGCAATCGCCAACCTTGCAATGAATGGTAAAAAATTTGTTGTTCTCATTGGTTAGTTTCTTTTAGTTAATCATCTCATGTTTTGTGTTTTGGTTACTAAACCAAATATTCGCAGAAACCAATCAGGAGTTGATCATGGATCAAGGAGGTATTGGTTTATTGTCGTCAACAGCAGCCAATGCTCAAGATCCTCAGACCCTCAGGATGGTTGCTGGAGCAATTGCAAATCTATGTGGAAACGGTAATTTCGATTCATCTCTCTTTTGTATCCTCCTTTGTATTGAAAAAGAACCCACACGTTATCTATTGGTTACATCCTAAAACACATTGGATTTCTGCATTACACAGATAAGTTGCAGACAAAACTAAGATCAGAAGGCGGGATTGCAGCTTTGTTGGGAATGGTCAGATGTGGACATCCTGATGTTCTTGCACAAGTTGCTCGCGGAATTGCAAACTTTGCCAAATGCGAGTCAAGAGCATCAACCCAAGGTTGAAAAAAAACCTTATGCATCATCAAATATTACCTTTCGCAAAAAGCGAAACATCTCATTATCTTTAGATAGAATGACCAATACACCAATTAGCAGGAACTAGAAGAGGTAAATCACTCTTAATAGAAGATGGAGCGCTCTCTTGGATTGTACAAAATGCCAAAACCGAAACGTCAGCCATCAGGCGACATATCGAATTAGCTCTCTGCCACTTAGCACAACACGGTTAGAATGTGTTCATATATACCGCATTCAACACGTTGATTGGCATCAACTGAAACCGTGGATTCGTAGGATTGTAACACAATTTGGAAATTTTGCAGAAGGGAACGCAAAAGAGATGGTGAAGGAAGGAGCAATATGGGAGCTGGTGAGGATCTCAAGAGAATGTTCGAGAGAAGACATAAGAATTCTTGCTCATAGGACACTCACTTCAAGCCCCACTTTCCTCACTGAACTCAGACGACTCCGTGTTGATATCCGGTAAGCCGGTTTAACGTCTAACATAACCGAACCGAATTATGGTATAAAGGAGGCTTATAAAAATGGTATTGAAATTCAAAACATCAAAGAGATGAAGATTTGTCTGATTTTGTTTTTACTTGGGTTTAGGTTGGCTTGTTGTTTTCTCTTTGGCTTTGGATTTATTTGGGTTGAATGTGTAAATTATTTTGGTGGGTTTTGTTTGTTGTACATAGACGTGTAGTAGTGAAAATTAAAATAATTTATTTGGAAATTTTATTTTTTTGATAATTCTTAATATAATATTTGAATAATATTTTAATAAAATAATTTTATTATTTACGAAATTGTTATGATAACATATTTATCACCACGGTTAGTTCAAATAAATATATAAATTTAGTTAAATTATTAAAATAATGATAATATATGATATTGTTATTAATTTGATTATATATTTAATATATTTTATTAAATTAATAAAAAATATTATTAAATTTGTAAAAAACAATTATTTTTTTCTTAAATTACATATACAAAAATTATTATTAAAAATAATTTTAAATAAAAAAATAAAATTATATACATATTTAATTTATATAATATAATAAATAATATTATATAATTTATAAATATATTTTTTTGTATAAATCTATTATATATATATATACACACATGAATTGGAATATGATTTTCGGGTATTCGATTAATTTGCGTCGACGGTACAATGTGGTTGGACACATGGAAAAAAAGGAGTCAGCCTCAAAGAAGAAATTTGCTCTTCTTAACTATGTTTCTGACTGATATGATTAATTGCAGTATCGGATAATCAGAATTGCGTTTTACGTTTATTACAGTGATGTGTCCTGTATAGTGACAATAAATTCACAACGTCTCTGAAAATTTGAATACACGATTATTCATAACATACACACGATTATTCTAAAGACTCCTTAAAACCAATTTGTAGTTATCAATCTTTGTAGTTAGATAATAGCAATTTAATATAGAAATAAGTATTTATGTTCGTTTGGCAGCCACAGGAACATGCGGTTGCGGTTACGGCTGCGGTAGATTATTGTTCGTTTAGCTGCCGCAGGTACCTGCAGCAGATGCAGTGATCAGACGCTACGTCCTGCGTCGTAATTTTCTCGACCGCTGATTAAAATAACGGTGCGACTAAAAATCTGCGATCAAACGTAACCGTAACCGTCGGCAGAAGACAAACGAACAACATCTATCACAGCCACAGCCGTAAAATTGACCGCAATCACAACCACCTACAACGAGCAAACTAACATTACTAATATATATAGTTTGGCGGCGTGAGAAGAGGAATAATGGAGAATAATGTGTGTAGCACTCCTAATTTCCTAATTACTTTTGTAGATCGTGTTGTAATTCTGTTAAAGAAAAATTATTTCATTATTATTTGTGCAAAAGTCAAACATTTTTCTAGGCAAATGTCAAATCATTTTAAAGAATTTTCATATGTAACAAAAGCACTTTTATGCAATAAAAGTCAAACCATCTCTTTCATATTGAACATTTTAAATAAATCTGCCCTTGAGTAATTAGGATGATTCTTCGCATTACTGTAACGTTTTAACCAAAAAAATGCTCTTAACTAATAGTATTGTTAACTAATAGTATTGTTAACTAATAGTATTGTTAACTAATAGTATTGTTAACTAATAGTATTGTTAACTAATAGTATTGTTAACTAATAGTATTGTTAACTAATAGTATTATTCGTTTAATCATCGCATACTAGATTTATACCCACGCCATGCATGAGGAAAAATATTCGTAAATTATATTTTATTAGTAAATATAAATTAAATATGTATATAATTTTAACTTTTACTTAAAATTAATTTTAATATTAGTTTTTGTATATACAAATTAAGAAAAGAAAAATAATTATTTTTTATGAATTTAATAGTATTTTTTTGTTAGCTTAATAAAATATATTAATTCTCTAACCAAATTAATAACAATGATATATTTGTAATTATTCTAATAAGTTAAACTTATTTATATATTTATTTAAAATTTATTATAATTATTTTGTTAATAACACGTTAAAATAAGGTTATTTATTAAAATATTTCTCAAATAATATATTAGAGATTACGATAGTAATTTAAATATATTTATATTTATTTGAAATTATTTAGAAATTAACATATAAAAAATTTAAAGAAATAAAAATTATTGTTTTTGCAAATGTAATAGTATTTTTGGTTAGTTGAATAAATTATATTTATTTTCTAACCAAATTAATATCAGTGGCATGTATTATAATTATTCTAATAAGTTAAACCCTTTTATATATTTAAACTGAAACTCAATGTGGTGTTGACACGTCAGCATGATATTTTTGTTATTAACACGTCAGGGTAAGGTTAGTTTGTTAAAAAGTTTTTCAAATAATATATTAGGGATTACTGCGATTGTGGTCAATATTGCAATTGCAACTACGACATATATTATTCATTTGTATATTATCGGTGGTTGTGGTTGTCAAACGAACACGAAGAATATGAATTAAAACGACTTATAACATTAAATTAATATTTTTCCTCATTGACAAAAAATGTTTGTGTCGATCACGATAAAACAAATATCGATATACATTATTAGGCTGGATCGGTTTAACCAAAACACACAACAGGCATAAACCTTTGAAAACTTAAAACACAAAATCTGCAATATATACTTTTGAATTAACCTCATGGGTTTGTTATAATTACCCTTTATTTACTGATCAACTGCGAAATAAACTGTATTAATTTTCACATTCAGCTTAGTCTTCTCAAATTTTCAGATAACAAAATTGGTATCAGATTTCTATTAGATTTCAAAGTTAGTTTTTACATTCACTTGGTCTATAGTCTAAAAGCTTCTGAATATGTTGTGAGACAAAATTAAAATTCAATAAAAAGTCAAACTTTTTAAGAGTGTAATTTGAACGGCTGAGATCTTATTCCGGGGAAGATCCCCAGATCCGCGAAGTTCTCCTGAAACTATGGAGATTGGTCGACAATTGTAATACGACAATGCATGCCTCATTAATATCTTTTGCAAATTCATAAATCATGATATATATTAGCCTAATCATTTACAACTATCATTCTATCGAAATGGATAAACTAAGCAATGTCTGACATAAATACTATAAAAATATACATGCTTTGTCACGTCCGAGGAACAACATGCCCCTTGAGAGTAATGGTGAGATCTTTGTAAAATTTTAAATATAACTTGATCTACCATATTTATCTCTAACAATCATTTATGAGTCCCTTCAACTTTAATATACTAATTTATACAAAGGTTGTGTGAATATCTTCCCAATATTGGCATCTGAACTTATATATGATATATATTTACTTTTTGATCAAAGAGAAAAAGGAAAACATATTCAAAATTTAGCGCCAAAATCACTAATAATCAAAAAAGCAACCACCAAACTTTGTCTCGACAAAGGCACTCTTTTTTATTTATTTTTTGGTTTCCAATTCCATTGCAGATACGCAATTTCAGTACAGCTAGAGATTAGGTTAGATTGCACTTCTTTTATTTCCTTTATTATAAAGTAATTGTATTTCCTTATGAATTTTGAAATGCTACAGAACAATCAATTAGTTTCTGTCTTTTATGGAAATGAGAAAAGAGATTACACGTAATTCCAGGATTAAGACAAAAATTACTTTATTTGATCATCAATTAAAGAAGGTGGCAAGATGTTTATCAGATATTAATGTACATTATTTCAATTCCCTATTGTGAATCTAAATACTATATTTTAATAAAATTATAACGCTGATTAAGGTAATTAATTTTGTAAATCACAAACTGCGGCAATCACAATTTAAAACTTTACAGAATAAAATGAGAAGTAAGAAATGTTTCCTACGAAAAGGAGAATGTATTGTTCCTACGAATTGCTCAAAGTTGATTTTTTTCCTTTTCGTGTGGGTTGTGAATGTGTTTTTCGTTTCGTTTATTCACCACATATATATTTTAGCAATCGATTAAAATAGCATTATTTCAAGTTTTTGTTTCAAATATAGCACTAGTCATTTAAATTTCCAAAAATAGCACAAATTTAATATTAAATAATTGAAAACTTATTCTTAATGAAAAAATTTAAATTTTAAATTGGAAAAAGTGAACCCAAACATTATGTTTTAATTTTATATATTTTTTATTTAAGGTAAATAATTATTTTTACATAATAATTTATGCTACTTTGAGAATATTAGTTTTAGTATGCTAAATTTAGTAGATAAATTTAAAATGATACTATTTTAGGATATTAATCTATTTTTATTTCGAATTATTCTTAAAGAAAGTCAGATCACAAAATTATTAATTTATCGGAGAATTAACTGCACCGATCAACAGAACAGCCAAATCCTCGTGGACCCACCCACTTCTTTTGGTTGATTCTAAATTCTAATGCTAATTTCCATCGTCATGAACTCATGATCTTATACGTTTAGATGACGTGGCTCTCATCACCTACCGATGACCGGCCGGTCCCGTTTCGGTGGAGAATTCTACACATTTTTCCCGCTAAAAAACCGTCGTGGAAGAGTGAACAAAAGACAAAGAATAGCTGTCAAATCTTCAAAAGGGCCAATATATTTTCTTTTGGACACATTCAAAAGCTCATAACTCTGTTCATTTTTTGTAGTTTCTAAGATTCTCCGCCAAACATATTTGAATTTTGACACATTTTTAATTTCCTACTAGCTAGAATAAACTGTAATTAGATTTTAATATGACTAACCAAATGGTCATTATTGATAACTAACACATTAATAACTAATAAATGTGGCAGAAGAAGCATCTTTGTCTTTAGGCTGAACTTATAATAAAATGTTTTTTTCTTTGCAACTTCGTCTACTGCACTGCACGTCCAAGGATCTATTAAACTGAAATACTACAGAGAACTATGTCGTCCACGTGGCAATATGTACACCGTCTATTATTCTAGATCGTTAGGGCATGTAATAGCACGTGATATGGTTCTCGAGAAAGTGGCTCATACGTGGGGGGCATATTCGTATTTACTGCGGATGATCCCTTTAATTAGATCCTTATGTGATACACATCAAAATTATACTCTAATTAATCTAATAATCAACATACTAATATAAGAATCTTTTGATTTTGGAAATCTTACAGTAGCTTTTTCTATGTAATATGTTTATTAAAACAGATCACGCTTATGGATGATCATAAATTTCAATAAAGTTGAGTTGTGATGAGTATTTAACTAATTAAATTCGGTAAATGAGTAATAGGTGGGGTAGGTTGATATATTCACCTCATCGACGTGAGTGTCACGCGGGAATTTACTTTTCTTTCCGCTACGTCTGTACCAATCATATGTCTACACGTGACTAACCCCTAAATTCTCTCGTGGAAAAGATAACTTTGCCTCTCACGACTTACTTATAAGTGACACTCTCTCTCTCTTGCCAGCTTTAAGTGGGTCCCTTATAGATCTTTCTCTTCTTATACACAAAAATGCGACTCTCGATTCGTAGATTCCCAGTGATGAAAAGACATATCTGCCCTGAATAAACCGAAATATCGGAGCTATATAGGAAGAATATTACCGGGAAATTGAGAAAGTATGAATTTAGAAGAACCGGGTACCATTTTAATGTGAGACCTTTAGGATTAGGACTCGTGGCATAATTAGACGTTAGATCGAGGAATGTCGGGAAGGGATCATAGTAGAGTGGAAAACACGCAAAGGAAAGGAACAGGTGGCGTCCAAGCTGGACAGTTGAACCACCAGAATTAAGGATCTGCTGACACGTGGAGGATTGGTTGGTGGTTTATTGGTTTCCCTTTTGATGGGATCTCTAACTAATTTCGGAACTAATTTAATCATTTTTATGGGAATTAGTTTGATTATGATAAAAAAATCTGTAATGAAGTAAGTAAAAGTATATAGGACAAATGTGTAAAATAGTATATTTCTAAGTTTTTGTTCCAAAATAGCATCATTAGTTTAAATTTCTAATAATAGTACAAATTTAAGATTAAAATGCATTAAAACTATATTTTAATAGAAAAAAATTAAACCCTAAATTGGAAATAATAAATCCAAATACAATATTTTAAGTTTATGTATAATTTATTTAGAATAAATAAATATTTTCACATGAATTTAATTTTATGATGCTAGATTTAGGGTATTACTCAAGTATATATATTACATAATAGAGAATCATTTAGAGTTCAGGAAAGGTATGAATTACCATAAATAAAAAGAGTGTAGTTTACAAATTAATTAAAACCATGACAAACTCAAAGAAGAATTTCTTGAAAGAATTAAGTTAAATAAAGGATGAAACATGGGTTATAGCAATGTAGAAAATAGTGAAACTTCATAAGTCCAATTGAAGAAGACTTTGTTGGCATTAGTAACATGCCTCAGTTGTGCTCTTCCATGTGACTTTTCTATAGTTTGCAGAGGTAATAAATTATCGTCAATTAAATATTTATTTATCTATACGTATAAATAAGGAGTCTAGTGTATAGAAGGATTATATGAAAAAACGTGCTTTGAATCATCTAAGAGAGAGAGAGAGAAAAAGAAAAGTAACAGTCTCTCAAGGTTCGAGAGATAACGGTACCGTTTTGAACCGAAAGAAACGGCGGTGAAGAGATCTAATATGCGTTTTGTTGGGAGTCTTTAGAAGAAGAAGAAGAAAAAGAGGCACAGGCTGAAAACGACAGCGTTTTTCTCTGTAACAGAGAGCTTGAGGGAAATATAGAAATGGCGATGAATGGTTATTTGGATGAGTATGAAAAGCTTGTGATTAGGATGAACACTCCAAGGTTTGTAATTTTTTCTTCTTTTTATTTTTATAGATTTTCTTCAAGATTCAACAAATTCCGAAGACCAAGGATTTGTTTCCCCTTTTCTCTCATCTTTTATTTTTCCTGGATAACTTGTTTTCCGGGTTTCCTTCTCTGGGGATTTTTCCCCGGGAAATATTAGTCATCAGTCCGGGAAAGTTTGTTCTTTAAATCTAATCGAACTCGTACATAATTACAGGGTCGTTATCGACAATGGTGTTTGTTCTTCAGCGACAATCGTCAAGGTTAGTTTTTATTATCAAAACCACCGTCAAACTAATAGCTTCATAACAATTAATTATTCTGTAAATCCAAAAGATAAAAAAATTGAGAATGATTTTTCTTCACAGGTTGACAGTGCAAGAAGACATGGAATATTGTTAGAAGCCGTACAAATTCTCACTGATTTGAATCTCTCCATTAAAAAAGCTTACATTTCTTCTGATGGAAGATGGAACATGGATGGTAATAAAAAACAATAAAATTCAAAATCATAATTATTACAATTTATAACTTTTTTCCTTAACTATTTTTTGTGGGGTTTTGTTTCCATTGACTGCAGTTTTCCATGTGACTGACTTGAGCGGAAACAAATTGAATGATCAAAGCGTCTTGAGATACATTGAACAGGTAATTTCGTAATTTAATATATACCAATTCGTTTGCAGAATGTCTGAATTCAAGAAGATTCTAAAATATAAACATTTTTTTAATATATATTTGGTCTGATGTCACAGTCGATTGAGACGGTTTACTATGGAGAGAACATTGAAGTTAACGGTTTAACAGCCTTAGAGTTAACGGGAACAGACCGAATCGGTTTACTGTCTGAAATGTTTGCGGTTCTCTCTGATCTCAACTGCGATGTAGTTGACGCTAAGCTGTGGACACACAACGGTAGAGTTGCGTCTATGATCTATCTCAAAGATTGTAGCTCAGGATCTCCGATTCTTGATTCTCAGCGGATATCAAAGATCGAGGGACGGTTAAAGAATGTTTTGAATGGCGATAAGGACGTTAAATCCGCTGCAAGAACTTGTGTTTCGATGGATGTGATGACACACATTGAGCGTAGACTTCATCAGCTTATGTTTGAAGATAGAGACTATGAGAGGAGATCCAAGAAACAGGAGAGATCCCCAGTGGTGGTTGTGACGGTTCAGAATTGGGCAGAGAGGAGTTACTCTGTCGTTAACGTTCATTGTCGGGACCGGACTAAGCTTTTATTCGATGTAGTTTGTACTTTAACCGATATGGAATATGCTGTTTTCCATGCTACTATCAACACGGCTGCAGACCAAGCTCACTTGGTATGTTCCTTTGAAAATTCCTGCAGATTCTTCTGATGTTAAAAGGGGTTTGAGCTAATGTATTAATTCTTGGTTTGATTCTTCAGGAATTCTATATTCGACATAAAGATGGATCACCGATAAGTTCAGAAGCAGAGAGACAAAGAGTGATACAATGCTTAGAAGCTGCAGTCGAAAGAAGAGCATCCCAGGTATAACAATACACTGAAATTATCAATTTTTCGATTGTTTAATTGAAAATTTAATGGTTCTGTTTGTGTTCAGGGTGTGAGATTAGAGCTGAGACATCCAGACAAACAAGGTTTACTAGCGGAAGTAACACGGACATTCAGAGAAAATGGACTGAATGTTACAAGAACAGAGATTTCGACGAGTAGTAACATGGCTACAAACATATTCTATGTAACTGATGCAAATGGAGATGAAGCGGATCCGAAATTGATTGAATCGGTTAGGGAGAAAATCGGTTTAGAGTGGTTAAGAGTGAAGGAAATGCCAAAAGTGAATGATAAAAAAGGAGATGGAGAAGAACAGCAACACACTAAAGCAGTGTTGATTTCATTTGGGAGTTTGGTTTGGAGAAATCTATTCAACTTTGGTCTGATCAAATCAGTTTCTTAAATATTTGACAATCTTATCACCGGTTTGATGAAATTCAGCCTTTGAAAGAAGTCCGCGTGCCTTTGAAAAGATTAATGGACTTTTTTAATCGGTGTGGTTTGGTCAATTTAAATTTAGGTAATGCGTTGGTCATGTTAGAGAAGAAAAAGAGGAAGAATGATTAGAAAATCAGAAATTGCTTACTTTATAGAATAGGTTGTACAAAGTTTCTAATATCTATTATTTTTTTATTACGTTTTGTATATTAGGTTTGAATATTGGAACTTTCCATCAAAATTTTCCAACAAGAAAAACGACAATAAAGATGGGTGGTGGGTTATTAATGGAGTATATAATTGGAAAATAATACATTTGGTCTCATATTCTCCACGTTGCTCTATTTCTTATTTAATTTTGTTGGTAATCTATTTCAGAAGATTTGGTGGTAGGAAGCCTAACTATAATATTGTTAATAATTTTGTTGTCACGTCGCTAATTTGCTCATATTCCATTGTTGTATGCTTAATTACTACTTTTCGCGTTGTCCCCTACCGCTATAAATTCCATAGCTTGTCTTACTTTTTAAGTAACTATATAAGTTAGAGAAAAGAATTTATAATCTTACACATGAGTTTAGAATATCTGTAGAACCTAGAAAATTGGTTCGGTAACAATCAATCATGAAAAAGAACCCCAAGATTGAAAATTTAACATAACAAATGCCATTGATATGATACAAAATAAGCCTAACCGAGACCTGCAGTTTCGTCTTGGCGAGGAGCATCCTCTTTGATCCGCGGGGGTCTCACAATCTTATCGATTAGTCCATACTCAATAGCTTCTTCTGCGTTGAACCTTTTCACCCGGCTCAAGTCTTTGAAGATCTGTATCATCATCACCATCATCAAATGCAATCAGAATTTAAAAAGGTTTATCAACAACAGTAAATAGAAACTGTTTGATTTGATCAAAAACTTACCCTTTCCGCAGGCTGCCCAGTATTCTTGGCTAGTTCATTGAAGAGATAATCTCTTATCCTTGAAAGCTCTTTTGCTTCATTTTGGATATCATCCGCCTAAAAGAAATTTGTAATTTAAAGCTTGACCATAAACTAATTAAACGGATAAAGATTTTAGTAGAACAACAATCAAAAGGTGGCTTATTTACCTGACCACGAGCTGCACCAGCAGGTGACTGGAGGGCAATTCTCGACAATGGCATTGCAAACCGCTGACCCTATACACACACAAAAATACAATAGTTCAACTTCAAATGTCCTCATAGTTTAGCATATACATTTTATTTGATTTACATGTACATATAGTCATCTAATTATGGAGAATGAGGCATACATAATTCAACAAATGTTGAAATCGTTACCTTTTCTCCAGCTGCCAGAAGAAAACCTGCAAGGTTATAGGCAAGCCCAACGCAGTGTGTCCCTACCGGACTTTTCAAGCTCTTCATTGTATCATAAATGGCTAGACTTGGAGTAAGCTACAAAGATACAAATTATTTTATATCATAGATGGCTAGAAGTAAGTTTTCAAACATTTTAAATGTGTAAATTGTGAACAAAAATGTAAAGAATAAAAGAGAAACTCACATCCCCGCCTGGACCATTTAGGTACATATAAATCCTCCTCGAATCATCAAGAGTATCAAGGTACAACATGGTTGCTAATATCTGGTTGCTAAACTCCTCGTCAATGTTTTGTCCAATGAATATTACACGCTCTCGATACTGCAGCAAAGATTCATGTTACGACTTCCTCAGTGACTATATAAAATATATAACACAAGATTACGTACAAATTTGAACATACGTACCAGGGCGTTCCATATATCAACCCATTGCCAAGTGCCTTCTTCTCGGTTTCTGTAGGGCACTCTCGGTGTTCCTATAGGCATCATCTTTACCCGTGACCTACTAGCTTTCCCAGTCCTGCAAAACACAGAAAACACACTGAGTTTAGCACGAAAGACAAAGCTAACGAATCATCACACTAAGTGTGTTTAAGGCAATGACCTTTCTCACGCGTTCTTATACATGCAAACCAACTTTAATGTAAGCCATATCTTATTTTGCACTATAACTTTTAGCTTCACCATTCATAATTTATTACAGCAACTTCCATTACTAATCAAACATACATTATATAATGTCCCAATCTGGAGCAGCAAAAAAACCCTAAATTTAGGTGAAATTGAAGAAGAGGAACCTCCAAGCGTAATCCAAACCTCCAAATTCCACAAAGAATAAACCACATTACCCGGATTGTAGACTCTTATGAACTCTTCCATAGAACTCCTTATTCAAATTCTGATACGCACTTGTCAGAAAGCCTGAACAATTCCGAGAAACAGTAACACGATATAAACAGTAACGCATGGACCATTACGATTAAAAACAAAAACTTTCCAACAGATTAAGAAGAAAAGGAACGAACTTGGAGATTGAGGCTTCAACCCTGAAAAAAGCTTGATGCTACAGCTGCAAAAACCATTAAAAAAAAAAAAGAAACAATCAGACGCAATTATAAATTTATATAATTAGAGACAAAAGTATGTAAATTTATACAATCGAAGATTGCCTGGGACTCAGAGAAGGCTGGTGAAGTGTTGTATTAAGCGAAACCGCCATGCTCGTCGAGCGTGTTAGAGCCGAACACTGAATTTGTCTTTTTATTAGTTTAGAAGGGGAAGAAAATACAGATTGGGTATTTTATTAGCCTTAAAGGAGATGGGTTTATCTCACTACTTTGGTTTAGTTTTAACAGATTGGTTATTATGCAATTGTATTTGGTTGTATATAGTTTGTCTCAAACGAATCAACATGAACAGAGAAAACCGAGATAACCGATTGATTTCAAACCGGTACATAGAGACAAATTCGTCAATGTTGACTATAAAGCAATGGCTAAATCTAATCTTCCATAACTCTCACAATATTCTTATTAATGAAGTTTTAAATTAAGTCCTATGAATCAAATGGTAAGAGCGAGAACCATGATGATGTTGATCTAACTAGGCTTCTCGTAAGAGTTTTGATCTCTGAACTCAGAAATGGCACTGCCAATCATCTGCTCAACATGTGGCTGCACAAACAAGTGTATACTGTCGAGTACACGAGTTATGAACTTCTGAGACGAAGGCATCGAATTGTTCATGCTCACTATGAGCTGTGTAATCGGAATATCGCTGCAAACAATGCCAGAAAGAAACATTGAATAAATCATGACTTCAAGCCGTGTGCTTGCTCATAGATTTAGCAAAAGAAAAGTGTACCAGGAGATGAACACTCCTTTGATTTGCAATAACCATTTAATTTTTCTCAGTTAACTTGTCTTTTCTGAAAGAAAGAAAAACCTGAAAAAACGAACAATCTGAATTCTGTTTTCATCAAAAGAGTCTCAAGAACATTCTCGAAAACTGGTGAAAACTCAGAACACATACCTTCAAAGCAGATCGAAGAAGTGTACGCGACAGAGAAAGAGCAAGAAATCACCTTGAATTGTCACGGTGGACTAGTTTCCCATATAAGATAACCTAATAACGAAACTGAAACTTTTTGAAGTTTGTCAAGTTTTTGAATATCTTCGTCTATTACATCACTGGAGTCAAAGGGGTCTCTCGTTTCTTTAAAAGTATTAGGTTTATACTTTATATAAAACTAATAGACCTCCTCGAGATGTGGACGGGATACGCACCAACATCTCGAACATACCACGACAATACGAACCACTTATACGGGCTATTTCCAATGTGGAAAACCGTTTTTGTGAGAAATCGCATGTCGGGCTAACCTGGAGCTCTGATACCATATTAAAAAACATGGGCATCCAACTCAAAACCAATTGGCAATGAGTGGAGTAATCCATATCTTTTATATACTTGTATAAAAAGTCCCCAACTTCCAATGTGGGACTTTACACACTAATAAAAAGCAAACTTCACATAACCTACGGAGCTTATTTTTATCACTGAAATGATTCAGTTTAACTGTTTCTGTAACCAGTAGTTTACGAGCTTGATTGCTGATCAAGATGTAAAATCAGTTTAACTCAGGATCTGAAATGTTTTAAGAAAGAAAAAAATACACAAATCTTTCTGCCACTAATCTTACAAACATCAAACCGTTAACAAAGCATCAACTTTTCTTTTCTTTTCATGTCCACTAAGCACGGCGCTGTATCTTTATGCAGTGTGTTAATCAGATGAAGAAAAAAAACCGAAGAAGATGAAAAATGTTTCATCAGTCAGTCCTCGTAATCATCCAGCGCAGAATAAATCATCCTAAAAGAATTGAAGACACAAAGAGAGAGTGGGTTTTAGCTATATTGATCCATAATGAAGAAGGTTAAGCAAAGATGGATTTCAAAGATCTATTCTTTTTACCAGAAGATAGTGAGAAAGAGGTTAAGGATTATGTAAGCAAGCTTGAACAGCCGTTTCTTCTTTTCCCAGTTAAGCAAATTGAAGATCTCAGTGACATCTATCAAGTGTTGTCGTTTCGAGTAACTGCACAATGGAGAAACCATATGGATATTAACACATTAACATTTGATTGAAGCGAAAGATTGAGATTAGTTGCAAGAAACAGACTTACAGTTGGAAGTTGTAGTAGAGATAGGGAAGACACAAGATTGCCATGAACCAATGCCCTGTTCCAAGGTAGAATAAGCATAATACTCCTTGAACAATAAATTCCGGCAAAACCACGGAGTTTATTCTCGATGCAGAGTCGTACGGGTTTATGTAATCAAACTCGAGATCCGCTAAGCAAACAAGCTGCAAATGATAGGTTTTTATCACAAAAGCAGAATTTAGTTTTCTTAGAAAATGCCTTTTCTGTTCTGAGACAATTCGTGTTATCGACCACGTTTTGCGACATGGAGAATTCAGTTTGCTGGCCCATCATCAATCTCACCTCAGTGAATCCTCTAATCATACTCTTAAATCAAGAACACTTAGAAAGGGTGGACTTTATTACGCATTGATATGGAGCTCATTAACCTATGCTTACGCAGGTAGATGCTCAAACAGGGCATAAAAAACGAAGCCTAATTATGAACCTATAAAGGTGTTTTGAGAAGCCAATACGCACTTGTAGACACTATGTATGACCTAGATTTACTCCATTGATTATAACATTCCAAAAGATATGAACCTTTTCGTCTTAAAATCATGTGGCAAGAACATAAACCCGTTATTTAGTTAAATCAAAGGCTACCCACAAGCACAAAGGTTCCAAATTAATCGAAAGAGCAAATATAGAATGATTGGTAACCGTATGCAGAGAAAAGTGTCAAATTAGATAGAAAATTTAAGAATTTCAGGCTTATTTATTCAAAGAAAAATGGAAACGGATCGATTTCGAACCTGATAGACGATGATTCCGACAAGAGCGATGAGGAAGAAGAAAGAAATAAGCCATGTCCAAATATCTCCCATCTTCTTCTTTCTGGCTCCGACAATTTCCTCGGATCTACTCCGCTGTTTCTTGTTCTTCTCTCTCCCCCGAATAAATTTCGATGAGGAACAGAGAGAAGGTTAGGACAACAAGCTTGTGGTCGGCGACTTAAACAGTTCAGTTCGACTTTCGGTTTTGAGATTTTGATCGGAGCAAAGAGAACTGGTGCGAAAGTAGCCTACAAGGCACGAGACTCCCGGTTTACCTATTTACCGATATTCTGGTTTTGTTTCCGGTTGTACCTGATTTCATCATCTACCAAAAATACCATTCATGCCGTATAACTTTTTCATCATTGTCGTCTATTTTATTAAAATAAAATAAAAATATCTTTGAAATATGGCCCCAGAAACTTTTCAATCATGTGGTTTTTCTTTCAAAATATGGCTCCAGCAAATTTAGCCAGCTGTTTTGTAGTACAAAATCAAGCTTCATCTTTTCGATGTGTTTATCTTCTGCAAAATTATATATATGTTCAATTTGAGTTTATTATACATTTACAACTCAAAATCAATTAGTAATGAAACAATTGATATATATTTTAAAATATTATTCAAACCTCATCTAAATTCCCAATGTAAAACAATCATTTTATCATTTAGTTTTCTACATATCGAAAATATTTTGTAACAAAACATATCTTTTATGACTATATACTAGTTTACCTTTTTATAAATTTGAATAGCAAATTATATAGTAAAACATACAAAATTAATAATATTTATATGCTTTCTGAAAATAAGTATTAATTTCATAAATTAGTTTAAGGTGCCATTTTAATAAAATATTTATTATATTTTGTTATACAGTACACATACGCATCACATTTTAACCAGACTAAAATTATAAATTGTGACAAATTGATGTTATTGGTAGTAATCGTCACTAAATGGGTAGAATTTGTATATTTAGATCATTCATATATATAAGCATGCAGCTTACATACACCAGGTGGAAAAGTTGTGACATGTGATTATATCTCTAATATATTATTTGAAAAACTTTTTAATAAATTAATTTTTTTCTGACATGTTTATAACAAAAATATGTCAACACCACAACGAGTTTTAGTTTAAATATATAAAAAGGTTTAAGTTACTAAAATAATTACAGTATATGCTACTGATATTAATTTGATTAGAGAATAAATATAATTCATTCAACTAATCAAAAAATACTATTATATTTGCAAAAACAATAATTTTTATTTTTTTAAATTTTTTATACGTTAATTTATAAATAATTTCAAATAAATATAAATAGATTTAAGTTACTACCGTGGTCTTAATATATTATTTAAAAAATATTTTTAGAAAATAACGTTACTCCGACGTGTTATTAACAGAAATATCATACTGATGTGTCATCATTACAGTAAATTTCAAACAAATATATAAATGAGTTTAACTTATTATAATAATTACAATTATATCATTGTTATTAATTTGGTTAGAGAATTAATATATTTTATTAAACTAACAAAAAATACTATTAAATTTGTAAAAATAATTATTTTTCTTTTCTTAATTTGTATATATAAAAATTATTGTTAAAAGTAATTTTAAATAAAAATTAAATATTTAATTTATATTTACTAATAAATTATAATTTACGAATATTTTTTCCTATAAATGGCCTGGATATGAATCTAGTTAACTAATTAAAACTGAACAACTACGAGTCTCCACTTCTTGGTGATTTATCGTTTTATATTATATTTTCTAATATGTTTTTAAGACACTCAATTTTACGAACTGTTATTGACTATTTTAGACAATCTGACACTCGTATAAGCTTATGGAGGCTTTGAGTGGTTACGTAATACATTAAAATAAATTGGTATAAATTGTGATGAATGCAGGTCATAATCAACATTTATCTACCTGATTATCTTTAGTACATACAAAATGTTTTTTTTTAATTTTGGGATAATGTTTTTCAATTGTGAAGTATTTAATTGAATGAAATGTCCCTAAGATGTGAGAACATGTAAGCATTCTACTTTGTTCGTACAATGTTTTTCCAAAATATTCTATTATTTCCATTGTTATTTGTATTATTTCTATATTGTTTTATGCAATACAGAGACAAATTCTTATTGTAAGGTTGCCTAGTTAGCCTTTATTAGATGTTTCGAGGATCAAACATTTTATTTAAGAGTGATATTTTGGGTCTTTATGTTCTTTGTTTTTTTTTTCAAAAAGAGGTGAATGTTGTGAAGAGTACAAAGGGTGTTGTGATACATGACTTCAAACTGTTAGGCCAAGGCCATGCATTCATAATTCATGAACAATTCAGCAAACGAAAAAGGAAAGCTAAGTAGCCAAAGATTTTAGAGTTTCTTTATTTAGTAAATGGAAAGGAAAAAATAGGAGCTAAAATTGTCAGTAAATAAAGTTGGAAGTTCGACAACGATTCAGTCAAATTACCAAACTGCAACTTTCGCATTTAACTTTCAAGACAACAAAATATTACGAAGATACGTCCTTTTTTGAGTCAACATAAAACGGTCAACACAACACAACGTACACACACACACACTCCCTTGGGTCTTTCTCTTTCACTGTCTATCTAGAAACATAATTACATTCACAGTTTACTATTGTGTCCAAATTCTGAACACATCCCACGTAGACAAGAAGACACAAATAGAAATGTTACTTACCAGATTTCATTCGTAACGAAATAACAAAAAAATGAAGGTCTCAAAATAAAAAGAATTAAGAAAAACTAAAACGCATTACATTAAGGTCTCAAAATAGTTCCAATAATAAAAAAGGTCGGAGACGAGAAAAGGGATTTTCGAAAGAAAAAAAAGGTGAAAAAACCCGGAAACCACAAAGAGCACGTGAGTCAAACGCTCCAATGGTGGGGAAGTGAGAAAGACTATGAACCAATGCAGCGTTTGGGACTCTGTCTTCACCTCGTTACTTTCTAAACCTCCGTTTACAGTCTTTTCCCACGCGCGTTTGACTCACCTTCTCTACAGTCTCTCCTCGTCTTCTCTGCTGTCTCTTTCTCCTAAAATCTCTACAAGTTAGAAAAAAAAAAGAATGATCAGTTAAGAAGGGGTGTAGAGTAGTGACTAAATTTCTATTGATCGCCGGGAAAATCGCCGGCGTATTTTTCCAGCTTTAAAACGTGTCACGTTTATTACGATGAGGCCTTCAACATAATGTAACTCCCGCTTAAACCCTTTTGAGAAAGAAAGAAGAAAACAAACAAACAAAAATCCCCTAACTTTTCTTTTCTTCTCTCAAACCCACCTCGAAATTTCCGATTTTTCTTCTTCCATTCCGAAGCAAATTCATCGAATTTAGAGGAAACTTTTCATTTTGAAATGGCGACCACTAACGCTCCCACGGCGGCGCAGCAGCAACAGGTGACGGCGATCGATGGTGAAACGACGGACGATCTAACGACGAAGGCTTTGTACAAGAGATACGAAGGGTTACTGACTGTGAGGACTAAAGCAGTGAAAGGTAAAGGTGCGTGGTATTGGACTCATCTCGAACCCATCCTCGTACGTAACACCGACACTGGTCTCCCCAAAGCGGTGAAGCTCCGTTGCTCCTTATGCGACGCCGTTTTCTCCGCCTCTAACCCTTCACGCACCGCCTCCGAGCATCTTAAACGCGGTACCTGTCCCAATTTTAACTCCGTCACTCCCATTTCCACCATCAACCCTTCTCCTTCGTCTTCCTCCTCATCTCCTCTCGCTCAGTCGTCTCACTCTCACCACCGCAAACGAAATTCTTCCGGCGCCGTCACCACTGCGGTTCCTTCTCGGATCAATCCTCCTCCTCGTCAACCCATCGGAAGCTCTTACCAAGTGACGCCTGTAACCGTCGTCGATCCTTCGAGGTTCTGCGGCGGAGAGTTGCAGTACTCCACGTCGACGGGAGTTCTCGGGCCGCATTTGATGCTCTCCGGCGGAAAAGACGATCTGGGTCCTTTAGCTATGCTCGAAGACAGTGTGAAGAAGCTCAAGAGCCCCAAAATGTCGCAGACGCAATCTCTCGGCAGATCGCAGATAGAATCAGCCTTAGATTATCTCTCCGATTGGGTCTTCGAATCTTGCGGGTCGGTTTCTCTCTCGGGTCTGGAGCATCCAAAGTTTCGAGCTTTTCTGGCCCAAGTGGGTTTACCAATCATCTCCAAAAGAGATTTTGCCACCACAAGATTGGACGTGAAGTACGAGGATGCAAGAGCAGAGGCTGAATCCAGAATCCGAGACGCCATGTTCCTCCAAATCGCATCGGACGGCTGGAAGTCAGGAGAATCCGGTGGGAACCTGGTGAATTTGATAGTAAACCTACCCAACGGGACGAGTCTGTACAGAAGGGCGGTTCTGGTGAACGGAGCTGTGCCGTCGAATTACGCAGAGGAGCTCTTGTTGGAGACTGTTAAGGGCATTTGCGGAAATTCACCTCAGAGATGTGTTGGGATAGTCTCTGATAAGTTTAAGACCAAAGCATTGAGAGATATTGAGATGCAGCATCAATGGATGGTGAATCTGTCTTGTCAGTTTCAAGAGCTCAACAGTTTGATCAAAGATTTCGTAAAAGAGCTGCCTTTATTCAAATCGGTCGCACAAAACTGTCTGAGACTCGCTAAGCTCATCAATAACTCGGCACAGTTACGAAGCGCTCACTGTAAGTATCAGTTGCAAGCACACGGGGAATCTATTATGCTTCGATTGCCTGTACATTGTTATTACTACGATGAACGCAGAAGTAGTAGTTGTTGTAGCAAGGCTTGTTACTTCGAGCCGTTATATAACCTTTTTGAGGATGTGTTGATTTCTGCTAGAGCAATTCAGTTGGTAATGCATGATGATGCTTGTAAGGCTGTTTTAATGGAGGAGCATATGAGTAGGGAAGTTAGAGAGATGGTTGGGGACAAAGGGTTTTGGAAGGAGGTAGAGGCGGTTCATTCTTTGATCAAGCTTGTCAAAGAGATGGCTCGGAGAATAGAGGAAGAGAAGCTGCTCGTAGGGCAATGCCTCCCGCTATGGGACGAGCTAAGAGCTAAGATTAAAGAGTGGGATTCTAAGTTTAATGTAGAGGAAGGACTTGTGAAAAAACTTGTTGAGAGAAGATTCAAGAAGAGCTATCACCCGGCTTGGGCTGCAGCATTCATACTCGACCCTCTTTACTTAATGAGAGATAGCAGCGGAAAGTATCTTCCTCCGTTCAAATTTTTGTCCCCAGAGCAAGAGAAAGATGTAGATAAGTTGATAACAAGGCTTGTGTATAGAGACGAGGCACACATTGCGTTGATGGAACTAATGAAATGGAGAACCGAAGGACTTGATCCGATGTATGCACAGGCAGTCCAAATGAAAGAGCGTGACCCGGTTTCTGGAAAGATGAGAATAGCGAATCCTCAAAGCAGTAGACTTGTTTGGGAGACGTATCTTAGCGAATTCAGGTCACTAGGGAAAGTTGCAGTAAGGCTCATTTTTCTCCATGCAACTTCGTGTGGGTTCAAATGCAATTCCTCTCTTTTGAAATGGGTAAACTCGCACGGGCGGTCCTATTCAGCCATAAATCGAGCTCAAAAGCTGATCTTTATATCAGCCAATTCGAAGTTCGAAAGGAGAGATTTCTCAAATGAGGAAGATAGGGATGCAGAGCTGCTCGCCATGGTTAACGGTGATGATAACTTGCTAAACAATGTTCTTGTCGATACATGACATTTTTTAAATATAATTTGAATCTCTTTTTGATCAATTTTATTTATGTAAGTTATTTTTTTCATTAGAATTGCGCATTTTCTATCCCTTGTTGTCATTAATATTCAATTTGTAATTGCTTCCTTTCGAAGGTGATAAAAAAAGAATGGCTTAGCATCGATATTTGATTGTGGAGTATTTGTATTTCTTTAATTTGTATTCGTCGGTTAAAAGTTAGGAACTCTAATTAATGACAGCTTTTGATTCTTCTTCTATTGGTAATTAGTGTAATGATCCATCTGTCTTTTTCATAGAAATTCATACTCTTAATCATGACTTAAAAACATATATTTACTTTTCCAGAAAATGACTTAACTTTACAAAGTTTAATGTTCTTTCTTCATGATAACGTTTGTTGATGTCAAGGACAGACTAAAGATGCGCATTAGTAGTTTTGATTAATTTTTAGGTAAATTAAATTGACACTTGTAAGTTAATAAAGTTATCATATTATCACCAATGGAATACTGTTTTATTACTGAATAGAGCAAAGAACGTGGACAATCACAAATGGACACGTGTTAATATTATAATCAACCACGTATATCAATTCAAACCACAAACTCGAACAGTATATTGGCTTCCCTCCATTTTTTGGAAGACGTCGCGCTTTGCCGCTTGAGCTTCCCCTGCGGAAGTTATCCTCCTCTCTGCGATATCTTCGCATAAACGGCGCACATTACTCTAATCCGTAATTCCTGTTTCCTCTTTCGTATGGCGTCGACAATATCGGTTCAACCAGGACGGATCCGGGTCCTCAAGGAAGGCACCTGGCGACCGTCCGATCAAAGTGTGGGTCCCGTTGTTTACTGGATGTTCAGAGATCAACGGTTGAGAGATAACTGGGCGTTGATTCATGCCGTTGATCTGGCGAACAGAATCAACGCCCCGGTGGCTGTCGTGTTCAATTTGTTCGATCAGTTTCTGGGCGCAAAGGCGAGGCAATTAGGGTTTATGTTAAAGGGTTTGCGTCAGCTTCACCGGCAAATTGATTCCCTTGAAATTCCGTTTTTTCTGTTACGGGTAAGTTCAAAGCTCGATTTGGCACCAAATCAGTTTTTAAAACTTGCTTTGTGGTAGTAGTTTCTGAGGAATCAAGGATGAAAATTAGGGCTTTACGCTCTTGTTATGTGGCAATGAAAGGGTTGATAAAGCGTTTTAAATTTTTAGTGGGTGGGGACGAATTCATCCCGAGCCATAATTTTTTAAAAAAATGCTGATCAATATATTTTTACTCTCGAATAACCTTGGAATTTGGTAGGTTTATTTATCTCAAGGTTGGGTGATTATTACTGAGAGAAAGATGACATTTTTGATGTAACAATTCAGGGAGATGCAAAGGACACAATCCCTAATTTCATCGCAGAATGTGGAGCTTCACACCTGGTCACTGATTTCTCGCCTTTACGGGAAATCCGGAGCTGTAAAGATGAGGTTCTCAAGAGTACGAGTGATTCAGTAGCAATACACGAAGTTGATGCACACAATGTAGTTCCAATGTGGGCTGCGTCCGACAAATTGGAATACAGCGCTCGAACAATACGAGGTAAAATCAACAAACTGGTACCTGATTACCTCATTGAGTTTCCTAAACTTGAACCGCCAAAGAGAAAGTGGCCCGGGATGATGGATAAATTGGTTGATTGGGATAGCCTCGTCAATGAAGTTGTAAGGTTAGGTGCTGGTTAAATCTGTTTGATAAGGCTTTATTAATGCCCAATTCCTTTTTATTCTTTAGATTTGAGTTTCACCTTTTTTCCAGTTGTAATTACGATGTGTTGATAGGGAGGGTGCAGAAGTTCCTGAACTCGAATGGTGTGTGCCGGGAGAAGATGCGGGCATGGAAGCATTGATGGGGAATAAGGATGGGTTTTTGACGAAAAGGTTGAAGAACTATTCAACAGACCGGAATAATCCTGTAAAGCCAAAGGCACTCTCTGGTCTATCTCCTTATCTACATTTCGGACAGATATCAGCTCAAAGGTGTGCCTTAGAGGCGCTTAAATGCCGGAATACGTACCCTCAGGTTCATACGCCAATCATAATTTTTGAATGTACATTTTGGTAGCTTTTCTCTATATCTTACCTCTTGCTCACACCCTTAGTTTGGTATTTGCATCGTTTGTTCATTAAAGGCAGTTGAGACATTCTTGGAAGAGTTGATTGTTCGAAGAGAACTCTCCGACAACTTTTGCTATTATCAGCCTCATTATGATTCTTTGAAGGGAGCTTGGGAGTGGGCACGCAAGTCATTAATGGATCATGCTTCAGATAAGAGAGAGCACATTTACTCGTAGTGTTTCAGCTCTTTACTCCTTAATTCTTCTGAAAAGAGAAAAACAAATCTTCCAATCTTGTATATGCAGATTAAAAGGTATTGATTTTGTAGGTTGGAGCAGTTAGAGAAGGGACTGACAGCAGATCCGGTGAGCCACTAATCTCTCGTCACATATCATCCCAATTTTTGTGTGTAGGTTTGCTTTTCATTTGCATTCTAAGTTTTTTTTTTGTGTGTTTTGTATTGGTAGCTATGGAATGCTTCACAGTTAGAGATGGTTTATCAAGGGAAAATGCATGGTTTTATGAGGCATGTAAAATCATATGTCTAGATTTTGGATATGCTTTTGAAGCCACTCTACTGGCATTTATAAACATTATTTATTAGCAGAATGTATTGGGCAAAGAAGATTCTAGAATGGACCAAAGGACCTGAAGAAGCTCTTTCAATATCCATATATCTAAATAACAAGGTTTTATTTCATTGTCCCTTTTTCTCTTTTTGTGTCTTCGACAGATTTGCTTAGTTTTTGATATATTGATGTAGTATGAGATTGATGGTCGTGACCCGAGTGGATATGTTGGGTGTATGTGGTCTATATGCGGCGTCCATGATCAGGTTCTTTTGTTTTGCTCCTTCTATTTGACTAGAAATGACAGCAGAGTAGGATGGTGAATAATGTGTGATTGAATCTGATAATATTCGGGTTGCGCTTAACCGGTTTTAGGGATGGAAAGAGAGGCCGGTTTTTGGGAAGATACGGTACATGAACTACGCTGGTTGCAAACGGAAATTCAATGTGGACAGTTATATCTCTTACGTCAAGAGCTTGGTGGCAGTAACAAATAAGAAGAGGAAAGCTGATGAACAGCTCACCAGAGACTCTATTGATCCCAACCTGAATTAGTAGTTCAGTAAACTTTAAACGTCTCAGGTGTTTGTTGTTAAGATCGTCTTGTTTTTGTGTTCAACATTTTTCTAATTTACTGATTAGTATGATTCAAAAAATTCAAACAGAATTACCAAAAGATAATATTCTGAGAAAGTAAAGCGTTATTTGTTACTTTGACACAATCGAATTAAACAAGAGAATAGGCAGAAATCTAATAAGTCAACTTTAGGAGTTGCTTTACATCACTTGGCCGACAAACAATAGTAAGTGTAAACTTACAGTTTTTATCCCTTTTTCATGTCTTTCACTTGGTTACAAATTAGATTGGCAGATCTGAGAACAAACGCAAGGATTTGATTTGATCAAATTTGGAGATCGTCTATGGATAATTCATTTGCAGTCAGAAGCTTCAGTTTCTGTGGGACACATGAAGCACAGAGAAAATTACTTTAACCGAGAGGGTTATACAAAGTTTGCAGAATGTGAACTAGTGTGTGTGTGGCTTACCGTTATGAATTGTGGAGGATCGTCGAGGCTCGTGGACCCGAGGATTACTTCTCTTTTGAGTTTTGCAGTTAGTTTGTGGCATACTTTTAACTGAAAGTCAAAAGGTTAAAGGAATGAGATCGTCATATATATCATGATTGTATGGTTTGATTCTTAACCCTTTTCACAGCTTCTTACCTCTGATCTCGTCGCTCCACCAACAATGAACACAAATATTCGCTGTCCCATCTTCTTGAAATCGCTTGATGAATGTCTAAGCACCGAATCACTGTAGCAAGGAAAAAGAAAATACGTAAGAGTTTACTTTTTTACTCTTTTGAATGGTGTGGGCAAGAGAAGTGGATTCTGAAGATAAGCAATGAGACGCATGGTTTTAGGGTTAAACTTACTTTGCTAACACAAAGTCTTGCAAAGAAATTAGGAAGATGGACGACAACTCAACTTATGTTTAGGTTTTATTTTGGATTGTTTAAAACAGTTTACCTTGAATATCCATCATCTGAACCTCGAGGTTTAGCCCATGTTGGTGTGCGTCTTGATCTCATGGACTGAGCAGCTTGACCTTGGCTACTTGAAGGTGCTGGAAGTGACGTTGATCCATGTAAACTCGGACTTGGGTCGTTCATACATGGGTAATCCTCTTTTGGCAAATCTCCTTTGCTAAGTTTCTCGATGAGTTCCTGCCAAATTCCAGATATGGAGTAACAGTCAACGCATGCAGCTTGTAATTGACAAAAAAAAAAATTGTATTCATTGTTGAGGGCAATCGACAAAAGTGAACCTCAATCATGGGGTAAAAACGAGATAACTGCCATGCTTCTTCCTCTTGGCGCTCTTTCCTTACTCCTCGTTTCTTCTGCAGCCATTAACAAAGAATGTTAGAAACTTTCAAATATTTCAATGTATAGATGGAACATTCGGAGACAAGATGTTACACCTTGTGAAGATCAAACTTCAAAGTGAAACCTCCCGGGGTATTCTTCTTAGCATCGACGGCTGAACCAAGTAGTCTCATATTATTTACGGCGGTCATGTCATCAGATGAGAGTTTCGCCAGCTAGAAACAAAAGCACTAAGGCCTTATATGGGGTGGATGACAGCAAACAAAGATCTAGAAGCATTAAAAGAAAACCCAAGTACCTTCATTAAATTTTGACCTTTTTCACCTTCAAACTTTTCAGGGTAAATTGTTGCAAGGATCATCAATAGGCGTAACTTTCCTTCACGGCTTGCCACCTGTACAGGAGTGTGAAAAAAAACATAGAACTCAACAGCTCTATGTCTCATGAAATATTCCAGTAACTCAACCACTATAAACTAGATGCAAACCTCTTCAGTACTCAAATATTTAATCACATCCTTCATCCCAGCATCACCAAAAACAAGGTCCTGTTCAAGTTGTCCAAGCTCTCGAAGTCCCTGCTCTCTGATAAGGTCATTGAGTTTTCTAGCAATCTGCATTGATAAGAGAGAGTCATACGAATTCGATACTATGGGTAAAACCCAAGAAAAAAATAAACCCTGACATCTGCAGCCAGCTAAATCCTGTGAACTGTTAATCAAATGATGTATGGCACCAACTAAAGGGAACAAACTTGAGGCATATCAGATTAAGTGGCGGTGGACATCACAAGAAAAGATACGGGAGTGTTGCACATAACTACAGAAATACCTCTACGTGGAGAGAGATCTTGTCAATTTGTTCACTGTACTGTGGCAATGCTTGAACCATCTTCTGCAAATCCCTTGTAGAAAGCTCACCTCCATCTCTAAGATGAAGAAAATTGATAAAATAGGAGAGACAAATAAAAGTTTACTACGTAGAGGTATGTCATAAGCATGATAAAAGTGAATGACAAGACAGAATCCACTAGTAAAATCTGGTTCCACCAGTTCAGAAGAAGTGTAAGCTATGCTCTCTGGTCAAATTTACTACATAAATAAAAGTACTACCCACCTCTTACCATGCTGAAGCTGAGCAGCCTTGTTTTTTGATAAGAAATTGGTCATCTTGTCATGCAATCTTTCACTAGCCTGTTGAGATATACAGATCAATAGGATTCACTTTTTTCTATTACCAAAGAGAAATAAAGACACAGGCATCAGAATCACATCGGCTATATGTGCATGTCGAAGCTCTAGCCAAATAGGATCATGTTCCTCCAAGAGGACATCTTTCTTCTCTGGTTGTCCACCTGACTTGCTTGGAATCTAAAAACTAAAAGAACATCACATAGAGTACCGAGGGAGAGAGCCACAACAAACCACAATAACTTACACGGCAGAGTTGAGCTTACCACATGTACATACTTGTTCCCTTCCATATTTAGTAAATCATGGCACATAGCATCATAAGTCCACTCATGTATAACAGGGGCAATCTAGACATTCGAAACAAGGAAATGCTGCTAATCAAATAACACAAGTAGAAGAGGAAGCAGGAGCTCCACAAGTACATGAATGCAATTTGATTAATAAAAAGACAAATGAAAGACCCATCAAATGAAAAAAAGACAGTTCCAAACCTGGTCTATGGATCTGTCAAGGATGAGCAGCTCGCATGTTTCCGTCTGAGGGAAATTTTCAATCGACTGTTTATGTTTTGCCAAACAATTCCAGATTCCAGCTGCAAGCTTTGTGGGAATTAAATCGCGCATAGTAGTCACTGTCGATGCATCAAGTGACTTTGCAGCCCGGTATCGTACTGCTGGAAATTCCTGTAGAGTAAAAAATGATTCAGAAGAGTCAATCTGCAGATAACAGTTGTTAATCATGAGAATAATGAATGGTACCCGTAGTGAAGCAAAGACTGTGGCAATTCGAGAAGCCATCACATTCAAGGACGCATCACCTTTCCGAGAATTTTCCTCGTCGCCGAAAAGATCCTCTAAAGCTCTCTCATGATCAGTGATGAAACCCTGTATAAGGGACCCGTTAATAAATGTCGCATGCAATCCTCTTACACATAGGTAACACTGCACTTCAAACCATATGATGGACAACATATAAACACAGCTAAAGTGACGAACGCAAGAGATCCCCATAACAGAATACTGAATATTCAGTGCCCTGAAAAGCCAACTTTCGTTGTATCTAACTAAACGATCATACCTGGCTATCAATGGCAAAAAACTCCAAATTCATCTGCAAAATGAAAATCAAATAATTAGTTATTGGTGTGGCCCTGTGGCAGCTCTATAACACAGATACTTTAGTAATTAAATTGAAAAGCAACAATCAGTATACAAAAGAAAGCATGCTTTTTCGCAATGTACACCTCTCTCAATGCTCCAATCCGAGGTAATACACTTGAATCTTTCTTGATGTGACCAACCAGCTCCTTGGAAACCGGTGAACTGAAGAAAACAAATGCCCTTCACAGATGTTGCAGAATAAAGAACACAATCAGTGTTTTACAGAGATTTGCATATCCGATAACTAAGAGGGAAATTTTGTCCTTACTTCTTGTACAAGGGTGATTTCCCAGACATGTCTGACAAGAACATGATGACACTGATGAAACAAAATCTAACATCAATATAAGAGGAAATAACAAATTTCGCACATTTTGGAACACAGCAAAAACAATCAAAGATAAATTACTTCTCTTTAGTTGGCTGGATGAAGTATATGGCATCCATTGAAGGTAGAGGTTGTCTTCGTCTAAATATGTCTTCAACCACTACAGAAAAATGATAGTTTGCGGCAATTAAGCTATGACAAAATAAAGCATCATATTGAACTAGAAGTTTTACAAAAAATACTTCATTCTCACGTGAAACTCCTTCTTGTGTGATGTCAGCCATTTTGCAGGCATACGACATTATCTTGACAGTAAGTTTGTCCATAATTAGTACCTAAAATACGAAAAATGAAAAAAAACTTAGGCAGAAAAATAGGTATCAACTTATAAGAGAAAAAACATTATTTGGTCAGGCCAAGATGAAAACACGCAAACACACCTTCCATGTGGATTTCGAGCTCCCTGTCTTTGCAGATCTAAGCATCTCATACAAGAGTCCTGGGGAACAAACGAAATGTAACAGATCAGATACAACACAAATGGAAAAAGCCTCACCAAAACATGGAAGAAAGCTAAAGAGCTGTGAGAACAAATAAGCAGTGATCCTCCATGAAATTTAGACCCAATGATGCAGACATTAACTCTACAATTTGACCACAATCAAAATCCACAGCCTCTTCTCAAATGTTTTTCTTAAATATTAAACAAAAGACAATGTCTGCCTTCATATGAATAATACATCCTTCCATCTTCACCATCACAAACTTGCAGCAGTTTCCTTTCCTATGTCCTATAGGCATCAACCGTATCAGAAGTCCTACGGTAAGTCACTCGAAGATCCTCACCAGCCTAATACCAATTCATAAACCTCATCTTAGGTCTTAATTCTAACAATTTGAATCAGCGTCACACAAGCAACAGATTTTCCAATATTGCATCAGAAAACTGTCCCAATGCGGATTGAAACCGCAGAAATCTACACACTTTATCGTTCTCATGACCGTAGTACCGAAAATCAAAATGAAACAACAACTAAAATGGCTACTCCGCAGAACCCGGAACAGAAATAGATCACGTCAGTCCAGAAAATCGACAGGTCAATGCGAATCAACGAGGGTCAAGACAGATCAATCACATAAAAAGCGAGATAGAGAGAACTCTCACGTTCACGTGTAATCTGCCGGAAATTCTTGTACTCGCCACCCTGAGACGACGAATCGGAGTCGGAGTACGACATAGCTGCGATCTGCCAACTTTTTGAATGGTTAAATCTCCGGTCAAAATCTCCGTCGACGAATCGAACAAAAGATCGACCAGAGAGAGAAAGAGAGAGCGAGAGAGATTCAAGATCGCGAACTAATCAAAGTATAGAGAACGACAAATGACGAGATGAAGACCGATGAAGAGAAACTCTTGTTCTTTTTTTTGTTCTCCCTCTCCCAGGCATCTTAATTAAATTATATTATATTATTTGATTATTTCTCTCTCTCTCGAAATCCGCGGTGGCTGCAACTGGCCGGCGAGGATAAATCTGAGACCGTGTTAATTCAAACCGGCGGTTTGAATCTGTAAATCGACCTTTCTACGTGGACCGGGTCTTTTCAAGTCAATGTTCAATACTTTAATCGCGTTTTGGTCAATTACCGATATACTCCCTTCCCATTAGCTGTTGCTCGTTCCGCCGCGACTGTTGCTTTGGGAAATGTTTTTTCGGTCAACGGTTCCTGGGCCATAAAAGGCCGGCCGACATTTTTTTTGTTTGGGCTGTTCGACTATAATCCATACAACTATGAGAATTGTGTGGGACCCTCTAAATTTTAATTAAGCTTACGTAGTTGCATCTATTAACTCTAAATGTTAAATAACTAAATTTTATCATTCTCTACGATTACCACACCGTTACAAACCTCTATGACTTACGAATGATAAATATAATTATGTATTCATGTATGATTTATGTAACTAATGTAATAAAATCCAAGAAAATGAAACTAACGAGAAAACGCCGATGTTTTGCTTTAGACTTTGTTGCATGAAACAATTTGACGACGACAATAACAAATTTTCGTAAACTAATTCTTATATACTCATTGCAAAAGTCATTACAAACCGGTTTTTAAATATTCACTTGCAAGAGCCATCGAATTTTTTTTAATTACAAGCTCACGAAGCAAAACAAAAAACCCCACCACGTATATATAACTCCTTAATAAACGTAATTAATATCCTAACTAGAAACGAACCGTCAAATATTAAAAGATAAAAAAAGTCATAGAGACAATTGAACAACAAAACTTTTGTGGATTGTTTCTTCTACCATCTCGAGGCCTTTCCTGAGAAAAACTGCTCCATATGAGCACCACCGACCAATCCAGGATTTATTTAGACTGATTGGATTCTTCCAAGATATACAAAGTCTAAAGCCGAAACGGTTAGAGAAGAGTATTCATTAGTTTACGTACTAATCTAAAATCTTCGGATACTATTTGATATGGTTAGTTCATTCACCTATCAATATAAAATCTTTCATCAATATTTAGTTCATCAAATAATCTAATATCTTTTCTTATTTGATTAGTTTACCTAATTATCAAAATTATCTTCCAATATTTGTTTTGTTCACTTAATAATTTAAAATTTCTTCGTATATAACACTCATGTTTAATTAATTCATCTAATCATTTAAAATATCATCATACGGTTAAATCTTCTCATATATTTAATTAATTCACAAAATAATCTAAACTATCCTCATATATTTAATTCGTTAAACTAACAATCTAAAATCTTTTTATATATATAATCCATGTATAATTAGTTTATCTACTAGTATAAAATCTTTAGTTATGTTTGATTATTTCAACTATTAATCTAAATTATTTTCATATATTTTGTTCTTACACCTATCAATCTATAATCTACTCATATATAACATACATGTTTAATTAAGTCAACGAATAATCTAAACTATCCTCCTATATAACTATCTTCCTATGTTTGATCATTTCACCTAATAATATAAAATCGTCCTATTTTTAGTTTGTTCACCTAACAATCTAAAATCTCCTAATATACATTCATATTTGATTAATTCACCTATTGATCTAAACTAGTCTCTTATGTTTGATTTATTCACCTATCAATCTAAAATCTCCTCATATATATTATCTATGTTTGATTAATTCGCCTACTAAAATCTCTTATGATTAGTTCGTTCATCTATTAATTTAAACTATCTTCATATGTTTGGTTCGTATACCTAACAATCTAAAATCTCTTCATATATAGCATATATGCTTGATTAATTCACCTATTAATCTAAATTATCTTTCTATGTTTAGTTCGTGCCTATCAATAAAAATTAGTCTCTTATTTTTGGTTTGTTCACCTAACAATTTATAAAGTTTTCATATATAACATCCATCTTTGATTACTCACCTACTAAATCTAAACTATCATTCTATAGTTGGTTCGTTTATCTATCAATCTAAAATCTCCTTATATATAACATATATGTTTGATTAATTCAGCTACTAATCTAAAATCTTCCATATTTAATTTGTTCACCTATCAATCTAAATTATCTTTTTATTTTTGGTTCATTCACCTAACAATCTAAAATCTCTTCATATATAGCATTCATGTTTCACCTAATAGTCTAAACTATCTATGTTTCGTCCACTTATCAATTTAAAATCTTTTCATTTATAACATTCATGATTGCTTAGTTCATCTACTAATCTAAAATTTCCGGGACAAGATCAAAGAGAAAATAAAGGTTTTAAAGTAAATTTGAAACGAACTAAAATTCTAAAATTCAAATCTATACCCCAAACTTATAACATACATGTTTGATTAGTTCATCTAAAAATTCAATCCTCCTCATAGTCTTGGTTTATAGAGGAAAGTTTAGATACTAGATTTATTAGAAGATGAGTGAGAAGATAGCAATAGTGTGAAAAGAAAAATCAAACAAATAGAATCTCTAACAATCAAATGACAGGATCCATTTTTGATTTGTTTTCACATATACGGACTTAACACTCATGTTTCTTTATTCAATATAGTAATCTAAAACCCCATCCTAAGTTTGGATGATAAAACCTTTGAAGTACGAAATTAAGTTAAAATGAAAACCATGTTTTGTTCTTCTTACTAATTTTTTAACCAAAATAAATCAATTTTTAATTAATTCGTCTACTAATCTAAACTATCCTCTTATCATTCTAAATTTTTATCATATATAGCATTCATGTTTGATTGATTCAGCTATTAATCTAAAATTTCCTATGTTTATGCCAATTAATCTAAACTATTCTCATATGTTTGATTCGTTCACTTAACAATCTAAAACCTTCTCATATAGAACATTCATGTTTGATTCATTCATCTACTAATTTTAACTATCATCTTATGTTTGGTTTGTTCACCTATCAATCTAAATTATTCTTCTATTTTTGGTTCGTTCGCCTAACAATCTAAAATCTCCTCGTATAGCATCCATGTTCGATTAAGTCACCTACTAATCTAAATTATCCTCCTATATTTGATTCGTTCACTAATCAATCTAAAATCCCCTCATATATAACATTCATGTTTTGATTAATTCACCTACTATTCTAAAATCTCCTCATATACAACATCCAATTCGATTAATTCACCTACTAATCTAAAGTATCCTACTAGGTTTGGTTTTTTCTAAAATATAAACTATTCTTCTCTTTTTGTTTCGTTCATCCAACAATCTAAAATCTCCACATATATAGCATTCATGTTTGATTAATTCACATATTAATTTAAAGAGTCTTCATATGTTTGGTTCATTCACCTATCAATCTAAATTATCCTCATGTTTTTGGTTTGTTCACCTAACAATATCAAATCTCCTCATATATATTTTGTTTACCTATCAATCTAAACTATTTTGGTTCGTTCACCAATCAATCTAAATTATCCCCATATTTTTGCTTCACCTAACAATTTCAAATATCCTCATATATAACATCAATGTCTGATTAATTCACCTACTAATATAAACTATCATCCTATCTTTGGTGCATTCACCTATCAAACTAAACTATCCACCTATTTTTGGTTCGTTCATCTAACAATCTCAAATCTGCTTATATATATTTTGTTCGCCTATCAATATAAATTATCCTCCTATTGTTCACCTAACAATCTCAAATATCCTCATATACTAATCTAAACTATCTTCTTATCTTTGGTTCGTTCCCCTGCCAATCTAAACTATTCACCTATTTTTGGTTCGTTCACATAACAATCTTAAATTTTTTCATATATATTATATCACCTTTCAATCTAAACTATCCTCCTATGTTTGGTTCGTTCACTTATCAATCTAAACTATCCTCCTATTTTTGGTTCGTTCATCTAACAATCTCAAATATCCTCATATATAGCATCCATGTTTGATTAATTCACCTACTAATCTAAACTATCATCCTATCTTTGGTGCGTTCACCTATTAATTTACACTATCCACCTATTTTTGGTTTGTTCACCTATCAATCTAAATTATTCTTCTATTTTTGGTTCGTTCGCCTAACAATCTAAAATCTCCTCGTATAGCATCCATGTTCGATTAAGTCACCTACTAATCTAAATTATCCTCCTATATTTGATTCGTTCACTAATCAATCTAAAATCCCCTCATATATAACATTCATGTTTTGATTAATTCACCTACTATTCTAAAATCTCCTCATATAC
The DNA here is from genome assembly GCA_018901935.1 of Pugionium cornutum. Taxonomy (NCBI): domain Eukaryota; kingdom Viridiplantae; phylum Streptophyta; class Magnoliopsida; order Brassicales; family Brassicaceae; genus Pugionium; species Pugionium cornutum. Next base: position 2,934,539 of record CM032155.1, on the reverse strand, counting down.
AACATCCAATTCGATTAATTCACCTACTAATCTAAAGTATCCTACTAGGTTTGGTTTTTTCTAAAATATAAACTATTCTTCTCTTTTTGTTTCGTTCATCCAACAATCTAAAATCTCCACATATATAGCATTCATGTTTGATTAATTCACATATTAATTTAAAGAGTCTTCATATGTTTGGTTCATTCACCTATCAATCTAAATTATCCTCATGTTTTTGGTTTGTTCACCTAACAATATCAAATCTCCTCATATATATTTTGTTTACCTATCAATCTAAACTATTTTGGTTCGTTCACCAATCAATCTAAATTATCCCCATATTTTTGCTTCACCTAACAATTTCAAATATCCTCATATATAACATCAATGTCTGATTAATTCACCTACTAATATAAACTATCATCCTATCTTTGGTGCATTCACCTATCAAACTAAACTATCCACCTATTTTTGGTTCGTTCATCTAACAATCTCAAATCTGCTTATATATATTTTGTTCGCCTATCAATATAAATTATCCTCCTATTGTTCACCTAACAATCTCAAATATCCTCATATACTAATCTAAACTATCTTCTTATCTTTGGTTCGTTCCCCTGCCAATCTAAACTATTCACCTATTTTTGGTTCGTTCACATAACAATCTTAAATTTTTTCATATATATTATATCACCTTTCAATCTAAACTATCCTCCTATGTTTGGTTCGTTCACTTATCAATCTAAACTATCCTCCTATTTTTGGTTCGTTCATCTAACAATCTCAAATATCCTCATATATAGCATCCATGTTTGATTAATTCACCTACTAATCTAAACTATCATCCTATCTTTGGTGCGTTCACCTATTAATTTACACTATCCACCTATTTTGGTTTGTTCACCTATCAATCTAAATTATTCTTCTATTTTTGGTTCGTTCGCCTAACAATCTAAAATCTCCTCGTATAGCATCCATGTTCGATTAAGTCACCTACTAATCTAAATTATCCTCCTATATTTGATTCGTTCACTAATCAATCTAAAATCCCCTCATATATAACATTCATGTTTTGATTAATTCACCTACTATTCTAAAATCTCCTCATATACAACATCCAATTCGATTAATTCACCTACTAATCTAAAGTATCCTACTAGGTTTGGTTTTTTCTAAAATATAAACTATTCTTCTCTTTTTGTTTCGTTCATCCAACAATCTAAAATCTCCACATATATAGCATTCATGTTTGATTAATTCACATATTAATTTAAAGAGTCTTCATATGTTTGGTTCATTCACCTATCAATCTAAATTATCCTCATGTTTTTGGTTTGTTCACCTAACAATATCAAATCTCCTCATATATATTTTGTTTACCTATCAATCTAAACTATTTTGGTTCGTTCACCAATCAATCTAAATTATCCCCATATTTTTGCTTCACCTAACAATTTCAAATATCCTCATATATAACATCAATGTCTGATTAATTCACCTACTAATATAAACTATCATCCTATCTTTGGTGCATTCACCTATCAAACTAAACTATCCACCTATTTTTGGTTCGTTCATCTAACAATCTCAAATCTGCTTATATATATTTTGTTCGCCTATCAATATAAATTATCCTCCTATTGTTCACCTAACAATCTCAAATATCCTCATATACTAATCTAAACTATCTTCTTATCTTTGGTTCGTTCCCCTGCCAATCTAAACTATTCACCTATTTTTGGTTCGTTCACATAACAATCTTAAATTTTTTCATATATATTATATCACCTTTCAATCTAAACTATCCTCCTATGTTTGGTTCGTTCACTTATCAATCTAAACTATCCTCCTATTTTTGGTTCGTTCATCTAACAATCTCAAATATCCTCATATATAGCATCCATGTTTGATTAATTCACCTACTAATCTAAACTATCATCCTATCTTTGGTGCGTTCACCTATTAATTTACACTATCCACCTATTTTTGGTTTGTTCACCTATCAATCTAAATTATTCTTCTATTTTTGGTTCGTTCGCCTAACAATCTAAAATCTCCTCGTATAGCATCCATGTTCGATTAAGTCACCTACTAATCTAAATTATCCTCCTATATTTGATTCGTTCACTAATCAATCTAAAATCCCCTCATATATAACATTCATGTTTTGATTAATTCACCTACTATTCTAAAATCTCCTCATATACAACATCCAATTCGATTAATTCACCTACTAATCTAAAGTATCCTACTAGGTTTGGTTTTTTCTAAAATATAAACTATTCTTCTCTTTTTGTTTCGTTCATCCAACAATCTAAAATCTCCACATATATAGCATTCATGTTTGATTAATTCACATATTAATTTAAAGAGTCTTCATATGTTTGGTTCATTCACCTATCAATCTAAATTATCCTCATGTTTTTGGTTTGTTCACCTAACAATATCAAATCTCCTCATATATATTTTGTTTACCTATCAATCTAAACTATTTTGGTTCGTTCACCAATCAATCTAAATTATCCCCATATTTTTGCTTCACCTAACAATTTCAAATATCCTCATATATAACATCAATGTCTGATTAATTCACCTACTAATATAAACTATCATCCTATCTTTGGTGCATTCACCTATCAAACTAAACTATCCACCTATTTTTGGTTCGTTCATCTAACAATCTCAAATCTGCTTATATATATTTTGTTCGCCTATCAATATAAATTATCCTCCTATTGTTCACCTAACAATCTCAAATATCCTCATATACTAATCTAAACTATCTTCTTATCTTTGGTTCGTTCCCCTGCCAATCTAAACTATTCACCTATTTTTGGTTCGTTCACATAACAATCTTAAATTTTTTCATATATATTATATCACCTTTCAATCTAAACTATCCTCCTATGTTTGGTTCGTTCACTTATCAATCTAAACTATCCTCCTATTTTTGGTTCGTTCATCTAACAATCTCAAATATCCTCATATATAGCATCCATGTTTGATTAATTCACCTACTAATCTAAACTATCATCCTATCTTTGGTGCGTTCACCTATTAATTTACACTATCCACCTATTTTTGGTTTGTTCACCTATCAATCTAAACTATTTACCTATTTTTGGTTCGATCACCTATCAATCTAAAATCTCCTCGTATAGCATCCATGTTCGATTAAGTCACCTACTAATCTAAATTATCCTCCTATATTTGATTCGTTCACTAATCAATCTAAAATCCCCTCATATATAACATTCATGTTTTGATTAATTCACCTACTATTCTAAAATCTCCTCATATACAACATCCAATTCGATTAATTCACCTACTAATCTAAAGTATCCTACTAGGTTTGGTTTTTTCTAAAATATAAACTATTCTTCTCTTTTTGTTTCGTTCATCCAACAATCTAAAATCTCCACATATATAGCATTCATGTTTGATTAATTCACATATTAATTTAAAGAGTCTTCATATGTTTGGTTCATTCACCTATCAATCTAAATTATCCTCATGTTTTTGGTTTGTTCACCTAACAATATCAAATCTCCTCATATATATTTTGTTTACCTATCAATCTAAACTATTTTGGTTCGTTCACCAATCAATCTAAATTATCCCCATATTTTTGCTTCACCTAACAATTTCAAATATCCTCATATATAACATCAATGTCTGATTAATTCACCTACTAATATAAACTATCATCCTATCTTTGGTGCATTCACCTATCAAACTAAACTATCCACCTATTTTTGGTTCGTTCATCTAACAATCTCAAATCTGCTTATATATATTTTGTTCGCCTATCAATATAAATTATCCTCCTATTGTTCACCTAACAATCTCAAATATCCTCATATACTAATCTAAACTATCTTCTTATCTTTGGTTCGTTCCCCTGCCAATCTAAACTATTCACCTATTTTTGGTTCGTTCACATAACAATCTTAAATTTTTTCATATATATTATATCACCTTTCAATCTAAACTATCCTCCTATGTTTGGTTCGTTCACTTATCAATCTAAACTATCCTCCTATTTTTGGTTCGTTCATCTAACAATCTCAAATATCCTCATATATAGCATCCATGTTTGATTAATTCACCTACTAATCTAAACTATCATCCTATCTTTGGTGCGTTCACCTATTAATTTACACTATCCACCTATTTTTGGTTTGTTCACCTATCAATCTAAACTATTTACCTATTTTTGGTTCGATCACCTATCAATCTAAACTACCCCCCCCCCCTATTTTTGCTTCATTCACCTAACAAATATCTTCATTTATAACATCTATGTTTGATTAATTCACCTACTAATCTAAACTATCATCCTATCTTTGGTGCGTTCACCTATCAATCTAGACTATCCACTTATTTTTGGTTTGTTCACCTAACAATCTCAAACTTCTCACATATATTATGCTTATCTATCAATCTAAACTATCCTCTTATGTTTGGTTCGTTCACCTATCAATCTAAATTATCCTCCTACTTTTGGTTCGTTCACCTAACAATCTTAAATCTTCTCATATATATAGCATCCATGTTTGATTAATTTACCTACTAATCTAAACTATCATCCTATCTTTGGTGCGTTCACCTGAATCTCAAATCTCCTCATATATATTATGTTCACCTATCAATCTAAACTATCCTCTTGTGTTTGGTTCGTTCACCTATCAATCTAGATTATCCACCTATTTTTGGTTCGTTCACCTATCAATCTAAACTATCCCCCTATTTTTGCTTCGTTCATCTAACAAATATCTTCATATATACCATCCATCTTTGATTAATTCACCTACTAATCTAAACTATCATCCTATCTTTGGTGCGTTCACCTATCAATCTATACTATCCACCTATTTTTGGTTTGTTCACCTAACAATCTCAAATCTTCTCATATATATTATGTTCATTTATCAATCAAAACTATCTTGCTATGATTGGTTCGTTCACCTATCAGTCTAAACTATCTTTCTATTTTTGATTCGTTCACCTAACAATATAAAATCTCCTATATTTGATTAGTTCACCTAATAATATAAACTATCCATCTATGTTTGTTTTGCTCACTTATCAATCTAAAATACCTTCTTATATTACTAATATAAACTCTCCTTTTATATTATAAAACGAAGACAAGTCCAAAATGAAAATAATGATTTTAAAGCAAACTAAAATTCTAAAATTTAAAAAATCAAATTCAAAAAATCAAATCTACATCCAAACTAATATGTTTGAGTAGTTCACCTAACAATTTAATTCTCCTCTTAGTGCCAGATTAATTAGAAGATGAGTGAAAAGATAGCAATAGTGTGAAAAGAAAAATCAAACAAATGGAATCTCTAACAATCAAAAGACATGATCCATTTTTGATTTGTTTTCACATATACGAACTTAACACTCATACTTCTTTAATCAATCTATTAACCTAAAACCCCATCCTAAATTTGGGTGGTAAAACCTTTAAAATACGAAATTAAGCCAAAATGAACACCATGTTTTGTTTTTCTTACTAACTTTTTAACCAAACTAAATCAATTTTTTGTAGTTGTAAAGAAAATCGGCATACCAATTTTTTTACAAAATGTCCTAGTTGTTGTTTAGTCCTCCTTTTTCCAATGAGTTTCTAGCGTAATGTCCGATTCATTTTCTAAGTCTAACAGAGACTAATCAGAACTACAGACGAAGCTGTAGATTAAGACATACCTGGAGACCGGAACCGTACATGAATAAGTTTGGTACATGAATTGACTCCACGCAATCCCAAACCCGGTTTCTCTTAAAAGCGTAGATACCTCACATCTCTTTACAAAAGCATGTTTCTCAAATTCAAGTTTCAATTTTCTGATTTAGGCTTCCAGTGATTTACAATCATCTGCATCTCCACAGTCGCAAATTTCTTTCTGCACAATAGAGAGAAATAACGACAATCTTTACGATCTCCCACATTGTGTGTTTTTCCATAAGAAACGCAAAACAAAGTTTTAAACGTTCATATACATTTTTATTGAGAGTTAGTATATCAAACCAGGCTTTGAAGTCATCAATTCATCCTGAGTGTATTCTGAAATTTCCATAACACAAATTCTGAACCGAAAAGTCGCTCTAACCTAATTTCAATTTGCAGAGACAACGATCGCTTTCCTTCAATCCAAGCAATAGATTGGAATTAGCGATTTCAACCAACCGCATCAACTCCAGCATTTCAGTTTCGTTTTTCATCTAAATGGTTTAAGGCGGAAATTATTTAGAAATTGAAACTTAAAAGATCCTAATTTTGAAATTAAATTCCGAAAAAAGAAACAAGAATTTTTAAGGGTTCTCACCAGAGAGAGCTGGTTCTCGTAATTCTGAATATAAAAGAACCATCGTTCGTGTTGCGTCTTGATTCTATCTTCAAGAATCTTCCGATTATTTTTCCCGAAGGGCTTCCGCAAAAGTCTTGAAGATTCGATTCCAATTCTTCCTATCTGAACAATCTCTAGAGCGCTTTCGAATGACCATCTCAAAGAAACCCAGTCCCATTTTCGATCAAATTTAAAGCAGAAAAATTGTCTGAGAGGGAGAAAGAGAGAGAGCGAAGACCGTTGGGGTTCAAAAGTAACTATTAAAAATTTGACTCAAAGCGTTTAAAATACAGTCACACTTACGTGGGCCTCTTTAGTGGGGTGAGATCCAAACTCAATGCATACAATTAGAAAGGTAACGGATTTAATATTTTTTTCAGTTTAGCGATTTAATTCAACACATATAATATAAAGTAATAAAATATTAAATCGAATATGAAAAAATTGAGCAAAGAAATTTTATATTTTATAGTGTCATTTTGTAAATGAAAAACAACTCTATCAGAAAAAGAAAATTTATTTAGGATGTAAACAATTAACTTATTTATATTTTATTTTTTACTTCGTTTCTTCATGAATGGAGGCATATGAAGACACATAAAAATGAGTTTTGTTTCTCGACTAGAAAATAATATTAAATTTAGACTCATATATTCATATATTATAAATAATTAATTATTTAATAAATATAGATTAAATATTTACATAATTTATAAAATTATTTTGAATATAAACAAATAATATGGTATTTTGTTAATAATATAAAGTTACTTTTTAATTTTCATTTTATTTTATTAAGGATGTGCTACGAATGCTTATTAAACTCTTTATTTTGATCACATTCCTTGACCGTACGATCTTTTACTTCTTCCTCGTCGCTGCCGCAATGCTTGCAAACCACCTTGCATTTAACCACACTCCCATACACATAAAACCCCGGTTGCACCATAGCTCGAACCAGACTTTTAAACCGGTTTCCACCAATTTCCTCCATGTAAATCGGATCAAACCGGTCATCTTTCTCCACACGAAAGATTTGCAGACCCGGGTTCACCGAGTTAGCCAAGAGATGAACCAACCAGACACTCTTCGACGCCCCAAAGAAAGCCTGCAAACGTAAAATTCTTATTCATTTGGATTTCAATAAACCAAGTAATAGCAAAAACTGTTTGATTTAAAGCTTACCTGTAAGAGTGGTTCAGGCCAAGCTCGGTTCCAGCAAAGCATCGAAACGACGTCGCTCATTTTCCGGTCACAGAATCGGCTAAACTCCTCCGAGAAATGCTTTGTTCCTCTGCTCAAGACCTCGTCCCACGTGAGCTCCATCAAGACGTTGAACGAAGCGTAATTGCATTCGCAACGATCAATCGGGTTCAAAATCCGGGCTGACCCGTTTTTCTGAAACCCGGAAGCCTCGAAATCCTCGAAGAAGGCTCTGCTCAGGATCGCTTCGAGGTAAAAGATCAAGCTTTTAGGGTTTTTCGCGAAAGAGTTGATCTTGACATCGAAAGGTTGGAGGAGGAGAGAGAGTCGCTCGTAGACTTTCCCACCGACGGTTCGTAGCTGCGACGCTAGAGATCTGCTAAGAGCTCTGATCGAGGATCGAGATTCCGACACGGAGACGAGGAATTGCTGGATGATCCTGTCGTTGAATCCGTCTTCTCGGATCGGAACACTCTGTTTCTTGTTGCTGCACTCGTCGATTCCCGATTTGAGATTATGGCAGTAAATCTCGAGCTTATTGAGTTTCTTCTCGAGCTCTGCCATGGATGATTTCAACTTAGAAGCTTCTATCACCGCGTCTTCTTTCTTCTTCGTTGCTTGAATAAGTTTATGGGAAAGCTCCGCCACGGCTAACCGCCACTGCTCTTCTCTGGAAGCGTCGGCGGCGGAGGAGGAAGAGCGTTGAAGAAGCGCCGCCGCGGAGGAGGGTCTGGGGCTTCTCCGTGTAAGGGAATGAAAGATGGATTTGATTATCAGATTGGGGCTAGAGATGAAGGAAGGGTTGTTGTGGCTTTCGAGAGGCACGACGGAAAATTTGTCTCGGTGAGAGTGGTGAGGCCGACACTTGTTGCAAGAGACAGCGCCCCCAACGTGTTCGTCGTCGTCATGTCGTTTTTTGTTTGGGGGTTTTATGTTTCCGTTCCGGTGGAGAGGCGTTAGAGTATGTTGGTAGTTGTCATTGTTATTGCGGCGACGGCGGTGGTGGTTTGACGTGGCAGAAGAACCGCCTTCGCTGTTTGGGGTTGCTCTGTTTTTGTATTGGAGGTCGTCTTCTTCACATTCTAGTATCTGAACCGAAAAAAAAAACAAATTATTTTACTGAATGGAAATCCTGCCAAATTGAGAGAAAAACAAAATTGCTGGATATGGAGAATTTTCAAGTGACACGATACGAGATTCTAATAGAATCACTGAGATCAAAAGAGGAAACTTTAGATGAAAAGGTAACAGAACTGCTTCTTCCCACTTTTCCTTCAAAACAATGGTGGGTTAACACGCAAGAGCAAAAAGATTCGGAGCTATACCCTATCAGTTCCATGGCTTATAAAAGAAAATTAATTGTTACATAGCAAGGCAAAAGAAAACAAATTTGAGGTCAGTGCTTCTTCTTCGTCCATGGTGAATAAATTCCTGAGTTTTATCCTGGAGGGAAGTGAATTAAGAGAGAAACGAGTTTAACTTACAGGAGTGAAGTGAAGGGAATGGTGAAGACAAGGAACAAGAGATTTGGAAGGAGACGATGAAGACGGAGGAGTCATTTTTTTGCCCTTTGCTCTGTCTTTCATTTATTTTGCTTTAATATCTCATTTATCATATATAAAATACACACACTATATCATGATAATATTAATTATTACGAAGTCAAATTTGTAAAGAACAACAAATAGGTACTAGAATAATAGTGATCTTTTTATTTCTTGTTCGGTTTTGTTCCAATAAGCTTAGTCAAATATTAAACTTGTTTCCATCTACATTTTAAGCTAAAACAAAAATGAAGATTGGGGCTCTAATAGACATGTTTGTTGTCGTCACTCTAATAGACATTTATCGTTTTGTACAAACATATTTTTTGTTTATACATTTGAACCCCATATTATTGTTCCAAAAATAAATCGCTTATTATGCAACACTATATTCATTAGATCACACATAGATCCTCTCATTTTTTTGTACAAATAAATGTTCATAAAATAACTTCAAAACATTTTCCTTTAACTCTAGTTAAAGTCTAAGTTCAATATAAAAAAATTAGCACGACAGCAAGAATGCTATTGACTTTATGAAAAAATATATCATTTTAAATAAGTACTGATAGTATTTTATTAACGGTTTCAAACAGCATATATAAAAACGACAACTTCGTACTATAAACAAGAACAAAATGTCGGACCAAATAAGAAAAGTAAGAACACATGCATACAATTTGTATTGTTATTGTTAAGAAACCCTAACTCATTATCTCTCATTGTTTTACGTTAGTGCTTGTACCATTTTTCATTACTTCCACCGTTGTGAACTTTAGAAGATTGTTTTCTTTTCAACTCGCGAAAACATGTAAGAGAAACATATATAGACATCAAATGGCTTAAATGAGATATGAAATACTAAATTTATTTATTTGGTTCTTAGTAATAAACATCCAATAGGGGGAATTGTCACATTAAATATTGAGAAGAGCATCAAATGCAAATCCAGCTACCTCATTTATGATATTGGTTGACCCACATTACCAATCAAAACATCTTTTTGGCCTTTGGCTTGCTCTATTTGTGTGCCTTATTCATTGGTTTTTTTTTTCTTTCAGCTCCCCAACTTAAAATATCATTCTTTTTTCATGTCATTCTGGTTTTGAATTTAATAAACAAGCATGAGAATTGAGAACGAAAAAAAAAACAAAACCGAAAAGTGTTTTTTTTAACAAAAAAATTCTCTGTGGAATTCATGCTCATTTGTAAAAGCTAAACTGCCACACCAATAAACCCTATACGTAGGAACACTTAATACATACACTTAATTAACTTTCAATAGATACATGACCATTCAACTCAAGATTTATTTATAACGATGATGAAAAAACCATTAAATTGTGTTAAAATATGTAATTTAAACTAAATATATATATGAAGTGCTATAAGCCTATAAGTAAGTAGTTACACTACTAATGTAGAATTATCAAAGTCTGCATAAATTTTGCTAAAAAATTAATCTTTATTTTTTTTTGTCATTGGATCATAACGGGCCGATCCAATAGCCCAATATCTTTATACGAAAATTTAATATTCTCCTACGAAATACTCTGGAATCGAACTCTATACTTCTGGAATGGATATAGAAATGGTATAACCACTATACCACTTGCTCCTAAAAAAAAAAATCAATCTTTATGAAACATCGAAAATGCTAAGAGAGAAAAAAACAAAGGGCATGTGATGGTAATAAATGAGAAGTGAAAGGATAAGATCGTCCAAAATATCATAACGTTTGAAAGGGCTTTTTGGTTTTGGGCTCTGAAAATTGGATGACTTTGCGTGATATGTCTCTATTCATCGGTTGGATCATGTGCACGTGACGCCCTTCTTATTTCTTATATAAACTAAATATATATGAAGTGATAGAAGTAAGTAGTTACACTACTAATGTATAATTATTAAAGTCTGCATAAATTTTGTTAAAAAAATCAATATTTGTGAAACATCGAAAATGCTAAGAGAGAAAAAAACAAGGGGCATGTGATGGTAATACATAAGAAAATGAAAGGATAAGATCGTCCAAAATATCATAACTTTTGAAAGGGCTTTTTGGTTTTGGGCTCTGAAATTTTGCGTGATATGTCTCTATTCATCTCATCGGTTGGATCATGTGCACGTGACGCCCCGTGACGCCCCGTGACGCCCTTCTTATTAATTTTTCGCATTTTTCTTATTTTTTATGTATTTTTTTAATCAACATTTCCTCGTTTTATTTTAAATTATTTATGATAACCGGTCATAACGCTCAGGATCCGGACAGCCCAACACCGGACGGAACTTCTGTTTACGACAAACGCTACTCATCTGTTTTTGGTCCATGTTGTCTTTTCCCAGTGTACATTTAACATTTTTCAATCTTCAAACAACAAAAAAATGTTCACTTTTCTATTATTAAAATTGTGCTTATATTTGTATAACACCAAAAATCCACAAACGAAAAGCATATATTAATTTTGCACCATGGAACAATGACCTTAAAGCAGATTCAGCTGGATCTTCACCAACCCTAAATAAATAAACAAGAACAAATTTGCAGTGGAGAACATCCCATTACCTTTATGGTAGTAGCGTTGATGATTCTCTTATTGATTCACGAATTTAGAGATCTAGTTTTTCGAAATCTTATCATCGCTCTACGGGATTAAAATAGATGAATCTATCGTTTTGATCCATTTATTATAAACTGGTTGAGTTAGAAGATTTGTTTTCTGATTGTCGCAAGCGAAGCAGATGCGGAGGAGACGAACATGCCCGGCAAATAACTTAGGTCATTTTCGTGAAGCATTTATGAATTATGAACCCAATTACTTTTCTTGAAAGAAACGTCAAGGGAATGATTACGTTCAGAGGTTATACATTTTCCACCGGTTTGTCTGTCATCGAGGGTTCCGATGTGATGGGCTAAGAACTTAAAGACAAAAAACTTTAGGCCCAATCTTTCTTTTGATGACATTTAGTGCTCATTTAGTCCTTAATCAAGAGTTAGTGTCTCGCTCGTGTAAGTTATTTCACAATGATTTTTCAAGTATGTTTTGAATTACAATTGCATTCATGGAACTATGGAAGTATATTCATCCAGTTAAGCACTTCTCACACTTTTCTTTGTCTTATTACTTTCTAAATACTAAATACATGTTCTTCTCCTGATCTTTGATCAATATGTGTGATCCATCTTCTCTTACTTTTCTCACTCTTTCCCGAGTTCTTAGCCGCCACATGAGCAATCTCTATTCCTCCGGTGACCGGAAGAGTCACCGTTCTAACAACTTTCCGGTTTCTTAAAGCCTGTCCCAAGCCAAAGCTCGAAGAATTTCTCGAATTTCCGTTTCTAGAAACCACAACTGCTCCTCTGCTTCCAAACGCAGCGTTCATCAACGCGGCTGCTGCAAATTCCTCATTCCGCCAATCCACGACAAAAAAATCGATTCCTTGTAGCTTCTTCATCGCAATTTCGGGTTCTTCGGCGACGATCGTCTCCGGTAAGATCAAAGGAGATGAAGATTCTTGAATGGCTTGGAGATAAGCAGATTCTGATTTCGAGTTTTGTACAATACATATATGCTTCGCCTTTGCGTGTTGACTCGCGACGTTTAAGCCAATACTTGAGGATATTGCGTCTCCGTCTGACCAAGTTTCCACAATCAGTTTCGCGTTCCATCCAGCCGCCATAGCCGCTATTAGCTCCGCCGCGTCCGGCGTTTCAAGATTCTCGCACTGGAAAAATCAAAACCCAAAAACGAAATCAACAAATCACGACTAGTTTACGAAATCAAGATCCGGGTTCTCGATAAGTGTCGAAATATGGAATATTTTGTTCGTTTCAATTTGAAAACACGATTCTTCACAGGAAAAATAAAAACTTACCGATCGAACGGTGTCTATATAAGCCTTCGATGCTGTCTCCGGAGACCAAACCAATTTCATCTTCTTCTTCTTCTTCTTCTTCTTAACCTTCTCCTTCTTTCTCTCGTTTCTTGGGTTCGTGTTTTTCTTGTCTGTGTGTTTAGCTTAATAACGATGCTTGCTTTTATAGAGAACTTTGACAATAAGGAAAAGTCTCGTTTCGTCTTTTTATTGGGTAGACATTTGGATATGGCCCATGTATTTCTTTTTGTTTCCGGATTTAGCCCCATTACTATTATTATCTACCGACTTCGTCCATATTTATTTATCATTTGGTTAGAAAAGCACATCAAGAATGCATCTTTGTAGAGACATATCGAGTGCTATAAGGTAGATTTGGGGGTGATAAATAATCTTTCTAGAAGATGACATTTTGTAATAAACTTTTAATCTTTCGTTTTTTAACTGGGTTGTGCTTCTAGATCGATGATGCTGACACTACTCCAGACGAATCCAACGTGTGTAGGATTTGGATAATAACGAGATTTAAACCAATTAGTCTATAATTAGTACAAAACTATTTATCTACTGTTTTAGTTAGAGCGATTAAATCTTGAAATAAATGTGATCTAGATATTTGATACTAAATGTAAATTATTCTTTTCCCATATTTAGTGTGAAATCTTACATTAACAAAAACTTTTATCCATAAATGAATAAATATACTTTGAATTATCTTTTATTAGTTGGATATAAAAACAATAGATAATGTCTCATCGATCATTGATAAAGAGTGTTTGGATACTTTTCCATCGAGGGATAATGGAGATAATCGTGAATAGATAATTGCATAAATCGAAACAAAATCATTTCAAAGCAAACTAAAGAACGATAAAGGCATAGAAACTCAAACATGTGAGCATGATCCAAGTGGAGAAGGTTGAAATCACATGATGATATCATATGGCTATATACATTGATGGCGACTTATGCATTTAACCAATTATCTTTGTACCCCATACATCCAACTACGTGGGACAAACAAAACCTTTTGATAATTCCTGTCACTTTGAAAACAACTCTATAGGCTATGGTTTAAAGAAATATTAGGTCATGTTTATTCCTTTACTACACTTTCTCAAACTTTAATCATTTCTTGTAGAGAAAACGAATATTTTATACATGAAATATGAACTTTTGTTATAATACTAACTATAAATATGTCATATATATTCAAAATACTATTGTTTTTAAAATTTCATATCTAAACTACTATAAATCAGTGTTTTGATTAACTTTTCATTATTTAAATGGTTATTTCGTAAAAAAATACTGTTAATTTTATTGAGTTGGATGTTAATTAGCTTACACATTAGCTAAAATGTCTATAATCAATGAATCAGTTGGATTTATGTTCATGGATGTTATGATTTTCTGCATCTTCTAAAACTGTGAGATATATATTACATATATAAATGGGTCAGATTTGATTGGGCCTTTGCATGTATACTAAACGACACCGTATCAGTACATATTATTCGTTAAACGCTACACCTCCGATCTCAGTTTCGTTTGTATAAGAACAGTAACCAGCCTCCAAGAGGAAAAAACCGACCCGGGATCTGACCCGAAACTAGGAAGTATCGAAAAATGGGGAAGGATGGTCTGAGCGACGATCAGGTCTCGTCGATGAAGGAGGCGTTCATGCTCTTCGACACTGATGGCGATGGGAAAATTGCGCCGTCGGAGCTTGGGATCCTCATGCGATCCCTCGGTGGAAATCCGACCCAAGCCCAACTGAAATCCATTATTTCTAGTGAAAACCTTTCGTCCCCGTTTGATTTCAACCGATTCCTTGATCTCATGGCGAAACACCTGAAGACGGAACCGTTCGATCGCCAGCTCCGTGACGCGTTCAAGGTGCTGGACAAGGAAGGTACGGGGTTCGTAGCTGTGGCGGATCTGAAGCATATTCTCACCAGTATCGGCGAGAAACTGGAGCCTAACGAGTTCGATGAGTGGATCAAGGAGGTGGACGTCGGATCCGACGGAAAGATCCGGTATGAGGATTTCATTGCCAGGATGGTCGCCAAGTGAGATCTTATCGTATATCCCTTTTGTTTGAAATTTGGGTTCGAGATGAAGAAGAATTATTTCTTTACTTGTCTGTTGATTCGAGCGTATCTTAGGGTTTGTTTGCAATTGGGAATTGCTCTGGGATAATACTAATTTTATTGTTTCCTTGCTAATGGAAATTTTTTTTGTTGTGATTTCTATTTTTAATCTACAAATGCTTTATTCTCTCTGTCTTTACAAAAAGAAGTTTCGCACTTTATGCCTTTGTAATTCGTTGGATTGGATAAAGGAATCTAATTGAGTCCAATGTGTTTACTTTCCGGTCTTTTGATTTTAAAATTCGTCTTATTTCGGTATCTTCTTGACTTGGTTTCGTGTTCTGCTGCATCATATCTGCACTTAAAGTTAAGCATACTAGCCCTTCTTGTTCATACGCTTTGCGTGGCATGATTCATGACCAAGACTGTTTTGTTGGTGTCTGAAATGGAAAGCAATCGATTTCGAAATGATCTTGTGTTGCTCTTAAGCTTGTTGGAAGGCTTGAAGCTAATCATATTCTGTTGGATTTTTGCTCGTCGGAGCAGTTTTGAAACAGCTTATGCTCTGGCATTGTACTCCGGCCTTCTTGTTATGGTAGTTTTTTTCTCAGTTTTTTCATGGTAAGGCGAAACCGAAATTTTGATCCGATGCAAGTTTCCAACTTTGATTTGATTGGTGCATACTCTGCATGATGTTCTTGTGACTTGTTACTACGTTAATCAAAACCCCCCACTTGTAAACTTTTGAAACGAATAAAACATATACTCGAGAATGAGAGCAAAAGTAGGTTTAGTACACTTTGATTCGGAATAATATACATAGACCGTTTCAAATAAGTAGACGAGGCAGTGATGATGATGGCAGAGACCACTTTTGTAATCCTGATCGGGTTCAAGTTTCGAATCGTCAAACTGCGATGTGGAAAGCCTTGGATTGCCAGTTCAAACAATCAGGACTTTAACCGTTAAAGGTAACGACCGTAAATACCCGCCAGAAAAAAACAGGTATAAAAAGAAGGGAATAAAAACAGTAGTTTACTCTGTTTCTAAAAATTCTTGTTTGATAGGATGAAAATATTAATCTCGAGTAGCTGGTCTCTGTATTGACCTCCAGCTCAAGCGAAGGCTATAGAGTGATGCTTGATTTGCTTTCTGAGCGACTAGTTTTTTTTTGGTTAAGGAAGCTCAGGAGATAGGGTTCGAGTCGGGCAGGGCTTCCGTAAGTTAGTGGAAACGAGTGCACACCACTTGTATGATGAATTGTTTCTGAGTGATATGAAAAAAGTGCATGTTTCTTTTCCTTTTTTTTTCAGGTGATTCTTTTTTTCTTTCTCGTAGAAAGGTACAGATGTTGCTTGTGAGTTACACAACCATAATCAAAGCAATCCACAACCAATCTTCGACATATCCGGAAAATTTCTGGGGGGAAATGGAAGATAGATTGATTGAGCTTTGAAGCACTTGAAAAGGCCGTGGAAGAAGGAATGGGTTTGGTTTTTTTCCTTCTATTCGTTAGTGACTATTCATGCTAAACAGTCAAACGTTGATTGCAAATGCTTACAAATTGCGAACTGAGCTTATGAATATGATGGCTACAGACAGCGTATCCAAGCTCTTAGCCTCGAGGAAGATAAAAACAACAGTATATAATCTATTTTCCCTGAACCCTTGTATTTCCTGAGTTGATCCTCAAGCTTATGTTTTGAAGTTTTTGTAGATGGTTTTTAAAAATAAGCTGATATTTATTGGCATGTCTCAAGGAGAACACAGCAGATGTATGCAGCGGAAACCAGGTAAGACTGATCAACAAATTTAAGCAAAGAATGAAAGAAATTTTCTTGTTTCGTTCTGATGTTAAATTATGACACAAATGGTTTTGATATTGAATCTGGATTGAAAACAACATGAAGTTTTCTCGTTGAAGTGAAATAGTTTCGCAGATAAGAGCATTCTTGCCAAGAGTTGCATGGTTATTTGCCTACCTACTCCACTATTTTGGAAAGCAAACAAACCACTAAATATGCACGGTCCATTGTTATTCTTATAATATTTGGGTCGAGATGATGTCATTCCTGATCTTCATTTTAACTCACTAATCCGTGTTTTTGCATAGTTTCTGACTAGGTTAGCTTTTGGGATTCGTCGAGAGAATAATATTTTAATGAATTATTATTTTTAAAAATAAATATTTTAAATAGACCTATGAACATTTACCTTTTTTTTTAAGTCTCAGCTTTATTATTATTTATTCATATTGATAACTATATATGACAAGACCTTAGTTTTTGGGTCATAAGAGTATATTAAAAAAATACTACAGCAGTTGTTTTTTGCTTTCTGAAAACATTGTATGCAGGTGAAAGCACCTTCGTGGGTTCTTAATTTGGAGGCAAGATCATCTCTTTCACATTCTGTCTCTCTCTTCTCTTGTCTGACCAACGATGGGAGGTCGTTTCTTTGTTTCAGTGTCATCTGATTTTCCGCTGACAAATATCCCGCAGTTTTTATTCTTCCAAGAGAGTTACATTCACAGTCTTGAGCAGAATCTCGAGGCGATACAGAAGGACATGGAAGAGCTCAAGGCAAGACAAACTGATGTATGGAGAAGGGTCGAGGAAGTGGAGGATACTAGAGATCTGCAATTGTGTGGTTTTTGGGTTGACCCGAAACCAAGCAGATTGGGCCTAAAACGAGATGGCCCAATAGAATTATTTCTGCAAATCTTATCAGATGGATTAACACAAATCTGATCCTGCGCAAGCCAGATTTAAGGATTCAGATAAGAAGAAATCTGTCAGCAAATATTATCTATTTAATATCTGCTAAATATCTCCTAAATATCTCCTGTAATCTCTCATGTATATCTGTATTGTATTTATCTTTATCAGGGTAAAACAAACTGATATGTACCTATAAATAGGTGTCGATGCTTTACAGAAAATGCATCACAGTAAATCTCATACCTTTGAATATTTCTCCAGAAATAAAGTTGTGAGGGGAGTACCTAGTTTGGTACTCGGGAAAATTCCTGGTGTTTTTTTTTTTTACCTTACGGTCGATCATTTATTCACAATTGGTATCAGAGACTCTGGTTCTAAGTAAGGTACCTGTGAAAGAAAACACCAGAAAGGTTAAAATACTCTTTCAGTGTTTTAACAAGAAAAAGGTGTCCTCAAGTCTACAGTAAATCTCACAAAACCATTGTCAAGACAGGAATTATAAGAGATTTATAATGGATCCTGTAATTGGGAGATTTGAAGTAGACAAGTTTGATGGAAAAATAGACTTTGGTCTATGGAAATATAAGTTTCTAGGCACACTAGAACTTATGGGATTAGAAGAAATTCTAACTGAACCAGAAACAGCGGTTCTAGGTGATGATGGTAATCCGATACAAATTCCAGCAGATCCTCTCAGAGCAGCAAAGGAAAAACGGGTTAAAAACCTGATTGGAGCAAGCCTAACAGACATAATTCTCAGGAAGGTGATGGATGAACCTAGTGCTTTGGGAATGTGGAAAGCCCTGGAAAACGAATACCAAACCAAAACACTACCAAACAGGATCTACATGAAACAGAGGTTCAACAGTTTCAGAATGGATGAGAATAAATCTATTGAAGAAAATCTAGATCAAATTCTGAAGATGGTGCAGGGTTTGGCCAGTTTAAATGTGAAAATCTCGGATGAGGATCAAGCCATCCAGATTCTCACTAGTCTGCCCAAACAGTATGAATCATTGGTTGACACTCTCAAGTATGGGAGTGGCAAAGATTCCCTAACTGTAAGAGATGTCACAACTGCTGCATATTCCAAGGAGGTGGAATTAAAGGAGAGAGGGCTCTTGACTCAATCTAAGGCTGATTCTGAAGGACTATTTGTGGGGCCTAGAGGAAGGACACAAAATAGAAACTCGAAACAGTGGCAATCTGAGTCTAAGGGTAGGTCTAAGTCTAGACCCAAGAATCCTAAAGGTTGCTGGATTTGCGGAAAAGAAGGTCACTGGAAACGTGACTGTCCGGAAAAAGGAGAAAGCTCCAAAAGCGAATCAGCTAATGTAGCAGCAGAAGAACCTCTAGTTCTTACAGCAAGCACACAGGTATCTAGTAATGAATGGGTTTTGGATTCAGGGTATACATTCCACATTACTCCTCAGAAAGATCTCCTCTTTGATCTTGAAGAGTTTGAAGGAAGCAATGTACTAATGGCAAATAACACAGTTGGCAAAGTACAAGGAATAGGAAAGGTTAGAATTATCAATCCAGATGGGACAGAAGTAATTCTATCTCAGGTAAGGTACATTCCAACAGTAGGAAGAAACCTAATTTCCTATGGTCTATTAGAGAAGTCAGGGTGTTCCTACGAAGGAAAAGATTTCAGCATAACCTTCTACAAAGATGGCAAAAAAGTCATATCAGGAAAGTACAAAGATGGTTTGTACTATTTGCAGGGAACAGTCACTAAGTATGAGTTGAATGTGGCTAAAGCAATACCTAATACGACTAAGAGTGCCAAAGGAGAAAAGAAGAAAAGGACCAAAAGGGTTACTTTTAGGACTGATCTAATCCAAGGACCTACAAATCAAGGTGTGACTCAAGGAGAAAATACTTCACAAGAAGTATCTGAATCACCAAATTCAGAAGGCTCAGACACTGAACGAGCAAGGCAAAATCATGAACAAGGTCAACAAAATAATGATTTTATTGCATATGCACTTTCTAGTACTGTTGCAGTTGATATGGAGGAACCTAATTCATATCAAGAAGTTCACAGAAGTACAAAATGGGACCTATGGAAAGATATTGAACCAAAACCAGCAGACCTAATGGCTAAATCATTACCTGGAGGAAGGTTTCAGGAAGGTTTAGTCCAGCTCAGAGCGATCTGAGCTGGAGGAGGAGCTCACAAGGTCGATTGGTACCTCGCAATAACAAGAAAAAACAGCTTGTTAGAAAAATTCAAGTAATCGACCATTCAAACCAAATCAAGGAAAGCAATTTGGTTTTGGATTATGAGCTCAAAAGAAAATAGCTTTCAAGAAAACATCAACAAAAGAGGTAGATCAGTTGCAGGTAATAAAGCATTTCAAGTCAAAATCGGATTTTGAAAGGAAATGCAAGATGAAGAATAAACCGGTTCGGATCAGAACCAAACCGGTTCGGTTCGGGTCAAAATTCGGTTTAAAAATCCGGTTCTAAACCGGACTAAACCGGTTTCCAATCGATTTCCTAAATCGGGTCCCAAACCGGGTCTTAACCGGTTCTCAATCGATTTTCTAAACCGGGTCGATAACCGGATTTAAACCAAATCTGGTTTAAGCAAAACAAAAAAAAAAGGAGGGAAACCCTAAAAGGGTACCTGGCCGCCGCCGCCGAGGAGAGGCACGCCGAGGAGAGGCACGCCGAGGAGAGGCACGCCGAGGAGAGGCACGCCGGTGAGAAGACTCGGCGACGATTCGCGGTAACGACGCCGTGGAGAGACGGAGGCGACTCATGGAGGTGATTCGCCTAAAGGTGAAGCCGAGAGAAAACACCACCGGAGGAGGGGATGCTGCCGGAGGAGGCGGCGCTCCCGGAGAAACACGCAACGACGGCGAATCTTGGAGGAGACTCGCCGGAGAGGACAAAAGCCGGAGTCGAAGCAGGCGGAGACTCGCCGGAGGAGGCCAGATCTGAACGGAGAAACAGATCTGGTAGGAGGGACGACGCCGGGAGACGACGTCAAGGGAGATGACGCCGTGGAGCGCGAAACCGGTGAAAGAAAACTCACCGGCGACGCTCGAGAAGCCGTGAAACGTCGGATAAGGCGACGCCGCCGGAGATGCGACGCTGCCGGAGAAATCGCAGTCGCCGGAGAAGAAGGCGACGGTTACCCGGAGAGAAAAGGAAAAATCGCAAACAAAGATTTTGAGAGAGAAAAAATCGCAACAGATTTTTGGGGAGAGAAAATTTCGCAAAGAAAGAGAAAAAAAAGACGGCAAGAGATAGTGAGAAGTTGCACAAGGAAGTGCAACTAGGGTTTCTCACTATTTATATGTCGGGTCAAAGGAGGAGAATGTGGTTTTTGGGTTGACCCGAAACCAAGCAGATTGGGCCTAAAACGAGATGGCCCAATAGAATTATTTCTGCAAATCTTATCAGATGGATTAACACAAATCTGGTCCTGCGCAAGCCAGATTTAAGGATTCAGATAAGAAGAAATCTGTCAGCAAATATTATCTATTTAATATCTGCTAAATATCTCCTAAATATCTCCTGTAATCTCTCATGTATATCTGTATTGTATTTATCTTTATCAGGGTAAAACAAACTGATATGTACCTATAAATAGGTGTCGATGCTTTACAGAAAATGCATCACAGTAAATCTCATACCTTTGAATATTTCTCCAGAAATAAAGTTGTGAGGGGAGTACCTAGTTTGGTACTCGGGAAAATTCCTGGTGTTTTTTTTTTTTACCTTACGGTCGATCATTTATTCACAAATTGCTTGCAGAAGTTAAGGTATGGCTTAAAAATGTTGATAACATCTGTAGACAAGTCGCTGATCTGCTTGGTAATAGAGATTCTGAACTTGAGAGGTTGTCTCTAAGTGGGTTATGTGCCAAGAAATTAAGATCGAATTACCGTTATGGAGAAAGGTTGTCATGGATGTTGAAAAAGGTTAATGATCTCAAATCTAAAGGCGATTTTCAAGTTGTGGCTGAGCCGGCTATAACAGCTACAGAGGAGGAGTGGCCTTCCAATTTCCAGGCTGACTATTGTTGGTCGGGAAACAATTATGAAGAGGGCTTTGAACTGCATCCTAGGTGGTGGACCTGGGATTATCGGTCTGTACGGTGTGGGTGGCGTAGGCAAGTCAACAACTCTCCGAGAGATCAACAACAAGATCAGTGGCAGATTTGACTTTGTGATTTGGATCGTTGTGTCTAAAAATATGTGTGTCAAGCAGATTCAAGAGGAGATCGGTAAGAGACTCGGCTTTCATGGAGCAGAGTGGAACCAAAAAGAGGAAAGCCAGAAGGCCAATGATATTCACAACTTCATGAAGAAAAAGAGATTTGTGTTGTTATTGGATGATGTGTGGACAAAAGTAGATATAACTACGCTAGGAGTCCCATTTCCTACAAGGGAAAACAAATGCAAAATAGCATTCACCACTCGCTCTCGAGAGGTGTGTGTGCAAATGGGGGTTGATGACCCAATTGAAGTCCAATGCTTGGCTGAGAATGATGCTTGGGACTTGTTTCGGATGAAAGTTGGAGAAAATATGATCGTAAGCCACTCGGAAATTCCAGAGCTCGCTAGAAAAATTGCTGAAAAATGTCATGGTGTACCACTGGCACTTAATGTTCTTGGAGAGACCATGTCCTGCAAAACGACAGTGCAAGAGTGGAATGATGCGATAGACGTTTTGACTTCATATGCCACAGAGTTTGCAGGAATGGGAGATGAAATTCTTCCGATTCTGAAGTATAGCTATGACAATTTGAGAGTGGGAAAGTTTAAGTCCTGCTTCCAATATTGTGCTCTATTTCCTTCCGATTTTACACTGAGTAAAGATAATTTGATAGAATGTTGGGAAGGCGAGGGATTCCTAGGAGGATGCGACCGAGGTCATGAAATAATTAATAAGCTTGTTCGAGCTTGTTTATTGATGGAGGATGATAACAATAACAAATTTGTGAAGATGCACGATGTGGTTCGTGAAATGGCTTTGTGGTTAGCATCTGATTTTGGGAAGCAGAAAGAAAGATGTATTGTGCAAGCAGGTGTTGGGCTACGTAAAGTACCACATGTCGAGGATTGGAGTACTGTGAGAAGAATGTCATTGATGAATAGTGAGATTACAGAGATATCCGGCTGTCACACGTGTCCTCATCTTACAACACTGTTGCTCCAACAAAACCCCAACTTGGTGCATATCTGGTGAATTCTTCCAGCATATGCCAAGGCTAGCTGTTTTGAATTTGTCATTTAACCAGCTCAAGGAATTGCCAAAGCAGATATCAGGTTTGTTCTCGTTGCAATATCTCAATTTGTCACGGACAAATATAGAGCGATTGCCGGATGGTCTAGGAAGGTTGAAACGTCTAAAACATCTCAATTTGGAATTCACGGAGAGACTTGAGAGTGTTGATGGGTTAACAAATGTCTCAACTTTAGAAGTATTGAGGCTAATAAGTTCGAAGTTTTCGCTAGATGTTAGTACAATAGAGGAGCTGCAAGGCTTGGGATGTCTTGAAAGCTTAACCATAGACATCTCCTCGAGTTCAGCGTTGGAGCAATTATCTAGTGCCTATAGGTTGCCACTCTGTATTAAAGAGGTATGTATTAGAGATATTAAGGAAGCAGCCTACAAAACGCTAGCTTTGCCGAAAATGCAGCGTCTAAGTAAGCTCATCATAAGAAATTGTGAAATATGGGAGATAGAGATTGGGAGGACATCATGGGACATAATTCTCGCAAGGGCAAGATTGAAAAACCTCTCGAGTGTGATTATAACTGGCTGCAATGAACTCGTGTATTTGACGTGGTTGTTGTTCATTCCCAACCTGACTCATCTTAAACTTCAGTCTTTAGAGAAGGTGTGAAGACTTATGGTTTAAACTCTGTTGAAGCAAGAAGTTACTAAGGTGAAAAACTCACAAAAGTACAGGTAAAAGGATGAAACAGAGGTATTCTGTTTCAGGTAGCTATCAAGAAACTGTCTTGGTTATTTAAGGCAAGTTTTCAGTCAATCTAACTCTATGAGAAGAAGGGTTCGTGCAAGGAATTAATTATGCACACACCAAGTCTCAAGAAGGCAGTTGACTCTACATGATTCAGACTGCCAACAAAGAATCTTTCTCATCAGAAAGCACCCACTGCAGCAGACATTCTCAAGAAACAGAAGGCACGAGAATGTCAACCAATAGAGTCCTAGTATTTGTTCTAATACTCTATGTTGTAAACAATATATAAGTGGGTGAACAGAGAGAGTAAAAAGAGGAGAGTAAGAGAGCAAAGAGTTAGAGAAAAAAACCACAGAGATAGCAAACGCTTGTAAAAGAGTAAAGGGCTCGGTTTGAGCCAAGATTTCTTAGTGAAGTTCCGAGCTAATACCTCGGCGAGACGTAGGGACACCGGTTTGGGTCCTGAACTCGTAAATCCCTGGTGTCTTTCTTTGTTTTCCTTTTCATTCGATAAGCTTCTCATCTGTCTAAAACCTGCAAAACAAAACAGAACATCAGTAACAGTCTTTATCAGTAATAATCTCTCACAAATTGGTATCAGAGCCTTCTTCAAACGATGACTCCAGGAAGAACTGATATGGAGAAATTTGATGGAGGAGGAGACTACATGCTGTGGAAGGAAAAGTTACTAGCCCATCTGGAGATGCTAGGTTTGCTGGAAGGAATAGATGATGAAGAAGTGACTGAAATGGAGGAGTCTACAGGTGGTACTGGTGAACAGGTATCAACCTCTCTACAGCCTCTCGGAACAGATTCAACAACACCCATGGACAAGTCTCTTAAAGAGAAAAGAGGAAAGGCCAGATCGACAATCATATTGAGTGTCACAGACAACGTCCTAAGGAAGATTATCAAAGAGAAAACAGCTGCAAAAATGATCAAAGTGCTTGATCAACTCTATCTAGCAAAGTCACTCCCAAACAGAATCTACTTAAAACAGAGATTATACAGTTACAAAATGAGTGACTCCATGACCATTGAAGAGAATACAGACGACTTCTCAAAGCTCATTGCAGACCTGGAAAATGTAAAGGTCTCTGTTTCCGAAGAAGATCAGGCAATAATTCTTCTAATGTCGCTTCCCAAGCAGTTTGATCAAGTTAAAGAAACACTGAAATACTGCAAAACAACGTTGTCATTAGAGGAAATTTACATTGCAATAAGGTCAAAGGTTCTGGAGCTTGGAGCTAATGGTAAACAAGCCAAAAATAGCTCAGATGGTCTGTTTATTCAGGACAGAGGGAGAACAGAAAAGAGAGGTAAACAAGCTGATAAAAACAAGAGTAAGAGCATGTCAAAATCTCGGGGTGGAACCAAAGTTTGTTGGATCTGTGGGAAAGAAGGGCATTTCAAAAAGCAATGCTCGGTATGGAAAGACAGGAACAAGTCAAGAGATTACAGATCAGAAAAGGGAGAATCATCAAATACAGTTTCAGACATGACGGATGTTGCTGCTTTGGTAGCTTCAGATGCCCTGATAAGCTTCCCTGAGATCACTTCAGAAACTTGGATCCTTGATACAGGATGTTCTTTTCACATGACGTGTAAGAAAGAATGGTTACTCGACTTCAAGGAGACCAACAGTGGGAAAGTAAGAATGGGGAATGATACATTTTCATCAGTCAAGGGCACTGGAAATATCAGAATCTTAAACAAAGATGGATCAACCATTCTTCTCACATCAGTAAGGTACGTCCCTGAAATGTCTAAGAATCTTATATCTCTAGGGACTCTAGAGGACAAGGGTTGTTGGTTTCAATCCAAGAAAGGTGTCTTAGACATATTAAGAGATGATAAAGTTCTGCTAACTGGTAGGAAGATAGACACACTATACTTCCTACAAGGATCAGCACTCTTTGGAGAAGTAAATGTTACTGAGAAAGTCTGTGATGAATCCAGATTGTGGCACAGTCGATTAGGCCACATAGGTACTAAAGGTTTAGAGGTACTTGTTAGAAGAGGTCTGTTGGATAAAACCAGGGTGGGTGAAGTGAAATTCTGTGAGGATTGCATCTATGGAAAGACACATAGAGTAAGTTTTGGCTCAGCTCAGCATGTGACTAAGGAGAAACTGGATTATATACACTCAGATCTTTGGGGTTCACCTTCAGTTCCACTGTCCTTAGGAAAATGTCAGTACTTCTTAACACTCATAGATGATTTCACAAGGAAGACTTGGATATTCTTCATCAAGACAAAGGATGAAGCTTTCAGACAATTTAAGGAGTGGAAAGTACTGACTGAAAATCAACAAAACAGAAAGATGAAAGCTCTAAGAACAGACAACGAGCTTGAGTTCTGTAATTCTGAATTTGATGCATTCTGCAGACAGGAAGGAGTAATGAGACACAAGACGTGTGCATATACCCCCCAACAGAACGGTGTTGCTGAGAGGATGAATCGAACCATCCTAAATAAGGTGAGATGCATGCTCAGTGAATCAGGAATGGGAAAACAGTTTTGGGCTGAAGCAGCTGCTATAGCAGTAGTTTTGATAAACAAAAGTCCTAGTTCAGCCATAGACTTCATGATTCCAGATGAGAAGTGGACAGGTCATCCACCTGATTACAAAGGTCTAAGGAGGTTTGGTTCAGTTGCTTTTGTCCATTCAGATCAAGGGAAACTGAATCCTAGAGCTAAGAAGGGAGTCTTCTTGGGTTACCTAGTTGGTGTAAAGGGATTCAAGATATGGCTTCTAGAGGACAGAAAGTGCATTGTCTCTAAAGATGTTGTGTTTCAGGAAAATGTGATGTTTAAGAACATAGAAAATCAGAGCCCAGAAACAAATGGAGGACAAAGCAGTGAGAAAGGAACTCTCAGTATTGAGCTGTAGGGACCAACTCAACAAAACAGTGAAGAACCTCCTGAGAGAAATCAAACAGATCAAGCTGAAACTTCAGCAGAAAACAGCAAGACAGGGGAAGATGTTTCAGAAGATGAAACAGAAGAAGGAAATCTCAGCGATTATCAACTGGCCAGAGACAGATCACGAAGAGAAATAAGAGCCCCAAGAAGATTTGATGAAGAAATGAACCTAGTGGGATTAGCTCTATTGGCAACTGAAGATGGTGATATGACAGAACCAAGATCATATCAAGAAGCCATGATAAGCCCAAACAGAAGAAAATGGCAAGAAGCTATGGATGAAGAGATGAAATCTCTTATCAAGAATAATACATGGGTGTTAATTGATAAACCTTCCTCTGTAAGAACCATTGGATGCAAATGGATTTACAAAAGGAAGGCAGGGATTCAAGGAGTAGAGCCACCCAGGTACAAAGCCAGATTGGTTGCCAAAGGATACTCACAGAAAGAAGGCATAGACTACCAGGAGATCTTCTCCCCAGTAGTGAAACATACGTCTATCAAGCTCCTATTGTCAATAGTGGTTCATTTTGACTTGGAGCTTGAGCAATTAGATGTAAAGACAGCCTTCTTACATGGAGGATTGGAAGAACACATAGTGATGGATCAACTGGAGGGATATGAAGAAGATGGGGCACGTGGAAAAGTTTGTCTACTCAAAAGATCTCTCTATGGACTGAAACAGTCTCCTAGGTAGTGGAACTTACGGTTTGATGAATTCATGACGTCTTCAAACTACCAAAGGAGCAGGTATGATCCTTGTGTATACTTCAAACAGTTATCTAATCAAACATATATCTACTTGCTTCTGTATGTAGATGATATGTTGATAGCTTCAAAGGACAAGGAGGAGATACAAAAACTCAAAAATCAATTGAATGAAGAGTTTGAGATGAAGGATCTCGGAGCAGCTAAGAAAATTCTGGGTATAGAGATCAAAAGAGACAGAACAGAAGGAATATTGGAACTCTCACAGAGGGAATATGTCAGAAAGGTGTTAAGAAACTTCAAGATGGATCAATGCAAACCAGTGAACACTCCACTGGGTGCTCACTTCAGATTAAAGGCTGCAACAGATTCTGAAATAATTGATCAAGCTGAATTCATGAAGTCTGTTCCCTACTCAAATGCAATTGGGAGTATCATGTATTTTATGATAGGCACAAGGGTTGATCTTGCTTTCACAGTGGGAGTAATTAGCAGATTCATGACAAGACCCACAAAAGAACATTGGCAAGCTGTAAAATGGGTCATGAGATATCTGCAAGGTTCTAAAGATGTCTGTCTGAGGTACAAACGTGAAGGAAGTTTTGAAATTCAGGGTTACTGTGACTCAGATTACGCCACTGATCCTGATAAGAGAAGGTCTGTCTCAGGAAGGGTTTTCACAGTAGGAGGAAACACCATCAGCTGGAAATCAGGCCTGTAGTCAGTGGTTGCACTCTCCACTACTGAGGCAGAATACATGTCCTTGTGTGAAGCAGCCAAGGAGGCAATTTGGCTGAAAGGCATTACTGCAGAACTAGGATTCAAGCAGAGCAAGGTAGACATTATGTGCGACTCTCAAAGTGCAATAGCACTGTCAAAGAATGCAGTGTTCCATGAGAGAACAAAGCACATAGATGTCAAAGTTCACTTCATACGGGAAAGGATATCAGAAGGAACAATTGGGGTAGTTAAGATTTCAACAACATGGAATCCAGCTGATATACTAACCAAGGTTGTTCCTATGAGCAAGCTTCATGGTGCATTGAAGCTGCTCAGGGTGTCTCATCACTAAAGATGCACCAAATCCGGGGTAGGAACTTCACATTACAAGAAGGATTCTAAGGAGTTGAAACCAAGGAGGAGTTTTGTGAAGACTTATGGTTTAAACTCTGTTGAAGCAAGAAGTTACTAAGGTGAAAAACTCACAAAAGTACAGGTAAAAGGATGAAACAGAGGTATTCTGTTTCAGGTAGCTATCAAGAAACTGTCTTGGTTATTTAAGGCAAGTTTTCAGTCAATCTAACTCTATGAGAAGAAGGGTTCGTGCAAGGAATTAATTATGCACACACCAAGTCTCAAGAAGGCAGTTGACTCTACATGATTCAGACTGCCAACAAAGAATCTTTCTCATCAGAAAGCACCCACTGCAGCAGACATTCTCAAGAAACAGAAGGCACGAGAATGTCAACCAATAGAGTCCTAGTATTTGTTCTAATACTCTATGTTGTAAACAATATATAAGTGGGTGAACAGAGAGAGTAAAAAGAGGAGAGTAAGAGAGCAAAGAGTTAGAGAAAAAAACCACAGAGATAGCAAACGCTTGTAAAAGAGTAAAGGGCTCGGTTTGAGCCAAGATTTCTTAGTGAAGTTCCGAGCTAATACCTCGGCGAGACGTAGGGACACCGGTTTGGGTCCTGAACTCGTAAATCCCTGGTGTCTTTCTTTGTTTTCCTTTTCATTCGATAAGCTTCTCATCTGTCTAAAACCTGCAAAACAAAACAGAACATCAGTAACAGTCTTTATCAGTAATAATCTCTCACAGAAGGTAGAGGAAATCATAAACGAGGAGAAAGCTGCAAGTAGTATCACCGATGAACAGGGGACTAGTACTCCTTTTCAAAAACTTGAAAAGCTTGACTTGGTCAACTTACCGATTTTGAAGAGAATATACTGGAATCCTCTGCCTTTCCCTTGTTTAAAGAAGATTGAAGTAGAAAAGTGTCCAAAACTGAAAAAGCTTCCACTCAGTTCTAAAAGTTGCATTGGTGGTGAAGAACTCGTTATAAAGTACAGAGATGGTCAATGGATTAAAAGGGTTCGGTGGGAAGATAAAAGCCACTAAAGACCGTTTCTTACCTTCTTGTACGTCAAGTGACAAAGTTGCAGTATAGTTGACTTCTACAGTCAACTCAAGTGAATTATATAGTTCTTTAAATGTCATATATGTAACACTATATATATATATATATATATATGATGCGTTCTGGTGATTGTTCCCAAAAAGTGTTCCTGAATATCCAATATAATTTCTGTTCTAATGAACTGTCATTGACTTAACTTTCTGTCTCTTGTATCGGCCAATGGATTATACTCGAAACTAATAAAGATCATTATTAGTTGAGTGTGGTATTCGTCGAATTACAGAGCATTCAGTAAATTTTCGTTCTCAATGATTCCTACCGCATGAAATAATTAATCGTTTGGTGCAATGCATAGTGATTAAAGCCATGCATTTAGATTGTTCTTACGTATAATAATTGATGATAATTAGCTTACTAATTATTAATATTTTAAAAAACTAATCACTATAATATCGGTTGGTGCGCTCATGAATCACTATATATAAATAGTGGTAGGCCTAAAAAATTATATTTACAGGGTCATATAGTATACATACTTTAAACATTATTTTTACATATAAATTATTTTAAACTATAATTCTATGATGAGACGAAAAATCATAGCACATTAGATGATAACCATTATCGATAACTAGAAATGTCACAATGGGATAATTAACTTTGGTTTGACCATGAATCGATCTAGATTTAGTCTTGGATTTTTTATAGGATTCATATTTAATCTAATTTAGAAACTCAGTTGCCATTCAAGTCATCCCAACCGATAGAAACAAAAAAACAAAACAAAAAGACGATAGAATAGATTTGGTTGTCCCGAAGAGATTTGTCATATATTAATTATTAGTCGGGTCTGAAGTTGAGTGTTGTTTTTCAAAACTAAAAAGTTCAGCTCACAAATATGGCATATGGCTAGCTAGTAGCTACCTATAGCATCACTATTAGCAGCTGTAAGATCAAACCAAACATTAAGTGGGATGGTATATAGAATCTTTCACATGGAAGTGTTTTCACATGTAATAAGTTTCTCTCATGGGACAACAAGAAACTGACAATGGAACAAACTTCTCCACGTGGTTTAATTCTTAGGGTTTTTCGTAATGATTTGGACTATGGGACAACTTGTGAAAGTATATCGTGTCATTAAATAGATTAACACCACGTGCCATGGGCATATTCTCTCAAAAACCCTAAAACTAAGAAATCCATGGACACTTATCCTTTAGCTAGTTTCACTTATTTATATATATATATATAATAGTAAATAGAGAGTTAAATAATTTATTAGGAAATTTTTTTGATGGTAATCATTGTAGGTTATAAGATAATGGTCATTTTTGTTTTACAGCCACAAAAAATCTGCGATTGCGGCTGCAGCAGATTGTTGTTTGTTTACCTGTCGCCAGTATTAGCGGTAGATGGATCGTCTGACTGTTGCGTCATGTGTCATAATTTTTTTCGACCGCTAATTAAAACAGCAGTGCGATTAAAAATTTGCGATCAATTATAACTACAACTGTCGGTGGCAGACGAACGAACAACATCTAATACAGCCGCAACTGCAATCATTTGCGACGACCAAACGAATAACACTATTTTAAGAGGTAAACATATATTTCGTAAGAAAATTTTCTGCCACCTTGGGCCATGCGTATAAGAGTAGTTGTCTTGAAAGTTTCATAGATTCAACTGAAAATAGCATAAATATATATAAATAGAAATAGTTTCATATTCATGGAGATTCTTCTTCTAGAATCCAAAATTATAATACTACTTTTATGATGTATACTCATAACTATTACAATATTATAGGCTTATAGTGGTAACTTGCAATTCCAGCAGGATCTATGTGAATATTATTGTTTTGACCATTTGTGGGTTAATTGTAACGTATAATATTGGATTCGATATGAAAAGAAAATAGTATTTTATTCATATTAAAGTTCCCACATACGGTAGGTGGGCCAATGAGAGTTCAACATTCACCAATCCAAAATCAATATTATATTTGTTTTTATTAAAATATTGTTTGTGTTAGTATATTAAGAAAGAAAATTAGTTATATGAAACTATCATGAAATGAAATTATACGAATTAACTGAAACAATTTTTTTAAAATAATATTGCGATACTCATGCTAATATCTTGAAATATATGTTTTCGATATTGGCATTATTTTAAATATCTTTTAGCATATTCATGATGAGATATCATAATATATTATAACTTTTTAAAAAAAATATATATAATATACATTTTCTGTAAATAAGTATAAAAATTAAGATTTTGTTTCAGTTATAATATATATTTTAGTGATTAACTATAATAATTATGTTTTTTTAAATTTAAGTGTTTTATTATTAAATTAATATATATATATATATATAAATGCGTAGATTGACATAAATTGAACAACTTTAATAAGTATCTCAGTTTTGATTTTCTAATTTTAATGAATTTTTAAAAAAATTAGTCTAATTACTTCCGTATTTATTAAAAAATCAATTTTACTTGAATGAAGATTTAAAAATAATCCCATATATATGTGGAAATTTATTTAACAATTAGAATAGTAATAGTTTTAATTAAAGAATTAAATTAATGGGATAACTAAATTTGTGTTTTGACAATGAAGATATTACAAATGAAAAGTATCACATTTTTTACAACATAATTATGTAAACTATGCATTCTCCTCTAATATAACTCTACTAATTAACAAAAGAAATCTAAATTGATTGTTTTATCATTATGTTAAGCATATTTATTTTATTCGCTTCGCAATCAAGTTGTATAAAAAGTAAGATATAAAATGATTAGATAAAACCCATTGATCGTGCACTATTTTATTTATTAGTTAATTTGGTAACACAATAGGGTTAATAATATTTAACAACGATAAAAAAAAAACAGTATTTCAAATTAACGAAAACTGAATGTTGGTTTTATAGTATCGTTAATTCTCAAATTTTTATGATTATTTAGTAACTATTAAAACAGTAAATTCTATCCCACAATGGTACAAATGACTAATCAAATTGTGTATAATTTGTATAGAAATCAATATAAATAGTGAAATTACATAATTTTAATATCAAATAGGTAATGGACAAGAGGTGAAGTGGGACCAAAGAGACACTTTTGGAATCACGGTCTTTACTTTTGCTTCACTTCTATGCTTCGTCTCAACAACACACAAAAGCAAAATATATTATATTAAACCAATTATATATCCATTTTTCTTTTCGTAAATCAGTTTTATTAATATATGATGTCTTAGACATCAAATCTTAGCCCCGAAGTCCCTAACATCAGCCGCATAACCATCCGATGTTTGATGAACTTAACACAAACACAAACCATTCCTATATTACCTAATATGTATTTTAAATTATCCATTTATCCCATTAGTTGATTAGTTGATTCATTAAATGATTACACTATATTGATATATCTAATAGGAGAACCCGTTTTGTTTATATTTTTTCTTGTATAAAGATATGTAAATTTCCAATTGATAACTTTTTACTGCGGCGGTAACAAACATACATTCTTCGAATAAGACAAAAAATAACATTTTCTCATGTCAACGTATGTTATTCTTAATTTATATATATATAAATTATTTAGTCTCTCCAAAAATGTTATTTTACATATCAAATTTATAGAGAATTTTTGACGAAATTCAAATTACAAGGTTTTTTATGTGATACTACTATATACATGAAATTTGAGTTTTTCGATCCATTTGCTGATCTCTACTGTTTAACAGCCATACTAAAATTTATATGGAAATAGAGTTTACATTACCAGAAAACGAAATGTAAAATACCAAGTAGCGAAATTGGTTTGTATTATTAGAAAAAGTAAATCATATTTTACTTAACACAGTTACATTATTAATTATAAAACAAAATTAAAATCTAACAAAAAAAAGTGTTTAAGAGAACGGGATAACGGGACCGGGCCCACGTGACCAAACCGGCCTGCAACAGCAAAGAGTGGGACCAATGATCGAAGGCTCGCTCACGCCGGACCAGCAGTTGCCACGTCAGCATATCATTCCGTTTTTTTTCCATTGTGGGTCCCGCATTCCACTTACAACTTGTTTTGTTAATACACTCACTCACTGAAACATATTTAGTTTAACAAAAATATATCTTACCCAACCTAACCCTAACTCGTAATTCTTTTTTTCTTTCTCTTGGCGATGAATTTCTATTATTTTTTCTTTATAAAACACACAAACTAATGATATTGGTTTGCTATCTTTTAAATGGAAAAAGTAATCAATGGCAGAACTTTGATTTAAGTGTTCATGTTAACACTTTATATGAGAATAGCGCAGTTCTTTGTCTCACAATAGTTCAATTAGTCAATTGAACCAAAACGGATGTGGGTATCTAAAGACTTTCAAGTTTATGGGTACTTTCAAGTTTCCAAAAGGTTTAAAAATATCCAGGAGTATATATAGACACATGTATGTAATAATGCAAATAAAGAGTACTTTTCAAAAGTTATCATATAAATTTATTTTGCATTTTATTCTTCAAGAAGATAATTATATATATACAATTGCTTGCATAATATATTTGTCTCCACATTTCGTTTCATCGGAATGATTATGTGAGTGCAGTTACCTACATGTAAAAGCACATTTATTATTATGTGAATTTTGAAAAACATTTTGCAGATTTTGTGAGGTTTTGTGCTGTTTTTTTATAGAGCGATATTTGAAAGGTACAGATCGATATTTTCTAACAAATGAAAATATTTTGAAGTTAGAAATAAGTAATTTCACATATAATGAAAAGAGAAAATGGTGTTAATTGGATATTCTAGATGTATAATATTGCGACACAGATTTCTCGCAAACCTACCATCAAACTTTTAATATCTTTGGATAGTTAAGTTACTTTTAATAAGGATATAAGACATTAAATTTGAGAGATAAAAGAAGTCCAATTTAAAACAAGAAAATAAGCTTGATGTGAGGAGAAAAAAAGAACCTTAATGTTGATGATCAAACATATCCATCACGAGTTGGTGGGTGGTAATGGATGTTGCCACTCTCTCTCTCTCTCTCTCTCTCTCTCTCTCTCTCTCTCTCTCTCTCTCTCTCTCTCTCTCTCTCAGCTTTTGCAACAAATAAAGTCCATTTAAGAAATTAAAGAAAGCAAATAAAGCCCCTCTCTCACTCTAGATTCAAGAGGACTGAGAGAGAGGGTATTATTGATAGAGAGAGAGAAGTAAAATATAATAGATTATTAGGACACGGTTGTCATCTTTTGTTTTGTGTCTTGTGTGCGCTCGCCTTCTTTCTTAATCGATTGATCTTCTTTATTTAACCCTACTCTCTCTCTCTCTACCCCATTCTTTATGTCAATCCCTCCCTCTCACTCTCTCTCTCTCTCTCTCTCTCACTCTCTTGGGATCTGATATTTGTTTCCAGCAACCTATTCCCGAGAAGCACTGTCAAATGTTGGCTACGTACACTTCTTTCAGGGTTCTCTCTCTAGTCTTTTAATGTAGTGTTCAAATTTCTGATGTTGGCTATCGAACGTACGAGAGGATCATCCAATAACCAAAACATAAAGCTTTGTTAGAAGCTTTTGAAAAGGTTTCAGCTGGATCATCTTGCATCTAGAGAGTTTCTTCAGGTAAAACCCTAATTGATTTTCTGTCAATTCTCGGCTCATTCTCTGAGCCTTAATCCCATTCAGAAATAATTTGAGAGATTTTTCTTCTTTATTTAAAAGTTTTTGCTATTGAATCATCTTTGATATTCGATCATCATCTTCATTAATCACGTTTGATCATCATCATCGTCAACTCATCATACACCATTGCTGATGTTACAAGCAAAGCAAAAATATCATCTAAACCTAAAATATTAATCTAATAAAATAAATAGTTTATTTGATTTCATCATAAGATTTTATACAATAAACTAGAAAAAATAATATCGATCATTCTTTCATCAAAGATTAATCTCCTCTCAATCTTATGATCTTTACCTGTTTGGTAATTACATGCAAAAACTATATATACAAGTTGATCTTATACAAATTATGAAGTGGAAATTAGTTCTACTTATAAATCGATATAGTATATCTAAATTGAAATGGAGTATTATCATGTCATTTTGGAGATTGTTCGGCTAATTATATTGATTTTTTGGAAAGTTCAATTATGTACCATAAATTTAAATAAATTAAATTATTCTCAAAGAATGATAATTGGCCATGTGAATAGTCTTCATATATATATATATATATATATATATATATATATAAAATAGAAGTAACCAAACTATTTCACGGTGTTACAAATTTGTTTTGGTAATGTTCTTATAAGCAGGTTATTAATCTATCAAGAAGATTAGAAGATGAATTCATTTTCCCACGTCCCTCCGGGTTTTAGATTTCACCCAACAGACGAAGAACTTGTAGACTACTACTTAAGAAAAAAAATCGCATCGAAAAGAATAGAAATCGATTTCATAAAAGACATTGATCTTTACAAGATTGAACCATGGGATCTTCAAGGTTTGCCTTAAAATCCTATCTTTCACCTTTGATTCAAGTTTGTAAAACGTTTATTTCATATTCTTTTTTAGAGTTGTGCAAAATTGGGCATGAAGAGCAGAGTGATTGGTATTTCTTTAGTCATAAAGACAAGAAGTATCCCACAGGCACACGAACCAATAGAGCAACGAAAGCAGGTTTTTGGAAAGCAACAGGAAGAGATAAAGCTATAAATTTAAGGCATAGTCTTATTGGTATGAGGAAAACACTTGTGTTTTACAAGGGAAGAGCTCCTAATGGGCAAAAATCTGATTGGATCATGCATGAATATCGCTTAGAAACCGATGAAAATGGAACTCCTCAGGTACGTATTATATTCATCCTAAACCATTAATTACTTCTCTTTACAATTTATTTGGATCTCATGGTAACCAATATTCTACGTACTACTATGTTAAACAATCTCAATCTATATGATCTTCTGATGAAACCTATATGAGTTGATCTTTGATTGTAGGAAGAAGGATGGGTTGTGTGTAGGGTGTTTAAGAAGAGACTTGCCGCGGTTAGACGAATGGGAGATTATGACTCATCGCCTTCACATTGGTACGACGATCAACTCTCTTTTATGCCTTCTGAGCTTGAACCAAACGGTCAACGACGGATTCTCCACGATCATCATCATCAGCAGCAGCATGAGCAGCTACACCAACCACATCTGCCTTATGGACTCATCAATGCATACGCTTTGAACAACCCTAACTTGCAATGCAAGCAAGAGTTAGAGCTACACTATACCCACCTGGTACAAAAACAAAATCATCTTCTTGATGAATCTCATTTATCGTTTCTCCAACTTCCTCAACTGGAAAGCCCTAAGATCCAACAAGATAACAATAATTGCAATTATTTTCCTTACGGAACTCAGAATAACTCAAGCCGTACTGCTAACTTGCAGCAGTCGAATCTCGCTCATGAGGAACAAATAAATCAAGGGAATCAGAGTTTCAGCTCGCTCCAAATGAATACCGGCAATGACCAAACCATTGACCAAGTCACGGACTGGAGAGTTCTCGATAAATTTGTTGCTTCTCAGCTAAGCAACAACGAGGAGGCAGCCACAGCTTCTGCTTCTCTACTGAACAATGCCAAGAACACAAACAACACGCACTACCAAGTCGACGAAGAAAAAGATCCAAAGAGAGTTTCAGACATGGGAGAAGATCTATGGAAGTAAGCAGAATGAGATCAAAGATTTTTATAATATAAATGCATATATATACATATCTATATATATATATATACGTACACACGAACACTAATCAAGTGTAGATGATGATTATGATGGTAAATGGTACAGATTTATATTTGCTTACTACATTATTGATATAATTAACCATATAAACTCTAATCTTAATGTAACTCCAATATATAAATTTTTAATATACGATTGTCTCTTATTATTTTCCTTCTAAATAGTATTCGTCTACTTAAATATATATATATATACATACATAACACACCACTCACCATTCTCCGGATGATCAGAATAATAACTCCAAAGAATCTTGGAGAGTAAGAATCTGGAGAGTATATGAAACCATAGGTAGTGAAAAAGAATGAGATGAATGTGGCTTACAAGAGATACAATGTTTTTATGGCATGTTGTCTCGGGTCAGGATTATGTTATATAGAGACAGACCTTAGAAAAAGAAACAATTTTTTATATGTTAACGGATTTACTTTGTCAAGAATTTTATAATTATTGTGTCTGATTCAAGGTCGGCTGAAAAAGAAACCGTAGACTATTATTCACTTTGATAGCTTTTTATAACTTTTTACTTGATTAACGAAATATATTATTGCAAGAATTAATAATGTTTATTTTGATAAAAAAGGTTAACTTTTTTTTTGTTGAAGCCATAAGATTAACTTTTATATCAATGGTTAGAACCAAATATGAAAGAAAATTATTTTTCGTTGAATTATTCTGAATCTTTTTATCTAAAAAGAAATTAGAAAATGATCGAAAAAAATCGTCTGCATTATTGGTACAAGGAACATCATGATTTGGGCGTGCTCTTTGGATTTCATAAACACGGTCCAAAAGGCTTGGATACATCCAAATTTTTAGATACTCTTTTGTTTTTTTTACAAATATTGTTTTAAGTTTTTTTCGCATAAAAACATTTTAATTTCTATGACTCTTACTAAAACATTATTTAATATGTTTTTACTTATTAATAAATTAGAAAAATAAAAATAAAAGAAAGAAGATTATTAAAAATCTGCATTAAAAATATGAAACGACATTTAAATGAAACAAACTTTAAATTGTAAGACAATATTTAATAAGAAACGAGGAAGTATAAAATTTAAAACAAGTAATTGCACATTAATTTCAAACCTTCACGAAATAGAAATGTAATCACCAAAGCTTCTGAATAACACTAAGGGAGCAATGGGATAATATTGTAAGACAAAGGCATGGGACGTTCCATCATTAGTGTAATTTCTGTGATAAACTACAAATCCCAAGACCATAATATACTCCATTTTATATCATAAATGATTTTTTACTGAATTTGGAGTAATTATTCATTCATTACTAAAAAAAATAAATGATACAAAATTATTTAATTCCGTAATATCAATCACATGGTAAAATAATCGATGTTACTGGTTGAGTATTGTGCAACCAATAAAATGTAAAAGAAAAAATCATAGTAATAACAACATTATATAATTGAAAAATTTAAGTATACTATAACACACACATTATATGATTAGTATTACACAGCATATAAAGCTATATTAGCTTTATGTGCATTGTAATCACAAGTATGAGTATAACAAAGAGAATTGAAACTACTTGGCATCACAGAGACCGGTCTTTTCATCGCAGAATCCATCACGCCCGAGCAAACGTTGAGGCGGTGCACTGAGTAGAGGAGAAGAAGGCGAGCCATATGCATTTCTCCGGCTATTTCCACAGCCAAGACTCTTCCTCGTGCTTACTCCGGTCAATGGGTTTGTCCCGTTTGCGTATTTGCACAGAGCCTTCAACATAACATTTACATTATATACGAAACTAAGCTTTTTTGTCCTTAGCTTTGTTGATGGAACAGTTGTGTATTGTAATGGTGTGTTACCTGTTTTTGCAGAAGATCAATCACAGCGTCACTAAAATCTGCACCTTCAATCTTGGCACCACCAAGGTCACTACGGGTTAGGACCGATCGAACAAGAACCGCATTTGTCAGATTTGCCTCGTTTAGTACCTGAAATTGCCCCGAAAAGAATTGAGCTTTAACCTAAAGAAAAATGGCTTGTTGTTCAAAGTAGGGTAGAGTGCATGCTGTTTACCATACGGTCCATCAATGTGTCGCTCAAATCAGCACCTGCCATTGAAATTCACAGTTCTCATAAATACAAACCACAAATTAAAGATTGAGGTACACGAGAAGAATGCATATGGCTCAATTTATAATAGGGATTAAGAAGTTTAGAGAGAAAAAAAACAACATGGCTGAGAAGGGTACATGTTAAGGGATTATAGACTATTGCAAAAATTATTGTGGAGGCAAAGGAAGATTCAGACACTCTGGTAATGGGGTAAATGTGAATCCATAATCATAGTTTGTGGAATCTGTTCTCTTTCGTAATTCCATAAATCCATAATCATTGTAGAAGGGAAGGCTAAAGTGATAGCAAAGTTGAGAGAGATTACCTGAGAAGTTAGCTTTGTATGCAACAGCTTTCTCGAGATAGGCGCCATTGAAGGTTGAACCACTAAAATCAGACTCTCTCATGTCTGCAGAAGTGAAATTGGCTCTTCTGCAACAATCAGTAAACCACTACATATAGTTCATAAGCAGAAAAGGCTGGTTTGGTTTCTGAATTCGCTGATACACAGTGCAAAACTATAAATAAATAAAAACAAATGTTTACTTTAAACGCTTCCTAAAAGATCAAACCTTTAAACTTTGTTATGTTGTTTCCCATCTTATTCCAAACTATACTCAATCTTTTTAGTGAAATCAAAATTTTACCTGAAATTTTCATTGGAGTGAACTGTCTTGCTGCAAAACAAACACTGTTCATCTCAGCGAACTTCCACCATCGAAAACAAATGAAAAACCTCTAAAGATTTAAGACGAGAACCATATATGATACCTGAGATCAGCAGAACCGAACTGAGCAGCCGATCCTATCCCGAACTCGCCACGTGTATCGGCCTCGAACTTGTTAAGCTCAGCCATAGCCGGAACGCCGGAGCTTGAGGAAATAACCGCCGCCACCATTGCTGCGGATAAAATTCTCTTCCACTTGTTCGATTCTTCCCTGGAACAACAACCTTCCCTTTTCGAAGAACAATTCAATCCCTTAAGTTTTTTGAGAATCCGAATCTGAGAAAACAAGAAAACATTGTGATTCTACGTTCGAATCTGACCTAGGATTTGACGTATCTCTGATTTCTGGGTTTGATTGGGAAATTATCTGCAGCCGCCTCAGTGGGTATCTTGGAAATTGGTACAGAGACATTGAGATTGAAGATGAAGACCGCGAAATATCAAGTGACTTCATGGGTAGAGGAGAGAGCGAAGAAAAAGCCATTGATAAGCTTTGCAAATACGAAACTTTACATTCAACTTTGTAGAGAAGAGATGATCTCACACGTGTGAAAGATTTCAGTTTTATCCACTTTGCTTGGGCAACGTTTGCACACGCGTGTCAATTGTGTTCAACTGTTTTTGTTCTTCCTTCTAAATTTCCAAGTCTTGGAGTCTTGGACAATTAACTTGACTCTGTTCTGCCTTGTGACACAAAACATAGAAA
The DNA here is from genome assembly GCA_018901935.1 of Pugionium cornutum. Taxonomy (NCBI): domain Eukaryota; kingdom Viridiplantae; phylum Streptophyta; class Magnoliopsida; order Brassicales; family Brassicaceae; genus Pugionium; species Pugionium cornutum. Next base: position 2,893,678 of record CM032155.1, on the reverse strand, counting down.
GAGGGAAAAATCGGATATTTGGTTACACAAACAGTCAGTCATGTGAACTAATAAAAGTCAAACAGAAACTTATTTTTGTGATTATAAACTGAACGAATCAAAATCATGAAACAATAACATGAATTCTACATCTTATAATAAAGTATTTATTACAAATACATCTTAAGAACAAAAAAAAAATTTACTAGAGAGAGGGAAAATAATCAGTTACGAGAAAGAGCAAGAACAGCATCCTCAGAGTAAGGATGGATAAAAGCACTGTTCATTTGCCAGACTTTAAACGACGCCCTAACAGTTGCATCAATAGCATTGTTGAATACGAAAAGCTTAGCTGCTCCGTAAATGGCTTTTGTAGGATATACCCTTGAAGTTATACATGTTCTTCCACCTTGTCCGAATCCTTCTACTATCGAATGATCCACCTGTTTTTTACAAAACAAAAATTGAATCCATGTTATATTGTACTAATGAAATTATTAAATGAAAGTATATAAAATTATTAATTATGATATAGTAAATTACCAATATTCTCATGGTCAATTTCTCTCCTTTTAGAACCGGTACAACGCTACCGTATATCGGTTTAACGACATCATTTGCATAAGATGATCTGTTATAAGAAAGTGTTATCTGAATGATACTACAAATTATAATAATTTTACAAATTTAATTTTTACCTTGACGTGTCCGTGCAGAAGAAAGTTTTGAGCTTAGAATCTTTTCCCTTAGCTACGTAGAAGTACACCGGAGTTTGCTCGGACAAGTTTTCATCTGCAAGAACCGAGAATCCGAACGGCCCTAAAGCACCACGGACGGTGGAGCCACCGTTGTTTTCGCAGCTAAATTTCTCAGCCTCAGCCATCACTGAGGAGTCTCCGAGGATTTTTTCAAGAGATTCTTTCTTGATCTCAAATTCCGCTTCAATGTCTAGCTGAGCTGCGGAATCTACATCGACAGGTACCACCAATCCGGGACCAATTTCGATATCGAATTTCTTGCTGCTTAATCTAAGAGAATTGACTTCTTCTACTGGCCATTGAACTAAGTTCTTGCCTGTTTTTATGTCGAGGACAACAGTTCTTGGGATACCCTGATCATCGTATTATTAAGCAAAATCTTAGATCTAACTTGGAATACAAGAAAATATAAAAATAACCTAACTTTCACAATACGCCACGTCGAGAAAACAAAACATACCTGAAGAGAGGACCAACCCTTTTGTACATCAGCAGCCTCACTATCAGATTCACCAATCCCACCCCACAAGATTCTCCGGCCCTTGCTTTGGTCGTAAAACGTCTTTGAAGCATAGAATTTTCCGTAATCATATCTTAAACTAGTACTAATCCCGACATCGATTGTAGGATCGTCCGGGATCCATGTGCCGTTCGAATCGAAATACGTCCCTATAGCATAATGATCGATTCTAGTGTCGTCCATGCTAGCTTTCACGATGTGCTTCACATCTGGTCCATTGACCGTTGTGTCGAGCCCATTGATTGTGGTCTTAGAAACTGGGTAAAAATCAACGCATTCCCACATCCCTGTGTTTGGAACTCGGTGCAACAATGTGTCGAGTTTTTCGTATGTTTTAAAGTCGGTTGTGTCGTACACTAGTGAGATTCCGGTTCTATTGATCTTGGAACCAATTGTTATTCGCCATTTTCCGGCTGATGTTTTCCATGCAGTTGTCGGATCACGGAAGTCCTTTGGAAGAATACCGGGCGGAGGTACAAGAACCGGATTGCCCGAGAACTTGACCCATTTCAATAGCAGTGGGTCGTTTAGGTCTTCAGGGTAGGCAAGATTTTGGACCTGAAAACATATCATATTAAATATAATCTTTGATAAAAACACTAAACCTAATTTATATGTTCAATATCTAACTTGCCGAAAATCTGGCTATATAAACTTACTATTTGCCTAACAATAAGTTATAATCCCATTTATTATTTTAGAGAATCATTCATTTTCATATCACATGCATGTTCACACATGTTTTATACAAATACCATTGGATTTCCCCATTATAATTGTAAGTTTTTTTTTTTCTTAATTCTTATATATAATTAAAAAGTAGTATTTGGTAATAGTATAAAAAATTGATAATTTATTGAACTCAGCCAGTTTTAACTTTTAATTAGGTGCCGGGAACAAAATTAAATCTCTATTAAGTTTCTATTTTTAAAGTATTTTGGCAGTAACTTAAATTACAGACAGTTGTTAGTTTTTGAAATAATGTATAATGAAAAGTGGTGAAAATATTGGTTTAATTAAATATGTTATTTTAGTTATGTTCCAACAATTAAAGGTTAAAATCTTTTCAGGGAACAAACCTGAACGGATTTGTCGGTGGAACCGGTGTAAAGCATGACGATAGAGCCATCAGGGAGGATAGTGGCTGAGCCTGTCCACACACCATTAGCGTCGTACCATTGATCAGCAACCATGGCTAAGGGCAAATGGATCCAATGGATTAAGTCCTTAGACACGGCGTGACCCCAAACAATATCACCCCACACGGCTGCGTTTGGGTTATATTGGTAGAAGAAATGGTACCACCCCTTGTAGAACAATGGACCTGAACAAAATGGGAAATTTTTTATATTTTGGGGGTGAAGATAAATCCAAAATATTTGGGGTTCTATTAGTATATGAGCAAGTTTTAGGTGCTAAATCGAAATATATCGTAGTTTGTATACCCCACTGACTTAATCCAGTTTCAGACAAGATCCAAACATTGCATTCTAAGGGAGAAGGTTACTTTTCAATGGCAACCAATGATTTGTACAATCTTTTTAACATATGGATCACGTGGGATCCAATCTGGCATAATCAATTTAAACTAAATAATATTATTTCTTGCAATTGGTTGTGAACTTTTGATATAACTCTGTTTTTTTAACTACTTGAAATATTAAGTACAAATTAATATTTTGGTGTTGATGATGATATTAAGTAGATCTAAAAGAAATTCAATTAATATAAAAACAGAAATATTCAGAAAAGAAAGTAAGACTTACCATTAGGATCTGCAGAAAGAAAAGACCAAATTTGCCATTGAGCAACACCATATTGGAAAAGGGAGGAGAAAAGGATCAATAAATAAATTAGAACAAAATTAGATACTTAATTAGTAATTACTATAAAATTTAAACCACCAAGAGATTATAAAATGAAGAGTGAAACTAAGTAAGTAATGCTTTTCTAATGAAATTCGTTGGATTTGAATGAATCAATCACTAGTCGCAAAATGTGGAAATTTGAATATGATTTCATCATCATTTCCCAGATTATGAAAAAAAATATATACATAATAATTGGAGAATGATATTCTTTTAACGAAATCAACAAAATGTGGAAATATTTTTTTCTTCTTTTGCTCCTATATGTTAACCAAATTAACAGATAACTAAATTAATAAATTGTATTTTTGTTTTAATAATATTTTTCCTTACCGTTCATCCAATTCTGCTCAGGCTGAAAATGGAACGCCGTTCGTTGCCATGACAACATACTGTTGTTCCACGAAAACGCCACCGTGTTCCGATCACCGGAAAGTTTCCAAAACCTATCATTGCTTTTCTCCGGCACGCCGGCAAGACGGGCACGTGACGTTGACGTCGCTGTTTCATCGCTTACTATTGCAGTGTCGTTGGATCTAGATCCGTCGTGTGTGACGATGCGAGTGACGTAGAATGCGATAAACAAAAGTCCAAATGAGACGGCGAGGAGACCTTTAAAGGGTCGTCTACGATGGGTTTCCGGGTTCGGGTCGGAACTTGACCCGTTTGGTAATTGTGTGTAGGTGGAAGATAACGGGTCTTCTTCTCTGACGGATATAGACAACAGAGCATCGGAACTCGCCATATTTCTCGTTTTCGAGTTTCCTTTTTAGATTTGATGGCACGAGAAAGGTAACTGCATTTATATATTAATAATGATGTCAGAAAATAAAATAAAAGTAAAAAAAAAATGAATCACAAAGAAGAGAAAGATGGATTTCTGTCTTCCTGCTTCGCTGGAAGAGATAGCAAATTGTCCAAATTTTCAAAATTAAAGAGTTTGGTCTACAAGTTAGAGAAAATGATAGTTTAGGTTAAAATTTTCTGATAAAGAAAAAAAATCAATTTCCTTATCTGTCTACGTTTCTGTTTTAGTATATTTACCATTCTACAAAGGGATTATACATGAATGAATAGTAAACTAATAAAATTCCTCATACTTGAAATCACATAAATGAAAATCCAAATTTAGTAATTATTTGCTAAATAAATTCTACAACTTTATATGATTAATAATTAATCCGTGGAGCCAGGTCATCATTGTACACAATCCTATCCTTACGGTAATTACCGATTCATATGCAACTTTTCACTTCAAGATTTGGAAAGTAGTTTGAAAATGGAGGACAAGTGCAATTTAATTACAGTAAATGCTTAAATTCGAATTGTGAACAGTTAATTGCTTGCCACGAATTTATTCTTGCTCCTTCGTTGGATACTATAACCATTTTGACAAATTTATCATTACCATGATATATAAAAAAAACGTTACAAACCAGTCCCATTGACGGCATATGTATTGTAATAGAGAGACTTTGCTGTGCTATTTTGATGATATAATATTAAGGAAATTTAATAAACATTAACTTTCAACCATTTTGACTAGGGTTTGTAGTTTTTTATGATTTATATAATTGTTGTCGTTGTATTATAATCCAAATTTAAATTTTTAGTGTGTGTGAGAGAGTTGTATACGTTAAAGAAAATTAAACGATTTTAACTTACTAAATTTGAAGACGAGGAGATTAATTGCACACGACATCCATTAAAATTTCTACACGAAAGTAATTCATGTTTTCTCATTTCCGGATTTTTGACTTGAGTGTAATATATACTATACTAAAAATATAATGTAATAACATATAAGTTCATGTTTTGCTGCCAGAGCTCTAAAGTTTAACCTTTAAAGAATGGTGAACTTTTGAAACATATATACTCTGAACTATTTAAACCACCGTAGATCGAGCCAATGGTGGAGCCATGCTCTAATCAATTGACAGTTTGACACCCATAAAATTAGTAATATGTTTTTTGATAGAAATGGTTTTCTTTACACCACCTATAAACTGAGTAACTGACTGTCACGTGTTCAATCCACTCTCCATCATTTTTCTAGTTTCAGTAATATATTTATAAAACTAATTTCTAAGTATATAATAGTTTTTTTTATAAAATATTTGTTTTTGTTAATAACTATAAAATATCACTTCAAAAAATATTTTGTTTTATAATTTAACATAATTGTTTTAATAATATTTCGTAGAAAAATATGTTTAGAAAATTGAAAAATGTAAATCAAACATCTAATATTTTCATATAAACGCTAAATAGTTAAACTGTAAGCAATTATATGATAAAAAAAAACTAAAATAAATTTATTTTATTTATATAGTTCACACAAATTTATGTATTTTAATACAACAAAATCAAAATGAACGGTTATCATATAGTTATAAAAATTATCTGATTAATATTACTAGCTTCATAGTTAATTCTATAGAAATAAATTTAGGATACATTTTAGTGTAAATATATCATTTTGTTTTAAATAAAAACTAATATTTGTATTAAAAATATTTTAATTTTAGTTTTGACTCTAGTAGAAAGAAAAAAAACTTTGGATCCATCATAAGATTTGGCAACAATCTATTTTAAAATTTATCGAAAAACAACTTAGTAGCAAAAAAAATGATGCATAGTCTTGAATCATTGATATTATTCACACGATTGAGGATCCAATTTAAAAGAAATAATTTTATTTTCAGTAGGAAAAGCTATGCAAATAATTACATGTGATTTTGCTATTTCACAAAAAACAATAGCTATGCAATTAAATATACATTTTATCAGTTGCTAGTTGTTTGGGGAAAGAACATGAAACATTTGTTTAAATATAACACATTGTCTCATCACATTAGTGTGTCAGGAACCAATGTTCAATAATAATGACAAAAATGAACCAACGTTGAATTTTAAAATAAACAATTATAATAAGCCGTGAAACCTCTTGTAGCCACATATCTGTTGCATGTGGAACCGAAGGATTGTATTTTAAGATCTGAAATTAATTATAAGTTCTCTTTTTCATTCTCAAAAATCTTTATTTTTTTTAATGTTAATAGTTTCTGTCAAATATTAAGAAGTTATAATATAAATTATTATTTTAACTAATTGATTCAAGAAATTGGAACACAAGCAAGATAATGCAACATAAATATTATTCAAGAGGAAGAAAAAATATATATATAATTCAAGAGAAAACAGCTGGAGAGAGATTCTACGTCGGAGACAAATATTATTTTGTGAATTGAAGTATGATATAATATGAAATTATAATGATGGATTTAAACGGATATACATGTACAAATTTCTGGAATAACTTTCAATTTTAAACTTTAGTTGATCTGAAAATATGATAGGTGAGATTAAAATAGTCTACAATTTGTTGGTAAAAGTCAGTCTACAACTCTTGGGGTTGATAAGGATGTGGAATGCAAACTTTTTGCGATATGAAAATCTATGTGCACTCAAGAATATGATAATATTTAGTTTGAACCAATTGACTATCTTTCGTGTTGTCTTTATTTTCTAAGTATTTAATATAAATAAACAAATTGGAAAAGACAAGATCTTGTATAATTGTTAGATGTGGGAAAACTAAATCCACATGTAAAAGACTGATAGGTTTCTAGCAGACACCACGTGCCCTGTCCACATCTCTGGAAATATAATCTAGTAATCGACTATTATGATTTGTTGATAAAAAAACAAAACTAATTTCCGCAAAATGTTCTTCCATAAATAATTATTCTTCAACAAAAAAATGAATTTAGTTCAATTTATACAATCACACACGTCGCTGAAAGAAAAACCCAATCACGTATAAAAAAAGATCCAACTAAATTCATATTTTTTTCAATAACAAAATTCAACATTTATTTATAAAATTTTGAACTAATCGGCACGTTCGTGCTTATGTGTAAATTGCTAAATCATAAAATCTGATATTATTGAAGGTTGATAGAGAAGTGAAAAGAGATCAAATAATGGTTCTGACTGAGATGGATAATTTTATGTTCATCCTCTTCATTATCTTTATTTTATTTTCCATTTGGTTCATATAAATTCCCATCTTTTTTTGTTGATATTTAAAGCTTCTTTCTCACCCACAAAAAATAATAATAATATTGAGTAATACTCTAAAATATCATTTTTTAAAGTTTTTTTTCTAAATTTAATATTATAAAATTAAAATCTCAAAAAATAATACAAATAATTATGTAAAAATATTCATTTACTCTAAATAAATTATATATAAACTTGAAGTATTGTATTTGAGTTTATTTTTTCTAATTTAGAGTTTAATTTTTTTTTTATCAAAATATAGTTTTAATACATTTTAATATTAAAATTATGCTATTATTGAAAATTTAAACTAATGATAATATTTTTGAAACAAAAACTTAAAAAGTGCTATTTTAAACATTTGTCCAAAAATATTTTGAATGTTTCGTATAAGATACTACACGAAAAATAAATATTTTAGAATTTGTAAAATAATGGAATACGTAATGGACTTTGGGATGAAAAATGAATTTCTATAATTCCTGTAAAAAAAAGCAAGATTATATGTAAATTAGGCTAGTGTAGCCCAACTCAATTTTCTTTGGGCCCAAGTCAATTTAATGAGTTTTTTTTCTTGATAAGTTTAAGAAAATGGATTTAGTGGGTCCATGTAACACAGACCAAACAAGTCATGTCATTAGTGCCTTATGACTCATGAGTGATGAGTGCGCAATCATGCAATTGCAAACTCGCTTTTTTTCTTTAGGACTAACGATCTATTTCCCTCCGTAGTATACCCATATAGCATCAGTTTCACCCAAATTTTTTACCTCGTATCATTTCCCCACAAATCGAAAGTTAAAAACATATATCTCCACAATTGTAAAGTTCGAAACCTAATTCTCCCTATCTTGGTTTTATCGAGTTTGAACCTTATAAACCAACGAATCCGTAGTAAACCGGTAATTTAAACCCATTTCTAACCCGAGATTTCTCCCATCCGATCCACAAACCCACGATTTTATAAGGTCGGATTTTATGACCTTCTTCTCCAAAATTCCCAATTTTCTCCAAAATCCCCAAATTTTAACATAAACCCTAATTTTCGAAAGTAACTTGAAATTCGTTTTGCTCCTCAAATCGAAGCTTCTGGGCGAGGATAATGAGTAATATATCATGTGGAACTTCAAATTCAAGAGCAAGAATGCGAGTATTTGGGGTCCCGAAAAGATGCTCGTGTGGTGAAAGAATTGTGGCTAAGATGTCGAAATCTGGATAAGAAATTCTTGAGTGAGCTTCGATTAGGGTTGTTTCAGTTGGATTTGGGTAAGAAATTTGAGGATTTCGCGATTAGGGTTTTTGGCCAAATTTTGGGGGTTTTTATTGGTATGATTTCGGGTGGGTTATGTTAAATTTCGGGTTTATTAATATAAATCAGATCTTAATTGGGCGATTTTGGTTTATTTTTGGGTTAAAATGGTTTACTACTAAATCATAAATAGTAAACCGTGTTTAAACCGTAATTTCATTTCAAATTAGAACAATAGAGAGAATTAGATTTCGAATTTTACAACCGTGGGGATATATGTCTTTAACTTTCGATCTATGGGGAAGTAATATGAGGTGAAAAGTTTGGGTGGAACTAATGCTATATGGGTATACTACGGGGGGAAATAGATTGTCAGCCCTTTTCTTTATAAAAGGCATGGTTTCATATATGGTCCCCATTTATTACATATTTCCAAAATCTCTCCAACTATTTTCTTACAAGTAGCCCAAATTTAACATTTTTGAAACATAGCAGCCACAAGATACACTTATAATTACAATTCACAACCAGACATCATCCTCAGGACCTCAAATGACAAATCTCCCACGTGACTTATCAACTTTATGTTTTGAGCATCGGCAAAAGCTGAGGATAGATTGACGTATATTTGACAAAATCATCGTACGCTTCTACGATGAGGTGATCATCGTCCCAATTATCTCTATATGTAGCTGATTGTGCATAGATTCTCTTGAAACCGATGTAAAACATTTGTTCTCTCCATTTCTCAATTCGGGGATAATCACATTGATCCGCAAGCCAATTGTCGTATTCAAACTGCCACCAAAACAATGTTTAAATTTCTCTCAACCAATTTAATCTCAAGTTAACATGTTGCAAAATAAAATTATATACCTGAGAGTCATCAGGCATCAAATGAGTATATCTTTTGGGAACACCTGAGGCTTCCAGCTTATCATAGAATGCCTTAGTGTCTTCCATCATCTCTTCTTGCGATGGGAGAGATACTCGACCCGACAAAACGGCTGCGACCCACTTGCTTTGAAGCTCAAACATTGGAAATGGAGTGATCTAACAAATCAAGTTAAACCAACACAAATAAGATCATATTAAAAACCAACAAAGATAATCACAAATATAAAGAAAAGATTCTTAAAGTTATATTAACCTGCCATGGTAAGCCAATGAACGAAAGGCCCGGGGCAAGAGCCGGAGGGAACACATGTTTATACAAGGGTCCAACACGATTATCGTCCACGGTCACTTCACCTTTAGTGTCAAGAAATGGGAAGTAATACTTGTACCTGAAGATGATTAACGAGATATAAAATGATCAATGAAAACGTTCTTAAACACACATTCATAGATTCATGTGATGTGTGCCAATGTTTGGATGCCCACTCAGAGAATTGAGCCAAAATGAATCTTACCCGGTACAATGCATAATGGTATCGGCGTAAACCGTCTTCCCGTTTTTGAAAACCACTGAACCGTCTTCGTGGGCAGTTTCAATCTACAATGAATCATTATAGTCTTATGGTCTAATTGAATCATCAAAACATTCAGCATGATATGATTGGCCGGTTTAGTTAATACCGTTGGGTGAAGCCATAGATTGTCATAACCGGGAAGCTTCTCGTAAGTCTCAGATGAAGTCGATCTAGCCGAGACGTGGACTTCTTTAGCAACCTTCGCTATATCTCTGCTTATATCAACTCCACTCGCTGAGCTTCCGATTACTATCACCACCTGCAAACGTAACAAAAACGAAACGATTTAAGCTATCAGCTTTTGAATTGCGATCACAAGAATCATTACATTGATGAGATTATTTTGCAAGTACCTGATCTTTGAATGGATCAGGAACACGGTAATTGTGGCTGTGGATTTGCTTTCCGGGCCATGAATCTATCCCTGGAAAAACAAAACTATTATTATTATTTTCCCAATGAAAGAAAGCCTAAATCTTGATATTGATTTGACGAATATTTCACAAGTAAAAACTCTGCTTTTTATGATTTCCTTTTAACAAAAATCATTCATCAAAACTGAAAGAACATTTGGAACTAATCGAGTTATATGATAAATCAAACCTAATTAAAAATAATCTACCGCTTGTGTCTATTTCCTGTCAATGTTTTGAAGCTTAATTTAGTCTAAACAAAGCAAATTGAGTAAAAATAATTCTGCTTAATTAAAAAAAAAATTTATATTACTTTGATATGGATTCCCTTATGTAAAAATTATATATGTATGTATATTTGTCCGCAAGAAAAAACAAATCGTAATTGGAGACATCTTCTTAAATTGAACAAATAATATACGCAACTGAAGAAAGGTTTGGTTATGGTACCAGCGATCAGAGCATGACGAGGCTCCGTATAGTGTCCGTTACAGACCACGACAGCGTCGTATATCTCGTTGGCGACACCATCGGAGCTTCTCGACGTGACCCTCCACTTTCGGCTATTCTCCTCCGCCGGCTCCGCCCTGACAACCTCAGTCTCGAACCGTATCATCTCCTCGATATCGAATTCCTTAGCAAATTCTCGTAGGTAAGCAAGAACCTCGCTGTGACTCGGATGTCTTCTCGGATCCCTCGACCCGTCGTGTGGTCGGGTCGCGAAAGGGAAGTCGGTGAAACCCATGCATTCTCGGGGGATGTTGGTGCGTAGTGATTTGTAAAGACTCGAGTGGACGATGGGTCGGGTCGGGTCTAGGCTAAGCGGGTCAGGTTCGACTTGAGAGGTGTAAGCCCACACGCCTCCGATTTGGCTCCCCCGCTCTAAGACGACCACTGAATGACCTTCACGACGTAGCTCACGAGCAGCTACGAGTCCGGCGGCTCCAGCTCCGATAACTGCCACATGGAGAGAGGTGGTTGGATCAGGATAGCTCGGTGCCATTAGGCTAATTGTAGCGAAGTATTTTGTGATATAATAAAGAAGAGGTGATTATAATAATGAAGAAGAAGAGAAAAGATGATGGTGTTGGTGTGTTTAGATTACAACGATGTGCGTTATATACGATGAAAAGGTACCTCGATGACGTGTCACTTCAGTGTAGACAATTCTTACGTAACCTCTTTTTTTGTTTTTTACTCATTTTAATGTTTCTTTTAAAAAATTTGGTCTCTTAATTAATAAACAAATCTTTCAACTAATAGACCAATTAATTACTTATTTCAACTACTCTTTTGTTATCTATTGGTTTATATGACATTCTTGCAATTGAATCGAAGTTGGTGACTACAAAAAAAAAGGTTTTTTATATAGAATTGAGTTGGAAATGACATTATAAAATTTTGTTGTATGATTAACTGAAAATACGGTTAGTTTTATTTATCTGCAAACCGATGATTTTTTTATCAGATTACAAAATCATGATAGAAAGTATATCGGAATCAATACATCACAAAAAATATATTGCAATGAAATTCTGTGTGATTTTTACAATATGCATTATATAGTAATAAAGTTTCTTCTATATATACTTTAAAACCTTTGAAGACAATTTTGTTAGTTCGCTCGAAGTGCAGCTTAATGTATCTACCGCCTAACAGTGTCCAGGATCATGTGTACTATTCAAGATAGCCTACCAAAAACGAAAGTTTTCCTTATAATTTTGTTCTGCGACAGAAGTATATGTGAATGTGAATCATAGTAAAAGATTCTTACCAATTATCACTATACACATCATATTATCCACTATATTTGCACGCATAAGTATCTGGTTTTCATACCTGGAAGCCAACAGTGTACCTGGACTTTTTTTCAACATCAATTCAACCAATAACAAAACAATATATTAGAATATACAAAATAAACAGTTCGGATTATAATTTGGAAAGTCTGATTCGATAAAGACAAAATCGATTTATAATTTTTGACTAAAGATTTCAAATTTAATATTTAAAGAAAGGATATAATGATAATATACAGAAATTTGATGGTTGGACTAAAAATATGTATTATAATAACAGTAAAGCCTTTAAGGAGTCGGCAAATATGAATAGTCTACGTCATTGTTCTTTGAAAACGAAAGACGCCAAATACGAAAAAATATTAACCATCAAGTTGCAAACAAACCCACTACCGATATGGATTGAAAATTCGGAAACGATGTCTCTCCTTTATCTTCCTTGGACACTTTTGATGATCCAATTATTGTTACTTTGTTCATCACTTGCAATATTTTTCAATTGTAATCTTGACTACTTCAAACTTCTTGAATTTTACAAAGATTAATATACCAGTTAAAAGCTTACATTAGTTTATTGAATTATCAGACAAATATACTATTACTTAATTCGCATCAATCTTGATGTCTTTGTTATTTGTTCATGCATCTGCAGTATTTATTTCTCATCAGTTAAAATCTGAATTTAAAAACTAAAGTTAAAAAGAAGAAATATTGAAGCCACCAATTAAGAAAGTTACTAAATAAATTAAAAGAGAGGATAGGTGCTTGTACTATTAATATTGTTTTCTTATGAATGCATTATTGCATTGAAAATGCACTTTGTATTTTGGCTTCACAAACAAAAAAGTTACCTTTAACAATAAAAGTCTTACAGGTACATCACTGCTGCCCTGTAATAACAATAACAAAACTATGAACTAACTAGTCCTCTCAAGCGGGTCGAACCCGTCCCGTACGATTCGTCCCGCGGTGGATTAAAGATTTTTTTTTATAATTTTTTTTTACCCGTAAAATCCGTGAATTATTTTTTGAAAATTCACATCCGGCCCGTATTAATTTAACGAATTTACGGATGATCTGCGATCCGCTTCGTTTTTAATTTTTTAAAAATATTTAATTAAAATAAATCTAAATAATAATAAATATAAAATTAATACATCAAATATATTGAAATTTAATTTTTAAAACATCAAATTACACAAATTTTAAACATCAAATTTGCTATTAAATTGGTTTACGATCAAATTGGTTTAAAATTAAATTAGTTTAAAATTAAATTGGTTTATAATTAAATTGGTTTAAAATTAAATTGGTTTAAAATTAAATTGGTTTATAATTAAATTGGTTTAAATTTTAGTTAAATGATTTTGACCCAAAATTTGTGGATTCCCGCTAACCCGCAAAATAATAAAACAAAACTCGCACCCTCCCCATTATACCAAAGTTTTGATCCGCATCCACCCCTCATATAAAATTTTTTTTCTTTCGACCTGTATCCACTCTGCAGTGAGTCAAACGAGGTGGGACCCGCATATAATGAACCAAATTGACAAGCCTAGAACTAACACATCTGCCAACGGCTCTCAGACAAAAGGAATAGAAAGAGTGCGAATTTTACCTAACCGTATGTTGCTATTGTGTAACCATAATTTGTTGATTGGTTTTGTCTATTAGAGAAATTAAAGTTTTTTTTATAGTCATAATTAAAGAAGGAGAATGAGTCATCAACTAAGTTTCTAAACATAGCTAAATTGATTAAACAAAAAGGCTTAATAACCAATCAAAAGTCCCGTTTTTGTAGAGAAGAAGGGATTATATAAGAAAAACAAAGCAACAAAAAGAAAGAGAAACTGATCAAAACGTACATTCATGCCTCCTTTCTTTTCATCTAATCTGCTTCAGCACCATTCATTCTTTTTTTGTATTTTCTACACAAAACTGGCTTGTAATACATATGATGATCATGTGGTGATTAATACAATATTTGTGATTCGTGTTTTTTCGGTTTTTTGATTCATTGAAAATGCTGTGCAGGTTAGGGACAAAGAAAGAGAATGGTGAACGTTCGGGCACAAAAAGCTCCGGAATCTCCGAAGACGGAGGTGGGAGAGATAGACACAAGAGCACCGTTTCAATCGGTGAAAGCTGCGGTGAGCTTGTTCGGTGAAGTTGCAATTTCAAAGCAAAAAAGTACTCTAAGGAGATCTCGTCTTTCCTCTGAGGTAATTACAGCTTGTTCAAGAACTTTTTGTATGTATCAAAAGCTATTTAAACCCTTTTTTTTCTCTTGCGTTTCAGAGCGTTTGCGACAGAGAAACACAACTAATGTTGGCCCACAAAGAATTCACCAAGATAAAGCAAAAGCTTGACAACGCTGAAAACACTAGAGCTCGTGCTCTCTCTGATCTCTCAAAGGCAAAGAAGACTATGGAGTATCTTAGTAACAAGCTTGAGACTGTCAACAAGTCTAAACAATCCGCTATTGACACCAAAGAAACAGTGCAACGACGCGAAGAAGAGCTTGAGCATGACAAGTCCCATGGCTCTCCTCCTAGCCACTACGAACTTGACGTTGCTAGAGAACAATATCTATCCATGACCATTGAACTCGATGCGTCAAAGCAACAGCTCAACAAAATCAGACAGAGCTTTGATTCTGCTATGGATTTCAAAACCACGGCCTTAAACCAGGCTGCAGAAGCCCAACGTGCATTCCAAGTAAACTCCACAAAGGTTAATGAGCTTTCAAAGGAGATTTCGGATATGAAGGATGCGACTCATCAGCTGAAGCTCGCGGCTACTCATAATCTGCAGGAGCACGGCAATATTGTGAAGGAAAAAGACGATTTACAACAATGTTACATAAATGCCGTTGAGGAGGCAGAGAAAAAGCTGCTAGTCTTGAGGAAAGAATATGAGCCTGAGCTTTCAAGAACTCTCGAAGCCAAACTGATTGATACAACTTCAGAGATTGAGATTTTACGAGAAGAGATGAAGAAATCTCATGAATCTGAGATGAACACGGTTAAGATCATTACAAACGAGCTTAATGAGGCTACGATGAAGCTACAAGAAGCTGCTGATGAGGAATCCACTCTTCGGAGTTTAGTGAATTCTCTCAGGATGGAACTTGAAGATATCAGAAGAGAACGTGAACAACTCCAGCAGAAAGAAGCAGAGAGATTAGAGATTGAGGAAACAAAAAAGTTGGAGTCTCTCAAGGGCTTAAAAATAGAAGCTGTGGGAGCTAGAAACGAAGCTGAAAATATAAATAAAAAGACAGAGAGCTTGAAGAAAGAAACCGATGCTGCATTGATAGCTGCAGAAGAAGCTGAAAAGAGACTAGAGCTTGTTATAAGAGAAGCCCAAGAGGCGAAAGCCACTGAAGAGAAAGTCCGTGAAGAAATGAAGATGATATCTCAGAGGCAAGAGAGCAAGAAACATGAAGAATCGTCCGGTTCCAAGATAAAAATCACAGTACAAGAGTTTGAATCTTTGAAACGAGGAGCAGGAGAAATAGAGACTGCAATCGAAAAGAAGTTGGAAGCTATATCAGCTGAGCTTGAAGAGATAAACGTAAGAAAAACCGAAGCGGATAATAAATTAGGAGCGAGTTTGAAAGAGATGGAGGAGATGAAGCACGCAACAGATTTGGCTCACAAGTCAGCAGAATCTGCAGAAGCCGCAAAGAGCGTGGTGGAAAGTGAGTTGAGAAGATGGCGTCAACAAGAAAGTGGACGACATGCTTAGGGATTGTTTCAGTCTGTATAAAACTTTGTCTTGATACAACATTTTTTTCAAATTCTTTTAAAAAAACCACTAAAAGAATGGTTTCCTCCATATATTGTATAGAGAATGTAGTATGCAAGGTTTTGCAAATGGTTTTGGTCGAGTATTTATTATGTCTTAAATTCGTATATATCAACAAGGTTGAAAAGCTGGAAACTGGGCTATAAAGCCTCTACTGTCTCAAGACTATGTTTGGTCCTCTTCTTTCCTCAACCCAACAACACAGATCTGACCAAAATCTCCACTTACACGACATTTGCAACAAAAAAGCTCTATTTTTATATTCTTTTCGTTTTTTCATTAATTTTTCTTTTTAAAATTTCTTTTTCTATTATCTTCAGTTGTCACTAAGTAACTAAACCCCAATCGTTCATAATTAGAAAAAAAATGGAAAAAGTGAGGAATCTATCCTAAACACACTTAAAATCTTTGTCAAAAAGAAAAACCAAAATTAAAAAAAAAAGAAGTTAATATAAATATCAGAAAACGATAGCTGATGTTGCAGATTAACCACTACTGAGACCACTTTTTCTCTCTCTCTTTGAGAGTCTTCTCTCTCTCTCTCGCTCCTCATGATCCGATTATTTACATTTATTTTATAGTATTTATCGATGGAGACAATTACCATTGGAATCTGACCATAGATCTCTTTTCTTGTTGAGATATTTTCTCCTGCTTTTTCGTTTGTTTGTTTTTTCTCTTTCCCGTTTCCCAGATCTGTTCGTCAATCTGACCATTGGAAAGCTTCAAGCTTTTATATTTCTGGGTAATTTCTTATTTTAAGAAAAATTATTCATTGAATTAGATTCTTATTATATATGTATATTATCTCAAGTCGAAGTTCTATGTTTTGGTTTCATCATGAAGTTGATGCATTCCTTTTTCCTTATAGCTTCTAACTGTTGAATTCGGATTAGGAAAATAATATATTTACTTTATATATCTATGTAAATGGGAATAGCTAATATCTATATATGTTTACATATGTGCTATGGTTCTTTTTCTGGAAAATCTTGTAACCCGTTTATGTAATCCCCCATTAAAGCATTATTTGCATGCTCAGATATATACTGAAAGTTATATTTAGAAGCTTGAAGCTTTTTGTGTCTGTGTGTGTTATATCAGTATAGGTTTAAGTTCAGTAGGATTTTGTTTGTGTCTTAATTTGATTAATTGATCCAATTATGAACATTGATGTTGGCTTTGATCTTGTTCTTGATTAACCATGTAAGTTACTAAATGTGCTTCAATGGATATTCTTTTCATGCTTTAGTAGCTTGATCTTCATGTTGATCCTTTTAACAGTTGGGTTTTAGGTATTGATCATCTTGTTTTTCTCCATTTGTATTTGCGATCGTGGCACACAATAGGGACGGGCCATAGAAAAAAAGAGTTAGACCAAACGAAGGTGCAATGTATTTCTTCGGTTTGTCAAAAGAAGAAGTGTTGTCACAGAAACATGTTGTATCATATAAAGAGACTTCTAAGCAGAATCCAGTCAGTATGGTCACTCTATTTGGGAAACAGGTAAAGATTGTAGCTTATTTTCTGATTCTAGTTGATGACAAGTTTTGATCCTTTTGTTCATTTTTTGATTTTTGGTGTTAAGAAAACGGTAGAATAGATTATTCATAAGATTTAAATTTCAGGTGTATCAGGTGAAGAGTGAGAGCTCCAAGTCCGGTGATGGATATATGAGGATCAACTCCCCTAATCTTATGATGAAAGACATAGATCTTCGGCTTCCTGCAGATCACTACACTTATAATAACAGTCATGAGTCATTTGATTCTGGAAAACTTTACGGCATTGGTGGTTCACGAAACACGGTAGAGCGTGGATTTCATTCGGGGTTAGAAGCTAATAAGGTGAAAGAAGCATCAGCCGCAAATTGGAATGGTAGGAGAAACCCAAATATTGTTATTGATCTTGAAGAACCTCCCACAACAGAGCATGTGGATTCTGTTAGCTATGTTACTGTCAGAAATCCTGAAACAAAGCCGTCATTCTTGGCTGATCAGATTAGCTCAAACATTCTGAAGATGGTGGATCAATCTCTTGTTGATGATGATAGTGATAAGGAGCAATGTTTACTGGATCTGAATAGTTTTCCCGTTGATGAGTTGGTTTCAGAGCCTCATTACTGTTTCTTACAAGATCTAAACTGTCCGTACATCGAGGAGACAGAGATGAGTTGTGAGAAGAGCGGAATAGATGATGCTCCTACGCCGCTTTGCTCTCCTAAATGCCAAGATGTACATGTAAAAGATGGTACGGCATCACCAGTTTCATATACTTCTTGCTGCACCACTGAAAACAACTCGAGGACCGAGTCACGAAGAAGTTCTTCTCCTCCAGCACTGGGACCTTCTTGCCGTACCCGGCTTGAGTTTCCTGACACGGAAGCCTTACCGGAAAATGGATGTTTTAACGAGGAAGAAGAGTCGACGGAAGCTATTCAAATGGCAGCTGAATCATTAGTCCATATGTCGGTGATTTCGTATCAAAAGCAAGACTTGCAATCAAAACCCGTGTTCAGAACCCAAAGCCCTTGTCAAGATCAAGACTTTCCAAACAAACCCGAGATAAAAGGTAAAGCGGAACGGGGATGTTCCTGCGATTCATATGAGCTACACACATTAGGAATAAACGAAACCAACACCGAAGAAGATTTCTGTGTGTCATCAATGTCTCTAGATGAGCTAAATAACATCACAAGAGATAACAACAAAGAGATGGGACTCAAACTGAGAAGAGGGAGGAGAATGAAGAACTTCCAGAAAGAGATACTCCCAAGCTTAACATCACTCTCTAGGCACGAGATCCGCGAAGACATTAACATCTTAGAAGCGGTTTTGAGATCAAGAGAATACAAGAAGATGCAGGGGAAGACGAAAGATTTCAAATTCAAAGAAAACCCGAGAATCAAACGTTCAGCGCAGCAGAAGTACGTTGGTAAAAGAAAGCGAAAAACCGAATGATTTCGATAACTTCCCAGGTTTCGGATTCTTTCATATAATTGCTTCACTATGAAATCTCTTAACAGTTTATGTTTTCGATTTTTTTTTTCTTTTAACTTATGAATTTGGTTATGATAAGAGGAAAAAGCTGGTGAGATGATTATTTTCAGTTTCTCATTCTCTCTTGAATTGTTTCTTTAGCTGCAAGAGATGTTTGACATTTGGGATAAACTGTGACTATTCAGTTGTGTTGGAATCGTGGAACATAGTTCGTAAACCAACCCTAACTTGTAATTTATGGCTCTACCCCATCTAGACCAGAGGCCTTTATTAATTTTTTGATAATTTTCTTGTTCCACAATTCTTAATTTTCTAATTTTTTATGTATTTTAATAATTAATATTACCTAATTTTAATTTTCAAAAAATAAAATAATTGAAAATACTTGAATTCTTGAAATATTATGGATTATGGTTGAATAACAGTAAATTTTAAAATCATTTAAACATAATTTATAACTATAAAATCCAACAACACTGAAATTTTAAATTCAGAATCGTTAATTGAACAATAGTGGATTATGGTTGAATTTGAGTAACTTGTTCATTCTGATTAATAATATATTTATCATTCAATTTTAGAAAATATAAAATAATGGGTGGATTTTATCTAGAGTAATACCCTAAAATAGCACCCATTATTTTAGTACACTAAAATTAAAATTCCAAAAATAGTACAAATTATTATGTGAAAATAATTATTTACCTTATGTAAACTATATATAAAATTAAAATATAATATTTGGGTTCACTTTTTCCAATTTAGAGTTTAAATTTTTTTCATTAGGAATAAGTTTTTAATTATTTTAATATTAAATTTGTGCTATTTTTAAAAATTTAAATGACTAATGATATATTTGGAACAAAAACTTAAAATAATACTATTTTAGTCAATTGCCCTTTTATCTATGTCATATGCAAGAATGGATTTAATTGATACGAGAAGTGACCAATTTATGTCCAAACCCAGCTTTTAAAGTATATGATTGGGGGCGTGGGGAGGGATATTTCATATAATATTAAATTATTATGTTGTATCAATTAGATAAGAGTTAGGAGACAACCGTTAGACACAGAAACGTGCACAGAACATTCCTTACTATTTAAGCTTATTAGAGAAAGTGTTATTTAGCTCTACAATTTTGGTAACAAATGCCTGAGGTGTTTACCACTTTCGGGACATCAAACCAATTAGCAAACAAATTAATATCAGTTATAATTAACGGAGATTTAACCAAAACTATAACGCCAGTTATCTCATATATATATATATATATGATAGTAAATCATAATGATTACTCTCATATAGTTTGAATGATTAATAAGTACAACTTGAATGTTTTCAGTTTGTGGTATGGAAAGAGAAGAAGACAGAAAAATAAACAAAAGGACGTTATAATTGCGTTAAATCTTAGAAATATTTTTACAATTTCTGCTTTTATACAGACCCTGATGGGAGAACTTTCACTTTTATCCCTTATCGGTCGATCCATTATTTGGTCACTCGGAAACAAGATGTAATAGAGAAAATCATTATCTACCACAAAATTCAAAAATCAAATTCATACATATCAACAACATTTGCCACAGTATTCTATTCATCGTCATGATCATCAGTGACCCATGGGAATACTCGGCTCATCATCCAACTCAATCCCGACTTCAGCTAGTCTCTTTTCCTTGTAAACGTACCACTTGGAGAAAACGAGGAATATAAGGAAGTTCAAGGTAACAAGTACGGCCACCAGCCAGTAAAAATTGTAAAGACGGCCTTTGTTGAGATCATCGGCGATCCATGGATTAGTTTTTCCGGTGAATTTCTCCACAATGGTCACAAGAACCGAGCTGAAGAAAAACCCTAATGCCAACGTGCTCAACAAAAGACCCGTGCTCATTGTTTTCATGCCTTTAGGACACTCTCTCAAGAAGAAATCCAATTGTCCTGTGTAGATCAACGCCTCGCCGATACCAACAATAAGGTACTGAGGGATGAGTAGATAAAACCCTAAAGGAAGCGTTTTGACTGTTGGGCCGTGAGAATGTGCGGTTCTAAGACGTTTTATCTCAACCAAAGCCGCCACCGCCATAGCCATGGATGCAAGTAAAAGCCCTAGACCAATGCGTTGCAGTGGTCTCAGACCGTGGGGGTAGTTGAATAGCTTTTTGCATAGGGGGATGGCGACGCGGTCATAGAGTGCGGTGGTAAGGAGGAGGCCACCGACGTAGAAGACTGCCATAGCGGCTGGAGGAATCTCAAAGCTCCCGATATGACGATCCATTGTCTCGGATTGTGCGACCGATAATGTGGTCAACTGAGCGTGGACGGTCCAGAAGAGGATGCATGTTGCCCAAATTGGTAACATCCGTACGATTTGTTTCACTTCCTCAACATCGGTTAGTGTTGAAAGTGTCCATTTGTTGAATATGTCTTGGGCCACTCCCGCTTCTTGGTCCTTTATTGCTGCCTTGTCTAATGAACTGTGGCATCAAAAATGATGTAAGAAATAATTAGTATATAGCGTTGTAAATTATGATAAACGATTTGCTGGATTAAAGATAAATCTGGATTTGTCACAGAAGATCTTATGTGTTTCTTAGATAAAGTTGGCTTATTGATAGTGAAATAGATACATATATGTGTGAAATGTCCCTATTTATTGGAATTACTACTATTTTTATTATTACACCCATGCACTTTTTGGATTATAATTAGCCTAATGAAGCAATCAGGTCAACGGATGTTGAGAAAAGTTACGTGGAATCTTTAGAAGATGAAAAAAGTTGTTTTCTATAATTTTTCAATTACCTTAGAAAGAAGAAAAAGAAAGGATAAATGAAGGAGAGAGCACGCAAAGCACGTGCCTTGCATATGACGGTAAGGGTTTTTAAGCCAAGCTTTACAAGACGAAACATGATCGTTTCACCATAAGACAAAACAACTGTCTCCCTACCTTCTCGACTCTTCTTCTTTATTTAGTTTTATTTTTTTTTTAAATGGAGAAATTTCAAATATCTAGAGATGCTAAATTGATTCCTTTGGATTCTAGTGTTTCTGTTGAGGAATGCATAGGGATTGATGGGGGCAATATATATACTGTACGTAAGGCTGGCAAAAAAAAAAATACTGGGAAAAATATCACGGGTCAGGTGCGTATAATTTATGTTTAAAGACAAGAGAATCAGTTAACAATGATGATGTTATTATAAAATAAAACAATTTGAATTTTTGATTTGCCGCAACTTTTGGATAAAGCTACTCTTTGTGCTAAAAAGTTACTCTGTGAAAAGCCAAATCATTTTCAAAGATTTCTTTTCTTCACAAGTGCAACGTAAGATCGGACATTTGGATTTGGATCGAGTATTTTAAAATTTAGGTATTTTAATATTAAAAATCTAGGTTTCATATTACATTTTTGGTTTGATTTTTTTATAAGTTTTAGGTCGATTCGGATAGTAGGTAATAAATCCGATTATTACTTTGAAAATTTGCATACAGGTCTATTTAGCTATTTTATTTAAAACTATCAAAAATATTCAAAATTAGTTGAAATATCTAAGAAATTGGAAAGAAAAAACTAAAAGCTAATTAAATTTTTAAAATTTGATTAAAATTTAGTAATTTTAACTAATAATTTTTGATTATTTCAAATATTTTAATTATTTCAATCTAAATTAACTAATATATTTGAATTTATAATTATAATTTTGTATATTTTATAATTATAACTCGCTTCTTTTCCTATCTATTATATTATATGTATTTATACGCACGCAATTCTAAGAAAACAATCTACAATATAGATGGAAAAAATAGGGACTTTTTAACTAAAACTTCAAAAAGTTGCAATTAGCTGTAAAATTCGTATCCTGGACCAGTTTCGTTGTATTTTCCAGTATAATATGGTGATAAATATTTTTATTTTCCCCATAACAAAACACAAAGGAAATATTCAATTTATTTAAATTGGATTCTAATGCTAAGTGGGCATAAATTGAAAATATCTGTGGTCGCCCTTGAATTAAAGGACACGAGTTTTACGAGCCCAAATTTAATTTAACATTTTTAAGTCTATTTATATCATCGTCTTCTATTAACACACACCTCAATTACTAATTTGCTATCCACATAAATATTTTTTAAGCAAAATATTTATCTTAAAAATCATTGTAAGTTTTAGGAATCGTACGTAGGAATTGATTTTGTTTAGTAAACTGTCTATAAATTAGTGGAAACAATTGATGAGAGCAAGTTAGACGAAAGGAATCGTACCGGAATTGTTTGGTATGCGGCAGCTTTTGTTTACTCTTCATGGCACCCTCCGCCGCAATGACATCGTCCAAGTCGTAGAGATATGACGGGTCAGAGGGCAGCTCGAGTTTCCTATTCCGCCACGCCGCTACAATAACTGCAGCAACCTGCGTCATCGGGCTACCGATCAACTTCTTGAAACGGTAGCGGTTTGTGCCGGCCAAGAAAACGATAAGTGCGAGCACGATTGCAAACGTGCAAATTCCATATCCCCATTTCCGACCAACATCGTCTTGTATGTAGACAAGGACCGTCACGGCACAAAGAGAGCCAACGTTGATACAAAAAAAGAAACGGTTGAAAAAATATGTCATTTGTGACCGTTCTTTCGGTTCGGTCTCATCGAACTGGTCCGATCCGAAACCAGAGACGCTTGCCTTCACACCTCCGGTTCCTAGGGCCGTGAGGTATAAGGCTAAGTATAGGACCATTAGTTGTATTCCATTTGCTTGTACGCAATGAGACGTCGTCGTTGGGTTGCATCGTGGTGGTCTAAGTCCCGGTATGATTGTTGATAGAGTTAAGATCGTAACACCCTAGAATAATCATCGTCACAACATGAATATTCAAAGTTTCGGAAAATAAATAACAAAAATGAAGACTCATGTCGTTTACTATTTTGATTTGTTTATTAAGTTAGTCAATATATTTAATTTTTTCATTTTCTTAGCTATACTTTTCGGTAAAGAGAAAAGGACTTTCATAGTCCTTACCGTGGCTTGTATTGCGGCGAATATAGCAATCGTTAGGTACCTAAATGAAACAAAATTAATGACCTCAGAAACTCAGATTAACAATTTTTGAATTAAATGATTTTCGATATATCATATAGTTATTTATATATATTTATATATAAACCTGCCGAGAAAGGTATCTGCAATGAAGCCACCGAGGAGACAAAGCATAAAAGAAGTTCCAAGAAAATTAGTAACGGTGTTAGCTGCCATTGCATTGCCTAAATGCATAGTTCCCGTCAAATATGTCACTAAGTTAACGCCGATTCCTAACGTCGTCAGCCTCTCGACCGCCTCAATACCTTCACACAAAATTAGCTAAATATATTAGAAACAAATGGAAAAAATATAACCGATAACTACAAGAAAACAAAATTTAAGTCATTTAGAAAAGCCTTGTAAATAAGTAAAATTATCATAAATTATTTCAACTTTTATCTTATGAATATATGATTGTTGATAAAATTATATAAAAAAAATATTCTTCATTAGAACTTTAACTATACATGATTATACTTACATAGAATCATGGCGGCGCTAGCCCAACCACCAGTTTTAGAGCGATCGGCCGGGTGGCCATGAAAGTCCCAAGCATCTAGAAGGATTTGAAGTTTAGTTTCAGAAATAGACATATTTCGAAGATGAATGATAAACCTTTTTGCAGTTTTATTTCTTAGATGATAGGAGGAGAAGATGAGATATGTTCTTATGGGGATAGTGGTTTGGTGAATTACAAGGAAAGTAGAAAAGGTTGTTTTGTTTGAGAGCTTTTGATTTCTTTTGTGATAGCAAATGTGTGTTCATCTTTGGAGGCTTGATACATCTTTTTATACTTGGAGACTTACTTGCCACGTTAGAAAAGTTGTATATAATTTTTGTTTTTGATTGTTTATCAATAAACTAAAAAAAAAAGGAAAAAAGGACACATGTGTGAGCCTGATGAGTGTTGTTTGATTGGGGAGAGAATTATTATAAATAAATATAAATATGTATGTAAAAAAGAAAACATTGAGAGAGAGAGAAAGCTGAATCTCACCACTTCTCTCTGTCTTTGGAACTGTGGGTTTGGAACTTTATAAGTTAAAGTTATTGGTCATTTTGTCGGTCACACAATGGCCTCAACTGCATTAATTTTACCCAACATCATATGCTACTGTTCTGTTTTACATTTCTTATACTTCTTCTTCAATTATACGGAGGATAAATATGTAAAATACACAGAAAAAACGTTGTTCGACCATTGTTTTATTTCCATGGAAAATTATTATAAAGTAATATCTTAAAATATTATTATTTTAAGTTTTTTTTCAAATTTAATATTTTAAATTTAAAATTTTAAAAATAACATAAATAATTTAATATATATTTATCATAAATAAATTACATATATATATAAAATATTATATTTGTATTGTTTTTTTCTAATTTAGTGTTTAATTTTTCCTTATTAAAATGATGTTTTAAGATATTTTAATATTAAATTTGTGCTACTTTTAAAAATTTATACTAATAATATTATATTTAGAATAAAATTTTAAAAAATGACATTTTTTCAATTTTCCATTATTATATGTTTCTGGTTTCCTTCAAGTTATAGTATTAGAAATTTAGTTTCTTGTATTTGTTTGTTTTTTTATAAAAAATTCATTATAAGTAATGAAATATTTTTGCCAAATATAGCCGTTTTAAATGAATTTAAATTTCTATTGTTCACATTTCAAATTATAGTTTTATAAAGCATAACTAAATTTGAGAAATATTATTTAAATGGAAGTCAATAAAAGTTAAGTTAGGTAATTGTTACAAAATTGAAACTAAAGACTTGTAGATTTGGTATGATTACATTGATGTACCAACATTCTTCTGAAAGTCTAGCTTGAGATTTAATGGCTCAAAGTCTATGCTTCTTAGAGGTCAGTAAAATGATTCATGCTGCAATATGGTTATTATCTTACTTTACTTGTGTTTAAAATAAACTAAAGAGTTTTATACTCAGTAATCACATGACTTTCATGAACTAGAGTTGAGCCTTGCAACTTCAATGGTTCTCTTACTTTCATGAGAAAATATTAGCATAAAGAAGAAGAAACAAAAACAAACAGCCACTCATTTTTAGAACCAAGTAACCAACCCAAAAATAAAATGATTTCGTCCAAAAATTGGTAACAAAAAGTAAGTTTCCTATAAGTGTCAAATTAGTATCCAATAAAAAGTCAATTACAAATAAAAGACAATAAATTGAATATTACGAATAATACTAAAACATACATTCTAAATGAATGATTTATATTTTTTAAAGGGTAATTCTCTAAAATAATAACATTTTAATTTTTTGTTCCAAATATATCACTAATCATTTAAATTTTTAAAAATATCATAAATTTAGTATTAAAATAATTAAAAATCTCATTCTAATAAAAAAATTTTAACCTTGAATTGGAAAGCATGAATTCAAATATTATAATTTTATTTTATATATAATTTATTTGAGGTAAATAATTATTTTTATATAATAATTTATGCTATTTTAGAAAATTTATTTTTAATTTACTAAATTTAAAAAATAAACTTTAAAATATGTTATTTTAAGGTATTACTTTTTTTAAAATTAAATTATTTTTTTAAATTAATGTTAAAAGTATTTGTGGTGAAATCTATTTCCCAATTTTTAATGTGGAGCAGATCCATGAAATTTCACACCCATAAAAACACTTTTTCGTTAGTAGTTTCATAATTGTACACATCCAAACATTGGGGAAGAGCGAAAAAAGGTGACAATAAATTAAGAGTCCCATCAAAACACAAAAAGTGGAGAACGAATGGTGAACCCATATTTATTATCTTCTATTTAATTAAATTGAATAAATTAAGATAATCCTAAATTAAAAAAGGGGAAATAAAGATGAAAAATGGATGGATCTCATCTAACGTTTTGAGCAGAGCTGGCTTTGCTTATATGTATATCTCAGGGCCCACTTCTTTTTTATTCGACACGTGAGAGTTGTGGGACCACTCCAGATTCTCCCTGAGCGTTATTATCTCTCGAGGTTGAATCTATATTCCTACTTAACCTCTCTCAAGGAAGTTTTAACTTTTGTTTAAATTTTAGTTAAGGTTTACTTCCGTCAACTACATGAATTTATGTGAATAAACCTATTTTCATCTATATTTTTTGGTTTTTTTTTAAGTTACATAAATTGTATTTTTTTCCGTAAACTATAGAAATTTAATAAATTATTCAAATTATTCAAATTATAGAAATTTCGTTAATGTTTACACGTTAAATAGCTACTAAATCTGGTTCTAATTCGAAAATCTAGTTTTATTATCAAAATAAACCCAAATTAAAACCAGATATTCGAATTAAAACAAGATTTAGTAGCTATTTAACGCATAAACATTAATAGAATTTTTGCAATTAGAATAATTTATGAAGTTTGTGTAATTTATGAAAGAAAAATACAGTTTATGTAGTTAAAGAAAGTCCTAAAAAGTACGGGTAAAAATAGGTTTAGTCGCATAAGTTTGTGTAGTTGACGGAAGTAAACCCTTTTAGTCATTTTGTTTTACTTGTCGGTTTACATGTTGAATTTTTTTAATTTTCTGCATTGATTATTTAAATATTAACGAGTTGCAATTTTTTAACAGATTTATAATTCAGTATACATAAGTAGGATGAATGGATTTAGAAGAAAAAATCGAAAACGTTGAACCAAAAAAATGTAATGACTAATAATCTTTTTGACTAGCCAACCGAGAAACAAAAACGAGTCTTTGAGATAAACGTCACATCCATTAGTATATTCTTATTTTCTAGAAAAAATTGGTGATCTTGTAACCCATTTCTATGTTATTAGACTAGAAATAATAAAAATAGTTCGAGTTAAGGTAAGATAAATACATTTCGATTTCTAAAACTATATGTTTTCCTAAAGTGTTTTGCTGTTTATTTGGTTGGTATTAGTAGCAACGATGTCGTTTGGACAAAAGCTCATTCCGACAAATGCCAAAACGACAGCGTCTTCATTAAGAAGCAACTAGGCCAATTCAAATCACCGAAGCCCAAGTCGTCTTCTCCTCAACGGTCTGCAACAGCTACTTCGCAAGAAAACAGAGTACCGGCATGTGAAGACAAATCACAGCCGAGTACGATGCAGCAGGAAAGCAACGTCAAGCTGGAAAATCGTTATGCAGCACTACAGCGTGATGAGGAAAATCCAATCTAATATCGACATCTGTTCGAGCACCGTAGGGTTTATGTTTTCGAGTTCTTGTATAAATGAAAACGTTTGTGCTCATTAACAAAATCAATGAAAAAACATTCAAACAATACAAAGTTCTTTTCTCTCTTTTAGTTTCTACGTTCATGGTATCAGAGCCATGGATAACAGAGCCATGGAAACCTACTCGATTCCTTCTCTAAATATCACAAATTGTGTAACCGTAACTCTCACAGAAAGAAATTATATTCTGTGGAAATCACAGTTTGAAACTTTTCTTTCTGGGCAAGGTCTTTTAGGCTTTGTTAATGGTTCATCTCCTCGTCCTCCTGCAACTATTCTCATCCCAGGGATAAATGGAAGCTCCTCTGAAGCTTCAAACCCGGATTACTTGACATGGTGCAAAGTTGATCAAGTCGTCAAGTCCTGGTTGCTTGGCTCTTTCTCGGAGGACATTCTGAGTGTGGTGGTTGGCTGTCCTACTTCACACGAGGTATGGGTTACTCTTGCCAAACATTTCAATAGAGTGTCCTCCTCACGACTGTTTGAGCTACAGAGAAAGTTGCAGACTGTAACAAAAAATGAGAAGCCCATGGTTGAGTATCTCAGGGAGGTGAAGAATATATGTGACCAACTTGCCTCTATAGGGAACCCCATACCCGAGAAGATGAAAATATTCACTGCCCTCCATGGTTTAGGCAGAGAATATGAACCCATCAAAACAAGTATTGAGGGTTCGATGGACATTGTTCCTAGTCCAAGCTTTGATGATATCGCTCCCAGACTCACAGGGTATGATGACAGGCTTCAAAGTTACAATGGTACCTCTGATGTAACTCCACATATGGCCTTCAACACAGTAAGAACAAGTCAGTATACTAGTCCATATGTCAACAGAGGAAGAGGAGTCTCGTACAGACGGTTTGGCAACAGAGGAAGAGGCTCCTTTTCTACAAGAGGACGTGGTTTCCATCAGCAACTTTCGTCCTATCCAAGGTCCTCTGTATCCTCTGAATCTGATGAGAAGCCAGTTTGCCAAATCTGTGGGAAGCCTGGACATCAAGCACTCCGTTGTTGGCATCGTTTCAATAACAGTTACCAAGATGAAGATCTTCCTGCTGCCTTAGCTGCCTTGAGAATAACAGACGTGAGTGATCAATCAGGACAAGAGTGGTATCCTGATACGGGTGCCACAGCTCATGTCACAAACACAACTCATCACCTGTCTCATGCCCAGCCATATCAAGGTAATGATGCAGTCCTTGTTGGTGATGGAAATTTTCTTCCCATCACTCATATTGGTTCAGCTGATCTCCCTTCCACATCAGGTAATCTTCCTCTCCGAGATGTCCTTGTTTGCCCTGACATTGCTAAATCACTCTTATCTGTTTCCAAGCTTACAACAGACTATCCATGTTTGTTTATATTTGACTCGGATGGTGTTTGTGTTAAGGACAAAACAACAAACCAGCTGTTGACACTAGGAAGAACTCATAATGGTCTTTATCAGCTACGGGATCCTAAGTTGCAGGCTCACTACTCCACACGACAGACAATGGCAAGTGAAGAAGTGTGGCACAGGCGTCTTGGGCATCCCCACTCTCAAGTACTTCAGAATCTCCTTCAAAAACAACTTATCTTTCGCAATAAAGGCTCATCTAAGATGTGTGAATCATGTCATCTTGGCAAGAGTAGTAGATTACCCTTTGTTTCATCTAGTTTTGTTGCTTCTAGACCCCTAGAGAGGATTCACTGTGATCTCTGGGGTCCCTCTCCAATAATTTCAAATCAAGGCTTCAAATACTATGTAGTCTTCATTGATAACTTCTCAAGATTTTGCTGGTTCTATCCATTAAAAGCCAAATCAGAATTCTTCAACGTGTTCCTAATTTTTCAGAAGCTTGTCGAGAACTTGTTCAGTTCTCAAATTGGAACATTTCAGTGTGATGGAGGAGGAGAATTCTCTAGCAACAAGTTCTTAAATCATCTTCAAAACAAGGGTATACAACAATATGTGTCTTGTCCCTATACGCCACAGCAAAATGGCTTGGCTGAAAGAAAACACAGGCACATAACCGAGCTTGGTCTTACAATGCTGTTTCAAAGTAAAATGCCTCATAAGTACTGGGTTGAGGCATTCTACACAGCAAATTTTCTAAGTAACTTGCTTCCATCCTCGGTTTTATCAGATCATCGAAGTCCCTATGAACTTCTTTATGGTAAAGCCCCAGAATACACAGCCTTAAGGACGTTTGGATGCTCCTGCTTTCCTACCTTGAGAGACTATGCCGTAAATAAATTTGATCCACGATCTTTACACTGTGTGTTTCTTGGGTATAATGAGAAGTACAAAGGCTATAGATGTCTCTTTCCACCCACAGGCAAGGTCTATATAAGTAGGCACGTTTTGTTTGATGAAACATCTTTTCCATTTGCAGACATCTACAGCAACTTTCACCCTGCAGCTTCTACGGCTTCACTTGCAGCTTGGCAGAAAAGTTTTCTACCTTCTCAACAACCACAAGTTGGCTCTCCAGATATCAGTCCAAGCTCATTCTCCACTCCCCTACCTCCATCAGTTCAGTATCCTTTGAGAACAACAGAATCACCTCCTGAAATTCAGTGCAATGCAGCTCCCATTTCTGAAACCTCTGAACAGCATGATATTAATCCTTCTGTGGAACTGTCTACTGAGGTAGAAGAGGAATGTACTGGGTGTACGACAGGCTCTGATCCTACTTCTATAGGCAACAGCGTTCCCTCTTCTCCCATCAGGACAGACGTTCCCTCTCCTCCACAACAAACTCATCCGATGGTAACAAGATCTAAAGTTGGTATTGTTAAACCCAATCCTAAATACATTTTCCTTTCCCACAAAATCTCCACCCCTGAACCTCGCACTGTCAAAGAAGCACTACAACATTCTGGCTGGACTAAGGCTATGGAAGATGAGATCAACAATTGTCAAGAAACTAAAACCTGGTCACTTGTCCCTTGCACACCAGACATGAATGTTCTGGGTAGTAAATGGGTTTTTCGTACAAAGCTTAAAGCTGATGGCACCTTAGATAAGTTAAAAGCTCGCTTGGTGGCCAAAGGATTCAATCAAGAAGAGGGGATTGACTATTTAGAAACTTACAGCCCTGTGGTAAGAACTGCGACAGTTCGAGTTGTCCTACACATTGCTACTATTATGCAATGGGAAATCAAACAATTGGACGTCAAAAATGCATTCTTACATGGGGATTTAACAGAAACAGTCTACATGAGACAACCAGCTGGATTTGTTGACAAAGCACATCCGCACCATGTCTGTCAACTTCACAAGTCACTATATGGACTGAAACAGTCCCCTCGAGCTTGGTTCAATCGCTTCAGTAGCTTCCTCTTGGAGTTTGGCTTCACGTGCAGCATCTCTGACCCTTCCCTTTTTGTTTACACTCATGGAAAGGATGTTGTGATTCTTCTGCTATATGTGGACGACATGATTCTCACTGGGAATAATGCCAAAATCTTGGAACACTTACTGCAGGAGCTAAACAAACATTTTCGTATGACAGACATGGGGAAATTACACTACTTTCTCGGAATCCAAGTTCATTTTCATGACTCAGGTATGTTTCTATCCCAGCAAAAGTATGCAGAAGATATGTTATTGGCCTCTGGAATGAATAATTGTCAGCCAATGCCAACTCCCTTACCTCTGCAATTGAACAAAGTTCCTGCTCAAGATGAACTCTTCTCGGATCCATCATATTTTCGCAGTATTGCCGGCAAATTGCAATATCTAACCTTAACTAGGCCTGATATCCAATTTGCTGTCAATTATGTATGCCAGAAGATGCACGCTCCAAGTGTCTCTGACTTCACAAATCTGAAAAGAATTCTACGGTATGTGAAAGGAACAAGCTCAATGGGGTTGTCCTTTCTCAAAGACACGGATTGCACTCTTCGAGCTTATAGTGACAGTGACTGGGCTGGTTGTCCTGTCACCCGACGCTCAACAGGGGGCTTTTGCACGTTTCTTGGTCAGAATATTATCTCATGGTCCTCGAAGAAGCAACCGACCATTTCCAAAAGCTCCACTGAAGCAGAGTATCGTTCACTCTCTGCAACAGCCTCAGAACTTACGTGGATAAGCTCCTTGCTTTGTGATCTTGGTGTTTCTGTTCCGGTTACACCAGAATTATACTGTGATAACTTATCCTCTGTTTTCTTGGCAGCAAATCCTGCTTTTCACAGGCGAACAAAGCATTTTGAAATTGACCAACACTATGTGAGAGAACGAGTAGCACTTGGCTCGCTGGTCGTGAAGCATGTCCCATCTCACCTCCAGCTTGCAGACATACTCACCAAGTCTCTGCCTTATGATGTCTTCTGCAATCTTCGATACAAACTCGGAGTTCATGTTCCACCCACTCCGAGTTTGAGAGGGGATATTAGTAGCAACGATGTCGTTTGGACAAAAGCTCATTCCGACAAATGCCAAAACGACAGCGTCTTCATTAAGAAGCAACTAGGCCAATTCAAATCACCGAAGCCCAAGTCGTCTTCTCCTCAACGGTCTGCAACAGCTACTTCGCAAGAAAACAGAGTACCGGCATGTGAAGACAAATCACAGCCGAGTACGATGCAGCAGGAAAGCAACATCAAGCTGGAAAATCGTTATGCAGCACTACAGCGTGATGAGGAAAATCCAATCTAATATCGACATCTGTTCGAGCACCGTAGGGTTTATGTTTTCGAGTTCTTGTATAAATGAAAACGTTTGTGCTCATTAACAAAATCAATGAAAAAACATTCAAACAATACAAAGTTCTTTTCTCTCTTTTAGTTTCTACGTTCAGTTGGTTCTTGATTTACCCATTTTTATACTTTGTGTATTAAATTATACATATATACATATATATTGATGATGAAATCATTTATTTCAATCTTAAATCTTGTTTTGTTTATTTATATAACGACTACCTTACATAATTTATCACCAACAGTTTTGCAGTAAGATTCGAACATGCAACCGTGAGGTAAAATCAACCAAGTTACTTTTAGTAAACTAGTTGATATACTATAATGTCTAACAATGACAAACTTAATGATATATTACTAACTCCATAGTACTTATATTCCTGCAGGTGACCACGGAAGAGAAAAAAAACACAGATTCAAATTTTTAATAGATTGATTGAATCAACGAATATAAGAGTATCGAATTACATAATTAGGTGGAATCCTTCGGAGTATCCCAAAGGCCATGGTTGACCAAACATTGGAATGACAACTTGTTCAATAATACAAATGTTTATTAATATACATTGTATTATTATGTTTTAGAAATTGTATTTTTCTTATTAAATAAAGAGGGATTATGTTAGAATTATCGGTTAAGGCGTCTTGATTTCATCATCATTAGGAAATTAATTAACAATGTGTTTAGGAGAAATATATGGCTCGATCAGTTGTATGGTAATGAAGGCACCCACTTGTTGCAAAACGAACAATTATTCAAATTTGATTTTAGTTTAACCTCACTTTTACGTAGTTAAATATTCATTTTCTCGTTTAAAAACATACAACTCCATGAGACGAAAATACGAATTAGCTAGACATTAAGAAAATAATAATTGAGTTTATTAGAATAAAATTTAAACACTAACTAAAATGAACATTACCATTTGAAAATTGTGAACCAACAAATCCCATCAAAATCTCATCAGTTTAAAAAACACACCTAATTTGGTGAATCTATCAATAAATGATCAATCAATACAGTATATGCAAAGTGACCATTTTTGTGGATCCCACAAAGATCATTTTTTCTGAGCAAAATAGCAATATAATACTTTCAATTCTATATAAGATTCCTATCAAAGAAATTGATTTCAATTCAACATTGATATTCGTACTATGCATTTGCAAACAACAAATAAATTTACATATACATGATATTAAGATTACGAAAATGTATATTGATATGATAGTTTTTACGAAAATTCCAAATATGAAAATAACATAAATATTCACCCGAATGTCCTACATTTATATTATTTAACCTCTTTTTTTAAAATGCAAATTTTAACTTTTTTTAGTTCGCTTTATAAATACTTTTTCAAATAAAAAAATAAATTATTCTTTAAAAGAAGCAAAATCATATTCGAACTCAAATCTCACAATTATTAAGACAATGTTTATCTAAATAGGTAAGCTATATATATAAATATTCACATTTGAAGTATTCAATATCTCGACTATATATGATTTGCATATCACAACGATTTGTTTTTTAAAAAAAGATGTATAGCATCACAGCTTCGAAGTCAAATCTAACAATATTAAAACGATACTGAAGATCGGGTAATATTAACCGTAGTTGAGTTAGTTGGTAACTTGGATGTCTCCAGTATTCAAAGCGAAACCAAATAGTTTATCAAGTAGATGACCGATGGCCGGCTCAAGTATAATCACAAAAGTCAAATCCTAAGTAACAAAACTATTGAAATTTTTGTAGTTTTTTGCTTAAGGAGACAAAACCATTTTATCACTAATTATTACGAGTACAGTAATTCGTCTTTTGATACATATTATCAATAAGTTGATAACAACTATATAATCCATTCCATAACAATTGGTAATGGTTGATCAATTCGCAAATAAAGTCGTAGTTGTTTGTTATGTTTATATTCAAAACTTAGAAATGATGACACATCGATCACACTATATAATATAATTGCAGAAAATTTTCAATCTACTATCTAATTGTTGATGTGTTTCATATGATTATGTGTCCTTGCCGATTGATAAAATTGTTATTAATATAAATTAATCTAATAAATTATAAGATAAAGAAAGATGTGCGAATACATAATGCGAAGAGGGAAATCGAAAGTGAAAAATACCTTACATCACTACAAAAGAAAATTGAAATTACTAAGTACGTCGTAATCTTTGGACACGAACCAAACATCTAAGTATGGTCTTTTTGAAGTTCTCAAAAGACATCTTTTTCTTTCTTTGTTTGTTAAATCTCAAAATACATATATTAATTATACCTAATTTCAGTTTAGCTAAGACAACTTAGGGTCGTTTGTAACTCTCACAAGACCCTAACCCAAAACACAAATTCGTCATTTAATTTCAGAAATTGAATCTCCTTCGAGTCGTATACAAGATTTTTGATATTTCAACAACATCTCAGTTTGATTTTTTTAAAAAAAAATTAGCATCTAAACGTAAATTAGCAAGTTAATTGTGATAACTTGTTCGAAGTTTGGTTTTCAATAAGCATAAAAATTACAATTTATGTTTTTAAAAAATTCGACATGATCTGATTAATGGATATATAATGCCACTCCGAATGGTTGACTTAACAGCAAATAATATAATTTTGTTTCATTATCTATGATGATGCTGACGCAATTATTCTGGTCCCAAATGGAATTTTTGATAGTAATGCCGGCCTACCTTTATTAGTTATTTGTTAGTATATGTATAACAAGAAAGATAAAGCTAAGTTATTCCAGTTGTATAACGGTAATGGTATGCCCAAATCTCTATTAATGATTTATAATTTTTCAATAACACATTTATTCAATATCATCGTTCGTATAATGTGCGAACCATTACTCTATATACATACTTATATATGAATGAGATATTAATTACATAAAACCAAAAGTAAAACCATAAACATGTTATGAATTTTAAACGATATGCATTGTGGAGTAACTGTTTTACTAGTTATTTAATACTAAATGATATTTTTTCATCATATAAAATGATATTTTGTTTGGTTTAAATAAATTTTGCAGTTTCCGTGATTACTAATGGGCTCAACATTTATCATTGGGCCGCATCTATCTAGTTCTTTAGGTGATAGAGTTTGAGCCTTCGTTTTGATATCACATTATGTTAGGATGTTGACTATATATAACATTCAAACATATCAGGGTTTTAATAAAAAATATAAAACATAACTTATAAATGATATAATTTCGATATTTTAATCTAAAAGTATGAATCTTAATATATATAAATAGTATTAACATAAATATTAATTTTGATAGAAAAAAATTGTTATAATTTCTTATATTTGTATAAGAAAAATGATATATCCACCAACAACGAAAACAAGTGGTTGCTAATACACCAAACCTATTTAACGTTGTCAATTTTTTTAGAAAAAATGTAAATCAAAATGACGTCATTTTAGGCTTTACCAAAACAACTTCGTTTAATCCATTTTCTTAAAAATCTGGAATCTGATATTTTGGGGGAAAATTAGAGTTTTCCTTACATAAAAACTTAACGATTTGAGTGAAAGAAAAACAGTAAGCAACTCAATCAATGCATGAAGCTCCAACCAGTAAGATCCCTCAATGGATGCAGTTCCTACATAGATGGCTTTCACGAAAAAAAAATCAGTCTAATCCTAACACTTAGACCCATGCATATACAAGAATGCACGTATGACATGCTCAGGAAATTTATTGAGAAATTCGAAACTATGGTAATGCTCATAACGAAAGGGTCGGTATAACTCTGGATAAAACCAACAAATATCCCAACGATTATTGCAGAAAATTAATCTCAGTCCCATCAATCTTAGAAAGCATCCACAAGACAATAAAGTTTTAGAAAATAGTACTGAAATTGTAGATCTAACAAGTAAGAACCCTAATTTTTCCCCAAAATGTTAGATTGCAAATTTTTAAGAAGACGGATTAAACGACGTCGTTTTGATAAAGTCCAAAACGACATCGTTTTGATAAAGTCCAAAACTACGTCGTTTTGATTTATGTTTTTTTTTTAAAAAAATTAATAAAACGACGTCGTTTTCGTTTTTACCAAAACGACGTCGTTTTGTTTATTTCTCAATCGCATAAAATTTTAACAAAAACGACGTTGTTTTCGTTTTTACCAAAACGACGTCGTTTTGTTTATTTCTCAGTCGCATAAATTTTTAACAAAAACGACGTCGTTTAAGTTCACCATCTGATGTGGCAGCCACATCATCATGTGTAATAGAGAAACACACGGAAACCGTGTAATTGGTGGAAATAGTCACGATTTAAATGTTTGTGGCTAAAATTCAAAAATATATATAGTTCATGTAGATATCAGCATGATATGATAATCCGTGTATAAATAATCATACGAACACAAATTTACAGTGAAATCGACCGTTTTCCCTAGTGACGACCAAGCATGTTAAAAAATGCAAAAACCATTAAAGACCCAAACATCTGATATTCATTATAATAAACCCAACGGACGATAGAAATTACATATGAAATTCTCATAAAATATTGAAAACGAAATGAAACCAAAAGGTCATATATAACTTCTTCCTCTTTACTCCTCGGCCTTCTCGACGGCAACTTCCACTGCAGCAACAACTTCCGTCGGTTTTTCCTCCACCGCCTCAGTCTTCTCCTCCTCTCCAACAGCCGACTTTTCCGTCACCTCCTCCTTCTCTTCTTCTTCTTTCTTGGCTTCCTCAACGACCACCGGAGTTTCCGTCGCCTTCTCCTTCTCCTTCTCTTCTTCTTCCTCTGCTTTCTTCTCTGTTTCTTCGTCTTTCTCTGCCTCTTCCACAACCACTTCTTTGCTCGTCTCTGCAACCGGTACTTCGGATTCTTGTTCAGTTGCGACCGCCGGAGCAGGAACAGATTCTGTCACGGCGGTGACAGTTTCTTCCAGCTGCTGCGTCACCTCCGTCTCCACCATTGTCTCCTCAGATGTTATTGTTGGTACCTCAACGTTCTCTGCTGCAACTGGAGTCACTTGTTCAACCTGTGACCATAAAGTAAAAACACACTTATTATTACTAACGAGAAAGCATTCCGTTTTATCAGCTTAAACGGCGAGTAGTGCATCTCACATGCCCCTCGATTTTTTTATTGCTGGTGATAAAAAGATTAATAGAGACTACATATGTCTACTAAGATAGTCATTGATCAAATCTAAATAATATTTAAAATACGACTAGTTACATATAAATATAATTTGACTATAGAAATATAGAGTTGGAATTATACCTCAACGGTGGCCATTTCAAAAGGGAAAATATTAAGGCAGTAAGAAAGTGTATGTGAA
Organism: Pugionium cornutum; assembly: GCA_018901935.1. Classification (NCBI taxonomy): domain Eukaryota; kingdom Viridiplantae; phylum Streptophyta; class Magnoliopsida; order Brassicales; family Brassicaceae; genus Pugionium; species Pugionium cornutum. The sequence continues at coordinate 2,855,389 of CM032155.1, read as the reverse complement.
GCTTTGGTGAGTGAAATTGATCAAGAGGGGAGGTCGTATATATAGTCGAAGCAAATGATTTACAATAATGTTTTTAACAAAATATTTATTAAAAATAATAAAGGTTTATTTTTTTATTTGCCATTGAAGAATCATGATGATGAATAATGCACATGAAAGCATCTTTTTCCTTACATAAAAAACTATGTACTATAGAACATCATCACTTAACTATTACTCGTCGAGTTGGAATTTTCTTTTAAGTTTAATTGTTTTATCTAATTCTCAACTAATTAAAGTATTTTTTTTACAAAAAGAAAAAGAAGATGAAAAGTCACAGAATTTTTTTTGAAAAGATTTTGTTTTTTTTTCCAATGAACGTTACAACAAACCTTTCCTGTTATCAACGATGAACTCTTATTAAATTGAACGTTACACTTTTCTTAAAGTTGAAATCATTAAAAAAAAATTCATCAGTTATACTTGTATGAATGCTACAGAGGCATCTTCATTCTGCAGATTAACTAAATGAATACCATTTTACTCGGTGTGTGACGTTTGAAATTCTGTAATACTATAACAAATCATGGTTTTGTGGTTAATAATTCACTTTTGGTTTTTGACCATCTGTAAACATTTTAAAAATTTAATATAGTAAAAACCTAGATTTTTTATTTCAAAAAATTAGTATGAATTTTAATATAGTAAAAACCATTAGACCAAGTATTCATCGTTATTAACTAGTAAAAATATATAAATTGGTATGACTAATGATGACGTGGCTACAGGCCAAAGCAGGCCCACGTGAATGTGAGCCATGTAGGATTCCTAGTGAATGTAGACCCACGTACACCACCTTCATTCTCGTGTCTTTTTGCCATATACATCATTTAAGGATGACTAATGCCTCACTAAAACAAGAAATAAAAAACAAATTTTAAATTTTAAATATGAAATATCTTCAAATATTATTAAAGTTTTTATTTTAAAAATATCATCAATACTTTTATTAAATCATTCGTTTTTTGTCATACCAAATGTATGAACAAGTATATTTAATGTATGAACAAATATATTTAATATAAGATATATTTAGGGTGCAAATACTCTAAAAAAATTTTCACAAAAGAGCACAAATTATTATGTAGAAACACTTGTTTACTTAAATAAATTACAGAAAGAATTAACATATTGTATATGTACTCTTATATTTCAGTTTAAAGTTTGAACTTTTCTTTAAGAGGATTTTATTCATTTCATTTTATGTTATATTTGTGGATTTTTTTTATAAATGTTAGTGATGATATATTTGATTTTTTTATAAAATATATTTTAGAACATTGCGTATTTAAGGGGCATTTGCAAAATTGACCTAAAATTTGTCTTCAATTGCAAGTTTGACAATTTAAATTTTTTTTTGCAAAACTATCTTTTTACCTCTATTTTATCCTTCAACAATAATTTTATTTACAACTTTGCCATTAACTTAAAAAAAACAAAAACAACACAAAGACCATTATGAACAAATTTTTTAAAAATATTACGAAAATGCCATCTTTTTCAATGCATACAACAATCATTATCGTGGTGAGAAAACAGACTTCTCCGAGAAGTCTACTTTAGTGAGAAAATTTAGTATGTGTACAATGATCTAATCAAATTCATTAATTTTTTACCGCAGATAGTGGTCCAAATCGTTGTTGTTTGTGGGGAGTGGACTATTACAGTGATTTGAAATTTTTCTGTGGATAATATAAGAGGAGGAAAAATGTTTGTAATTGAGGATGATGATTACTTTGTTGATGAAGATGAGAATAAAGTTATATGTCAAAGACATTGGAGGTGATTGGCATTGGGACGTTATAAACTTTAGAATATTTAAAGTCTTCACAGTTTTTTTCCCAATCAAGTTTTATGGACTTAATTTTTTTAAATGGTATAAGTGAATCAGAATTTTAACAATCTATAAAGTAACCGTTATAATTTTAACAGCCAAATCTCAATACCCAAATTTCAAAACAAAAACTTGACTATCTAAAAATACTGACAAAGTAGTAGAACAATTGAACTGCATATCGGAATTCAAGGCTCTTAATAGCATGCGCTAGCGACTCTTGGAACCAAATTTAAAGACTCTCACATAAATTCTCTAAATATTTTCTAAATAGTTATTTTTATTTCTGAATGATTCTCTATTACACAAAGATTATGCCCCTTTTATATTATAATCCGCAATTAACTTTAGATATAAAATTAATTGCGGATTTAGGGATTACAATATATTAATTCTTGAACGTTACAATATTGATTATTATCTGTTACAAAGTAATTAATTCTTTTGACCGTTACATAATTAAAATAACTAGTTTAACTTTTTTGGTCTATCTTGGTCCGGTTAGCGGATTTGGATTTTGGGATTAAATCCGGTGTCCACAATAAGTCCCCCAAGTTTCGTGAAGCGTCGATTCGAGAAATTTTATTTTGTCTTTGTCATACTTGTTTTATGTTGGATATCTTACTTTTGCGGAATGCTCATCATTTTTGTGACGGCGACATGTCCGTATTCTTACGAAGAGTTGCTTGCGATTTTATTTCCTTTTAGGATTCGTGCCTAGTTGTGTTGGTTTTCTTATTTTAGCGAAGTGTTTCTCGTTTCTGTAATGGCTACGTGTCCGTATTCTTACGATGAGCTGCTTACGCTTTTTTTTATTTTAGCGAAGTGCTCCTCGTTTCTGTAACGGCTACGTGTCCGTATTCTTTACGAGAAGCTGTTTGCGTTTCTTTATTTTAGCGAAATGCTCCTCGTTTATGTAACGGCTACGTGTCCGTATTCTTTACGAGGAGCTGCTTGCACTTTTTTTTCTTTATTTTAGCGAAGTGTTCATCGTTTCTATAACAGCTACGTGTTTGTATTCTTTACGAGGAGCTGCTTGCGCTTCTTTATTTTAGCGAAGTGCTACTCGTTTCTGTAATTGCTACGTATCCGTATTCTTTACGATGAGCTGCTTGCATTTTTTTTTAGCGAAGTGCTCCTCGTTTCTCTAACGGCTACGTGTCCGTATTCTTTACGAGGAGCTGCTTACGCTTCTTTATTTTAGCGAAGTGCTCATCGTTTCAGTAATGGCTACGTGTCCGTATTCTTTACGTGGAGCTGCTTGCTTTTTTTTTTAGCGCAGTGTTACTCGTTTCTTTAACGGTTACGTGTCCGTATTCTTACGAAGAGCTGCTTGCCTCTTTTTTTTTTCTTTTTTTTACCCCGTTTAGGGTTTGGTATTATTTTCGAGACTGTAAACACGTTTTTAAAAATTTTGTCGGGTACGATTTCATTATATATCGTCCTGACTGTATGCCTCAAAATACAAAACAATGATAACGAAATTGTACATTTTATTTTGTTTCGATGCGAGTGGTAAAGTCTGCTGAGTATGCCCTGGAAATCTGGAATATCGTCGTTGGAGTTTGACATTTTTCTTTTCTTAAAAGTTAGGATGAATTTTCCCCACAGACGGCGCCAAATGTTGGAACCGAATTTGTACTTTATTCGGTTCTAACACAAATTCTCTAAATATTCTGTGAATAATTATTTTTATTTCTGAATGATCTCTATTACATAAGGATTGTGCCCCTTTTATACTATAATCCGCAATTAACTTTAGATATATAATTAATTGCGGATTTAGTGGTTACAATCTATTAATTCTTGAACGTTACAATATTGATTATTGTCTATTACAAAGTAATTAATTCTTTTGACCGTTACGTAATTAAAATAATCGGTTTAACTTTTTTTTTGTCTATCTTGGTTTGGTTAGCGGATTTGGATTTTGGAATTAAATCTGGTACCCACAATGACATATTAATACAAGTTATTAGATTATGTTTATGTTTTAGAACCTTATAAACCGTCTCTTTTTTTGGAAAAGAGAAGCTTAACAATCTATATTTAGGTTTTAGTTGTGTAAATATACAGAACAAATATTGATTATTTTTTCTCCACATCATGTTGATACAAACACTCAGTGTCACAATCTGTAAAGAATGGCCAGCAGAAAAGCTGGTAAAAAGGTTGGACGGCTAAGATGACCCCATCATGTGGGTCCCATTTATTGTAAAAAATTTCCCCGGAATAATACATTAGGGATGATAATACAAAATTGGAATAGAGGGAAAAAAAGGATGATCATGTTGAAAAGTCAACAAAGGCGTCTTCGTTGAAGACGTCTTTGTTTTGATTACCTTTTTACGAAGTTTGCCGACTTACTCTTTCTCTATAAATACGTAAGTTACTTCATTCAGATGAAGTAACTTTCTCTCTTCCTTCTTTCTCTCTTCTTCTTCTGTAAAATTTATAAGATTAATAAAATCAGTATAATAATAAAATCTCTCTATTATTATTCAACACGTTATCAGCACGAGTGTTTCTACCATCTACCTAAGATACTAAAATAAGGTAAAATTTTGTTTTATTAATACATATATATATTATATGGTAGGCTCTGCCTTCTAAATATTATATGGTAGGCTGTGCCTTCTAAATATTATATGGTAGGCTCTGCCTTCTAAATATTATATGGTAGGCTCTGCCTTCTAAATATTATATGGTAGGCTCTGCCTTCTAAATATTATATGGTAGGCTCTGCCTTCTGAATATTATATGGTAGGCTCTGCCTTCTCTAGGCTCTTCTGAATATTATATGGTAGGCTCTGCCTTCTGAATATTATATGGTAGGCTCTGCCTTCTGAATATTATATGGTAGGCTCTGCCTCCTGATTTATATTTAGAAATTATTTTAATTTATGTGTTATTATATTCACTAATGTTTTACAATTTTATCATAAATTAATTTATGTCATCATTATGTTTAAATTCTTAAAACTAATTATACATATTTATTAAATATATATAATAATAATAATAACAATAATAAATTAAAATCTATACCCAAAATTTTATCATGATTAATTATTAAAAAAAAAATAGTTATAAAATAATTTTTATAAAACTGATGTTTAACATATTGTTTTATTATGTGTATAGTTATAATGTCAAATTTGGCAAAACTCGAGATAGCTGCCCTTGATATATCTGGAAAAAATTACATGACATGGGCAGTAGCTGCAAAAATGCATTTAAAGGCAAAAGACCTTCTTGGCACCATCGATAGGTCGGAAACAACATCCGATGAGAAAAAAGCAAAAGCCATGATATTTTTATGCCACCATATCCATGATGGTTTAAAAGATGAATATATCACAAAAGAAGATCCTGCAGATCTTTGGCAATCACTCAAAGATAGGTTTGATCACCAGAAATATGTGATCTTACCAAAAGCCAAACATGAGTGGTTAAACCTCCGATTTCAGGATTATAAAAGTGTAAGTGAATATAATTCCGCGTTGTTCGGAATCACTTCTAAGATGATATTATGTGGAGAAAAAGTAAGTGATTATGATATGATTGAAAAACTCTCCAAACATTTCATCCTGGAAATGTAATCCTGCAACAACAATATCGAGCAAAGGGATATACTCGTTATTCGGAGTTAATGCAAGTTCTCCTTGTTGCTGAACAAAATAATGAACTTGTGATGATGAACCATCAATCTCGTCCCACTGGATCAGCTCCATTCCCAGAAGTGAATGTTGCATCATCCAGTTACAATAATTGGCAAGGACATGGACGTGGTCGAGGCCATGGTCGTGGTCGTGGACGTGGACGAGGAGGTGGACGTGGACGTGGAAAAGGAAGATTTTTTTCGGGAGAAAGAATAAAGTCACGAAAATGAATGCATACCTGCTGTACGCCAAAATATACAATATGAAAATGTTTGTTACAGATGTGGCATGAAAGGTCATTGGTCTCGTACGTGTCGTACACCAAAACATTTGGCTAATCTGTATCAAGAATCACAAAAACAAAAAGGAAAAGAAAGTGAAACCAACTTTATCTCGGATGAACCCGGACTTTCCTTCGATGGAAATGCATATCTCGATGTTGCTGATTTTCTGGTTGATTCCGAGAATACCAAAGAACAAGATAATTAAGTTTAATGTTATATATATAAAGTTGTATTTAGTTTTCTTACGAACAAAAACAAAACTTAATGTCTTTTTAAAAAAAAAAAAATATATGTAAGTTTGAACTTTAATTACTTAATGTAAAATAGTTTTATTATAATATAAGTTGATTTTGAAATATGTGTGTTTAACATTTATTAATACATCTTTATCAATATTTTAATACAGAAAATGTATCATTTTGAGAGTGAGAATGGAGATATATGCCTAGCAGACAGTGCTACAACGCATACAATACTTAAAGATAAAAAGTTTTTCTCCTACCTCAAAATGAAAGATTCCGCCGGAAGCGTAAATACAATATCGGGTAATGCAAATATTATCATAGGCTCCGGAAGAGCTAGTTTTTCAATGCCAATGGGAACAAAATTTGAAATAAATGATGCTTTATATTCCCCCAAGTCTCATAGAAACTTATTAAGTTTCAAAGACATCCGTACAAATGGATATCACATAGAGACAATGAGCAAAAATAACATTGAATATCTTTGCATTACATGGGAGCAGAAACAAATATTGGAAGAATTACCAATGATGTCCTCTGGATTATATTACACAAAAATAAATATAATTGAATCATATATTACGGTAAACCAGAAGTTTACGAGTACATTCAAAGTCTGGCATGAAAGACTAGGACATCCTGGATCAGTTATGATGAGAAAAATTGTGCAGAATTCTAATGGCCACCCATTGAAAAACCAGAAGATTTTTCAATCATGCGAGTTTTCGTGTAAAGCATGTTCTCAAGGAAAACTTATTACTCGGCCATCACCAGCCAAAATTAGTAATGAATCCCTAGTATTCTTAGAAAGAATACATGGTGATATATGTGGGCCTATTCACCCATCATGTGGGCCATTTCGATATTTTATGGTTTTAATTGACGCATCTAGTAGATGGTCACATGTGTGTTTGTTAACCACACGAAATATGGCTTTCGCAAGATTCATTGCCCAAATAATCAGGTTAAGAGCTCAATTCCCTGATTATACTATAAAGAAAGTAAGACTTGACAACGCTGGTGAATTCACGTCACAAGCCTTTAATGATTATTGTATGGCTCTCGGAATCGATGTTGAACATCCGGTTCCGCATGTTCATACACAAAATGGTATGGTTGAGTCTTTGATAAAACGGTTACAACTCATTGCGAGACCATTAATATTGAGAACAAATCTCCCAATTTCAGTATGGGGTCATGCTATATTGCATGCGGCAGCATTGGTCCAAATAAGACCAAGTGCATATCATGAATATTCCCCATTACAATTAACATCTGGCCAGAAGCCTGATGTATCTCATCTCCGAGTTTTTGGGTGTGCGGTTTATGTTCCTATAGCCCCACCACAAAGAACAAAGATGGGGCCACAGAGAAGATTAGGAATATATATTGGATTTATATCATCAAGTATTATTCGGTACCTTGAACCACGAACTGGTGACATGTTTACGGCACGATTTGCCGATTGTCATTTTGATGAAGAAGAATTTCCTACGTTAGGGGGAGGAATTAAACAACTGCAAGAAGATATTAAATGGTGTACACCATCTTTGTTGTATCTTGATCCTCCCACAAAACAACGTGAAATGGAAGTTCAGAAAATCATACATTTGCAAAATATTGCAAACCAGTTGCCAGATGCATTCACAGATACAAAACGAGTGACGAAATCATATATACCCGCTGTGAATGTCCCATCAAGAATTAATGTTCCTGTAGAACATGTTGATGGCGATAAAATAAATGAACCCAGAGTTCAGTTAAAGAGGGGGAGACCGATGGGCTCAAAAGATAAAAATCCCCGTAAGAAAAAGTATTTGGGAGAACAAAATCAAAAGGTTTTGGAAGAACCTTACAAAAAGCGTCTCGAAAATACTTGTGAAAAGGTTATAGAGGAACCAACTCAAACGGAATGTCCGGAAGACATATGCAAACAGGTTTCTGAAAACCGTGAAGTGGAACTCCATCCAGAAGACGAACGCAATATAGAAACATATGAGATTTCAATTAACTATACCCAAAATAGAAAATTATGGGTTAGAAATGAAATAGAGGATATTAATGGAATATTCTCATTTTCTGTGTCCAAAGAAATTGAAAATGAAAATGATGATGCAGAACCAATGTCTGTAACAGAATGTCAAAAAAGATCTGATTGGGAAAAATGGCAAATAGCCATGAGAAATGAATTATTCTCTCTACAAAAAGAAATGTTTTCGGACCCATTGTCATTACACCTGAAGATGTAGTGCCAGTTGGGTGCAAGTGGGTTTTTGTAAGAAAAAGGAATGAGAAAAACGAGGTCACTAGATATAAAGCACGTCTTGTTGCACAAGGATTTTCTCAAAGGCCGGGAATAGATTATGAAGAAACATATTCTCCGGTCATGGATGCAATTACATTTAGATATTTAATGAGTTTATCATCATCCAAAAGGTTAGAAATGCACCTTATGGATGTCGTGACTGCATACCTGTATGGAACCCTTGATAATGATATATACATGAAAATCCCAGAAGGATTCAAGATCCCAGAAGGATCAAAGATCTCTAAAGGACCCAAAGAACTATATTCAGTCAAATTACAACGATCATTATATGGGTTAAAACAATCCGGACGCATGTGGTATAATCGCTTAAGTGAATATCTGTTGAAAAAGGATATATTAACAATGCGATATGTCCTTGCGTATTTATAAATAAATTCCCATCAGGCTTTGTGATCATTGCTGTTTATGTAGATGACCTGAATATAATTGGAACTCAAAAGGAAGTTGATAATGCAAGAACTCATATGAAAGAAGAGTTTGAAATGAAAGATCTTGGAAAAACAAAATTTTGTCTAGGACTCCAAATTGAACATTTCCAAGATGGGATATTTGTGCATCAATCAAATTATACGAAAAGAATATTGAAACGATTTAATATGGATAAAGCGAATCCTTTGAGTACTCCAATGGTTAATCGATCGCTTAATATAAACAAGGATCCATTTCGACCTTATGAAGATAATGAAGACATATTAGGTCCTGAAGTACCTTATATGAGTGCTATCGGTGGACTTATGTATCTCGCAAATTGCACTCGACCAGATATAGCATTTGCTATAAATTTACTTGCGAGATATAGTTCATCACCTACACGAAGACATTGGAGTGGAATAAAACATATTTTCCGTTATCTCCAAGGTACGATTGATTTGGGATTATTTTATTCTAGAAACCCCGAGTTTGGTTTAGTTGGTTTTGCAGATGCTGGATATTTATCGGATCCACACAAAGCTCGGTCCCAAACCGGTTATGTTTTTACACTTGGTGGAACTGCAATCTCGTGGCGATCTCAAAAACAAACTTTGGTTGCCACTTCTTCAAATTACGCTGAAATCATTGCCCTTCATGAAGCTTGCAGAGAATGTGTATGGCTCAGATCTATGACTCAACATATAGAAGGAGCAAGTGGATTAATCAACAATAAGGAGCCAACAAAATTATTCGAAGATAATGCTGCATGTGTGACCCAAATCAAAGAAGGTTACATCAAGAGTGACCGAACAAAACATATTCCTCCGAGATTTTTCTCCTATATCCAAGAACTTGAGAAAAATCAAGAACTTAACGTCGAGTACATTCGTTCAAGTGATAATGCAGCAGATTTGTTTACAAAGGCGCTTCCTACGACAACGTTCAGAAAACACGTTCAGAATATTGGAATGCGTCATCTGCGAGACTTATAAAAGGAAACATATCTATCTTTTCGAGGGGGAGATTGTGTATCTGTACTCTTTTTCCCTTATCATGATTTTTATCCCGTTGGGTTTTTACATGATAAGGTTTTTAACGAGGCAGAACGCAAAGATAATAATAGATAATCAAGGGGGAGTGTTGAAAAAGTCAACAATGTCGTCTGATTATTTATGTAAACTTACGTTTGCCGACTTACTCTTTCTCTATAAATACGTAAGTTACTTCATTCAGATGAAGTAACTTTCTCTCTTCCTTCTTTCTCTCTTCTTCTTCTGTAAAATTTATAAGATTAATAAAATCAGTATAATAATAAAATCTCTCTATTATTATTCAACAGATCAATCAATATGTTTCTAAGATTCAGAAAATGTTTATTTGCTTATTGCAACTTTAATTTAAAGATATATGAATATTAAGAAAAAAAACGAAAACGCATGCATATCCCTTGTGAGTCCCGAATCTTTAATCAATAGTTACTTTTGGATGTAATCAATTAATAAATATTTATGATGTAGATCTGAAAAAAGTTGTCAATTATTCACTTTTGTTGTTTCAATTATGATAAAACGTCCCATGCCTTGAACATGTGTAACGCTAAAGTCGGACAAACTGAAGAATATAGTCTCATGAATATATATATTCCTCTACGTTTGGCTTAAAATAAGGATTTTAAATCTGATGGTAGATGATTCATTCATAGTGTCAGGTTAGTCTGGAAATAAAAATAACTCTTACGTCGCTAAATAGTTGGCACTTGCGGCTTCAAGGTGATGAACTTCTATGGGGTTATTAAATTTTTTAAAATAATGCATGGAAATATTTTGAAGAGAGAAATGGTCTGATTTTGCTCTTTTCCGAATCTGCAAAAAGTTCAAAAATATTCTCCTATAAAATGATAGTTCATACTGTAACAATTACAAAGTGGTGTCGATCAAATTTTAGACTATTGTTGGACTTCAGACTTGGGGTTTGAGGCTTAACTGAATAGCCCAATAAACTTTCTTTTCTTTTATTACACTGACTCTTACGTAAATCTGTACAATATAGTATATATCCAATTACGTAAATACGTATATTCAGATGTACGTGTATGCATTGCATGTAGTTATTTTCGTTAAATGCATGTTTATATAGTTGATTAAACTATACCATTATTATTATTAAAAAATCATTGAACGAGAAGACTACAAGTCTTAATTAAGGATTACCACATGACCTTTTCATCGAACTAGTAATTTAACCATTCCTCAAACAAACAAACTTAATTTTTCTAACTCATTGTCTTTTAATTTTTCTCTGCTCTTTGACAAGAAAAAAGATTCTTATATTTAATTTTATTCTTATTTGTTTTGTTTGTTGACTCCCTTTTTGTTTGTCTTCTCATTAAACTCGATCCGTTGCGTAAGTACCATCCATATGAAAACCTATAAAATCATTAACCAACGGTAGAGATGTTCTAGGATTCAAATTAAATCAGAGAACGAATAGGGATCAGGGAAAAGATGGGTTTGAAAGATGAGGAGAATGATGATGAGTCTTCAGAAGAGCCAAATGGACAGTCGTTAAGCAGAAAGAACAGCCATAGCTCTTTGTGCCGACAGAAGATGACGAAGCAGACGAAGACACGAAACTTGAACTTGGCCCCATGATCGCTCTCACAGAACAGCTTGAAAAAGACAAGGTTAATCTCTCTTGTTATCATTCAATTCCGTATATATGTGTAATGTTTTGATAGGAAAAAAATATGTAAATGCAGAAACTCCGGATCCTGTGGTAAAGATATTGATCTTAACAATTACGTCACCGGATAGAGAAGACATGTTATTGACGGTCCTTATAGACGGAAAACAAGTTTCTAAAGGACCATCGTTCACTCTCAAAGAAGGCTCTAATTACACTCTCGTTTTTACTTTCCGTGTCACCAACAACATTGTGTCTGGTCTCCAATTCAGCAATACGGTTTGGAAAACCGGAATCAAAGGTATTTTGGTCTTTTTCTTCCTTTCTCCACTAATTAATACAACCTTATGTTTTATTCACAGTGTATAGTAGAAAGGAGATGTTAGGAACGTTTAGTCCACAGGCGGATCCGTACAACCATGTCATGTTTGAGGAAACGGCGCCGTCTGGTCTACTTGTTAGAGGCTCCTATTCCGTTAAATCTAAGGTACCAGGAAATAAATATTTGCACTTTTTTTGTTAACGTTGTTACATTTGTGTATCATGCAAAATCTATATATATAAACTCTTCTGATAGCATTTAATATCCAAGGAAACAAAAATCACATTTAGTTTGCCAATAATTTGTTGAATAGTGTTAAAAAGGGGTTTGACAGATTATTATTATTGTTGTTGTTATTGCATTATTTAAAATCATTTACATATTTATCAAACCATTTTCAGTTCGTCGATGACGATAATAAATGCTACTTGGAGAATAACTACACATTCGACATTCGCAAAAACTGGCTGTGATCCATCATATAAGTTGATACTATAAAAAGATATATACTTTTCATTGTTATTTCAGTTTGGCGACATGTTATTTGCTCTTTAATTTAAATTCTTTTTAAACTTAAGAATTGTTGATATATATAGTTCTTTACATCACTTTTGGGTTGATTCTTCACCTCACTTTAGTTATATAGACAATCTGTTTGTTTGATCGGGTTATTTTCTGTTATATGTGCATGTATATATATATAGAATTACAAATCTTTATTTCATGAGCATGTGTAAACATGGTTTTATATATTTGCATTCCTCATTTTACGTTAATTTACAAATTATGTTGTTTTTTATATTGCGAATTCTTTCTAAACTAATTTTTGGCTTGGTTTTATCTCTGCATTTTCGTAACGAAATGACAAGGTCAACGGAAATTCATAGGCTCTCCGATCAAACCAGTAACCTTTGCTGCTAAAAAACAATTCTATGAACTTTTTACAGAAAATATCAAAGTTTACATCCACTGCTATTTTCAAAACTAAATTGCGTTGCCTCATTTTGTAAATGATATATTTTCAATAACTATTTTTGTATGTTACCAGGAAACGTAACATGACCATATAGAAGAGCATTTAATGGAATTGTACATTTCAAGAACAATAAATGCTTTAAATCAATGCCTCTTGGTGCACCACAGTAATCTTCTTAACTCTCGTGGAAGTCGCTAAATAAGTAACCTAATAAATAGTTTCGTGCCTTTAACTATATAAGCAAGGCAACACGTTCACAAAAGATACATATATTTCATCTCTATTACAAACAACACCAAATTTTCAACATGAAGATGGTCTACAAGTTTCAAAGCATCTTCTCGTTTCTCCTCTTCCTCGTACTCTTCATAGCAGTCCTATCAGTTTCGAGAGCCGGGGCCGTCGGATTCGGTGGTACCTGCCGACATCCGCCGTCACAAAACAGCTGCAAGATATGCATGTCGGAACAAATGAAATACAACTGTCCTAAGTGCGTACCGGTGCTTCGATGCATGGCTCGTTGTCTTTGGGGCGGTGTGTCTCAGAGGAAATGCACCGCCACTTGCGGATGCGACACGATGGACAAGCCTTCGTTGCTGGATTGTAAACGCTGCGTTTCTAGGTGTAAGTGTAGCTGTGCGGCTTAGGAAAATCGTACTTAATGCTTAGATTTCTTTTTTCGTCGAACTTCATGTTATGTATGTTGAATGCTACGTATTGTTCATGTATAATCACATATTTATAGTCTAACCAGCGTTACTAACTCAATTGTCTATGACTTACACATGCAAAATTCATATTACTTAAAATTTAAGACTCAACAATACCATTAGCTAGTACAAACCAGCAAGCAGATAATTATATTAAAAATTAAATATAGAAATTGTATATTGGGGAAATTTACGACAGATAAACACTAGGATTTAAAAATATACAGAATTTAGTCAGTTAAACAGGTCAAATCGTACCATTTAGACTTCCACAAATTATTACTTAATTCAATAATGGATATAGTTTATTTGAGGGCTCTAAATTTAGAAGTAATCACCCGATTCTATAAACCTACTCGATGTTCCCGATCAAAACTGGAAGTGACCGAACCGGACCATGAGGACGCCACTGGAGTCTGTGAGAATCGGAGATTTTCAAATTCTCGATCCCAACCTTAGAGACAATCCGAAACAATACGTTGTGGTACCGACTCACCGTGAAGGATACCTATTAAGGTTTCAAAGCGGCCTGGAAACTTTTGAATGTTTGGAATTTGTTTGGGCTTTAAAGATCGGCCCGCCAATTTTTCCCCAATATAAGCCCACAGAAACGTTTTCTTCAATCTCGTAACTTGGTGAAATTATTTTGGGTTTATTAATGTCTTTAAAACATAATTTGAGGTTTTTGTGACTTGTGAGAATAAATCACATTCAAACACTCGTGCCAATGTGCCATCACGTGAAATGTATAAATGCTATCATCCTATCTGCATCAAGCATTAATAATATTATTTAACTACTAATTGCATGGCCAACTTAAAGGAAATAATAAAGAGAAACGAACAAAGGAAACCTCAGATACATTGAACCTAGACAAAACTTCAGATTCAATGAACTTGGACGTATCTTGACTTTAATCTACTTCTAGTTTCCGCGTCAGATCAACAATCCAGGGAACAAATCTACCGAAGTGAAAAAGGAAAAAATTTATTCAAGATGGAAAGATCTAACCACAATCTGCCACGTGTCAAACACATTTAAACTTGTGTCTGGATCGTGTATCCACGCGTTAATGTGTGCCAATACTATTTTCCCAAACTAGAACAATTCACAATACTCTTTATTTACTGCAATGATGTTAGTTATTTTATTTTTTTATAAAGAGAATGTATGTGGACGTTTTGGTGGAAACAAATGAGAATCTAAATATTAATCTGCCAGTACATCCCGAAACTGTAATTAATTTAGACAGATTTCAGATTTCTAGTTCCTCCGTTACACAAAACGCAGTTAATCCCTTTTTCAACATCATTTCACCACTCTGTTGTCATATTTTTACCATTTTGTCGTTTACTCCGTCAAAAAGTCAAAGTATCTGTCAACACAATGAAAACATCATAAATATAAAATCCATGTTGTATACCAATTCGCCGAAAAGAAGAGAAATCAGGGAGAAAAAGAGGGCATAACATGGTAGAGATTCCGGGAAGATTTAATAGTATAGCGGCGGCTTTTGACGTGGTGGCAGCGCGTGCACGTCCACCGTGTGATAGCAGTAGTGGAAGCGATCACTCTCCGGAGGATACAGCGGATCTTTGGGATCTAGTCGAATCTTTCATCGAGAGAGAAGGGAAAGTTTTGCCTGATGAGGTTTCCGAGGGAGAAAACGATGATAATTCTGATGTTGATGAGGATTACAAAGACGTGAAGGACCGGTTACTGGAGATTCTTGAAAATCACGGAGGCGAAGAGCAGCGGAGAATAATGGATGAGGCAGTAAATGCTAGTCGGTTCGTCGGTGAGAAACGACACTTGATGGCTTATCTACGTAACAAGGGTTTTGATGCAGGTAGTAACAATGATCCCTATTACTCTATTTTATCGGAAATATACATTTTCCTATATGTTCTTGATTTTGAGGGATTGGTTAAGTTTGTTCCGTAAAACCGAAATGGGGATATATATGTAGCTTGATTTCGTTTTCAGAGCTGATTTGTCGACTCTTCTAAACTAGGAATTTATGCTCTCCTTTTTTTTTTACGGAGTGTGGTTCATTTGATTCTTATAGAGAGGTCTTTGCTCTCAAATTCACATACATCTTCTGAAATTAGGATACCGTTTATTACTCATTACTTTAGCATACATGAGTAAGATATTAGTCTACATGTTCATCATTAATTATAAGGTTTTTTTGAAGAAGCATATTGATCTTTTAAAAATTTAAGGTTCATTTATAAAAGCATATTGGATATATGTTGTGGTTGAAATGTATATAATGCAAGCGAAAAGATGAAATCTATATTTACCACATAGGTCAATTCACAGTAGGGTAGAGAGAATGCTGTACGTAATATACTCTAGCATCTGAAATTGAGTGAGATTTTGTTGCATAGTTATCGATCATCATTATAAGACTGTTTTAAAACAATGAATTTTTACTACGTATTTGTTGTAATACTATAATGGATATTGGAATTTAAATGTCCAAAATACTAAGAATAAGAAGATGAAGCCGAAGGGTTAAGAACAATGACTAGCTTGGATAAAATCAACAAAGAAAATACTAGGCTGGATCTTGTTATCTATAAATATTTTGAAGGTTTTGTGTGTGTGTTTATGTATAATACCACAACTAGTGATATTTAATGAGATTTAAACTGTGAATATTCTAAAAAAGGTCTCTGCAAGTCTCGGTGGGAGAGATTTGGTAAGAACACGGCGGGGAAGTACGAGTACGTAGACGTTAAGGGAGGAGATAAGAACCGTTTTATCGTCGAGACAAATCTTGCTGGAGAGTTCGAGATTGCTCGGCCAACGACAAGATACACGTCCCTCTTAACTCATCTGCCACGTGTCTTCGTGGGAACACCAGAGGAGCTGAAACAACTTGTAAGGATCATGTCCTTCGAGATCAGACGGTCGATGAAGCGAGCTGAGATTCACGTGCCGCCGTGGAGGAGGAACGGTTATATGCAAGCCAAGTGGTTCGGTCACTATAAACGAACCACTAACGAAGCTGTGGCTAGGGTTAAGATTTGTGAGTGTGAACCACGTGTCGGGTTTGAGGAAATGGATAAAACGACGGCGTTTAAAGGTTTTGTGGAGGAGTGGACGAAGAGGAATGGTTTAAAGATTGGCCGGCTTACGGTGGCTTTCAACGACAATAGGATGGGGTTGTAATATCGTAGAATAAATTATTGGATTATTTCGTAAATAGAGATAAGTAGTAAAAAGCAACTATCTATAAAAGTTGTCGATTTGCTAGCAACGCAAATGTAATGGTTTATATATAATTTTGGTTAGTGCAATATCTTTTTATGGAGCATTCCCAATTTCGTCCCGTTATATTGCACTAACCAACAAAATGGAAGTCTGAGTAGATGAAAAAAAAATCTCAATAAACATCTTCTTCAATAAGTCTCTCTCTTCAACAGGAAGCTATGAAGAAGCTCTACAGAAAAGGAACCGTACACCCGTCGCCGCATATTAAATCCGACGACAACCTTCTCCCTTTCCTTCCCGTCGCTATCTTTTATCTAACGACGTTTCTCTCTCCGGAAGACCGCGAACTTCTAGCTTATCTCTTTTCAACCGCCTATTACTCCGGCGACCGAATTCCTACCTCCCGCCTGAATAAGCCCAAAGCCCAAAAAAAATCTCATTTTGATAATCACTCGCCTCTCTTTCACTGCGATTGCTTCAGCTGCTACACGAGTTACTGGGTCAGATGGGACGCGTCACTGAATCGCCAACTAATTCATGAAATCATCGACGCTTTTGAAGACAGCTTGGAGAAAGAGAAGAAGAAAAGGACAACTGGGAAGAAAGATCGAAGAAAGCGTTCTGCGAAATCTTCACTTCTGGCTAGTTCTAGCTTTGATACGGGTAATTCGGAGATTCCGAGACAACTCGCTGAGTCAATTGTGACTTCGTGTCCCTGTTCGAGTTCGAGCGAGTTGGCTGATGATGATGGTGGTTGCAACGACGGTTCTGGTTTGGAACCGAAGGAGGAGTCCCCTACCAGCGACGATGCTGAAGAGGCAGAGGAGGACGAGGAGGAGGAGATGGGAACCGTCGGGAGAATCGTGAGTTTTATTGGTGAGAAGGTTTTTGGAATGGGGATAAGAAAACTTTGCTGAGAAAATTACAAGAAATGTCTTTTGGTCATCCAGTTAGATCTCTCTAGGCCAAAAATCTTTGATTGTTACCCTAAATTTTCTTGTATGAGCATTAATATGTATTTTTAATGCGACAGAAGATCATTGTATTATAACATCTTTGTTTATATGAACAAGAGTTAATACAATTGCACGTACTAAATCCTACGTTTAAATGTATGCACTTTAGCTATAAACGTGTAAACCACAACAAAATCTTGCATAACTTATTATAGGTTACTGATCACAACACAATATAGCATTATTACTTTCGTGCTAGCGAAACATATGTAAGTGATTGATTTTACTGTCAAAATGTAATTATTATCTACAGACTTTTTACTAGGACTGATAGAGACTTTTACTATGAATATAAAATATAATAATTATGTATATACTATTTGTTTTTTTCAATTATATATAAACAAAAAATATCTATTAATTTATTTCTGCCCACCACTACATCCATGCTTCCCATGAATTGTTGTTGTCGCATTACTTGTCTGTACTTTTTTGCCTTTTTAGGATCACTCATTCTGGTTCCTTTCATGAAAGTGTAATGTCTAAATTCTAAAGTCTAAACTTCATTATTTTCTAAAATTTCTATTTATTTATAGTTCAATTAAATATATATATTTAGTTCAGACTACTAATATTTGACTTGGGAATATATGTTTTCTAAAATTCTTATATTAATTGAAAAATGGAATACGCATTAATCGTTGTGTTATAACCTTTAGTAGTAGACATGGCATTCCAGTTTTCTTCAAACTAAAAATACTTGACTTAGGTTTTTACTTAGAGTTTTTTGAAGAACCTGTTTCGCTTCTCAAGTATTTGTGAAATATTCGGTAAGTTGTAGGCTCATAATATTATTTTTCTAAGGACTAAAACGGATTTTCCTTTTTACTCAGCCTTAGGGATATTCAAATTCAGACAAACCGAGAAAACTTAATCGAAACAATTCGGAAATTCCAACATTGAGTTGCGTAAATAAGTAAAGAAAGAGGAGAGACATATCATGGCTTTGGTCTCTGTGCTCACACATTTCCCCGCAGAAATATAATTATTTTTGTTGATTTTATTATATATTTAGGCTTTGAATTTGAATGATTAGAGTGGTGACACAAGTTTTCTTAGCAATCGATCATCCACGCAAAATCAATCGGATTAGTACAGATCTGAAAACTAGGTCTTAAATCGTTGCAAATAAGAATTGTAATTGGTACACAGAAAAATTCTGTTTTTGTTTACCAAAAGCTGGAAAATACCAAAGCAAAATAGACGATGAATGAAATGTAAAAACAGAATAAAAATTGAACTCAGAGAGAAATGAGATCACACACCTTTTACTTCTTTTGTTTAAATCTTAGCCACACGATTTTCCAACGAAATGCATAAACGGCCCAGATCATTTTTTATATAACCTGATATTTGTCTATTTAGTTAATTTTTTTGTAATGTGAGAATTGAATTTAACAATTTGTGGAAAATTATATATTGAGGTTACCTAAGGCACAAAATACTTATCTGTCTAATTTAAAAACGAAAAATGTCTAGTAATTCAGTCAACTTTATAAAGCCTATTGAAGGATTATTGAAGTTTTCCCCTTTTTAATAAAATATATGTAGATGCGAGAAAACAAATGTCATCACTACTATAAATGTTGTTTTATATTGTCAGAAGAAAATATGTCAGCAGTCATCTTGATTTCTCTAGTTTTTATCAAAGAATTTGAAAACGGATCGACCGGACCAGATGAACATTAAAGTGATGAAAAATTCAGTTTAGATTTCATAAAAATCAATAGTAATTGACTCAAAATCTATTAGAACCGGCAAAAAAATGAGAAACCGATCTGATGATTCTTGATAATCAATTAAAAAACTCAGATTTTATTTTTATATAATATTTTCTGGTTCATAGAACCAGAATATTTCGCATTCATTAAATTTTACCTTTTATCTAATAAAACAATACTTTTTGTATTCATAAATTCTATCACATTAAAACTCTTTTAACAGAATTTGTAACATTTTCTAAATTTAAATTATCTTACATTTTCTATATTGTTACTAATATATAGTAATAACTAAAAATAAGATAAACTAATCCAGTTCAAACGCAAATCAGGTTCAGTGTATGCTCCAATTATTAGGTAGTTAGTTTCTACACTAATTTAACAGTTAATAATTTTTATAAGTTAAATGTTCACCAATATTCGTCACTATACAGAAGTACTAGATGGGCCTTGTGTGTGTTATAACAGATTCACTACGAACTTGATTAAGCCTCTGGTATTACGACACAGCCCATAAACAATAGAGGCCCATCAGATAAGGGAATAAATAATCCATAAAATGAATTTCTGGAACGTCTTCTTTTAGCTTGATTATTCACTTAAGAAAATTACTTAATTAAGTAATACAAATTACTTATACATGGATATGATTCACTTATTCCAAATTATCCGTTGTATGTTCTGTTATTTACAACATTTTCCGTCAACTAATTCTCATATAATATTTAAGGAAATTTATTTTATTTTATCAAATTAGACAGATTTTGAAGATGGAATACCAAATCAAAAGATTATGGAAAAAATGGAAACTAAAAGTACTATAGAGACCAAAAATCAAATATCATAACTCTTAGGATTCAAAGAATGCGTCAGAAATCTGAATACTTTCCACAAGGATAAGTGATTACCCAATCGGATCAAAGTGAAGAAATAATAAATCGATGTTCCTCATTCGCATATTACGACTATTGATAAAAATTGTTGTTTTTTAGAACCGGACTGTAAAAAAATTGTGGACGAGCAACAATCAGATCGTCAACCAAGAAAAGGACGACTGAAACGATATCTCGGCCAGATCGCTTTCCCTCGCTGGTTTATTAAGGACTCAGAGACACCGTACTCTCTCTTGCCCGATTAGACAAACCATGAGGTTTTTTCAGAAATCAAAAAATTTCAGCTTGCAAACCTAAACTAAGTAAATAAATCTAGAAATATTATCTAACGGTAGCCGGAACACAAACTAGGAATACAGAGATGGGTTACACTTCCAGAGAAGCAGTATTTATAGTGTGATGCAGAGTGATGCCCTAAGATCTCTCGCAGATTTGGATCCTTAGGCCTACATATACGTTGGGCCATTTTATATAGCCCTCTACTGGGCCTAAATTATATAACTTCTGTAGTTGATATGAAAGGTTCGACTCATGGAGATGTAAACGCTGGTTCACGAATCCAACGGTCGAAAAGAGATCTTACGATGATTAGATGAAACGATCTTTCTAGGGTTTCCTTTCCTGTTTCGACAATTTCCTCATCTTTTAACAATATTTGTAGTAATAATAGTCTCTCGCTTGATTCAGTTACCTCCATTTTCGATTCATTTTTCGTAAAGTGTACTACTTTGAGATTTTGGTTTTGTTTTCAATCACAATTTTTTTGGAGATTTGATATGGGGAAATCCGGAGGGAGGAAGAAGAAGGGTGGTGGTGGTGGTTCGAGCCAGGTCAATTCATCTGTAAGCACGAGTTCGTCGAAGCCTATTGTTAATGGCGGAATTAATTTCGATGCTTCACTATTCCTGAAACGAGCTCACGAGCTGAAGGAAGAAGGGAACAAGAAGTTCCAAGGCCAAGATTTCGTCGGTGCTCTTGAGCAATACTCTAATGGGCTTAAGCTCATCCCCAAGAACCACCCAGACCGAGCTGTATTTCACAGCAATCGTGCGGCTTGTTTGATGCAGATGAAACCCATTGACTACGACAACGTGATTGCTGAATGTACCATGGCTCTTCAGGTTCAGCCTGGGTTTACTCGAGCACTTCTTAGAAGAGCTCGAGCTCTTGAAGCTGTCGGTAAGTATGAATTGGCCGTGCAAGATGTTAATGTTTTACTAGGAGCTGAACCGAACCATAAAGACGCCACGGAAATGTTGCGGCGGTTAATGATGGCCGGTTCAGGTCCTCAGAGTCGGCCTTCACCAGCGGCTCTTGGTGCCTCGGCAGCTCTAGGTGGTCCGGTCAATGGGCTTGGTCCTTGTTTGCCTTCTCGAACGGTCCACAAAAAGGTAGCTTCGTCTCCTTCCTCTGTTGGGTCTCTTTCCACTAGCAATAGCACTAGTAAGGTCGAACGGCAACAGATGATTCCAGTAACAGAAAACGGAACCCAGAGCAAGACCCAAATGCCAAAAATTGTGTTGAAGCCGTTGAATGATTCTTCGAGAGGTACTATGAAGGCGGATCAGTCTTCTTCGTCTGTGCCAGTTCTGACAAAAGAGAGGAGAATTAGGTGGAGACCACTGAAATTTGTTTATGACCATGATATACGGTTGGGTCAAATGCCGGTGAATTGTGGGTTCAAGGTACTGAGGGAAATTGTGAGGAATCGATTTCCATCTTCAAAGTCGGTATTGATAAAGTATAAGGACAATGACGGAGATTTGGTAACTGTAACTTCCACTGCGGAACTAAGATTGGCAGAATCAGTTGCTGATGGTCTTCTGACAAAAGACCCTGAATCCGATAACTCTGATACTGTTGGGATGTTGAGATTGCATGTTGTTGATGTAAGTCCTGAGCAGGAGCCGCCTTTGCCCGAGGAAGAAGAAGAAGAAGAGGAAGTGGAAGAGAAGCCTGCTGCAGAAGAAATTCGATCATCTCCAAGCGAATCAGTATCCGAAACAGAGATCAGCAATGAGAAGTCAGAGAAGGAGAAAGCATCTTCTTCTGAAGATCCCGAGATGAAGGAATTAGAGATGGATGATTGGTTATTTGATTTTGCTCAGCTTTTCCGTTCTCATGTGGGCATTGATCCCGATGCTCATATCGACTTACATGAGCTGGGGATGGAGCTCTGCTCTGAGGCGCTAGAAGAAACCGTCACTAGTGAAGAAGCTCAGCCTCTTTTTGTGAAAGCTGCTGCGAAATTCCAAGAAGTGGCTGCTTTAGCCTTCTTCAACTGGGGTAATGTGCACATGTGCGCTGCTAGAAAACGGATTCCTTTGGAAGAATCCGCTGAAAAGGAAATGGTAGTGGGACAACTTCAGATTGCTTATGAGTGGGTGAAAGAGAGATATACTCTTGCTAAGGAAAAATATGAGCACGCCTTATCAATCAAACCCGACTTTTATGAGGGTTTGCTCGCCTTAGGACAACAACAATTCGAAATGGCAAAGCTCCATTGGTCTTTTGCGTTGGCGCAGAAGATAGATTTGTCGGAATGGGATCAAACAGAGACATTAAAGCTATTTGATAGTGCTGAAGAGAAGATGAAAGCTGCAACTGAGATGTGGGAGAAGCTTGAAGAACAGAGGATGAATGATCTGAAAAATCCTAATTTGAACAAGAAGGAGGAGGTTTCTAAGAGGAGAAAGAAACAAGGAGATGGAGAAAATGGGGAGGCTTCAGAAGCTGTTACAGCAGCGGAAGCAGCAGAGCAAGCTATTGCCATGAGATCGCAGATCCATCTGTTCTGGGGAAATATGCTCTTTGAAAGATCTCAGGTGGAATGCAAAGTCGGTGGAAGCGGTTGGAAGCAGAATCTGGACTCAGCAGTTGAAAGGTTCAAACTTGCGGGTGCATCTGAAACTGATATATCGACGGTTGTCAAGAACCATTGTTCCAACAAAGGAGCTGAGGAAGGAGATGAGAAGAAGGTAGCTGAATCGTAAAACCCTTGTCAAATGAATTGATCTCCGGAGCTAATCCAAGCGATTCTGGCATCATGATTTATGGCTGCAAACTGAAAACAATAAAAAGCTAAATCTAGGAGGTATGTTTCTGCTCCTTGCGATCATCGGATAAGGTGGAACCTTTTGATGAATTGGTTTTTTTAATCAAGATTGAAACATGTGAGCGTTGGTTATTTTTGTGTTGTGTGACTATTTGGAACTTATCTAGTGACCAATGTTTCTGATTTTTATATATTGCGGAGTTGAAAATTATAACATTGTTCAAGTCTTTGTTCGCAATATTCATGTTATAAACTCTTTAGAAAATAATCATAAAAAGCAACGACTTGTAACTAGGTGTTTTATAGTTTAGTCAATACTCAATACCCACACAATTACTGCATAAACACTCCCACGCTTAACACTCCTGAATTTCATCAGTGATTATACCTAATCACTTAGTTCTTGATTCTACTAAACATTACCCACAATTCCTTATACTTAATTGACATTAACACAATTATCAAACCCCTTTTTATTTTTGCCGTCGTAGAAAATCCAGTGTCCATTTAGAATGTCTCAACGGTTGCCACCGGATTCATAAATGTGGTTTCTGCACCATTCTTCATTGCCTCGAACCGTGGCTCCTTGGGCTGAAATTTGAGTCCGGCATAGAGCTTCATGTAGTCGTTAAACACAAAACTCGGGTATTGCGAGTCTTTATCGACAAGAGATGGTGCTGGAGAGATCTCGGCGTCGCCTCCGGGGTTGTAGAACGACGCTATAGACATCCTGTTTCCTTCCTTTTGAGTCACAACACGGTGCATTACGCTCTTGTACTTCCCGTTTGTTATCACCTACGCACATTTAACGAGTCCGGTCAAACAACCCCAGACTCATTTGTTTCCTTAATATCATTAACCGGGATTAAACCAAGAAATAACCAGATAAAGATTGTACCTCAAGTTGGTCACCAAGATTGATGACAATGGAATGCTTGAGGGGAGGAACATCAACCCAATCACCATCTTTGAGAAGCTGAAGACCACTGACTTTATCGTCTTGAAATAGCAAAATGAGACCACCTGCATCTGTGTGAGCTCTAAGACCTTTGATCAGCTCCGGTTTAGGACATGGTGGATAGTTGCTAACCTTTGTCCCAAAAGTTGGACCGTTTGTCCCATGAAACACCTTCTTCAGGTACCCTTTCTCTAATCCTATATTCTCGCACAGCAAATCCAGTAGCTCTTCTGCTAGATTCTCTAGCCTCTTCCCAAATTCCTTCATCGCTGTCCTGTTAAGAGACCATGTGTCAGCAAATCAATGGTTTTTCTAATTCTGTAAAGCATGATTCATGTGCATGTACCGGTATTCGTCTGACATATCATGGATGTCGTAGAGATTGGACTGAGGGAGATGTTGGAGGAAGAAAGTGCTTTCCCAATCCACATCTTCAACTTCGGTCTCAAGAGTATCCAAACCTTTGGAACGAATCATTTCTTTGAACTTCTGTTCCATAAATTTCTTGTAGTATTCCTTTGTCATCCTCTCAATGTTGTCCATTAGATCATATGGTACGCCATGGTTCACCAGCTGAAAATACAAAGCTTAAGAGTTACAAAAGAAAGGGAAAAACTGATTTGATATATTTCGTATAATATCAAGACACCAAAGGAATTCCAGACAAATAACATCTGGTCTCAATAAATCAATTTTGTTAAACACACAAGAGAAGAGAAAGATAAGAACCTCAAAGAAACCCCAGTTTTGACAAGCATCGTCGATCAAAGACATGGTTTGGTCTCTCTCTTCACCATTCAGCTTATATAAGTCTATAACTGGAAACTCAATGGTCTTCTCCATTTTTCTGTCTCTGTTTGAATTTGCAACTTAGTGGGATTTAATCCTTTATGATGCTGAATGTGAGTTAAGGGCTGAAGAGGGGGTCTCTACTTATAGGCGCAAATGGTTTGTTTAACACAGAACTTTTTTTCTTTTCCTTTTTTCAAAATCAACAAAACAAGTAAAACAATACGTACAATCAGTTTAAATAGTATTACTAATCTTATTTACTTTCACAATATATTTTGTGTTATCAAAAATGTGAAGAACTGTACAATCAGTTTTATCATTGTAATAATGAATTACATTTATGATTTTGGTCCTTTTGAAAATAAACTTGGTACATTTTGGGAAGAGAGTAGATATGATGGTCACTTATTTCTAATTTGTAAGGATGTTTCTTCGACAATGTCGGTTGGCATTGGGCCATCTAATTATATATAATAAGTTATCTTTGGATTCCTCCATAGTTTTTAACAATTCCTTATAAACTTTAATAAGATGTTTGGTACGAAAAGTATGCAAACAAGTTTATATAAATTAATATAGAATATTCCCAAACTCACTAAGTAGTAAAAGAAAAAAGAAAAATGAGTTTGAAGGTGATAGTCCTTTCTCCTTTGCGTTAGCTAATAACGACCACAAATTAATATATAAAAGAATAATACAAAATGGTATCAATTAATTAGCTAAATCCAAGTGTAGTAGTTGATGTTATGTAACTTTGTGACAAATTTCTATTTAGTAACAAGAACATAATCAATCTTTATCTTTCTCGTATTTTCTGAAATACATCAATCGGTCGGTGGCTAACTGCTACCTACAAGGTGCAATAATATGAATAGTATTTTTCTCAATTCTTAGTTTACATATTATTTATCTAAATTTAGAGTTATTAAGACATATGGACAAAGGGAATATTTTTAGAAGGAAAACACATTAACTGAGAGGTGAGCAGTTTAGGCTTCAATGTGACTTCTTCTTGTTACATGTTTTTTTTTGGGGATAAAGTCTTGTGTGCATGTCTTGGTTCATTGTTTGGTGAAAGTAATATAACTTAATGAGTGTCACTTCTTTTTCTTTCTTTATTAACAGTACTACTAATGCTTTTCCATTAGATATTACATTATAATGATACTTTTCCATTACACAGTACACTACATTAATTAATATCATTATAACCAAATACATTGTACGCAGTTTTGTTTGTGTCTCTACGCATGTTTGCCTCTCGTATGAGTAATAACTCCATAATGCATAAATACAGTACAAAGCTCAAGTTTTGATGTCGGATATTAAGGCCTAAAATGTTCAGGCCATAAAAAAGTATTGGGTCTTTCAATTACAATATCAGGGAACGGGCCGATACACCATATCCCTAAACTACCGATTGTCTTGTAGCGTGCATGAGTCAACTGATATATGGACTATATATCATACTATAAATTTACACCAAACCCAATTGGAGACCTCCAAGTGAACTCCATTGACGCTAAACTCAAGGAGGGAAGTTAGGTTGTTACACAAACAAGAGAGACAGAGAGAAAGAAAGAGTTAGGTGAAAACGAAAAAACAACCAAACAATGGCCCCTTCTCTTGCCGTTAATCGAGATCTCGTCGCCGGATCTCCTGAAAATGCTCCGGCGAAAGGACGTGCTTCAGTGTACAGCGAAGTTCAATCAAGTCGTATTAGCAATGCTCTTTCTTTGCCTTCAGTATTGAGAGGAGCTTTCAAAATCGTTGATGGTCCCGCTAGTTCTGCCGCCGGGAATCCAGGTGAGGGTTCTGGGTTGAGTTTTGTTCGTCTGATCTGATGATTTTCGGTTGGATTTGTTTGGGTATTGCTTGCTTGATCTGTTAGTTATAGTTCTAGATCTTGTTGTTAGAAAAAACCGAGGATCTATGTAATGCGTGAAACTTAATCGAATTGTCCGTTATTAGTTTGATTGTGATTATGCATCGGCGGCTTTCGAGGAGTCTGAGAATTCTCTAACAGATCTGGGTTCTACGGACTTGTAAGAGTTCTGGAGGATTGAATGTTGGTTTGTGTCATTACAGATGAGATTGCGAAGTTGTTTCCCAGTCTATATGGCCAGCCATCTGTATCAGTGGTTCCAGATCAGAATGCAGCTTCATCCGGACAGAAACTGAAGATCGGTGTTGTTCTATCCGGAGGTCAGGCACCTGGTGGGCACAATGTCATATCCGGATTGTTTGGTAAGGGTTTAATTTCTATGGCAAATGATGCTTTTCGTGGAATTGTAGTTCATTTGGAGTTGTCTTTTAGATTACTTGCAGGAGCGTGCCAAAGGTAGCACATTATACGGGTTCAAGGGTGGTCCAGCTGGTATCATGAAATGCAAATATGTCGAGTTGAATGCAGAATATATCCAGCCTTATAGAAACCAGGTACTTGGACTAGTTTATGGGTCCTTCCCTCTAGATTTCTGATTCATTGGGATTAAGAAGTAAAAGAAACCAACATTTAAAATAGATGATCCACATATAATGGAGCATTAGTCCTTGGTTAAATAGGCTTGTCTTTAACTTCGATGTCCTTTTGGTCTTAACAGGGTGGTTTTGACATGATCTGCAGTGGAAGAGACAAGATTGAAACACCTGAGCAGGTTGAATATATATATATATATGTATTTGTTTTTGTTGTTTTAAAGAAATCTCGAACTTCTTCGAAAGCTTCTATTTCGTGCAGTCTGTAATTATGACTTATAAGTGGCTCACATGTGCAGTTTAAACAAGCTGAAGAAACAGCAAAGAAGCTGGATTTGGATGGATTGGTGGTTATCGGTGGTGACGACTCCAACACCAATGCTTGCCTCCTTGCTGAAAACTTTAGGTAAGCGTGGGAGTCGAATCATTTTTGTCTGTTGTTGAAACTTAGTCTGCTGCTCTTCTTAAAGATCCATGTGAGCTGAATCTTTAATGCTTTGCTAAGTCAACATTTGACTTATTTTTTCACGTGTATCATTAGGAGTAAGAACTTGAAAACCCGAGTCATTGGGTGCCCCAAGACCATTGATGGTGATTTGAAATGCAAAGAGGTTCCTACTAGTTTTGGGTTTGATACAGCTTGCAAGGTGAGCTTCCGTCTTGGTCTGGACTTCCTCTGTGTTTATGCTAAAATTTTGCTTTCCCTACACTAACTATTACATACTAACTGTATGCTTTGATTGTATTCGTCCTCAATCTAACTGTTTGTTTCACCAGAAGAGATATGTTGAAAGGAGTCTATTAAAAAATTGTATTGCTTTTGCAGATTTACTCTGAAATGATTGGAAATGTCATGATTGATGCAAGGTCAACCGGAAAATACTATCATTGTAAGTAATTGGGTATACAGAAATTCTTGAAGCTGCATCATTTCTTCTGGTCCTATTTGTTTACTGATGCCCAATTTTTTTCATCACATTTTCATTTCAGTTGTACGACTCATGGGTCGTGCTGCTTCCCACATTACGCTTGAGTGTGCTTTACAAACTCACCCAAACATAACAATCATTGGAGAAGAGGTATATGCTCTTTTGTGACTTCAAATTGTTCCAAAGATACTTAAATCTAATAGATGATAAAATTAGACTGCATATCAGATTCATCGGGTGGCTCTTTACCATCGAAGCAAAAAATCTATTCCAATATGGGTTATTGGTTCATAGAACCTTCTAATGTAGCTCACTCTATATTTACTCAGCTTTGACATGGAATTACCCTTTTGCAGGTGTCTGCCCAGAAGCAGACTTTAAAGAATGTCACGGACTACATGGTAGATGTTATTTGCAAGCGTTCTGAACTTGGTTACAACTACGGTGTCGTTCTGATTCCAGAAGGTTTGATCGATTTTATCCCTGAGGTGCATTTCCGCCGCAAACACATAATTTACCCCATTCAAACCAATTAAAATGATTTTTCTTCTTAACTGATGATTACCATGTATATATGACTTCTCAGGTCCAGGAGCTGATCGCAGAACTGAATGAAATTCTGGCTAACGAGGTTGTTGATGAAAATGGGCTGTGGAAGAAGAAGCTCACCGAGCAGTCCCTCAAGCTGTTTGATCTTCTGCCTGAAGCAATTCAGGAACAGCTGATGCTCGAGAGAGACCCACATGGAAATGTCCAGGTAATTGATTATAGTCCTGTCTCCTTATACTAATTTCCACCAAGATGCAGTTACCTTCATCTCGTGTGGATTACTACATAATTATAATGTTTAAAATACTGATAGGTGGCCAAGATTGAAACGGAGAAGATGCTTATTCAAATGGTTGAAACTGCGTTGGAGAAAAGAAAACAAGTTGGTGCATACAAGGGACAATTCATGGGACAGTCTCATTTCTTCGGGTACGTTTTCTAATTTTTGTTATTTCAATGAACCAACCATATCGCTGTGAACAAAAGAATCGCAAGTTGATTGTTTATACTGACATGAATACAGGTATGAAGGAAGATGCGGTTTGCCTACAAATTTTGATGCCACCTACTGTTATGCACTCGGTTACGGTGCTGGAGTTCTCCTCAACAGTGGGAAAACCGGACTGATTTCTTCGGTTTGTAGTCAACTCAAAAGTTTTCTCTGTTGATCAGAACAGCCTTTTGTGCATAAAATGAGAAAATGAGAAGTGAATAACTTATTGGGGCAGGTCGGGAACTTGGCGGCTCCTGTGGAAGAATGGAGCGTAGGTGGAACTGCTCTCACAGCCTTGATGGATGTCGAAAGGAGACACGGTACACAAGATAAATTAGACTAAGTTTTAGTTTTGTTTTAACTAAGACACATTCGAAATCTAGAGATTAGAGCCTGAGTCGATTTAAACTTGCAGGTAAGTTCAAGCCTGTGATCAAGAAAGCAATGGTGGAACTTGACGGTGAGCCTCTGATTTCCCTTCTCTTCACAGGGTTTTTTTTTGTTTTGATGAAACGGTAAAATAGCTTACCAAGTTGATTTTTTGTGGAATCTGCAGGTGCACCATTTAAGAAATTCGCAACACTGCGTGAGGAATGGGCCTTGAAGAACCGATACATCAGCCCAGGTGTGTTACCAAGTTTTTGTTTTATTCATCTTTTGTTTCCGGGTTTTAATCGTTCCCTTAAGCGGAAATGTTTTGAAACTCGCACAGGTCCGATCCAGTTCACTGGTCCTGGTTCAGACGCTCTCAGCCACACTCTACTCCTCGAACTCGGGGCTCAATAGTCTCTCGATTTTTCTGGTTTCCTTACGCATCTTGTCTTCTTTTATCCCGAAACATTTGCTTTATAACTCTCCCTTACCATTTCGTTTATGTTTTATATCTCCCTTGTGTTCTTCATCATATAATAATAATATAATCATAATATGACAGGTTCTTAATCTAATTCAAAGTTTCCCACGTCGGTGTGACTATCGTTAATGGATTCAAGGTTAAGGTTCTATTGAGAATTTTTTAAGCAAACGGTTACTTGTAAGTTTTAAATAAAAATGGTTTAAGAATATTGATGTGATTTAAAATAGAAATCATAGCTTTTAATAAATAAAAATCCATTGTTAGGAAAAATGTTTAAGACTTATCCAAATAGCATTAGAAATTGCTTATTCTTACTTGCCTACAATATTTTTTTTGTGTTTGTCATAAGTTATCAAATAAAGATTTGTTTATCAAAACCTAACATCTTAAAAATACTACTAATATAGTGCATGTCTTAGACTACAGTTAAGAATTTATTTTAAAAACAGACCGATCTATCAATTTTGGGTGTTTTGTTTTGATCAACAAATTTTGATAAACCAAGACATCTTGTAGATAAATTTTGATGGACAACTACGAAAATACAGTTTATAATAACTTTTTTCGAGAAAAAAAAAACGAATTCACAATACCCGAGTATTTTACTGGTTACATATAAAAATGACAGTTCATTGAAAATTCCCGCTGCATCTGATTTTCAAATATTATATTTTCTCGTGTTTAAATATGATTGGACAATGCTCTCACGCTGCAACATTCAGCGCGTGACATTCTCCATGAATTCGTTTTAAAGAATTCACGAATCCACCTTTGCCGCCCCACGTGGCAGCTGTCGCAGTCAGCTGATTTTGGTATGTAATTTAATAGTAATGACTAATTAATTGCCTAATAATACTTATCATCTACCGATTATCTTTTTTATTTCATATGACCCCTTAAATTTTCATTGTATTTCACTTGATTCGTTCAACTTCTCATCTTTTCAGAATCACCAATGTCTAATGTTTAGTAAACCAACAAAATGAATGAGTAGTAATATAAAAAGTTAAAAACTTTGGGGTTTAAATGGACATTTGATTTCTGTAAATTCTAGCTCACTTGAGCTTTATTTACAAAAAACCAAACTCAGATAATTTTTTAAGAAAGATAAATTAGGAAGAAATGAGGTTGCATAATCGGCAACACTATATACAATGTACCAAACCTAATTACATAGGTTAGATAATGGGCTTTTAATGGATCAAATATTGGGCTTAGGGCTTCTACAAAGTTGTTTTTATTGGACGTTTAAGCTTGACGACAAGAAAAAGTGAATATTTAACGCAAATCTAATTTTTTAAACGTTCAATAAAGTGCCTGAGAGTTCTAAACGCGTCACGTTTCACCTAATGCTAACAAGGAAAAAAGTATCCGTTGTCAAAGATTTATATATATAAAAAAGTTCTTCTTCTTCCTCCTTCCTTTTTTTTTTCTGTTTCATTGTCCGTGTTTTTTCAGCGTTTATCACAGCAGAAAAACGGCACTGCGTGTTTTCTATTGCTTTACTTGTTTATGTGCACAGACTAAATATCTCTCTACGTTTTTGTGAGTGATTTTATAAAAATTGGAGAATACTTCTGAAGCTTCTGTTGTGGAGTGACAATCGAAAGAAGCCCTTACTTAAGCAATCTAGGTTTGTCTCAGATTTTTCCCCCTTTTTCTCTTTTAATTTATATTATATCCCTGTCTACTTTTTGTTAAATATTTTCCTTATATATTTGAGTAATCTAATAGTTAGATTGCTTCTACAGAAATTTTAGGAAAAGGGTATTTCGTTGTCAAAAAAGAGACGTTATTCTGGGATTTGGGTCTCTTACAAATTTTGATCTTATCAGAATCAAATTCTTTGAGTTTTTTTCTTCATATCAGAATCAGTTTCTCTGTTGAGACTTAAAAAGGTCTGAAACTCTGAACTCTTATGTCAGTGTTAATATTAGTTCGTTTACATCTATATATTTTTCTTTTTAGTAATGAATAATAAGAGGAACAAAAGAGATTATTAAGATAAGTAATATACAAAAATGTAGGGGTAAATGTTTTTTTGTTGTTATTGGAAATGATGTGAAAATTTTCCCTCACCAATCCTTCTTTATAAATTTCCCTCACCAATCCTTCTTTATAAATTTCCCTCACCAAGGGTTGTGACAGATTTAGGACTGAATATTTGAAGAAGAAGCATTTGAATTTCAAAGGGGGATTATTGATTTCATAGATTAAGTTAAGAGACAAAGAGATGGCAACACTAGGAGATATTGGAGTAGCAGCAACAATCAACATACTAACTGCCATCATCTTCCTTTTGGCATTTGCAATCTTGAGGATCCAACCTTTCAACGATAGGGTTTATTTTCCTAAATGGTATCTTAAAGGTATAAGAAGCAGCCCGTTGCATTCGGGTGCTCTTGTGAGCAAGTTTGTCAATTTAAACTTAGGCTCATACCTACGGTTCTTGAACTGGATGCCCGCGGCTCTAAAGATGCCCGAGCTTGAGCTTATTGATCATGCCGGGTTGGATTCTGCGGTGTATTTGAGGATTTACTTGATAGGGTAATGTTCAAGCTTATGAATGATTCTTGCTTTGCATATTTTCATCTTTTAAAGCTAATGTTTTTTATTGTTTAAATTTTCAGGCTTAAGATATTTGTGCCGATAGCATTACTTGCATGGTCGATTCTTGTTCCTGTCAATTGGACAAGCGATGGGCTGCAACTAGCAAAACTTCGTAATGTAACATCGAGTGATATTGATAAGTTATCAATATCAAATGTCGAACGTGGATCAGTCAGGTTCAAAAATCATTCCAAAATCTCACTTATTGGTTCTTTTCTATCCCTGTATGATTCTGAAGTTTCTAGCTGTTATATTTTTGAAGGTTTTGGAGTCACCTGGTGATGGCTTACGCATTCACATTCTGGACTTGCTATGTTCTTATGAAAGAGTATGAGAAAGTAGCTTCTATGCGTTTGGCATTTCTTCAGTCAGAGCAACGGCGTCCTGATCAATTCACGGTAAAGCTATTATATAAGCAGTCTGCTTCCTCATGTAATCCTGGACTGACCTTGTTTGCTTTCACAGGTTTTGGTTAGGAATGTACCAGCGGACCCAGACGAGTCCATTAGTGAGAGCGTGGAACACTTCTTCTTGGTTAACCATCCGGACCACTATTTGACACATCAGGTTATAGCTGATTTCTGTGAAAGAATCCGTCCTTTTTCTTGAGAACGTTTAAATCCTGAAACTTGATTATCCAGGTTGTGTACAATGCCAATGAATTAGCGGCATTAGTAGAGAAGAGGAAGAGCACACAAAATTGGCTTGATTATTACCAGTTGAAGTATGCAAGGAACAATGATCAAAGGCCAAGGATAAAGGTACTTGAGGGATTTTAGAGACTTTTACACACAAATTTTAATGAAGTTTGTCTTGTCTCTAATTTGTTCTATGCTGTGATCTTTGGGGAACCAGACGGGTTTTCTTGGGCTATGGGGAAAGAAAGTAGACGCGATCGATCATTATATAGCTGAGATTGAGAAAGTAAACAAGGAAGTAAGTATTAATTTTCTCCTCATTTCTTCCTACAATGGTTCCTCAGTTGGAAACAAACAAATCGTGGTTATCTTTTCTGTTTCTTAGATAATGGAGGAAAGGAAGAAAGTTAAGAAAAATGACAACAACGTAATGCCAGCAGCTTTTGTCTCTTTTAAAACGCGGTGGGGTGCAGCGGTTTGTGCACAGACACAGCAGTCGAGCAATCCAACCCAATGGTTAACTGAATGGGCTCCTGAGGCACGAGAAGTGTTTTGGTCAAATCTAGCAATGCCTTATGTCTCTTTAACAGTAAGGAGACTTACAATGCACATTGCATTCTTCTTCCTCACCTTCTTCTTCATGATCCCAATAGCCTTTGTTCAATCCTTAGCAAGCATTGAAGGCATCGAGAAATCCGCTCCTTTCCTTACATCCATCATTGAAAAGTAACATCTCCCTCTATCTCTCCATTTTCTTGCCTACTTATTTGAACTAAAATGTTGATTGCTATGTTTTGCAGGAAGCTTATTAAATCGATTATCCAAGGTTTTCTCCCCGGTATTTTTCTGAAGCTCTTTATAATATTTCTTCCAAGCATTTTAATGGTAATGTCGAAGTTCGAAGGGTTTGTATCGTTATCATCGCTAGAGAGAAGAGCTGCTTTTCGATATTATGTCTTCAACCTTGTCAATGTCTTCCTCGGAAGTATAATCACTGGCTCTGCATTCGAACAACTTGATTCTTTCCTCAAACAATCCGCAAACCAGTAAGTATAAAGTTTTCTACCCTTTGCACTCTCTCTCTCTCTCTCTCTCTCTCTCTCTCTCTCTCTCTCTCTCTTGAAACATTTCCTCAAGGTTATATATCGTTGTGCTGTGTCCATGTTAGGATTCCTAAGACGGTTGGAGTAGCAATACCAATAAAAGCAACGTTTTTTATCACATTTATAATGGTGGACGGTTGGGCGGGCGTCGCAGGGGAAATTTTGAGGCTGAAACCTCTCATCTTTTTCCATATAAAGAACTTCTTCTTGGTGAAAACCGAAAAGGACAGAGAAGAAGCAATGAACCCGGGACAGATCAATTTTCATGCAACAGAGCCTCGGATTCAACTCTACTTCCTCCTCGGTCTTGTCTACGCCCCTGTGACTCCAGTTCTACTCCCTTTCATAATAATCTTCTTCGCCTTGGCCTACCTTGTCTTTCGTCATCAGGTCAATAAACCAAACTCTGTTTCTTCTTTTTACATCTTCAAGATTCATTACTCCGTTCAAGATTTTCTGGTTAGACTGAGGTTTTTTATTTGTTATCAACTAAACCAGTTACAGCATTGCCTCTCAATTGTGTGCTTTGCTCTTCTGGTTGTCAATAACAATCACACAATTACTTGTCTACTTGTTGAACACTTACACCTTTAAACTTTTTATTGTTTGGCTCATATCACCTTTTTGGGTTCTCTTTCTGCAGATCATAAATGTGTACAATCAGGAATACGAAAGCGGAGCTGCGTTCTGGCCAGACGTTCATGGACGTATAATATCAGCATTGATCATCTCGCAAATCCTTTTGATGGGATTAATGAGCACTAAAGGAGCTGCTCAGTCCACGCCTTTCCTCATCGCCTTACCGGTTCTCACCTTTTTCTTCCACCGATTCTGTAAAGGCCGGTATGAACCGGCATTTATCCGTCATCCCTTGCAGGTTAAAATCTCTCATTTCGACTAAAACTAAATTTCAAAGCAAGGTTCAGTCACCGTTTAAGTAATTCTATTTGATTCGATGTTAAGTAGTGGTGTATATGTTATAACAGGAAGCGATGATCAAAGATACATTGGAACGAGCAAGAGAACCGAACTTTAATCTGAAAGCTTATCTTCAGAAAGCATATATTCATCCGGTTTTCAAAGACGACGACTACGAAGATGGTCGGTCTGATGTAATGTCCGGTAATTATGTCGAAGATTCGGATGAAGAATGTGTTACTGTACCGACCAAACGTCAGTCCCGGAGAACTACACCAGCGATTAGCCGTGGTTCTTCGTGTTCACCGTCAAAGAAATAATATTCACTTAACCGGCTCTGTTTTATACGGTATAGGAAGAAACGGAATTAACAAACATGTTTGGGATTTTTTGTTTTTTTATTTATTCAAATTTTGTTTTTTTGTGGGTTTTGACTTATGAGTTGTTTTTCTGTAAGAAAATGTTTTCTGAAATCCTATAAATAGTTAGTTGACATTTTATAAATAGTTAGTGCTCAACCTTTTTAAAAAATCATCTGTAAATATGGAAAAATGTTCGAAAGTAGTTTCTATTTTTAGTAGATAAATTCCAGTCGATGCGTGGGTTTTCAATCACAAATAATGTAACAGCAAGAACACTATAATTACCAATGATTGTGTCTCAACTTAAATGTAAATTAATATAAACTTTCTGACCAACATAATAACAAATGCAAAATAATAAATATTCATAAATATCATTTCTGTTTTATTTTTTTTAACATTTATGCTTTTCACACGAATTGATAAATCATTTAAATTTTTTTAGGAAAATATTATTTTTTTGCCCACAAAATATAAAAATTATTTATCTACCTAAAATCAATTCAACCATTAATAAAAGAAAATTTAAAAATATAAATTTAATTAATTTTGTGTTAAAACTAAATATTATTTAAATTAAAATAATTTTGTCTAAATCATCATTTAATATAGAACGAAATAAATAGAGGATGGTGTGTATTTTCTTTGTTTATCAAAACAAATACTTTAAACACAGTTTAGTTTCAGTATGATTAGTAACTATACACATATCAAGAATTAAAAAAAAATATTTATGCTGAGGAGAAAAAAAGAAAGAAAAAACATTATTTTGATTTGTCAAATAAGTTCATATACTGTTGAATAAATTTAATTTTCTTAATAAAAAATGAGGGAGATAATAGAATGGATTTTGAAACTCAAATGAAGCAGATATATGAGACATTTGGAGATTAAGTCAGTCATCAATGAGGAGAAAAAAATAGTTTAAATTCAAAAAATTCCAAAGCTTGGGTGGATGTGTCCGAGACCGAATCGGTGCTTCGTTTTAGGTACGCCAATCTAAAGACGCCACGCGGTACATGTAATCCCGTGTAGTCCACTCAGGCACTCGCATCCAAACGTACGCTACGAATCAGTCAGTCTCTATACTTTAGAAGCGCTCTTTAAACGTTTTCTTGACTGTTGGATTTATTTCCTTTTTGTAACTCTTTTTTATTTCCTCTAAGGAAAATTTCCCAGATACATCTCTTTCTTATATGTTAAATTTCCATAATCTTCAGTATTCTGATTTGGGGTCGATCTCCTAATAATATGTTTCACTGAATCAGAAAATTGGGCGCGTTTCATTAGCATCATGTCAACTGAAATTTGTAGCTGAATCTAGGTTACTCGTCAGCTAATCAAAAAGGTGACGCTACTCTCTGACTTGTGTCCTGTTTTTGTTTATCTGTTTATTTCATTCTCGTTTGAGAATTCTCGTTTCTTGTTCTCTTGAATTCGATAGTATGTTTCGGATTCGTCAAGTTCTGTTCTTTGGAGGAATATTTTTTTTATCTGTTTTTGAGTCGAGTTAATCCCTGTGTTTGGTTTGTTTCTGTGATTTTAGGGTTTTTTTAATAAAAAAACTGTATTTTGATTCATAATGTGCGGAACCATACCCGTTTGATATGGTAAAAGATTTGAGAACAAAAAAAAAAGAAAAGAAAAATGATTGAGTGACTCGTCTTAATTTTTTTTTCTGTGGCGTTGGTTATTAACAATTGGACTAAGCAGGTGTTCTTTGTGAAAAATGGAGACTGTAATTGCTGCTAATGGAGTAAATCTCGAACATAATGGTCTAATGGGGATTTCACCAGAATCTTTACAAGATTCTTGGCCGGAGAAGAAGAAACCGATTAAGCCAACAAGTCTTAGTAGTGGTTCAGACATTGAAGAAGAGGAATTCAGACCTCAAGTATCTTATCAAAAGCGAAAACGGTCTAAAGCTGATGAAGGTAAAGCGGCTAAAACAATAAAGAAGGGAGCTTTAAGGAAACGACACTTATGTAAAGGAGGAAGTGATGGTGATGAAAGGAAAAGTGAAGAAAAACAGAAGCAGAGGATCTCCGTTAAAAGGAGAATTACTACACATAAAGAAGAAGTTGAAGTTGATGATGATAATGTGGAGGAATGTGAACAAGAATTCAAACTAGTTTCTTTCATCAAGGCAACTTCCCGTGGCAGGAGCTGGAATTCAGATAGTGCAGATGTTCTATTTCTTGAAAACGAGATAGATGTTAGCGCTTCATGTTCACGTTCTGAGTCAGAAGTTTCGGATTCTCATCTGAAAAACGAAATTTTGAAGGAATGCAGAAGCATGACTAGGAGTTTAAAGGTAACATTGGCCTTAAATGGTGTGAAAACTGTACTCAACTTTTGTCTGAAATCGTGTTTTTTTTTCTTCCCCTTACACAGGCAGATTTAGGAGAGCTTGCAATTTGCCATCAGTGCTCTAAAGGGGAAAGAAGATATCTTTTCATTTGTACTTATTGTGAAGAGAGGTTGTATTGTCTTCCATGTATAAAGAAATGGTTAGTTTTTTTGTCCCAAATTCAGTTACATTCTTTCTTGTAGGTTGCAATATCATTGATACAAAATGTTGTGTTTATTGTCGCAGGTATCCCCATTTGTCTAAAGATGATATTATGGAAAAATGTCCCTTTTGCCGGGGGAATTGCAACTGCGGCACATGTTTGCATTCGGGAGGATTAATTGAGGTATTCTTGACAAAAGATACAGTTGTTTTTTTCTAACTGAGAATAGCAAGATCGGTTTTTGCTTTTGTGTGAATATAGATGTATCTTTTTTTTTGCTTACAGACATCAAAGAGGAAGCTTAGTAATTCTGAAAGATTTTGTCATCTTCGGTACTTGATCGGATCGATGCTTCCTTTCCTAAAAAATTTACGTAAAGCGCAAGATCACGAAATTGAAACCGAGGCAAAGCTTCAAGGTGTGTATATGGATATTCTGCTACTATAATAAGAGAGGATTTTCTCTTGCTATAAGATGACATGTTGATATTGTTTTGTAGGATTGCTAACTTCTCAAGTTGATGTATCTGAGACTCTGTGCTCAAATGAAGAGCGTGTCTTTTGGTAAGTATCATTCTTTTGTTTTGTGTTGAAAATTTATATGACATCTATTTTATATGTAATGAAAATATCCATTTGTGTTGTAGTAACCACTGTGCAACCTCAATTGTTGACTTGCATCGAAGCTGCCCAAAGTGTTCCTATGAACTTTGTCTGAACTGTTGCCAAGAGATCCGTGAAGGATTATTTGTAGAACGCTCGGAATGTGAGTTCCAATTTGTGAATCGAGGGAGCCGATATATCCATGGCGAAGATGCAGAAGAGAGTTTTTCATCTGTTTCTGAAAATGAAACTAACAATCAATCTATTAAATGGAATGCTGATGAAAATGGAAACATAAAGTGTGCGCCAAAAGAGCTAGGAGGTTGCGGTGATTGTGTTTTGGAGCTTAAGAGGATCCTACCGTTTACTTGGATGTTAGATTTGGAGAAAAAGGCAGAAACGTTCTTAGCCTCTTATAGTATCGATACAACAATGTCAAATTGCAGATGTTCTTCGGAGATGAGTATAATGAGGAGAGCATCTTCGAGGAACGGAACTAGTGACAATCACCTCTACTGTCCTGATTCTTTTGATGTCTTGAAGCAAGAAGAGCTTCTGCATTTCCAGGAGCATTGGTCCAAAGGCGAACCAGTGATTGTTCGAAACGTTCTTAACAACGCAGCTGGTTTAAGCTGGGAGCCAATGGTGATGTGGCGGGCTTTATGCGAGAATGTTAATGCAGCAACTAGCTCTAAAATGTCTGAAGTCAAAGCAATCGATTGTTTAGCTAACTGTGAGGTAATAAAAAAAATCTCACTTTTTCAGTTTTTAAAGGTGTTGGATAGGTTCTGAAGCGATTCATGCAAACTCAGGTGAACATCAATACTCGAGACTTCTTTGAAGGATACATCAAAGGAAGAAGATATGGTAACTTCTGGCCCGAGATGCTGAAGCTAAAAGATTGGCCTCCTTCAGACAAGTTTGAAAACCTTTTACCTCGTCACTGCGATGAGTTCATCTCAGCATTACCTTTCCAAGAATACAGCGATCCTAGATCCGGAATTCTCAACATTGCTGCAAAGCTTCCCGAAGGACTTCTTAAACCAGATCTTGGTCCTAAAACTTACATAGCGTACGGAGTTTCAGATGAGCTCGGGAGAGGCGATTCTGTCACTAAGCTTCACTGTGATATGTCAGATGCAGTAAGCTTTCAAAAAAATTTCTACACTATTAAATTAAAATATGGTTTTTTTCTTTCTTTGGTAGTATGTAACTTGTTTTTGTTTTTTTTGTAGATTAATATTCTGACGCATACGGCTGAAGTAACATTAACAAAAGAGCAAATGTCTGCGATCGAAACTCTGAAACAGAAACACAAGCAACAGAATGAGAAAGAACTTAATGAACAAAATGGTTTAAACATAGAAGAGATTTTCAGTGATGAAAATGGATTTCATGATGAAGAAGACGGTGCTGCACTTTGGGACATATTTAGAAGAGAAGATGTTCCTAAGCTTGAAGAGTATCTAAGGAAACATTGCAAAGAATTCAGGCATACTTTTTGTTCTCCTGTTACAAAGGTAATCTATTAATCCGGGATTTTTTCCCCTGATTTTTTCAGGTTATTGTACTGATGATAAAGCTTTTGAGGATTCGTTTCTCAGGTTTATCATCCAATACATGATCAATCGTGTTTCTTAACAGTGGACCAGAAAAGAAAACTCAAGGCAGAATTTGGTATGACGTATTTAACTGTAACAAGTGTCACTTTTTGGATATTGACATTTTTGTTCATATGTTTTCTTTTGTTTGAATTTTAAGGGATTGAGCCATGGACATTTGTTCAAAAGTTAGGAGAAGCTGTGTTTATTCCGGCGGGATGTCCTCATCAAGTTCGAAATCTCAAGGTTATTTTGAATGATTCTCTGTTTATGAACGAACTTTTCTCGTTATCTTAGTTATTACATAATGGATTTTTTTTGTTTTTTCGAATCTGGAACAGTCTTGCACAAAGGTAGCTGTTGATTTTGTATCTCCAGAGAACATTCACGAGTGTCTCCGTTTAACTGAAGAGTTTCGACAACTCCCTAAGAACCATAAAGCTAGAGAAGACAAACTTGAGGTGACTTTTTTTTGTTCATACTTTTTTACACATTTTGAAGAAAGCTTTGCTTACTAGCACATCTGCAAACTAGTAAAAATTAATTAGTAGATGGTTCAGTGTCATGTAATAAATTTAAAAGGAAGATCAGTGGTGATCATGTTCTTGCTTACCACATTGGCTGAAACAAACACAGATGGGTGTACCTAACTATAAAAGAATTTAACTAAATTATAATGGTTGATCCAAAATCTCAAAGTAGTTTATATTCCCAGGGTGTTTTGTTTACTTTCTTATTTCCATTTTTGTCATGCAAAACAGATAAAGAAGATGGTGATCTATGCTACGGAACAAGCCCTAAAAGAAGTGGAGACATTGTTGTCAGATGCAAGCTAATAAAGCTATCTACTTTGTAAAACAGACATTGTTGTCAGATGCAAACTTTAGCAAAAGAGAGCATAATTTGTAGGACAGCCATGGCGATTCCTTTTTTTGGTTGGCTTTTGCTGTGATAAAAAGAGACATATCTCTTTTCCTTTATTTGGCATATGAACATTTACTAGTTTTCTTTCCATTGCTCTGCTAATTCTAAGTGACTGAAATTATCCAAGTGTATTATTGATAAAAGAGTTATATTCCATTGACATTTGCAAAGGGCTATTACAATATCTTATATAACTATGAAATACTTTCTACTTCTGCAAGAGTTAGATTTTGCGGTCAATTTAAAGGGTTATTATGGTTTTGTATTCATTCACAAGTTTAATAAGAAAATCTTAGACAAAAGAGTAGTTGTCCTAATTTGATTGTCTTATTTGCCAAACAAACATTTTTCATTTAATATTTGAAAATGTTTAAACAAACTTGATGGTTACCAAAACTAAACCAATAATAAAATTGAGTATAGCCTGTAGGGATATTACCGATGTGGTAACTGACTTAACAGTTTATTTATTAGGTTGACAAGAAATTGTTTTGTTCTAGTCAAAGTCTAATTTATGTTAAATGACTTAACATTTGAATTATTTAATTATTGTTACTCAAATAATAAATATTATGCCGTTTCTGAGTTGAATTTTTATACCAACTTATAAGTTGACTAACAATTTGATTTATTGATGCTCCAAATTAATGTTTTAATTTTGACTATTTATGAAACGTTAAACTGTTTCCTTCTTCGACATGTATTTAACTTATAAAACGTCTTCGTATAAAACTACGGTGTGCAGAAGTTTATACGCTTTCTCTTCTTCATCTTTCTCACATCCAAAATGTTGTAATTCAGTTTTCGTTTTTCTCCTGAAATTTTGACTTTTAAACCCTAAAGGGTTTTGAAAATCTGTTTTATTTACAGTGACAGTGGGACTCGGATGTTGATCGTTCGACGGTGTTGATCGTGAGGTACTATGACGAAGAAAACGCAGCCTCAGCCTCCATTGTCACGTCGCGGAATCGTGTGGCTCGGATGGAAGCTCGTTATCGCCTTATCCGTTGTGCTTTGCTTTCTTGCTATTCTCAGAATCCATCTTCATTACCGTTCAGTTACGACATTGGCGCCGCTCTCCGTCGCGACATCTCAGATCCCGCTCCGCAAATACTTCAGCGACCGTCCGAAGGTCGCTTTTCTTTTCTTAGCCCGACGTGATCTCCCACTTGATTTTCTATGGGACAGATTCTTCAAGGTGCAACTTGTATGCGAAGTCTTTGATTTACTCCTGTCACTGTCTGTTTTCTAAATTTGGAAAATTGTTGACTCTGGTAAATTTTGCAGGATGCCGAGCCGGCGAATTTCTCCATTTATATACATTCACTACCTGGTTTTGTGTTCAATGAGGAAACCACGCGATCACAATATTTCTACCATCGCCAGTTGAACAACAGCATCAAGGTGAGTGTTCATTTTCTAGGTTTCTCTTCGCAAAGAAAATATTTGCCTCGAAGATCAACATAGTACTTATCTGTTTGGTATTTGGTGCGTACTAGTTGCTGAAATTGAAAAGATCAATGTATCAGTAGAAATCTAAAAGAAAAGGCTTTTCGAAATTTATTCATTGCAATTACTGATCCAAATATTTCCAACTTTTCGTAAGGATTATAGTGGATGATTTGAAACTGTGGGTGCCATGGTTATAGGTCATGTGGGGAGCATCCAGCATGATTGCAGCAGAGAGATTGCTTCTTGCATCTGCTTTAGAGGATCAGTGGAATCAAAGATTTGTTTTTCTCTCTGACAGGTGCCGTTCTTTGGGCATTACTTATCGAGGACTTTTGCTTGCTGAATGTTCCTCTTCATATAAGCAGATTCCTTAATTTCTTTTGTTAAGTTATAGCATATCCTTGGTTTGATATTCCATTCCAATAAGCCATTTACTCTATTTTGCATAGATTAGTAGGCTTTAACAGTTTGGTCAGCTATAGCTTTCTTGATTGTAGCTTTGAACTTGTTAATGCAGGTACGGACTTATGCAGTACAAGACACACATACATATACTGATATGTGTTCTTATTGCATCTGACTTTCTGCATCTATGTGATTACAAGCTTTTTTCTTTTTTTTCTTCACTATGCTTCTACTTTCTGTTCTGCAGATGTGTTCCGTTATATGACTTTGGCTACATATACAGATATATTGTCTCTTCACCGAGGAGTTTTGTGGATAGGTATATTGCAAGTTGAATATATGAGGTTTTTAAATATGTCAGTGG
This sequence comes from Pugionium cornutum, assembly GCA_018901935.1. NCBI lineage: Eukaryota > Viridiplantae > Streptophyta > Magnoliopsida > Brassicales > Brassicaceae > Pugionium > Pugionium cornutum. The sequence goes on along the minus strand of CM032155.1, from coordinate 2,811,444 downwards.
GATCACTTTACATATATTTTCTGATAACTGCTCATAAGAGAGGTTTTCTAGATGTTGATAATAATGTTTCTCTCTATTTTGCAGTTTTCATGACAGTATAGAAGAGACACGGTATAGTGAGAAAATGTCTCCTGTCATTCCTGAAGAGAAATGGCGAAAAGGATCCCAGGTATCTTCATTGTCTTTCTCTTGAAACGAACATTGCAGAATTGACTACCTGCCAATACTTTTGAGTTTTGAAGCTTGATTTTCTTCTGGAAATTTAAGTATCCGGTTGAGAAGGACAAGGGCTTCATTTGCTGTTTCTTAATCTCATCCTTGTTTTGCTATTGCAGTGGGTATCTTTGATCAGAAGTCATGCAGAGGTCATTGTAAACGATGGTACCGTATTTCCAGTTTTTAAGAAATTTTGCGAGGTAGAGATCAAGCTTTATGTGTATTCGTTTCGTTACTGCTTGGTTTCATTGAGTAGCAATCACCTTTAAGCGAAACCTCAGAGTATCTGTTATTGTTCTAATGTCAATCTTAATTCTTTTTGTGCTGAAAAAACAACGGATTATTTGTTGATTTCTCTTTCCATTTGCAGAGAAGTCCACTGTTAGGTACCAAAGAGGCACGGCTGTTTCTTGTAAGTGATACTTCAACGTTGTCATTTTTCATCTAATAGCAGCAGCTTGAATTATCGTTCTACGTTGATTCTTTGTGCTGAGTTAAAAACTATTTCATTTGAACTGTATGACCGTCGATATGCCTCTTTCTTTCCCAATCAAATGGCGGATGTTTAAACCTATAACGATTTATATGAAATCAGAAACAGAAACGGCGCAATTGCATCCCCGATGAACACTATGTAGCAACATTGCTTACGGTAATCCTATCTGATAAAAATCTCTACCATTTTTTTGTTTATTTTCAGCATCTAAAAAATTTACATATTCATTAAGCAATCTGATACTTTTAGATACACGGACTAGAGAATGAAATCGAAAGAAGAACACTGACATACACTGTATGGAACGTTTCGGGTACAAAATATGAAGATAATTCTTGGCATCCTGTCACTTTCACATTTGATAACTCCGGCCCTGTGGAAATGAACGAAATTAAGGTATATATATATTATTTTACTGGTGATTACAATCAGAACAAAATGGATATTTGAGTAATCTGTACTTCTTTTTTTTTGAAACAGAAAATAAACCGTGTCGATTACGAGCCTGAATCTCGAACAGAATGGTGTAAAGTCCATTCAAAACCCGTGCCGTGCTTTCTCTTTGCAAGGAAGTTCACTGAAGAAGCGGCCATGCGCATAATGAGTGAAGGACTAATAGGATCACATCCGTAAACATAACCTTATAACTCTGCAACAGTGTAAGCAAGTTTTTAGGTTAGAAACTGAAAATGTATCGTAGGTCAAACAACAAAAAGTATACATAGAGTAGGGAATAACATTGATACATTACAGACATCATTCATAGGGTTAGTACATTGGTTATAATGATGCTGAGTATAGTCTATTGGTTATAATGACGCTGAATATAGTCTATTGGTTATAATGACGAGTACAAACTATGACCCTTCATGAATTTTCATAATTTTGGAATTTTGTTGGTGTTAAAATTTTCTGTTCATAGGCCTGAAAAAATTGGCTTCGATTAATATAATAACCATGTTTCACATATACTGTGTTTTTTTTCCTTCGTTCAGTTGGAACTATTAGTGAAAGGTAAACTGATTAGAGAACAGATATTTGGCCCTGGAATTTGTTAATAGCAATCACTTTCTTGCTCTGCAGATTCCAAATAAATTGTCATTCTATATATCTTCTGTAAATTCGATTTCAAATCATACAAAATATAAATGTCATTACCATTGTAAACATTTGTGTCATTTTATTATGATTTTACAAGTTCAAAACCAATTAATGAAATTTTTTTTTGATTTTGGTTAAATCTCTGTTTAGTAAGCATTTCTGAAAGGAAAAAAAAAACAGTTTTGATTCAGTTTGATTAAAGCCTCAAAAAAAACTCTTTTCGGGTTTAAAATTATATTGGAAATTATTTTTTGTATTTTGCAAAAAGGCTATTAAATTATTTAAAGTTAAAACTCGTAAATTCACAACTCTAAACTATCAACTCTAAACTCTAAACTCTCAAGTTGAAGATTCGTACTTATGTGAGTCTACATTTCATGGTTCATAAAACTTTTGGAAGCTGCAATTGAAAAAAATATCTTCAGACTTCTGTCAATCTATTGGTACCAAAAGCTTCGCATTTTGCAAAATTGTAAATAAAACAAAACTAGAGAGAACCTGAGGCGCATTCTGGACGATTTCTCGATTTCTTGCACAAAGTTATCTCCAATAGACCTATGACCAGCGTCGTAGACTTGACGAATCAGAAAAGCTGGTTTCGTCTTGCTAACCGCTACGACTCCTATCCGATTCGACAGACGAGCCGCTTTCTCCGCCGCCTGGATTACTAGCTGAACACCGATCTCAATGCGACGGCTTTTAAAAATATGATTTTTCAACCCGAGGTTATCTTCAACCCGAGGTTTCTCTTCAACCGAAAAAGATTCCAGAGCCAGAAAATGAAATTGGTTCTAACGTGATGCCACGTTATGCAATTGTAGATGAGAGAATGCAATGGTTGTGCATCGATGTTGTGGAGAACTTCATATGTAACTGTAAGATTAAAGTCCGATTCGTTACATCATTGCTTATTTTCTAATTGTGGAAGATGTCCTAGAATTCATATAGTTCTGGGTTCTACTTTCTTTTGAGAATGATAGACTTGTTGGTTAATTTGGAATGGTCATATATGTTTGAGTTAACTTGATAGATGGTTGTTATAGAGAGTGCCAACAGAAGATTCTGAAATCTGGAAATTCATTCTTTACTGTAGTTTCAGCAGATCTAGAAGTTAATAACTCCATACAAACTAGTTGCCTTTATTGAGTTAATCCTAGTGACAGCAAATTTGTGAATATATTTGACAAAAGCCTTTAAAGAAGATGATAAATAACAGAAAAAAATTATTGAGTATATGAGTGATTGTGATTCACTATGAGAATTCATTATTCATCAAATTTACAAGAGTCAACGCCTAACCCAATGCTCTCATAACGAATTTTAGAGATTTTGTGTGCTGTGATGTGTTTCTTTTAAATTGGCATTCATGTCGCTCTCATATATATCGTGCATATAACAGATAGAGATGATCTTATCATGTTTGGCCTAAACTATAATGCTGATCATACGAATTTGATTGGTAAGTTCCAAAATTAATATAAATATTTTTGTGAACTTTTTAAATTGACTGATTGGTTGTCATGTAAAAGGATTTAATTAATTTACTGATAACATATATTTTTCCAAATGATAAAACGAATTTTTCTGTGTTCCATTTTCATTCTGCCTAATTTTAGAAACTTATTGAATTTTTTCTTCTTACTCGAGCCTAACTTATTTACGTTTCGAAAATGTAAATCTTTCGAATTTGACCACTCCACTAAAAGAGTCCAATAACTTATTTCTTTGTGGACATATATGCATCGATAACTTTCTCGTGTATAAATACCATTCACGTCCTCCATTACTCTTCATCCAAAAACATTCCAATACTAAACAGTTTCTATCCTTTTACAAAACCAGAAGAATGAATACATTCAAGATATCATATTTCGTTGCTGTGTTAATAATGATCTTAGCCATTGCTATAACTCTTAGGGTTGAGGGGCAACATGAAGACAAATATGGTCGGGAGGTAGCTGCTTCTCCACGGAACAAAGGTGGGAAACGTGTAGGTGCAATATTGACATGTAACCAAAGCCCCAAAGTATGTCGTCTGAAAGGCAGTTCAGGTCGAGATTGTTGTTTTAAGAGGTGTGTAAACTTGAGAACCGACAATTTGAATTGTGGAAGATGTGGAAAAAGCTGTCAATACTCGGAGATTTGTTGCAAAGGATATTGTGTGAATCCGATGTTTGATAAGAGACATTGTGGAGGTTGCTTTAAGAAGTGCAACAAAGGGAGATCATGTGCCTTTGGGATGTGCAACTATGCTTAAAGAAATTATGTGATATCAATGTCAAAAAAAGAACTTTAATTTGTTGGATTAAATTGGATTAATAGGTTCATATTTTACAGTTGGAGATTTAAGTATTGTATAGATAGCTTAAATAAGAGTCGTCGAATTATTATAAGAAAAAAATAGAAAGGTTATAAAAGTTTGTCAGCATTATTGTATTTTTTAGTTTATATATGATCACGTGCCATGTAAAATCCAAGTTCCTATTTGTTGAATAAAGTTTCAGTTTATTATATATGTATGGTGTTCATACATTTTTCTTCATTATACATTTTGGTTGGTCATATTTTCATGTGTCAATATCTAATCAAGCGACTGATACAGGTCATGATAGTGTTAATTACAAAATTATGAAGAATCAAACTGTATATAGTAGATATTTTTTGGGAGATTAAAAGTAAAATAAAATAAAATATTTCCTTAGAGATAAATACTTTTTGATGAAAACGTAAGTTTTTTTTTCTGCTTTGATTCAAATTTGATAATGTTTAATCATAACTTAAATATCATATATTATAATATAAAAAATGTATAAACAAGTGATTCGATCTTTTTAAATATCGAAAAACATATGGTGTCTTTCGACCAGAAACCCATATAAACGCAACAAAATATGCAAAAATCTTTTATCCCAAACTTGTAGTCTACGCAAAATGAAAGATAAAAAGAAAAAAAATACAAAAAGAGAACGAAACAGGAAAAAAAAAAGTGTGACTATGCTTTTGCGTTAAAAAAGTAATGTCTTCATTGGAGCTTTTAGAAAATTCTGTTCTCATTGCTTTGAACTCCACAAGTGACTGCAGCTTTGGCTCTCACTTTCCTCAAGTACCAAAACAGTCCACCCACTACGCCAATCGCTCCGGCCGCTGAAACCGCCGTCACCGTTCCTGGTAGCGACAAGTACGTAGTCCCGTTCAAATCAGGTCACTACTTACACGTTCATATATAATTATGTATTAATCTTGCGTCATTACCTGCGACTGCTCCAACGCGTTTATGCTTTACGAGGTTTGGATCTGCAAAAAATTGAATATAAATTTCATTAGATTGAACGAAAAAATTATGAATAAAGCGGAAGAGATATATTATGAAGAGAATCATTTTACCATTACAGTAAGTAGTGACGTTGCCGTGTTTGCAAAGGCACATGAATTTCTGCGTCCTCGTATTAAACCCACAAACCCCACCACCTTTAGTTGTTTCTTGACAAAGAAGGCATTTCATAGTCACTGGGAATTCGAAATCAACTCTGATCCCGTACTCTGGAAACTGATCGTATGGTGCGTTCCCCGCACCTGTACTCCTCCAATACACACTTGTATATGTCGCACAGTTCTGTAGCATCAGCCTAAGAGACTGAGTGGCTTTTGGGTAATATGAACAGCAAGAAACCCTAGACCCTAAAGCCGATCCGCAATCAGGCAAATGCCGGCATAGATAACTCGAGCTATCACAAGACGAATCACATCTATCAGGAAACCTCTCGCAAAAGAGCGGTTTTGGCTCGACTATCACTTTCTCCGCGTTGCAGTTGAAGAACAAGTAGTCGTTTTGAGGGGAGACAGTGAAGTGTGTGCTTGAATCAATGCTGAAAGATCTCGTGGGACGAAAATTGTCTCGATCTTGACAATTCCACATGAATGGATCGGAGACAAGAAGGTGAGGATCAGAGTAGCTTATGGATTTAACAGGGTATTTACCGGATGGTGTTCTGAGTTCGAGCTTGGTGTCGTTGTCGGAACAAATGAGCATGTGCCTGTAATAAGGGCTACCGCAACCGTCGTCGATGGCGAAAGGGTAATTTATTGGAATGTCGCCGCAAGAAGATCTGCAGAGATTTGATTGGGATGACGTTGTTGGTGATTGAAGAAGGATGGTCATGAAAATTGAGAAGAGAATAGAATGAGAGTGAACTCGAGACATTGATTAAAATTAAGGGTTTTGATTTGATTTTTTTTTTTTTTGAAGAGATCTTAATTTTGAGATTATAATTTGGTGAGGTGAAGTGTTAAGTAAGCTTGGAATGTCTTCTTGAGGAGTTTAAGAATCAATCTTGCCACGTGGTTGTTTAATAGTTATTTTAGGTATAAATATTCCATGAAGGAATCGTCGTTTTGTTATAAAAATGTATTGATTATTTCGCTGGTATAGGAAGACTTAAATGTATATATATGTGGATATTCACATTCACTCTTTTTTTTTTTCTATCATTTTTATCTGTGATGCATATTATTTTACTTCTAACTAATAATTTTAGTTTATTTTATCTTAATAATTCTATTCAATTTCTTTGAAAAGACAAAGTAAAATTAGTATTAAATGAAGAATAAAATGTTGCCCTACAAAATGCTTTATTTTAGTTATTGTTCCAGCAGTGATGTAAGTGTGTATTTTAGGCCGTCTTATCCAGTCGTCAACGGTGAAATCGTATCGTCCATTTTAGATAATCCAACGGTTAATACCGAAACATTGTTGTACACGAAATCTCTCTCTCTCTCTCTTTTTCTTTTGACGGGATTATGCTGCGGGCCCCGCGCTGTAGTTGTTTATAGGCAACAGCACAGTTAATTTAGCATATCTCTCGTCAGTCCTCTTTCTTCCATAAATATAACCATCTTTCTTTGTTTTCTTCTTCAATAATCAATTTTCTGAGAATCTGGTGCTTAGCTTTGGTGAGTTCTCTTATGAAATCCATCGATTCTCTTCTTATTTTCTTTTGTAGTTGAGTCTCTCCTAATTTGTTGTCGTGATATTCGCCGATTTGTTCTCATATATTGTTTTTAAGCAGTTAGGTAAGGGTTTTGTTACCGAATTCTTCGAAGTGATCTGAATAATACTATTTTTTGTTTGATCTTATGAGATGTTTCACTTAGACTTTTTCCCTTTATTCGTGGCTAATTTTGGTTTCACTAGTCGTCGTGTTCCATCGGTATGGATTTGTTTGGGGCTTTTGGGTTAGTTTTGATAATGTAATCGTACTGTTTGATTGAAATATTTTCAATGATGGTTTGGTCGTCACCTTAATCGTGTTCCGTGAATTAAGAAAGAGAGGTTTTATGCGCTTATTGTCGCCTGATCAATTGTTACGCCCGCCAGTTTCTTATCAATCGTTTTGTTGCATGTGAGTCTTTGTGAAATTGGGATTGTTTCCTTTTCTACCTCCTTTCTGATTGAACAACTTACCTTTATTTTTTTCTCCTCATGGATTTTGTAAAGGTTTTTGAGCGACAGTGTTTCTAGGGTTTCGTTGTAATCAGGGTATTTGCTTTCTGATTTTGTTCTTACCGACGGCCTGTTTACGCATTATGCATTTGGTGAGAAAGGAAGTCGTGAAATTAAAGGTTATTAGGAATTTTTTTTTGAAAGTTATCAGTTTTGGTGTATATAATAAGGTGATATGTTTTTTAGGTATTGAAGATCATCAGTTTTTAGTGTATGCTGGTCTCTATGTAGGTTTCGTATTATTTTCCTCTTATTGAAGAGATGATTTATGCTTCTCTTATCAGATAGCGTAAACCAAAAAGACGTTGTTTCAAGATCTTATCGTTTACATGGCACGAAAAGGTCTTCTATCATTAGCAAAGTCCAGAGCGTTTTTACTTTATTTGTTTCTTCCACGCTATTGGTTGGTGGCTGTTTGAGGGACTCAAGTCACATAATAATTTATACAATTTAATGCGTGTTACCTTGTCCATCGTTATCTGTTTGAGGAGGACCAAGTAAAAGTTTACCTTAGTCTGTTTTTTTTCGTAGTCACTTAGACCACCTACAATTTTATGTTACAGCATTTAATATATGGTTGATTTGTATGATTTTGTAGGTCCTCTGATTGTCATATTGATGCTCGCCTTATTCTAACTTTCATTGTTTTATGTTTTTGGTCATTTGTGTCAATGAATAGGTGAAATGGGAATAACCTCTAGATCAGTTGCTGTGTCACTCATTGTGACGTTTCTGTTGTTTTTAACTGCCTCTTCTGAGCGCAATGACGGGACCTTCAGAGTTAGCTTGAAAAAACTGAAGCTGGATCCCAAAAACCGTCTTGCAGCACGCATTGGTTCCAGGAAAGAAAAGACCCTGAGAACTTTCAGTGTTGGAGATTCTGGAGATTCTGACATTGTCACGCTGAAGAACTACTTGGATGCTCAGTACTATGGTGAAATCGCGATTGGTACTCCACCGCAGAAGTTCACTGTGGTTTTTGACACTGGGAGCTCTAACCTCTGGGTGCCATCATCAAAATGCTATTTCTCAGTAAGCAGTCTATAATTCCTAGTTGTGGCCGAGTTTTGAAAATATTTAATGTGTTCTGTCTGTTGTGTAGATTGCATGTCTCTTCCATTCCAAATACAAGTCGTCACGTTCGAGCACATACGAGAAAAATGGTTTGTTCTCTCTATTTAAAATTTGCTTCCTGAATCAGTTATGCCGTCTTTATTAGCTTTTTGCTCTGAAAATGTGGGATGTGCTTCTAATGTTGTGTGTTTGCTTAGCTTGGCTTTCCCAGTCAGAAGATACTTTACAGTTCACTGGCAATTCAGTTTAGCCTCTAGAATTCATTTCAATCTTCAGAGGATCAGTCACCTTTGTTAAATGATTCAACATCATGCTGATATCAGCTGTGAAGTCCCACTAACTCGCTTGTCTTTATTGCAGGAAAATCTGCTGCAATTCATTATGGCACTGGGGCAATTGCTGGGTATTTTAGTAATGATGCTGTCACGGTTGGCGATTTAGTTGTCAAGGATCAGGTAAACTATCTATCCTACCGTACTCAACCCTGCTACCTTTCATTCGTGCATCATGATTGACCTCGTTTTTATCATTGTCGGTCTCATCAGGAGTTTATTGAGGCAACCAAGGAGCCTGGTATAACATTTGTGGTAGCTAAATTTGATGGTATCCTTGGCCTTGGTTTCCAAGAAATCTCTGTTGGAAATGCCACTCCGGTTTGGTATGCCTGCATTTCTTTCCCTACACTTCTGTAATGTTTACCTCATTCCAAGATGTCTTGTTTTCTTAACAGGTACAATATGCTGAAGCAAGGCCTTATTAAGGAGCCCGTGTTTTCGTTTTGGCTTAACCGTAACGCAGATGATGAAGAAGGAGGTGAACTTGTCTTTGGAGGTGTTGATCCAAATCATTTCAAGGGGAAGCATACATACGTCCCTGTGACGCAGAAGGGTTACTGGCAGGTTAATATCACTTTCTTGTCTTAGCTTCTCATGAATGTATCCCTATCCATTTTAATTCAAGCTATTTTTCTTTTGTAATAGTTTGGCATGGGTGATGTTCTTATCGGTGGTGCACCCACTGGTATGTATAGCTTTTCTAACAAATTCCAAAAGGTTTTACTATATTATGTTTACTTGCATGACTGATTCTAAAGTTTGAGTTACTCTTATACAGGATTCTGCGAAAATGGCTGTTCTGCTATAGCAGATTCTGGAACATCTTTGCTTGCGGGTCCAACAGTAAGCAATAATCTAGGGGTCTTTAGCTTGTAGAATTAGGGTTTGTTAAAACTTAACAGTATTATTTTTTGTTTTTCTGTGTGTAGACTATAATCACGATGATAAACCATGCTATTGGAGCAGCTGGAGTTGTTAGCCAGCAGTGCAAGACTGTTGTGGATCAATACGGGCAGACCATTTTGGATTTACTTTTGGCTGAGGTAAGTATGCTTAATACTGAACTAGATCATAAAATCTTTGCCAAATCGTTTGTCGTGTATGCAACTCTTGGTATGCAAATAATATTGAAGAAACCACTTATTCCCCTTGCGCGTTGCAGACCCAACCAAAGAAAATCTGCTCTCAGATTGGTCTGTGTACATTCGATGGTCACCGTGGTGTCAGGTAATTTCCTATGGTTTTGTTCATGATATAAAGCTGTAATCAGTGGACATTGTAATTTAAGTCCAAGACTTTCTTCATTTTGGTTTCTTTTCTTCGTGATGTGCCCATATTTAGCATTATTTTGTCTTTTATGGTCCAGCATGGGAATTGAGTCTGTGGTTGACAAGGAGAACGTCAAATCGTCTAATGGTATGGGAGACGCTGCGTGTTCTGCCTGTGAGATGGCAGTTGTGTGGATACAGAGCCAGTTGAGGCAGAACATGACTCAAGATCGCATATTAAACTACATCAATGAGGTATAAAGCAGTGGCCACTATAACAACCACTTGAACAGATTCATGTCCTGATCCTGTTGTTTGTATCTTAAACAGCTGTGTGAGCGCATTCCCAGCCCAATGGGAGAGTCTGCAGTTGACTGTGCACAACTTTCAACAATGCCCACTGTTTCACTCACGATTGGAGGCAAAGTCTTTGATCTTGCTCCAAAGGAGGTATTATGATAAAGAAAAGGATTCAGATTTCTGTAGTGGTCACTTGAATATTAAACCCCATATGCTAATCTATTGGTGATGGTATGGTGTGAGCAGTATGTTCTCAAGGTTGGTGAGGGCCCTGTGGCTCAGTGCATCAGTGGCTTTATTGCGCTGGACGTTGCTCCACCACGTGGACCTCTCTGGTAAACTCTTGGTTCTATGCCGCTTGCAGAATTTCTTCTCTCTTTTTTTGTTCAAATTCTAACCCAAAGCATAAATGGGACAGGATCTTGGGAGATGTGTTCATGGGCAAATACCACACCGTGTTTGACTTTGGAAAGGAACAAGTCGGATTTGCAGAGGCGGTGTAAACACGGGTGAGATGGTTTCGGGTATTGGTTCTTATTTGTCTGTTAAGTGTTATTTGAATGTTTTCTGGAGGGGAGTTTGTGTTAAAAGACTCGAGTCTCATAGTAGAAATTGTAGCGGAGCTACTTCTCTATCTTGTAATAGTTTCGTAACGAAAGCCTATGTAGTTTTGAAGGCATTAAGGCTTTGTAAATACCTCTTCTGCTATGTAAGGGTTCGATGGTGAAAACAAATCTTTAATAAAAACTCTGCCTCTGGAGCCACGTTTGTTTTCTGACCTAAGCTACTCCATTCTATAGTGATCAATATGTTTGAATAATGTTTTCCAATTATGGTTTCTTTTCATTTGAGAACAAAAGAAAACTAAATCAGAGTATTTTCTTTTTTCAGGTTTTTCTTTTGTTTTTTAACCAACTTTTTCGAGTGTTATGTGGAATAAGAATTGTCTATCATCAAGACAAACAAAAATGAATATTGCAGTGTGTATTAATATTGAAGAATGTGAACCGACGCAAATAGTTTTTTTTGTTGTTGTTGCTAAATGGAGCAGTAACAACGAGTGACTATTTCCTGGGGTAGAACAGAAATGATCGTTTCTACAAACAATATGCAAGCCTATCTTTGTTTAGTATTCTCTGATCTCTCCCCATCATCTTCCATGTTAACAAGATCCCAAACCCCTCCAACAATTAACAATCTCAACACAATCTATTCATTGATAGATCCCATCAAGAAATTGTGTTAGTGGTGTCTCAAGTATTCTTTTTGATGCTTGAGCGTGATACCTTGGAATCCACAGTGTGCAATTGGTCTCGAAGATCCTGGTTTTCCTCAAGCAGGCGGTTAAACTCAATAAGGAACCCTTCAGATTGCTTCTGTAGAGCAATTGCACTGGTTTTTTCAGTATGAATTTGTTTAGAGCTTTCCGTAAGCTCAGAGGTCAGCTGCTCTTGCCTTTTTCGAAGCGATATTATTTCATCTTTTAAGTTATTAACTTCTTCTAAAGCTCTGGCCTTTCCACCTTCCAGTCCTGCTCCTTCCTTCTTTATAACTTCCATGGTCTTCCTTCTTATGCGTAGTTCTCTCATGTAATGATGCAGCCTGTCTATCATTAGTCCAAGGAAAAGAAACCCACCTGGAAGAAAACACTCAGTTCAGCTTTACTTTACCGAATCAAAAGACAAAATTCCAAGGCACAATAGATACATCAAACTGAAACCGCAAAAGCCGATTTCAACTAACAAAAGCTTCATGGGACTATTCGGATCCCTTCAGAGCCGATGTGAAGGTTGAACCAGAAGAGGAAGAAACCATCACTCTACCAACTCCCAATACAATGATTTTAGAGATCACAAATATTCAAGAGATTGGAACACAAATATGGACCATGGACCTCCTCTACTAGAAACAGTGTCTTGGTTCAGAACAGAATGAAGAACGCGAAACAGGATCTAAGAGAAAGTTACCCATGAGAGTCGATTCAAGGAGATGCTTGGCCATGATAACCTCATCAGTTGGGTTCATTGCACCCTCCTCGATCCAGCGATTTTGGATCTTCATCATACTGTACACGCTCGAAATCAAAACCACAAAAACCGTCGCAGAAATTGTCTGTATCACCACCGGTCCACGACCACGCTTCGCACGATCCAGGCTCATGATCAACAGCTTCCTAATCGGCGTCTTAAAAGAAAGCGCCATTACCACCGCAACCTCAGAAACTACAACCGCGAACAACAATTGCAGCATCGTCGTCGATCCCGTATAATCAATGCGAATGTCTACGGGGTCCGAAATTCTCAGAGAAATCAAATGCAACAGCGATCAAGAACTTTCCTGTCACAAAAGTTGAAGTCGTGAGTAAATTAGGCTGTCAACAGTGTGTAAGCTAACATTTCCTTTTATAATTTCTCAGATTTATCCTATTAATCCTTCAGTTTAATATTGTTTACTTAATACCTCAGTATTTATAAATGTGTCATCGTAACCCCCGTAGCGCAAGCTCTCTGGAGAAAGATACCGAGGAACATGATGAAGTCGTTGATCGTCAAGAGAATACACGTCTATGGAGTTTCATTCACTTCTGTGGTACGGATACCAAAAAAGCCCAAACGCTTCGATTCTCTAATATCATATTTCTTTGCGTACGAGTGTTTTTCATGCAATATGATATCTTAAGCACACAATGTTAGGGTTATTGTCTCCGATGAAGGAAGATTGCGATGTATCTCCAAACATCATTACATAGTTACATAGAACACGATGTTAAACGGGATGAGAAAAGCTTGTAGATCCGATATGTGTCTGGCATTCTACAACGAAATGATTCAATGCGGAAGTGAACCTGATTTGCTCAGCTATACCGCGGTGATAGATGGTTTGGGGATCGATCAGGGAACATAAAGGAAGCGTTGAGGCTTTTCGATGAGATAAAAAAGAGACAGATTCGACCATCAGTTTATGTTTACCAGTGATCGATTGTCAGGAGATTATAAAAACGCATTGCAGCTTTCAGATGAGTTGAAGAAAACATCCTCACTAGATTTGGCAGGTCCACAAAATTTCAAGAGATCACATAGAAGCTAAAATACCTTTTTGAAATGTTTCGATTCTCTTAGAAAAAAATCTGTGATATCAAACACAATCCGCTTTATTCTGATCTTGATTCAATTTGAAGAAACCTGAGAAATTGACAGTGAAGGCTTGAAGAGTATAATGAATTCATGACAATGAGCAGTCTCACAAAGTTTGCATACTACAGTAAGTACAAAATGTGTCAAAGTTTCTCTTTGAAAGAAAGAAGATATTTTTTTGGGTGCCGAATCAGGAGATTAGCACCGGCGGTGGATATATGTTCGGAGAAGTATGCTAAATACGAAAATAGCCTTAGGTTCCTTCTTTCTTACCATAGCTTGGTCTTGACCCAGAAAAGTAGGAAAACAACTCCGAACACGATTGCAACTGGTGCCCATTTCCGGATCAAAGCCTGGTTTTAAAAAATTGAAGTTTTCAGAGCCATATGAAAACGATCTGAGTAAAAAACTAAAGCATGTCCAAAAGAAAAAAGAGCATCTCTTAACTTGTGGTCAATGGTCTATTCTGTAATAAAAAAAAAGAATATATATATGATCAAACTCACCTGGCGGTTCAAATCTTTAGCCTTATCTGCATATACACGAGACTCAGATGTTAACCGGCTTGACATCTCGCTCACCTCTGCATTGAAAACAACAAAAAGAAGAATATTACATGATTAGCATATTGCTATGCTCATTCTAGAAAAACACAAAAATTGATTCTGCTTATCCTAATTCGAAAAGCTTAAACCCATTGATCAGACATACATCATAGGAAAAAGGAATGGATGGCACTTACGGTCCAGCTTTTCACCAACACCAAGGACTTCCTGCACATTCCGCGTCATTATTTGATGGACCTCATAGAGTTCATCATTCAACTTAGCAATATTTCTTTGCGTACGAGTGTCTTGGTACAGTTTCTTGGTTTTTTGTATGAAAGTATCTACCAACACGCAAAGGTTAAAGATGATTGACAAACCAAGGAAGGTTGTGTTTCCAAGATATTGATGAAAAGAGAAGAGAAATTACGAACGTACCAAATTTAATAAAGGCATAAGGTCGAGCAGCTGTTTCAATGTGAGGCCCATTCACACGTTCGAATTCATTCTTGAGATCTTCCAGGTATTGGAAAGCGAGTTTCTTTGGGTAAGAGCGGTCACACATTGTCAAGTAGCAAACACGTCCTTCTATGATGTAACTAAAGTTTTCTGAGTCAAGGTAGAACATAGATATTTGGTTCTTTCTTTCACCTTAGTTTCGAGATACAAGCATACCGACATGACAAAGGCGGTATATAGATTGTCACAAATTTAAAAACTAGTCAAGCATAAAACAACATCTCAAACATAATTCAAGAGAATTTAAATGTGCTATAAACAAGAAATTAGTAACGGGGTTGTCAAAAGTGTGAAAGATTATATGAAGACAAAAGGTTAGTTAACTTCCTGCAATACATTTTGTTAATATAGTTCTAAGTAAGTAATTTATCTACCACGTTCCTAATGCGACACTAAATACAGATGCAATTCTTAATCAAACATCAATATGAAATCTATCAATCAACAAGCTTTTGCAAGCAGAATATGAAATAATAAGAAATGAGGAAGACCAGATGTTAAGGATACTGAAAAACATAGGGGCCAGTTTCAACCGACATTCTTGAAGCTTCATTTTGACCTCTGGAAAGATTCTTAAACAGAGCCTTGACCTGTTGCTTATACATGTCAGAATCAGGTAAGTCACGTCCATCGTCAAGCCCCTCTGCTAGAGGCAGACCATCAGTAACACGAGCTATCAATGTCATTTTCACCATCTTTGCTTTATTCCTGCGATTATCATAAATTTCCAAATAAAAATATGAATCCTTCAAGTCACCAAAATAACGAACCAAACTTTAATATTTCCATATGTAAGGCATGAAATTGAAGCACGCATGCCGAAGACCTAGGTTTTATACGAATACATCGCAAGAAAATGAAAAAATCCTGATTTTAAAAAACAAATGTGAATTCAAAAGAGCGACCTATGATTTCAATTCAAGATTTAGTGCATAAACGAATATCCATATATGAAATGCAATTGTGCAGAGAAAATGAATCTCAGAGAAACTCTACCCATTTTAATCCTAACTTGAGTATCATCAAAAGCTTCCATTTCCCACATTGTAGCAGCTAGCCACAAAGATATCATCATATAGCCAATATTCAGTGAAATCAAATCCATAATCTACCATAAATTTCCGCATATTTCAGTTTTCTAATCTGTGTTTAACAAACTATATATCGACAACCGAGAAATAAATCAAATTCAAAAGAAATCAGAGATCTAATAGAAAAAAAGCCATTAAAATTTCCAAGAAAAAATTGATCCGAGAGGTAACACTCAGTAACAACTTTAGAACGTCTCAGAGTTTCGATCCCAGACGGAAGCAACCTTCATAAAATTGCAGAATGGAACAAAATTCTCCATGCTAGATACATATATAACGGAAAACTACACATAACCATCGGATGTAAGCAAACCTGATACGAGCATTAAAATGGTTCTTCTCAATTCAAAGATCTGAGAACCAGGAGAAGACGATGATCAAATGAAAGAGAAGTAATTTTTTAATAAAGGGTTTATCAAGGGGGTAAATTATACTGATATTAAATTAATTATCCTGATCTACGTTTTGCGATACCAGGCCTCAGCTGATTGGGTCTCGTGACGGGTTTTGGTGACATGTCTTGCTGACCATGGCGCGTTTGATTTAGCCTCACAAACGCTCCTTAACGGATAAAGGTGTAGTGCGTTTGCCCTGTTACCCGCGTGGATGGTCCACAAAATATTTTACCAAAATTACGAATATACAACGTGAAAACACGTGTCACTATGGTCTTGAGAAAAAAAAATCTCGGCAACGTTCCCTATTGATTGAACCGGCCGGTTCTTTATTATTGGAGGGTTGTGAAACTCACTCAAATCGTCTTCTTCCCCAGCGGTTCGATGAATAAAATTAGCTTTTTCAGTTTCTTCTCTTCTCGAAATCACAAATTGTCAGGTTTTCTTCACCGCCTAGTTTTGGGAACCATCCGTCACATGTCGGTCCTCTTGTTCTTTCCTGCGATTTCCTCTACCGTTTCTTTGAGATGAGAAATCGAAATGTAGCCATTTTTTTTCAGTTTGATTCGTCTTCCATTTATGTTCAACCTCAATTTCTGTCGGAGTATTATTTAAAGTTATCTCTTCGAGTTTGACTAAACGGAGCCTTGATACTCTTTACGGGATATGAATTCTCGAAGACGAGCTCGTGATCAATGGCGAAAGCTATGTTCTTTCTAGCTGTTTTGTAAAAAATTAACATTGAGGTGACCGTTTCATCATCATAAAAGAATTGGAAAAATCCCTTTTTACTACTGAAGCACAGAACACAACAAAACTCAGCGCATGTTCGCTAATAACGTTAAAGAAACAACACCTCAAATACAAGAGAAACAACAGCAAGACCATAAAAACTACCTGAGCTTCGGTTTAATGAGTTCAATGCCTCCCATAAAAGGCCTAAGGGGCTCAGGGATCACCACGGATCCATCTTCTTGCTGGTAATTCTCCAGCAAACACACCATCATCCTCGGGACTGCACACGCTGTTGCATTTAGAGTGTGCACAAACTTAGTAGGTGGAAGATTTGTTTTGCCTTTCTTAGGACCTGTCTGAAGCGGTTCAGATGGGCGGTAACGGATTCCCAGTCTCCGGCTTTGGTAATCCGTGCAGTTTGATGCGCTCGATATCTAGCTCAGACGTAAGAAACAGTAAGCTCAAATAAGAGACAAAGATTCGGTTCTACCAATACAAATAAAATAAGAGTTTGTTGTATTTACCTCGCCAAATCGCCCTAGACCGGGCATCCATGCTTCAATGTCAAACTTTCGGTAAGCTGGGGCGCCTAAATCCGCTGTGGCCATATCCAATGTTCTGCAAAGACAAAGTTAGATTTCTGGAAGACAGACACTCTGATAACAAAACATTGGGTTTGAATTCAGTTTCCTACTTGAAATGTAATCCTAGAGAAGTGAACAAGTCTTCTTCGATCTGAATGAGTTCATCGTGGAAGGAATCACTATCTTCAGGTCGGCATAGTACAAACATTTCTGCTTTGCTGAATTGATGAACTCGATAAAGACCTCTGCTCAAACCGAGAATGTAAGGATTTTTACAAAAACCTATGTGAAGAAGCCAAGAACACAAAGATGACTAAACTCTTATTCTAACTTACTTTGTGGCGGCACCAGCTGCACCCGCTTCAGTACGGAAGCAATGAGAGATCGCTATATATTTTAAAGGTAATGCTGATTCAAGAAGAATAGAATCCATGTGGATCCCTCCTACAGGAATTTCGGCTGTACCAATGAGACATTGGTCAGTCCCATCGATGGAATAAACCTATCCAGGAGAACAAAAACACAATTGGTAACAAACAAAAAATTGACTTATCAAAAACACATTAGTATTGCAGAAACCTGAGTATTATCTCCACGAGGTTGGAAACCACACTTCTCAACAATAGAAGATCTCACAATTTCAGGGGTTGTTAGGGGCGTAAAACCCTTCTTCATGACTTGTGATAATGTCCAATTAAGGAGGGCCATCTCCAATAAAACTGCCTCATTCTTCAGATAGAAAAATTTTGAACCACTTACCTGTACGAGTTTAAAAACAAGAAGGAAGTTTCACCTCATATTTTTATGTTAAGTATACCAGAAAACCAAAAACATCTGGTCATCAATATAATGTTTTATCAAAGGCGGTGATCATTCACCCATTCAAGTAAACTCTACTAATTTGAACTCAATATGTTCACTCTAAATGCAATTCCACATAAACTCAGCTGCTCACAACTATCCAACAATTTACTGGGTAAATGATTCATGTGTTCCAATGAATGATAAATGGATATTACTGAAATCCCCTAGCCCAACAGATAACCAGATTCCAATGTTTATCTGACAACCTAAACAGATGTACTTTGATACCTTCATATAGGCAAAGTGTATACCTCTGCAGCAGAATCAAAATCAATGAGATCTAGATCCTTCCCAAGCTGAAGATGATCCTTGATTGGAAAACTAAATTCACGTGGACTACCAACCTACAACGAAATTAATGAAATTTTTGAGAGAAGGTCTTTCACATAAAAAGTTAGATAACACAACAGTTCAGGGAGTAATGACCAAACTAACAACCTCCTTTCTTATTGCCGATGAATCCTCTCCTCCAATAGGAACATCAGGGTGTGTCATATTTGGTATAGACTGTGCTAAATGTTGCAGCTCATCTTTAAGCTTCACGAGATCTTCTTCCAGAGTTACAAGACTTTCCTTAAGATTTTTACCTGAAGGTGAAACGCTCTATTATCTTTGATAAAGAGAACAGACAGATAAACAAAATACATTTTCCTCGTTTACCTTCTTCTACGAGTCTCTCACGTTCTGATGGTTCCAGCTTCGCTTTCATCTTCTTCGCAACATTGTTTCTTTCCTCACGAAGCCGCTCAACTTCCTGCTATCTGCAATCGTTGATTAGCTGAACCGAGAAAAAAGAGAAACATTGTAACTCAATCTCTCAAATCCATCCCAGAGACCAGAAACTAGTCTTAAACACCTACATTCCATGAGCTACTATCCGAAACTAACTAAAAAACAAGCATTTGTAACTTCAAAATTCTAGCAACAATAATTCTTCCTCAATGTAGCTGACTTCACATGTTACCAGTGCTAAGGATCCCAAATTCGAACTGAGCTAATAGCTAGCAGTGATAGAATGGAAGATTAGATAACCTTCTGGAGATTAACCATATTCTCGTATAGCTCGAGCACTGCTTCCAAATTAGCATTCGAATTTCTGTTCTTGATATTGATTTCGACTGCTTCCTTATTATCCCTTATCCACTTGAAATCAATGGCCGCCTTCCACTGAGGCCTCGCCACTTAAAACGCGCAACCAAAACAAACCAGACACATTTATAAAAGAAAAAATAAAAGACAATACGATTTTGACGAGCGAAACAGGAATACCAGAGGAATCCGAGGCCTGAGTAGCCGGAATATCTTGTACGGTGGTGGAAGCGGAGAAGGCCCTGACCTGGAGAGGCTTTCGCGGTTGAACATGGAGGGAAAACAGACCTAGGGTTGCAAGAGTATTGGGAATTGGCTTGAGGAAGATGCGAGAAGTAAATTTAGAAAAGGTTACAGGTAACGCGGCGAATCTCAATGTGTGCAAATTCATCGCCGGAGCTCCTCTGCTGAGAAAGAAGAGACGACGAGTGATTATTACATAGTACCCAAGTTTTTTATCTTCTGCACTTTGTAGATTGCAGTCGAACGGCGTCGTTCTTGATCTGTGAGAAATTCGTACTATAGACATTATTTTCACCATTTTACCATCTTACCGTTTACAGCCTGCTATTTTCTATTTTCCGTATTCACTCGATAGTATGATGGGATGAGAAATTTGTGTCAAGGACCAATGATATTCATAGTTTGGCCTGACATGCGTTAAAATTCTTATTTCAATAACAATGAAATCGACGCCCACCGTACATTTTCAGGCCGAATCATCAGAATAAGAAGAAAAAACACAAGTCATTTAACAAAAGGAATAGACAAGTCATAGACGACGAAGACACACACACAAAGTCTATGATGGCTTGTAGTACTTGGTGGCCACGAAAGGCATCTTGGTGATGTTGCCTTCGTAAGGTTTCCCACGGACCAATATCTTGACTTTAGTCCCGTTCTTGTGCTGACCCGACTTTACATACCCCATGGCTATGTTCTTCTTCAGGTTCGGGCTGAATCCACCACTCGTGATCTCTCCGATCTTGTTCCCACTCTCATCATGGACCTCGCTATGCGACCTTGCGGGTGGTCCAGATGAGAAAAAACCAACCCTTCTGATCGTAGGTCCGTCTTGAAGCTGTTTGAGGATTACATCCGCACCAAGAAACCCGCCTTCGGCTCTTCTACGTTTCCCTATGGCCCATGTTAGCCCAGCTTCAACAGGAGAAATATGCTGCTCCATGTCGTTTCCATATAGGCAAAGCCCTGCTTCTAGCCTGAGACTGTCTCTTGCACCTAGACCCGTGAGTCTTACCTTACCCTCAGATTTCTCCAAGATTGCTTTCGCTAGATCCACTGCGTGCTCAGATGGAACCGAAATCTCAAATCCATCTTCCCCGGTGTACCTGAAAACCAAAACAGGCGCATTCATTATCTGTGAGATCTTCAGAACTCTTGAAATATTGTCTACTTGAACCACAAAACAAAAAGATAGCATAGCATTTGACTCAAAGCAGACAGTGAAACATGAGATTTTACCCGGTCCTAGTAAGGAAACATGTGGAACCATTAATGTCCATAATCTTGAAATGCCCAAAGTAAAGCTTGCTCAAGTCTTCTTTCGTCAGGTGTTGAAGAACCGAAGCAGCCAAGGGACCCTACATGGCAAAACTACAAGTATATAGAGCAATAACAGAACAACAAAAGGAACAATATTTTGGTTCAAATCAACAAACCTGTAGGGCGAGAAGAGATCTCTCGTCGTGGATATGCCACGAGACATCACCGCCTTTGGATTTGAAAGCCTTCATGTGTTCTTCAATGTGAGCCAAATCCTTATCCCTACAACCAGCATTCACCACCAAATAGATATGTTCACCTGTCACTTTGGTAATCACCGAATCATCAATGGCCCCTCCTTTCTCGTTTGTGAACACAGTTAAGCTCCCCGTTCCAGGAGCCAAACCGGCTACATCAGCAACCACAAGTGTCTCCAGAAAAGGAACACAATCTTTGCCCTTAAGGCTCAAACCACACATATGTGCAACATCAAACAAACTCCCGTTTTGCCTGCAGTTAACCGTTGAGTCCATGATCGAATCTTTGTACTGAATTGGCATACTCCAACCAGCAAAAGGAACCATCTTTCCGCCATTGGCGACATGGAAGTCGTAAAGAGCGGTTTTTTTCAGGTCAGCTTCAGAAGCAAAATAGCGGCATGACACAACCTTCTTGTCAGATTGAGCAAGACGACGGGTGATGGATTGCCCAAGCTGCCATAGACTCCCACCTCTCATCTTCTCGTCAAGCTATATCACAATTTGATTCAAGAATAATCAAAATCAAAAACCTAAATGCATCTTTAGATTAAGTATATTTCATCCAAAGTAATACTCCATGGATTGACATTGATAATTCGCTCGAAACAAGTCCAAAGACAATCTATAGACAAAAAGAGAACAATTTGAGCTGTGAATAAGAAAAGGAGTCTCATATAAAAGCAATACAATCTATAAGCAAAAAGAGAACAATTAAAACTCCAACTAAGATTTGGATTCATTATATAAAATCTGAAACAATCTGAGAACTTAGTAATCGCAATGAGATCGAACTCCCACTTTCTTAAAGAAGAAGAAGAAGAAAAAAACATCAACAAATGTTGTGAATAAAAACATAAACACTGGAACGGGTCGCTTAGAAATCTTACAAAGGTTGAGTCTTCGCCTCTGGAGGAGCTTCTTCCAGATTCCTAATACTGCTTTGGAGTGACTGATGATTCGCAAGTAAAATGTCCGTATCAATAGCAAAAGGGCTTTATATATTTCTAGGGATTAAAAAGTTTAAAAATTGAAAATAAATAGAGAATTGAGGATTAAAATTGGAAGAAAAAGGAAGGGGTTGGTGGTGGAGGAGGAATCATCAGCCAAACGAAGAAAAGACCAAAGCAACCGCATCCCCATTGAGTGGCAACTATTGTTCTCATCTTTATCTTCTTCTTTTTATATTTGTAAAATCAAAATAAACATATATTTTATAGCATTTTTGTAAGTATTTCAATTCACTAATCTGATACATTTGCAAAGTAATATTTTTCAGTTCTTTAGTATATACAGTATGAGCTACACACACAAAAAATGAAGAAATGATTCGGAATCACAAATTTTGTTGAGCCGGCCATAATTTGAAGATTAACAAAAAACTAAATTCTGTAAAAGACAAAGAAAAAAATGTTGTAATAAAATCTCAATCGGTAGTCAAAAATGAAATTTGGTTTCCTCAGAAACGAAATTATTTTCAGCATTTTGAGATGAACTGCACATAATTTCAAAAGGTTTAGATGAGTTTGTTCTTTAAACTATGTTTTGCCAAAATGTTCCTTATTTTTCTTGTTCTTTGTTTAAATTTAAAGGCACATATCGTTTAAATTTCAAAATGTTCCTTTCCCCAGGCGGAGAAGATCTTACATCGGAGACACTTATAATATGATCTACATCCGAATCGAGTAAACCGAAATGGTACTAAAAATTGAATTCCAGTAAACCGTTCATAACCGAAAAACACCAAAACCAGGTGGTGGACATATTTTATTCAGGCCAGGCCTATGGACATAATAGTTATTACCTCATAGACAAAATGAACGAGGACACACACTGAAACCACATATTATCGAAGATCAAATACTAAGCTAGTCTTCGTTTATTTATTTTCATTCATCACATCTTTTCAGATTATTAATATGGTTTCTTCTTAGCGTCGTGATCTCGACCATTATCATCACTCTTCTCATTTTAGTTCCTTTAAAAAGTCTTCGTTGTCTACCAAAACCTGTCATTTTAACAATCAAACCTTTTAAACAACGCTAGAAATGCATCTTCGATATCAAATCGATTCATCTCTTTCTCAGATGCAAGAAAATCCACAGAACTTTTTAATCGATTACTAACCGTTTTCCAGCCATCTGGATCGAGGAATGAGACAATCTTGGTGCCGAGTCCAGGGAGAGGTCCAGGTTCTCTAGTAATCTTTCCTCCCAGCTCTTGGTTGACTATCTTCACAACTTCACCGCTTTTGTACACATCATTGGTGCCTATTGCAATCTGTTTTATTGCATTTAATCACCAAAGAAATTAATACAAACCGGTTCAAAGACAACAGGAAACAGTAGCAATAGAGACATGTCTGAGCCGGGACCTGTGCATATGCATTGCCTTTTGTGTACTCAGTCACGCCGTAGTTATATGTCAGCTCTAAAACTATTGACTCGTGTTCTTCAGCATACCCCAGCATACCTATAGTGTACTGTTTCATCCAACAAAAAATTAGAAAAAAAAACTCGATAAGTCGCAGCATTAGCTTAAAAAAATAAATTTATTTGTCTACATTGCATCACTGATATTACTTCACCTTGTACTCAGGTCTCTCAATCCTTCTCAAAAGTCTCATCCCGAGGGCCTACAGGGAATTAGAAGTGAAGTAAACACTAGCAAAGACTATACAACATAAGGGTACAACCTTTTTTCGCTATATTACCTTTTCATAGAATTTAATGGAGCGGTCAAGATCACCAACACGAAGCATGACTTGACAGAGTGGTTCAGGAGTTGGACCTCTCTGGATAAGCTCAAAAGGGTAGCCGTCAGGGTCCTTCACAAATGCAATAACACTGTTTCCACCTTTGACTGGACCAGGTTCCCTAGTGACATTTCCACCCTTGGCACGGACAGTCTCAACCATTTTGGAAACCTAAAAAATGGCAATTTTATTCCATCTGTTTGTTCAGGGCTACATACGCATATCTTCATTCTCGATATCTAAATTCAAAGTAGGACGACTTACATCTTGAGTTGAAATGGCAAAATGCCCAAATCCAGTTCCAATATCATATGAGCTAACACCATAATCTATAAATATAAAGATATGTTGGACTCATTAAACATAAGAAGCAAGTAATTTTGCTTGTGAAAAAGTGGTTAAGTTGGTTTTAAAACAAGATCTGAAATGAATCAGTGCTAACAGAAGATGGAGAGTAAAGAGGGTTATACTATATGTCAGCTCCACAACGAAGTTGGATTCTTCAGGTCCAAAACCCAGAAAAGCATTAGAATACTTCTCCTCTGGAACATCTCTTTTCCTCAGCAGCTTCATACCAAAGCACTCAGTGTAAAACCTGGTGATAAATAAAGAATGTCTCAATAAATAAACAACTCCAGTAGCAGATAATGAACAATAAGGTATTACTGAAGCAGAAAAGAAAGACATACTCAATGGTGCGATCAAGATCACCAACGCGATAGACAACATGGAGAAAACGACGCTTATCCTTCTTTGGCCATTCCAACAACTCAGCATTTGGATCAGCAGCAGAAGCATCAGCCATTTTTCTTAAATAAAAATATACACTTGTTTCAGCTGCTTCTATTTTCAATAAAGAAATCATCACTGAAAGAAAACAAAATGAAACAGCCACGACATCGAGAAGTAATCTCATTCAATTCCCCAAAACTTGCTTGCTCCTGGAAATTTAATGAAAAACATCCTATAACCCATCAATTGTTCTCACTCCATATGATTTTCAACCAGTCAAGCCAAATGACTAAATTTAACACAAACGCAAAACTAAACTCTGCTGACATGAATCTCAAAACGATCAACAAAAAACGAACGGTTTAATTTTGTAATGATCATCACGGGAACACTTAGAGAGTCCACGAATCAAACTCCTCGGTTTCAATAGAACATTGCTTCTGCATCAACCTTCAACTGTTCACACAAGACAAAAAAACAAAAACAGATCCGAAAAACGCAGTATTGCAAGAACGAAATCCCTCAATGGAATCGAAGAAACAAAATTAAATCACACAAATTAGAACGTGATTCGAGAATACACTCATAGCTAGATAGTTCATCAGCACCAAAAATTCACCTCGGAGAAGATGTAATCGAATAGCTACCAACTGGACTTGGATATTGTTCGAAAGAGGCAAGAAATCGTCACTTAAAAACAATTGCTAGGTCACCGATAACTTCTCTGCTACTGGCTGTGATATAGTATGATCATCACAGACGTATTTGAACCGTTAGATAGCTGCATTATTGTTATTGAACGACGGTGAGGTTACCACTTAAATCTAACAGCCATTGTTATACACGTGGTCTTATACAAACGATCTTTTTGGTCGGCAGAAACTATAGTGAAAAGTATGTCCGTATATATCACACAAAACAACTCCAAAATGTTTCGGAAATTTAAAATAATTTTCACTACATACCAATAAATATTTGTGTTTGTTATGAATCATCGAGATATTCTTCAAATTCACTCAAACCTCCCCAAATCTCCAGTTAACCAAATCAATTTTAAAAGGATGTTTAGTCCGATATATTCTTGTAACTTCTTCTATTCATGTATAAAAAGCTACAAACATTATTTTACTACGATTGATAAGTTTCTTGTTTTCGGTAGACCATCTCATCCTGTAACTGTAAGTTTGTTGGTGCTATTACTTGTAGAAAAGTCCTCATTTCTTGAGTCGAACCGAAAGATCAGTGTTATGTTAACAAGCCATACCTTTTGTAATGAAGATTATGAAACTAATCACACGTTAAGACTATCATTTAGAAACTGAGATTGATTGGTATAAGAGGGTTTAGTTTCAGACAGTGACCACGTTATTCACTGATCATAAGATTCATAACTGATCTCTTTAATGTACAAAACATGTTCTTATCAGAAGCTGGACGAACTGTTTTTGTCTCAGCAATGAAGAGTTTGAAGCTAAACTTCTAAGATGAGAAAATGGTAAAAGAAGATTTCTTGCGATATACCAAAGCAACAAGCCTGGTTCTTCTGTTGAGTAATATTCACATGATTCTGCGTGGTATGGTAGCGAAATCAATTGAAGATTTTCCCTTGGTTATCTGACTAGATCCATTGTATAACACCCAAGGATACGGATGAAGCTTGTGAATTCCTACAAAACCGAAAAGCAAGATATTTAGAATCGGTTAGAGTTAGGACCGGCTATAAAAATTTGGGGGTTTGCAAGTACTTAGACCTGTAGATGGCCAAGGGCGTGCTGAGCACGTGCTTCAGCCATTGAAGCTTCAAAATCAATGTAGAATAAGTAATCAAAGTACCTGTCATCATCACAAAAGAATCACTCAACTAGTTCTGAAAAAAATGTGTTCGTGCTGTGTTAGAAATCTACTTACTTGGCACTTCCATTGTTACAACCATCAACTACTCTTAGCTGTCTTCGTTTCTGCGGACGACTTTCTATCTAAAAAAAGAGTGAAAATTACATTATATATTCCAATTTTCGGAATGAATTACTGATAATAATATACAACTTTTCCTTGGAACTTACCTTGGATAAGTTAATGCTTCGTAAAGCAAAAACAGCCAGGGCCTTGACCAGCACTCCAGGTCCTTCTTCTAGCGAGAACACAATACTTGTCTGAGAGAAACAGAAGCATTACTATTGGTAATTAAAAGTTTCAGCCGATTTCGTATATAAAATGTGATTTTAATTACCTTATATGGTCGATCTGTTCTTGGAATCGTAGGCTCTCTGGCAAGTATCAGAAAGCGGGTCACATTGTTAGCATCATCCTGAAAACATTCAAAATATAACTTGATATGTTTAAACACCTTCGTTCTATGTAATAATCTTTCCTCTTAATGATGAATATTTCCATACATTAACATATATCTCTAGCAAACAAAATTATCAGTAAAGTAGTGGATAGAGAGTAATTGGTAATTACTTGAATGTTCTCGGCGATAATATGTAGACCATATATATTTGCAGCCCGGACACTCGCGATTGCTCCTACATCCCTCTTACCGCTTGAAGAAACAGTCTGAACAAACACTTAATGTTTGATTATTTCACTGTGTACAAACTAAAATTTTAAACCTTTTATGTAAATTGGCTACAATAACTCGTTATCTCGAGCTGTCACCTGAGCAGCAGTGGCAGTGTCTTTTGCAGAAATTCTCTGTATGCCTAATTTGTTAAGTGAAATCACACATTGATCAAGCGCCTGGGGAGATAGTCGAAGAAAGAAGAAAAGTACTCAATTCAGAGAACTTAGAAGCGCTATAAAAGGAAATGGTAGCAGAAGAACCTGAGGATGGCTTAGAACATATTTAATATCTTCTTTTCTAACACCAGGCACTCCCAAGAGACAATGATTCACAGGCAATTGCACTTCTTGGACAATGTGAAGCCTATGACGAAGAAGCAAATCATAATTACGGTGGATACTACCACCCACTGAATTCTCGATCGGTAATACTGCTTTATCCACCAACCACAGCTCAACAGCCTGAAGAATCGATCATATAGTAAAACATGATACCTTTTCTTGTGGGTATGAATACATTAGAGGTGACAGGTAAAAGCAAAACCTGGAACGCAGCTTCAAACTGTTCACATGGCACAGTTTCACAATTTGGATATGCTTTTAGTGCTGCTGTCTCGCTATTTGCACCAGGTATGCCCTGCAATTGGAGGATGTATGTAAGCACAAGAAAATGGAAGAAGAAAACACAAATTTGCAGTGAGGTGCGGAAAGTACTTTCACCTGAAATGAAATTCGCACGTTTGATTCATCGCCAGGAGAAGGATAAAGACTATTTGCAGTTAGAGGTTCTGCAATTAACTTTAAATGTTAGTGCTTGCATTGGCGAGAGATTAATACCAATGAGGATATGACAGACAATGCATTGACTTCATAATACTACTTGGGCGTGGTACATTACTCTTCATTAACAACAATTGGAACAGCTGAATATCGTCCTCACTTAAATATAGATCGATAACACGTGCAGATGCAAATGACAATGATTAATCCATTGATGAGACCACAAGACAAGAAAGATTGATCCATTTACAAACATATCGAGTACTTCATTTTCAATACAAATGGATCAAGTCTGTAGCAGGGCATCTGTCGCAATGCAAATGACAATGATTGATCCATTTACAAGAGTACACGACAAGAAAGATCGAATCCGAAACATCAAATGCAGCTACTATATGGGAAAAAAGAATGTCGTATTAACAATGCAAATGTTAACATCAAGTGAATCTAAGACATATACCATTCTTGCAATCAAGAAATCGACATTGACGACAAACAGTAGTGAAGTCAAGCCATAATTTAGTACACTCGCATGCGTATCTGTAACAGCCGAAGCAACTCTTAAATTCAGAAGTCCGGAGAACAAAAGTTCAGAGGAGAAATACATTGTATTTCAAATGTCCAGCACAGATTCTATGTTAAACGATGCAAGGAACATGATCATTGTTATCTGTTCAGACATCAATGCGATTGGTAAGAATGTGAAACAAAGATTCTTTAATGATTGGCATATGTACCGGCAATATCTCTTAGAGCATATATACCTGCAATGATTTCTCATCTCCTTAGACAAAGGATCCCACAAGTCAAAATTCAGCTAAACAATCCCCTAAGTCTACAATTCTGGAATGAATGATCGCAAGAAAAAACACAAACAACCAATCAACATTTCCACGTGAAAACCATAAAACAACATGTCAGTGAAATGAAACTGAACAGGGAAAGAAGGAACAAGATGACTCACTAGGAAGCATACTCAAGTCTCTGTGAAAAGTAACCGACTCGGTCTCCTCGCTCAGACCCATTTCATCAGAGGTCTTTTTGATTTTACGGCCGTAAGGAATCTCGCCTTCAATGGCAGTGACGGGTCTCTGGGAAGCTGAGAAGGAGCATTCCCAGAGACAGAAACGACGGCGTTTAGCGTCGAATTCGGCGAGACCAACCAGAGGAGAACGATGAGTCGTTTGGGGACAAACCCAAATGGGAAAACACTTCAAACTCATTAAAAAAAAGTGGGGAGATACGACGAAATCGGCAATGTGAATTGTGAAAGAGAAATTTGGAGGAATTAGGTGAACAAAAGTCAATGGAAAGATGGGTTAAGTAAGAAAGAAAAGAGTCATAGGGATAATATCAAGTCACAATGAAAAGTCTGAACTTTTTTCGCTTCTCTGGAAGGTCTATCAAACAAGAGTAAACTCAGAGAAACTACACTTGCAAGACGTTACTTAGATTCACACACACAAATATATATACTAAATAATTTAGTAACGTTGGCCGACAGAACATATACATTTCTTTCTGTCAACAATAAATAATTTTGTTGACGCATGTGCTGACAAGTAAATGCCGAAATGTAATGTTTTTACTTTTTCGGTAGGCATTAAGTTTGAGAAAGAAAAAAAGTAAATGGTTAAATGGGACACTTGCAAAGATATATCATATTTGTAGTTTTATTTATATGCATATATATAACTTAAAAACATTTGAATACAAGAATTTTTTTTGAACGGTAACGTAAAAAATTTCCTATACTTTTTGTATATTTTTCACAAATTAAAATAGGATTTTCTACTAAAAATTGAGAACAAATACTACAATTAACTATATAAAAAAAAATACCTCTTCCGGATGTTAGACTTTTTTCGTCAACAAGATTATTAGAGATTTAAAATGGTTACTAAATAAAAATGTAATTTAAGGATATTTTATAATTAACTAAAATCTAAAAGAATTTGAAATCATCATCAAATTACCAGAATTGATATGTTGTTAGAATCGATAGCTGGAATAAGATTTATATATAATAAAGGATTAAGTTTTTTTATTGAGAGTGAGGTTTTAGGCAGTTTTTAAAAACAACTGTATAATTACAAAAGTGAAACATCAAATTTTAGGCAGCATAAGCTCGTATTGTAAGTTTTGCAAGTAAAAGATGAAATCATTTGAAATGCCAAAAAATTAGTAATGGCTAGATTACTTGCTAGACAAGGTAGGGATACTCTGTTCGTCTCTGAAGAAGTTTTGCGGATCCACGGCAGTTTTCACTTTCACCAATCGATCAAAATTCTCTCCGAAATACTTCCTTCCATAAACCTCTGCTTCTCTGTAACTATTTGGGCCATGGCTATTAACCCCAATATCGAGATCCCTATAGTTGAGATACGTGTATCTAGGGTTCTTGGTCACAAAAGGAGCCATGTAGCTATAAAAGCTTTTCGCTTTCTCCAAGAAACTGCTTTCAGCTTCGGTTCCCGGATCTTTCCAGTTCATTGAATGTTGGACTTTGTAAAGCTTATTCCTGTGAGGGAATGGAGTCTCCGACGTAGCCACCTGGCTCATTATCCCTCCGTAAGGATTAAACACTAGACCGATTTTTCCAATTTCGATCATCTTCTTGAACAAGAAATCTAACCCGTCTTTGGTGATCTCTTTATCGACATAATCCGATTTCCGTTTCAGAAAAGATGCTGTATCTGGGTTTCGTTCCAGTAGAATCTCGGGTTTAACCTGTGTGGCGTTATCGTTATTAGCCCACCACAACACTGACTGTATCCAAGTAAGTTCCGTACAATTCTCTTTCGTCAGACCAAGCTCTGGGAAATCTCTTGTTAGCAGAGGCAAGACATCGCTTGACTTTCCCAGGTACAGAGCCACCACCGAAGCTCGAACCGTTTGGTTTTTGTCTCGAGTCACGGGCTGTATCAATAGCCTCATGAATAGACCTGGATCGGTCTTGGGTGCAACGAACTGCCATTTATGAACCATGTCGAGGGCATTCTCGTCCAGGTTTTTCTCTACTCTGAAAACGGTAACTGTTTCGGGAACGGCCACGAGTTTGATCTTGAAAGCTAATATCACACCGAAGCTCGCGCCGCCTCCGCCTCTAATCGCCCAGAACAGATCTTCTCCCATCGATTTCCGATCAAGAATCTGTCCCTTAACGTCCACAATTTTGGCGTCGGTTACGTAGTCAACGGAAAGCCCGTATTTTCTAATCATGTTTCCGTAACCACCGCCACTAATGTGACCACCGGCACCGACGGTAGGGCACACTCCTGCGGGAAAACCGTAGACTTTGGTTTTTTCCCAAATCCTGTAATAAACCTCACCGAGTGTAGCGCCGGCTCCGACCCAGGCGGAGTCGCCATCGACGGTGATGTTACGGAGGTTCGACATATCGAGGACGAAGAAAGGAAGTTTAGAGAGATAGGAAACGCCTTCGTAGTCATGGCCGCCGCTTCGAGTTTTCAGTTGAAAATTAAGCGATTTGGTGCAGATGATGGCGGCTTGGACGTGGGTCTCCGAACGCGCCGCGATTACAATCGCAGGTTTTGGAGACGTGGTTGTGTTGAAACGCGCATTTCGGATGTAAGCGCGTAGGACTGGGGTGAAAGCGGGGGCGGTTTGTGGTAAAACGACGTCGGATAATAAGTCAGGAGTAGTTTGTGTTTGGTTTGTGAAACATTGGAGAAAGTTTTGATAGATTGAGTTCGAAGAATCGGCTGCAAGAGAAGTGGAGACGACGAACATGAACAAGAAGACATAAATCAAACAAAAGAGGTTCATTTTTTGTTGTTAATTGATTGTGTTTGTTTGGGTATTTTGCTGTGGTTTATATAGGACATGAAGTCTTGAAACTTTTAGCTGTGATTCTTATCTTTGTCCATGTTTAGGGTTTGTTATATTTATATAGTTATATTGGTCAAAGATTTTCTTAGTTCTAATTTTGGTTTATTTTTCTGGTTTATAATTAGTCGATTGTGATTAATTTACTATTATGTGGAAACTACGTATAGATATAGTTGAATGTAATGCTTGGTGTTTCTTTCTAATTGTTTGATTTTGATTGACAAAAATGAAAACCAAAATAACATTCTACACGATGATTTATAACTCTGAACACACAAAACAGTGACTTGTTTTCCATCAAAGTTCATAGCTTATTCTACTTTTCAAGTTCTGTCAACGTAAATTAAAACGTACTATCACATTTCTTATAGTTCTCCGACGCCTTGTCTCAGTCTGCAACTAACGACGTCGAATTTAGAGACTCTTCTAGTTGTTTTTTTATATGACTTCCTTTGCTGCATTTAGACGTGATGTAATTTTACAAGAGAGATCTGACAGATGTGTGGGGCTTCGATTTCATGTACAGTAAACTTAATGCAATGTAGATGGGCTTCTGCAAGCAGCCCGTAACGGTATCTAGTTGGGTTTGAAAGCGGCATGTAAAGGCATAAAGCCATCAGTTGGGTTGCCATCAGCCCGAAACGGCATCTTATTGGCTTGCAAGCGACCCGTAACAGCATGTAATTGGGCTTGCAAACGGCCCGTAACGAAATCAAGTTGGACTTACAAGCGGCCCTTAACGGCATCAAATTGGGCTTTCAGGCGGCCCGTAATGGCATCTGGTTGGGCTTGCAGGCGGCCCGTAACGGCATCTGGTTGAGCTTGCTAACGGCCCGTAACGGCATCTGGTTGGGCATGTGAGAGGCCGGTAACGGCATCTAGTTGGATTTGTGAGCGGCCCGTACCAGCATCTAGTTGGGCTTGTGAGCAGCCCGAACCTTGGGCTTGTGAGTGGCCCGTAGCGGCATCCAGATGGGCGGCCTGGAAGCGGCCCGTAGCGACATCTAGATGGGCCTATGAGTGGGGCCCGTAAGGGAATGTAGATGGGCCTGTAAACGGCCCGTAAAGGCATGTAGATGGGCCTGTCAGCGGCCCGTCAGGGCATGTAGATGGGCCTGTGAGCGGCCCCTAACGGCATGTAGATGGACTTGATACAACCCGTAATGGCATGTAGATGGGCTTGATACACGTAACAGCATGAAAATGGGCTTCTGAGGCGCGTAACGGCACTTACGTAGGCCTATAAGCGGGCGATAATAAATGGGCTTATGAGCGATCCATAACGGCATATAGGTGGGCCTGTGAGCGGCCCATAAGGGTATATTTAGGCGTCTAAACGACATATATTTGGGCCTTTCAGCGGCATATAGTTAGGCTTTCTTGTATGAGGCCCATGCTTGTTTGTAAGTAACCCATAGCAGCATATAAATGGGCTTGTAAGCTGTCCATAGAGAAATCTATGAGCGGCCCATAACGGCACAGAAATGGACTAATCTTAATAATAATGGGTTCATGGGCAGCCCGGGTAACAGAGAC
This sequence comes from Pugionium cornutum, assembly GCA_018901935.1. Lineage (NCBI taxonomy): Eukaryota > Viridiplantae > Streptophyta > Magnoliopsida > Brassicales > Brassicaceae > Pugionium > Pugionium cornutum. The sequence goes on along the minus strand of CM032155.1, from coordinate 2,778,218 downwards.
CATACCGTGGCGACGTCGTCTCCTCCCGCACCAACGACGCAGCCAGGCCACAAGAACCGATGATAAATACCGCAGCAATACCTTCTATTCTCTGACCAAAGAAAATCGCAGAAGCTGTTTCATCTGCATTACTCTAGTTCTCTCGATCTTCTCCTCGTAGACGGAACAGCTGTGTTCTACTTCTGGTTCGTTCCGAAGCTCCCATCCTACAGCGTCGATTATTTTCTTCTCGTCGGATTCAAATTTCCGACGATCCTTACGGCGCGTCCCTCTCTGCCATATTCACTAGCTTCAAATAATAATTCTCGAAAAAAGACTATGATGGTCATATTTTGTTACTGATATCAACTTTTCTTTCAGCCACAGCACTACCTGCTCCAATATTCACAGGTACCGCAAACATCAACAAAGAATGATCTGCTACCATAGATATTAAATTCTACAAAGGATTCCAGCATATTGTTCTTGATACGTAGAACTATTTAATAAATAAAAAAGGAGCCTAAAAGAAACCAAATCTTGAACATTAGTAGTAAATTTCATCACAATATTTTGTACATCTTCGATTCTAGTTGCATATCCTTTTTTAAATATGCTTTGAAGCTTTATTGATTCTGAATTTTGTTCTGATGGACCAATCCGGTTTGCCTTAACCATGGTTTAGTTTACAATTGTGATTTAACTTAATATTTAAGAAGACTCGACCAGATAGATGCAAGAAAAGAAAAAAAAATTCTCCGTTCAACTCCGGTAGGTTTCTCCTCTTTCGCTTATTCTTCTCTTCTTTTTATCTCCGGCGGTTTCAGACTGATTCCGTTGGTCTAAGGCTTGGATTTTGCCTATAACCGGTCTATTGATTCAATTATTTCAACTGAAAATTCCAGACGGCGGATTCTGTGCCGTGATAAGAAAAGAAACAAACCCGTGAATTCTTGGCTGTTTCTACGACTTGGGATTGCGAAAGCAATTGTACATTTGCAATCTTTAAATTCCTATCACAAAGGTGTAATTTTTAAAAATGACTTAGCTTCCATTGCCACCGCCTTGAATTTTGCTTCTCTTTTATCCCCTGGGACTTTGATTTCTCTTATTCAACGCTTAGCGAGAACGAATTCAGAATTTTGGGGGTTTAGGGTTTCCAAATGCATGCCTAAGATTTAGATTTTACGGGCTCTTGGTTTATTCCTTTTGCAATTTCTCCGTAGAGAAGCAATTGTTATAACTTGAAATCTCATATAATCGTATTGATTGATCCTTGGTTTGAGCAGTTTTTGATACTTGGGGAGGATCTAATGGATAACATTGTGGACTCATTGAACAAAGCTTACGAGATGTTTGTTGTTGCCTCGGCCAGTGTTCTTGAGTCTAAAGAGAGTGCGGGGGGACAAAAAGCTTCTCTCAATGATACTGCATTGGAGAATTTCAAGGAGAAATGGGAACTGTTCCGCGTGGCTTGTGATCAAGCCGAGGAGTTTGTGGAGTCTGTGAAGCAAAGAATTGGATCTGAGTGTTTAGTTGACGAGGCTACTGGTTCTACTGCTGCAACAGGACATTCAGGCCAAGCAGCAGCTGCCGCTGGTGCTGCGACTAGTCTTCCGCCCATTAGCGCAGTAAGGCTTGAACAGATGAGTAGAGCGGTTCGATGGCTTGTTCTTGAGCTGCAACGTGGCTCTGGTGTAGCTGCTGGTTCTGTGCATTCCTCTTCTTCGGGGTTTGATTCTAGATTCTCTGAAGACTCGACTCAATAGAGTAACTCCACACACAACTTTCAAGTTCCAAGTACTCATTCCTAAAAATGCAGCTACTTAACTCTGGAGTCGTTGTATGGAGACTGTATTTTGTCGTGGGAGAGTGGCCTTTGTCACTGTTATATTATGTTATTTCATGTGATTAAACCAAGCAGGAAACAACGCTTGGGTTTAATTTTCAGCACTTTCGACAGCTACTAATGTGCATTTAGTTCTGAAGCTGAAGCAGAGAGGCTTGTCTATTGTTGTGTTTCTTCATATGTTAAGCTTATGTTGTTTTAGTAAATCAAAAACAAAAACTCTAAATTTGATCTTATCTTTGATTGATCTGCCTTAACTTTTAAATTGATAAAGAGTTTGAAGCCGAGACGTCTCAGACTTCGATACAGAGCTAGTTACGAAATCTAGAGTGATTGTTGATAAGGTTTAAGCAAAATATAAAGCAATTTAGTTTTCTGTTTATGCACAAATGTAAGTTACAATTGTTCATATTCAAATGAAATTGGAAGCTTTAAATATGCAAAGAGCTGTCTCTGTGAATTGTCCTGTATGCTTTTTCAGTACTCTGTTTCCAATAAACCATCAATGAGACCGAACTCAAGCGCCTGCATAAAAAACAAAAATAACGGTATAGAATGATTATGAGGAACACAACAAAGACAAAGTTTAAGAGCCATGGTGAGACCTGTTTAAGTCCTAACCGGTGAGCCATATATCTCATTAGATCTAAATCCGGAATTCATGTGCTAGCTATGATTGGTGATATTAACTTAAAGAGGATATAAGTGGCAAATTACCTCAGATGCGGATAAGAACCGATCTCTTTCAGTATATTGCTGCACTTTCTCAAGAGTCTGTCCAGTGAAAGCTGCATACATCCTGTCAATTTTCTGCACGTAGAGACAACAAAAGAGATCAAACACATCAAAGATTCAACTTTTTAACTCCCAAGACTCACTCTTCTCCATATTCTTAGAACAAGAAAGCATGAGAACAAAGAAATACTTACTTGACGGGCTTCAATGGCTTCATTCACCTGTCTCCTCACGTCCTCTACATGACCCTGCAAAATTTTGTTAGAAAGAAATCAATTAAGTTCATATGCATATATACCATTCCAACAAGGAGAATTCAAGAGACATACACCACATCCAGTTTGCGGTTGATGTATCATGACACGAGTATTTGGCATTGCATATCGCATTCCTTTTTCACCTCCAGCAAGAAGAAGTGCTCCTTGGCTTGCAGCTACTCCAAACGCCACTGTTCCAACTTTAGGCTTTATCTAAAGATCAGTTTCGAGCAAACTCGATAAGTTAAATTACCACAGTTTTTGGGTGGTGGAATCGTTATTACGGGAAAAAACCTTACCCAAGACATACAGTCATAAATTGCTAAGACAGAGTAGGTGCTGCCACCGGGACAATTCAAGTAAATCTGAAACAGAGATTGCTTCTAAGTAAATATGAGACTATACTTTATTGAAAGGTGGATTGGGGAAAAGAGCTTTCGGCTAACCAGGATGTCGGATTTATCATCAATAGATGCGAGGGTTACAAGTTGAGATATGACTCGCTGAGCAACCTGTGCATTAATTGGTTGCCCGATGAAGATTATGCGGTTACGGAATAACACAGAAGAAAGGTCCAAAGGTCCTCCAGGGGTCATCACTGAAGGCATTACAGGCGGGTTTCCTTTTTTCGCCTCTATCACTCCAAATCTAAACATCGCAAACAAAGTCGGTTAAATCGCACTGAAAAGAGAAAGGATCTATCAACCAAATCATAAGAAAGTCTGACACGATATATGGTTCTTCAGTTGACATTTTGACATAGTTCTACGATGTCTTAACAATCAATCTAGCTAATCGGATATCGAGAGAGTTAGAGACTTAGTAAGAATGTCGTGGAAAGGAAAGGGAATGAGCAACTTCAATTAAACGGTGAGAACATAAACTGTAATAAATGGTGAATATTGATGCAGAAGAAAGTAAACCTTGAATCAATGCTACGAGGATCCTTGTCGTCAATCTTAATTGGGGATCCAGAAACATTGCTCGAAAGTCCTGAAAGCATCAACCACAACCTAAAGCTCAGACTATATAAACAAATACTCTTCAACATCAAACAACTAGTAATAGCAAGCAACTCGGTTCCAATACATAAAAAAACCATAAACCTTCAAAGGCTTTAAAGTTACCAGCTTTCAGAGAATTGTCATACGGACTCGACAGCGCAGAAACAATACGTCTTCTATGATTTCTACAGAAATCAAACGACCAAAAAAAGAGAAGACAAATTTAGGGTCACGAAGTAAATTTGACATGGAACAAATTCGTAACTGAAGCGGAAACACAATCATGTAAGAATGTGACTGAGTTTAGAAAGATAGTACCTTTGATTGTGAGATAGATACGAAGTGGTTTTAGGGTTTGGAGTTCGAGAAGAGAAAGAAAGACCGAGAGCAGGAGAAATTGCCAAACCCGCCATTACCAAAGTTCAAAGCTTTCTGGGACTTTTTAATGTTCAAAGAACCAAAAGACGATTTTTCGGATTCGGGCGTGGATAGATGACAGAAGAGGCGAAAAGGTTTAATGTTTGGACATGAACTAAAAACTGAAACTAGCAAAGGTAACAGCAAAGACAAGTCGAGAGCATCTACTTCATCTAGAAGGTCATGACTAATTAAAATTAATCACTTCATCAACTATAAACATATATTTTTTGGTTATTCCTTATTTCATCCTTTCTTTTTCAATTATTCCGTTTAAACTCTTTTGAGTTTGGCTATTGAAGAAGGATCTCTGGTCTTTGTTATCTCATTAGTTTTAAAGATAGGATGAAATATGTGAATTAGAATGTAAGCTAAATCTTTGAGATCTCTTTCATCAATACACACTTGAGAAATGTGCCTATGTGCTTTGTTGGTTACTCACTTGTGGGTGTAGACATATCACAAGTTGGTTCCAACATCGATCGACATCGATTGTGCTTCTTAATTTCTATGTTTTTCTCCTTTTCTGCTCTGTTTTCGTTATAGACTGTTATAATAGCATTTTTACACAAAAAAAAATGTAAAATATCTCATGTAAAAGTGCAAACAAAATGCATTTATTTTTCAATAGTTAAATTTAAAATATTTTGGACAGTTGACAAAAAAATTATTTGGAGATAAATTAAGAGACATGAGAAACATGGTCCTATATGAACATGCACTTTCATGAATTTTTTGAAGAACGATGAATATGTTTTTCAATAGGTACATAAAACATATGTTTGCTTTTAAAAAGAAATATTAAATAAATGATAGGAACTTAACAAGAACGAAATAAATAAAGGATGGAACAATATTTGGAAAACTGAGCCATATTAATTTCGTTATTCAAATTAGTATATTAGGAGTGTTACAACGCCACCAACAACATGCCTTGCTTTCTCTTAATTACAAACTTCATTAATACCAATTTGAAAATTCGTGTTAACCTTTCTTCCTTTAATTAATCTTTATTTAAGTTACTAATCTTCAAAACCAAAATAAAAAGAGTTATTGTTTTATCTTTCTTTTTTTGCCAAATTAAAATTTTATTTTGAATAAATATCATTGTTTACATAATTTTTTTTTACAAAAGAAAAACAAATATTGAAAAGGGTCCAATCAATTTCTGATGAATCGAGATTATCTACGGCCTAATTTCCTGATCTTCGTTGATATTTGAATTGAATTCCATGAAATTGTGCAGCCTATTGTTGAATCATTAAAATATATTTTTGGAGATGGTAATTTATGGATTTATGGTTAACAATATTATTTAGACATAAATTATTACCCTCAAAAATAATATATCGAAATCTCAATGTCCAAGTAGTTTGAAGTGCCCAAATCAAAGGTGATAATTTGGATTCCACAATTGAAAACCGACCGTTATATTTACCCATTCCAACAAATTGAAATAAACCGCTATCATTTCGCATTATCCAACATAACCCCGACAATAAAAATCAATCCATATGTATAGAATCGTAATTACATTTAAACCATCTTTGAAGAGGAGATGTCCACCAATTAGTAATAGGATTTAGAGATATATTAGTTGAAGACCCCTTATTTGAATCTGATGTTGTCAGAATTTCAATCCACTCTGTCATATTTTGAAACCATTGGTCCAATATAAAATCAAATGATATATCTTTATTATTTTATTTTTTTCAAATGGATGATTGGGTTATATTTACTAACAAATATTATTATTTTATTTTGAAAAAGGTATTTCATAGAAACAGGTCAAATTTAATAAGCCAACCTCCTTTGTGTGGTATGGGGGTTGTTGGTCTAATTTAATGCATGTCTCTTTGCATTGCCTCTCGTCTTCAACCATCTCCATTTTTATATCTTCTTCTTCACTTTACAGTCCCATACACTTTATAAATAGCCTCATTCTCTCTTCTCCTTTGATTCTTCAAATTATTACTTTGGTTTTTTCACGTCGTTCGAATTTTAATACGATCAGAGTTTTCCGACTACTCTCACCGGTTAGTGTCGAATTCGTTTTTATGTGTGTTTTGATTTAATAGTTGATGTTATCTTTTTGTTGGTTCGATGGTGTTCTGGAGACAACATAGTCGGATGAGACCACTACAAATAAAAACATGGTAATTTTGTATGTAAGATAATGCGAGATATTAGTGCGGTTCAATCAAATAATCGTGCTCTTAATTTATAGAGATCGGTTTAATTCGATTGAGCCGTGCCAATATCACGCATTAAACCAAAAGATGCCAAAGATTGTGGTTATTATAACCTTAAAAGGTACGTTTCAATAACTTTGTTATGTCTCGATTTTTAATAGTATACAAATTTGATAATTCTTGCACTTGTTTCTGGTTTTAGATTCCCTGCAGAGTCGAAGGTGTCCAATCCAATTTTACCAAGAATAAACATCAAACCTAATTACATCTACGATAATTACTTCTACTTTTAGGAACTATATTTAAGCAAACAAATTAGGAACATGGTTATTAGCAAAAGTAATAGCTAGATGTCATTTTTATTCGTGGTTAACTATCAACTTATAAGTTTTGATTTATCTGCACTTGTGTTATTTATTTTATAAGCTTTTTTGTTAATCTTACAGAAACTAAGATGATTGGTTTTGTACTTATTCTCAATAAGTTTGACATTGTTCCACATTTTCAGAAGTATGCTTGCGAGTTGCAATAACATGAATAGTTTAGTATCTATGCTCTTTGTTCTGAGAGATGTACGGATGTGAATCTAAGTTTAAAATACTTAGGTCTAAACAAATTCAGTATAATCTTAAAACGAGAAAAAGGAAGAAGAGAAAACATAGTCCCAAAAATAGATAAGAAAGAAACACAAACGAGTCCACAAGAGTAAATGAGAAGCAGAATAGAGGACAAGTGGGAATTAATAAGAAGCACAACAATAAGGACTCTTTGTCTGTCATAGGACAAACCAAATGAGACAAACATTATCTCTTTGCCTTTCATTAAACCACTTCACTAACTATTTTTTGCACACATTTTTTAAAATTCTAACCAAAACCCTAGCTAGCTATTATAGCCTATTACTAATAAGTAGTAAATATAAAAAAATTCTTGAACTTATAGGTTACCAAACACTAAATAAGAACCAAATACACAAGAAGACGAAGAGTCGCTTCAACTGAGAGAATGTTTGTTTTTGAAACAGAGCTCCTCTCCACAGCTTTACCAGACCATTACAATTCACTTGTAAGATTACTATTACTACAGAATGTTTTTGTGTGATTATTTTTTGTTTTGCTTTTGAACTGACGATACAGATATGTACATGTAGTAGACAAAAGAAGTATGACATTTTCCTTAGCTTTCCCTTAACAACAAAACTTGCATAAGTGGTTTTGATCAAAATGAAGCAAGTCACCGGTCTGGCTAAACCAATTTAATTAACACTCTTGTAAAAGGAATCTCGTTCTTCTAGAGAAAACGTGAGCGAAAAATCAGATAACAGTAATTAATCCCTCTAAACCCTAAAAGGGAGTTAAAGCCACAAAACTAGGACGAGGCCATTAAATGTACGTGTAATAAAACGAAGACATGATCCACGAATCGTGTCGCTTCACAAATCGCGATGAGTAACTCCTGCAAAGGCCAAGACGTAACCAAAAAACAGTTATATTTTCAAATACTAATAAAATTGTTGTTGAACCATGTTACTACTCATTATCACCAACCATTACGAAACAAAACAAAATACTGTGAAGCACGAAAAAAGTATTCATGCACCAACTAACATATTTGTGGCACACCAAGTTTAATTTAAATCTATTCTTGATTCATTGTGACATAAAAGTAAAATATAAAATTAGTGTAACATAGAATATCTTCGGAGAATATACTTTTGTTTGTGTGTTTAGCATAGTTTTATGAAGTTGGGTCTAAGTCCAATTGGGCCCCCATGACATCAGTATTAATAAAATTCCACTCACCCTTAATTACACATATATAAACAATTGATATCTTTTATTTGCTTTACCTTTCCTTTCACAAAGTTATTTCAAATGGGTTCTTCTTCCGATTCCCTTTTTTGAATCGGATATATTGGGTCAACCTTTACAGTAATATACAAACACATATCATTGAATTTATGTGTGTTAATTAGCAATGATTTTGGATTTGTATGTATAAATGCAAAGAATCAACGAAAGGAATAAAATTAGAGAGAAAGATGAACGGTGAAAAGAGGGTTTGAGTGAGATAAGAGCGGAAAGAGATGTTTTGAGCCCAGAAATAGAAATGAATGCTATGATATTATTATACTCTTCTCAATCAAATTCACTTTCAAAGGTCTTTTCTTGAAAAAGGCAAAGGCATAACTCTCAAAGCGATCAATCAGAAACATTTTTGACAAATTCCCTCTCTTATACTTTAACACAATACTCTCATAATAATTTCGACCAGACCAAAGAATGATATATATTATAAGATGCCATTTGATGATGACATGGACCATCATAATTTTATTTGGGAAAATAAATTGAAAATAGTGTCATTGTCTTCCTCGTGACCGCCCCCACTTTGAAGTGGATTCTTCGGACAGTTCACCTGTGGACACAATAATATTGCAAGGACACATCTCTTCTCGTTTATTATACAAATATCCCTTTCATATCATATTAACATCTTACCACTTAATTAATAGCTACACCTAATATATTACTCATAAATCAAGTCTTTTACTAAACAATTTCGGTGCTCAATCATTGATATCCTTGTTACGTAGTACCTGACATATACGAATTGGGTTTTACCGTTTAACAATTACTATTCATCATATTCAAATTATAAATTATAAATTATAAATCATATTCAGATTATTAATAATATTGCTCAACCTGGTGAATAGTGAAATTATAAATCTCCATTCATGCTTTTGGGATGTTGTACAAATTGATGACTCAAAAGGGAAAATTATACACAAAAATGATCACAGTTAACTAACTGGAAATCTGAAAGGAGAAAAAACTTTAAGCTATGGAGACGCTTGGGATTCAAGAAAGTTGCAATTTTTTTTTTATTAAATAATATATTACTAACTTAGCCGTAGAACCCTGTTTGGCTCCAAATCGCGTCGCGAACGCGCCTTAATTCTCGTCCTTTGAGTGTCCTTCCAACTCCTTCAAACACCGACGCGCCGCCGCCAGATTTCCTGCTCCGTCGCTTTTGGCTTTGTGCTAGGTACTCGTGCGGCGGCATCATCATTTCGGAGTCTTCCTCCTCTTCCTCCGATTCGTGTATCGACTCAACGGAGTTGACTCGGTAAATCTTACTCCAGTTTGGCACATTTACCGGCGCCGACGACGCCAATTGTCGCTGAATTCTTCTTCCTCCCTCCCCACTACCTCCGTCTCTTCCGCCACGTATCTGGTGCACAATCCTTGGCGACGATGACGTGTCCTGAAACGCTAGGGATAAACCACCACCCACGCGCCCATTTCTCATCACAGCATCGCGTGGACTCCACACACCGTTGGATTCCGGCATCTCCAGGCGATTCTCGGGACTGAGATCGACGGCTTGTGACCAGATGTCTTCCTCCGTTAGCTCCGATTCATCGGTGACGGAATTTCCATTACTATTACCGTAACTATAGCTGCTTCCCAGATACCTCTCGCTCTGGCTCATCGTTAGCTTTCGACCCCTTGCCATTAAAACTCTCTAATCTCAACAATTAATCACTAATTTGTTTAATTTATTACTCTAAGTATAATCTTAAGCATTCAGAGACTGAGTATTAGAGATTTCGCTATAAATTTTAAACGGAGCGAAATGGAGTGATTATTTATAGCATTTTTTCTGAGCAGAAAGGTCCAAAGGATGTGAAATAAGAAATAAAAATCTCAAATATATCACTATATTATAACTTTCTTACACAACAACCCATCAACATATTTTAAATCATATAAACCCCAAATTTAGTTTCTAAAATCTGGTGGTCCTTTGATGGAGTTTCCACCGTTCGATATGAATGCAACGAACTTTTAATTCAGACCATCTCTTTTGCCTTTGGTCAAATCAATGAAGAATCTCTGTGATTTCAAATCTAGAAAGTATGGGGCTTTTGAGAAAAATGAAAATAAGGAGGAGTGAATGGACAAATTTGAGAAAATATTTGGAATGATTTGTCTGAATAAATGTGGATAAAATAAGCCATCCCTTTCCCACACGCTACTCGGGGGCGCGTGCGAGGCAGTCGAGGGTTATGTTTATGTTTTGTCATCAATTTAATAGATAAAGTCTATCAAAATGCTTTTTTTGGGTTTAAAAAACTTATTAAGATGTTCTTCAGTCTAACGTTTGAGAATAAATTTAAATAAAACAAAGTCGACATAAATTAACAAAATTTTACATTTACGTTTGTGATTGATTGCGGACTAAACTATTTATCATTTTTTTGTGTGACTTTAGTCAGAATGATTTATCTTCAAACATATATATTAATAAAATGAGTACTCCATAATCGATATAACTCAAATCAGATTAATAGAGACTATCAGTTTTAGCATTTTTTTATCGTAAAGTTGCATTTTATATAAATTTTTTGAAAAGCTAAATAAATATTGCTTCAGGCCCTAAAAATGAATCAAAGTATCAAATGAATTGAGAATATATGATAAAATGTTGACAAACTAAAAGATACAAAAAATGCTTAAAAAGGAAAATTAAGATGTTGACGTTATTATAAAAATCTATAAAATAAAATTGAATAAATTAGTTTTGCAAAACAGTATTACTATGTGCTGAATTAACTTAAAATATCTATTTTTACTTACATAAAAAATAAATATATTTTACTTAAAAAATTAAAGATATTTTTTACTAACTAAGCCAAATAAAAATATAAAAATTGGGTCTTAAATTTTTAAAATATGAGAAAAGCATAAGTAATTGTCTTTCTATTATAACTATATTTATATTTACGTCATACATGATAATGATACGTTAATATGATATTTTTGTTAATAATATGTTAAATAAAGTTATTTTATTAAAATATTTCTTAAATAATATATTAAAGATAGGGTAAGCAAAACCATGATTATGTGGCATATACCAATTGCATCATACACACATGTAAATGTTGATTGCTAACTTAGTGTTTAAATCCAAAGTGGAACCAATAATAAATCAAAGTATATTTCACATTATAACCATTAATTAATTTAACCTATTGATCTTATTCAATAATAACTTTTAATTGATAATTAAAAGCAGCTCTCCGTTTTGTGACGTACTTAATACAAGTAAAGAAAGGGTCCCACCAGTGTCCACATTAAACGGCTGAGAATGACTGAATGACTTACTTAGGTTTTTATTAACTTATCCTTTTTTTATTTTTTCTACCAATCTAAAAATATTTTAGTCCCAAAATGTCATCTTTATAAACAAACTTTTTTAATTGTAAATAAAGTGGATTTATACACGTAAATGATTAAATCAACATATGCAAGAAAGGACTTTTTAAGTATTTTAGTGTCGTCACATTAAACAATTATGTTGTACTTTAGAAGACTTTTCTGACGTTTGTAAATCCATCGCCGTTGTAGATGAGTAGTGGTTCAACAAATTTGTTCCCACGCAATAGAGCTTAATAGAAAAATACGTACAAAATGAAGCATAGAAGCAGAGATACCATAAGAATAATGAAGACAAAAGATACAACAAATTAATTAAAAATAAAATTAAAAATATGGATATTAGTATATTACACGTCCAAATCAATGTAGGGATGTGTTTTAAATTTGGTAAATTGTGTTGTCCAATAATTTTGACGAGATTATTGGTATAAGAAGTCAAGTAGTTGTCTTTTTGCGAGTCGAATAAGTCATTATATGCTCACTCACTACCCCACAATAGACCCCTATCACCTCTAGAGAAATTGTTTACTGTATTTTTAGATTAATCTAACTTAAGTTTTATAACATTTTATAGCAGATAATGAAACTGATGATTGTTCATATTATTTTTATTCTTATGTGGATATATGTTTTTGTAAGCTTATAAGTATCAATTTAAGCCGGGTAGCAGCTAGAAAAATTAGCTTCTTCTAGTTGAAATGTTGTGTTTAATTCAGAAATATAACTTTTGGAGTTGGAAAATATAAAGAAAATAATATGATTGGCCATGTGTAAAGCCGTAACGCTGGCCAAAGATTGGATCTTAGATTCCATGGATCTACCAACCCAAAAAAAAAGACAAATTATGTGACATTTTATTAGTTACATAATATAAGAGCCAAAATACGAAAGAAAGAAACAAAATAAGTGATAAACGAATAAAACAAAAAAAATCTGTCATGTAAAATTGATAAATATATGTAAAAATAATTGATAAATACATGACGAATTTTTGCACGAAAAAGACATGACGAAGGCATCCACGAGAGGTAGACATTGATAATTTCATTTGTCTCTAACTGGCAAAGCTTGTGTGTTAATTTGATGAAAACATTTTATTTTATCACAATGTTTGTTTATTTTGCCGTGGATTTATAACATTTGGAAGATGCATTGGTTTTGTTAATCTTTTCCTTTTGAAAATGATATGATTAAAGTTGTTAGGTCACTTTATACATGTAACCATGTCTCAAAATACGTGGGAGCACTTTGACCGAATGTTTGGTTTATCAAGATAGAAATGTTTCTTTACATTTCAGGTTCAGATTCCAAAGTATAAAAAGTTGATGGATTTATGTAGTCTGGATTGGTCCCGGTCGTTGTGGGTTGATAAATTTGTTTTCGTTGAATTAGTTAGAATCATTGCTCAAACATGTGGTCCTCAGCATTAACTCATCGCTCTCATTACGATAATGTATATTAGCGATGTTCGTTTGTCAACCACAGATGTTGCGGCAGCGACCTGCGGTCAGACGCTGCGGCTAGACGTTGCAATATTATTGTTCGTTTGATCGCTGTAGATTGTCGCCGCAAGTTCGCCGCAGGTTATATCGCAATTGTTTGATCGCAAACGCTATAATTTCGCAGCGATTAAAATTTTTAACAGCAGTTTTGACCGCAAAAACCTGCGGTGGTCAAACGAACAACATTTGGCCGCATGACGTAGCCGCAAGTTCCTGCAACTACGAAACGAATAACCCTATTATACATTTGAGTAATTGATTGTTTTGGACCATGCTATTAGTAACTGAGTCTAAACCAAACAAAATCCAGCATTAAATCTCCATTTAAATTAGTACAGTCGCAGAAACAACAAAGCTAAAGAGCAAGAACAGTTAAAAGAAGCAGAAGAAACATCAAATAACAAAAGAGAGGGACAAAAAAAAACAAGCAGAAGCAAAAAGAATAGCAAATTGAAATGCCTTAAAACTTTGTCTTTAGGAAAGCTGGCGCCGCTTATAACGCACCATCACACTTCCTTTAACGCCAACCACCATAGCGTTCCAGTCGATCTCAGGGAAAGGTGAAACCAACTCAAGCTCAAAGTTCCTTAACAAATGACTCCATATGGCTTTGATCTGTAGGTAAGCAAACGGCTCTCCAAGGCACCCATGCCTACCTCCACCAAATGAAATGTACGAAAACGCCCCAGCGACTTTGTCCTCTTCTCTTCCTGGGGAGAATCTATCCGGGTCGTAGGTGTCCGGGTCTTTGAAGATATGCGGTAAGCGGTTGGCAAATGCAGGCGAGGTTGCAACGATGTGACCCTTTGGAATATCATAAATTTTTCCGTCTCGAGTTGTCACGCTGAAGTCGCTGTGCGAGGCTCTCAATAGCATGATCAATGGAGGGTGAAGCCTCAACGCTTCCTTTATGCAGCGGAAGAGAACATCCATCTCGGATAAGATATCGTGATCGATCTTGTTTCCATGCTTCTCAATCAAGCTCTTTTGCTCATCAAGCGCAGCCGAGTAGTACTCTTTGTATCTCATTAGATAAGCACCGGTCCACGTGGAAGTGATAGAGCTCGTGTGTTGTCCCGCAAACAGAGCAGCGATGAGCAAACCTGTTACCTCAGATTCGGTTGTATGTCTACCGTCTTTGTACTTTGATTCGATGAAACACTGTAACATGTCGTTCTCTGATTTTCCAGAGCGTTTTCTCGACCCTATGATTTTTGAGAAAATCTCAGAAAGCTTTTCACGGGCACGGTCCCGGCGGCGGTGAGCTGGAAGTGGGAGATATGGGAAAAGAACACTGATGGGAAGCATTCCATTGTCAAGGTCATGGAACAAAGCAGAGACATCATCAAAAAGCTGGTCACGAACTTCTCGACCCAGTAAGCATCTACTTGCAGTCAAGATGATGAGACGCTCCATAGCAGCCTTCAGGTCCACTTCACCACTCTCTCCCCATTTCGAGAAGTAATCCTGCCAAGAACATGGACAAGTATTCATAAATAAAATCACAGAAAGTTAGAAACTACTCAGTGGAACCTTTTAGGATAGATTCAGCTCCTCCTTTAGTAGAAATACCTCTAAAACGAATCCGAATACATGTTTTAATTTGGTATTAAGGAAGTAAAAACATGAAAATTGAACCTGAACTCATATACTACAAGCAAAAAAATTTCATTTTTGGATGCCAATTCGTTTACCTCAGCTTCAGTAACCATCATATCCACATAAACCTTCAACTTGTTGACTCTGAGTGCCTCGGTGAAGAACCGAAACTGCTCCTGGCGAACGGAATAGTCAACATCGAAAACAACTCCAGGTCCAAAAGTAGGCACATTGAATTGGTATACTTCTTTCTGGCTGAGATCAGATTCAGGAGCTTTGAAAAAATGTGCAGAGACTTCAGGACCAATGAGAAAAGTAATCTTTTTGTGAACAAGATTGACAGTGAAGACACTTCCAAGCTTAGGGTATTCCTCTCTAAGCATCACGATTGGGCCTTTCAAGAATCGGAGAAGGCTTCCGATCAATGGAGGCCAGGCTTTAAGAGTCGGAGGGAGACGTTGCTTCTTGGAGCTGGAGGTGAAGAAGGAGAAGATGAGTTTGGCTACAACAATGGTCCCCACGATGACCAAAACCGTATTTAACAACTTGTTATCCGAATCCAATTCCATTTTCTCGTTTGCTTATAACTGTGAAATCGAACAGCAGACAGTCAAAATTCACACACACAAAAGAGAGTAGTTAGCTTGCCATTTGAATCACGATGCAAATTAGATCCCGATAGAATTCCGATTAAATCCTGAGTGAGCTAATCTAGGCTAATAATTTCAACAATTGAAAGCGAATAACTAGTGAAGATCAACAAACAAGGCTTAGAAACCACATGAAAATGCGAAATCGCTTTTAAGAGAAGAAATCGAAGAAGCTTACAATGGAGGAATCAACCGATACGATGATCGAGTTTCAGAGACGGCGCGTAGGGAATAGCGAGGAAGAAGAAAACGAAGAAACGGCTCTACGGATTTGCTCTGACGATGGAGAAATAGTCATTCGACTAATCGACTCTGAAGCTGGTAGTGTCTTTCACTCATTTTCCAATTATTATTTATTTCCATATGTTCCATATAAGCAAAATCAGACGTAAATACAGGTGGCATTTTTTAAAACAGGGCGATTATGATTTTTTTATTACAAAGAAAATATGGCGTTAAGTTTTCTAATAGGAACATATACGAATTTGATATCCAGCAAAAGCAACCGTAATAAATGTTTAATCAAATGGATAATATCAAAAATCTTTTTCTAAAAACATGTGCAATATTTTCATTAATTTAAATTTCTTCTGTACTTGTTATATCCTATTGTATGTTTTTACACATTTAGTCAATTATTTTAGTTCAAAGCATGTGAAATTGTTTTGTGTAATGGCTTGACGGAGAAAACAAAGTAGTAATTGAACTCCTTAGTGATTATTGATATACGATCCAAACTAAAAACCGGAATGAATCGTACCGCATTTCTACTTTAAACTAAAATAATTTTGTATGTCATGGAACCACAAGGAATCTTTTTAAATAACATCTAAGATAAGATTATTACCCACGTGGAATTCTTATAAAACCCCAACTAAATCATGAGTTAACAGTTCTTTTTATCTTTTAGATTTTTTCAAAAAATTGATTAATTATTAGTGAAAGTTAGTTCAATTTTAAAAACTTGTTTTTTAAGCCTTTTTCTTCACTTGTGTTATTACTCTTTGCGCTTTGAGTCTGCGTTACCATTATCGCCTTTTCACACCCAATAGTTTAGCTATAAATTGGGTTTTCTCTAGGCCCATTTAGAGTCGCTCCACTCTACTTTCATCTCACAAGATTCGAATATCTTGAAGTGAAGAAAACCAGCTCGATCGTAGAACCAAAGCTTAACCGGACACAGCCAGGTTCCTAACGTGGTTTTATGCCAAGACCAGTTTACTAGTCAATTGGTAAACGTCGTACAGTCCAACAACGAAAATTTGTACGTTAACCAGACCGGGCAGCCTCAAGTAGGTTTGTTTTGTCTTACTAATTTATGTCTGTAAAAAAATTAAAAAATCATATATACGTTCATTTATCAACGATGTAGATTTTAAATTTGGTATTATTAGGTTTATATTTAGTAGCGATTAGTTAAAATAGTTTGGTTCTCTAAGGTCATACTATAAAATAGTAGGACTGTCTTTTTCTACCTTATCATGTCAGTGAGTGAGATCACATTAATTATTAAAAATCTAATATTAAAACAATAAGCTATCAGAATTTCTATTATATGTGAAAAAACAATAAGCTATCAGAATTTCTATTATATGTGAAAAAACGACAATTTATAATAATACAAAGAGAGTTTTATTACGAGTTGGTATTTGGTTTTCCCTAGGATTCATTCAGATTTCGTTTCACATCCCTAATATATTATTTGAGAATCTTTTTAACAAAATAACCTTATACTCACGTATTAATAACAAAAATGTCATGCTGAGTTGCCAACATTACATCGACTTTCAGTTTAAATATATAAAAGGTTTAAGTTACTAGAATATTACAAAACATGCCACTTATATTAATTTGGTTATACAATCAATGCATTTTTATTATTATTACAAAAATAACCAAAAAATATTATTACATTTGCAAAAACAATAATTTTTATTATTTTAAATTTTTTATACGTCAATTAAAAAAATTTCAAATTAATATAAATATATTTAAGTTACTACCATAATTATAATTATTCTACTACTATTAATTTGGTTACACAATCAGTTTATTTTATTATATTAACCATAAATTATTACTAATTCCCAAAAAAGTTATATTTTCTTTTAATCATATATAAACTATTATAAATTCAAAATTATATCTCATTAATTGCATATAAATTTTCTAATTTTTTTATAAAAATCTAAATATATTATTTATATTGTTACTGTAAATATGGTTACAATAGTTTTAATATATTAGATTCTAAATATAAATATAATTAGACCCGAATAATAAATTTTAAATTATTAAAACTAATCTATCGTACTATTTCATGCTAGAAGACTAATGGCTTATCCCTAATATATTATTTTAAAATTTTTTTAACAAATTAATCTTATCATGATGTGTTAATAACAAAAATGTCACGCTGGCGTGAATATTAAATAAAAATAAAAATTATATAAATATTTAATTTATATTTACTAATAAAATAGAATTTACGAATATTTTCTGCACTTATGGCGTGGATATAAATCTAGTTTATATTTATATGAAATTAGAATGATCTAACTCTTGTATTCTAAAATTAACTCAAACAGTTGTCTTCTTTCCAACTTACATTCATTTTAAAAATTTATCTACAGAAATGCCATATGCAAATCCCACGAGATCCTGGAGTTGTATACAATACACATAGAATTAATCAAATAATCAATTGACCCTAATTTCCGCAGGAATCTTACATGAACAAGTTGACATGTATAACACAAAAACAAATACGTCCACATCCATATATTGATACAAACATGACACATTTTTTTAGTTTTACTATTAAGAATTTGGTTTTTTCTTACCATTTATAACTACTTGGTATTCTTTTACGTAAATGAACCTTTCAATGAAATTAAATAGTGTACTATACAATTTTTCTATGGAAGTTAACCGTCCACTGAAATTAAATAGTATTATACAACATTATACCAAATATTCATCAAATTACTGAAAATTTCTTACATTTTTATTAAAAATTGCTAGAGAAAACTTCATTCAACTTAAAATGTAAAACTATTACATTCAATCACAAAGGTATTAAGTAGTCGATTCATATTCGTTGGTCAACTAATTACGACAACTATTCTTAAATATCTTGACCATATATTTTTTGAAAATGACTTGTTAGATACTCCACAAAATGATACAAGTAAATATATAACACGAAGTATCAAATTATAAAAATCTGCTTTCCCACCTTCATGTAAACTGTCCTTGTGCTTACCTGTGAAAGCTGCTAAAAACTCACTTTTCGTAACATTTATTGAGGCGCGTTTATGTTCTCGCCGCGTTTGCGACTCATCAATGGACAACGTAGTTATTTAAAGCACGAGTTTGGCATGCACTTTTCTACGTCACATCTTCGTCTTATAGTTTTCCCATTTTCATCTCTCGCCTGTTTATATTTATTTATATTTATTTTCATACACATATATATTAGTTGGTGGATTTAATTGGTGACACAAAATAATAAGAAATACGGTTTTGTTATTTGTTAGTTTTCTCATTTTTGTAAGTGGTAACTAATAATGTATTAAATTCCGTACAGTAGAATTGAAAATGCTGAATGTGAATACGATATTTTATTGGGGTTGGGAAAACGATAGTATTTATTTTCATACTAAAAGTTAAAGAATTTCCGGTTAACATTATATTTTTTTTGCTTTACAACTTATATTGATGGTGACGGTTTCGATCAAATCTATTGATTCATAAGCATGTGTACCCATCATTATTGATTTCGTTCGTAAAAACCAGCTTACCGAGAGAGCTGTCAATTTCCTCTTTTGACATCTTTCAGTATCGATCGACGTTGTAGTTGGAGTTGTTATTTCTTTAGATTTGTATATATTAATGGATATATATATAAATAATAACTCGCAAGTTGGGATCGATGTTGTGGAAAAACCATATTAAATATAAAAATAAAATTATTTAACATAAGTATGATATAAAAAACGTTCATTTTGTAGTTTGGATAGAATTATTCGTTTTGAAATTATTGTAGAATATTTGCTATAATTCTAAGTTTACAGACTAATTCACTGTAAATGTAAAGTAAAAAAATAAAACAGACCACAGAGAAAAAATAGCAAAAATGATAAATCATATTTCCACGTTTCTTCATTTTTCCGGTTTTCTTGATTTCATATGTTAAATTAATAGACACGGGGCAGGATCGCCTTTATATACAGCTAAACTCTGTGCCAAGTCGCAGAAAGATACAGACCAATTGACCAAACGAAGAAGAGAAAGAGAGTGTGAGAGAGAGAAGAGCTAGAGACGTCTTCTCTTTCTACTCAGATTCGTGACGTCATTGATACAAAATTTGGAATAAAAAAAATGGGTTCGGAAGCCACCACCGTGGAAAATCTCCAGCAACCGTTACTAGAGGCAACGAAATCGGAAGTCGATTTCAAGATGGAGAGTATATTGACGGACACTTGTTTGCCTTATTACCGGCGGATATACCTCGCCGCGTTGATCGAGATGAAATTCCTCTTTCACCTGGCGGCTCCGGCGATCTTCGTTTACGTCATCAACAACGGCATGTCAATGCTAACTCGTATATACGCCGGTCGAATGGGAAGTATGCAACTCGCCGCCGCTTCTCTCGGAAACAGCGGCTTTAATATGTTCACCTTTGGTCTCATGGTATTGTGCTATTCACATTTTTCTCCTTCAAATTAATCTCATTTTTAAACGATTACAGATTAAACCAGGTCTGGTTTAGGTCAGATTCGAAATCTGGTTTATTAATCGGTTTAGTATGCGATGAGTCTTCGTTCTTGACAATGATTTGTTTCTTCTTTTTCCGGTGACGTAGCTTGGAATGGGAAGTGCAGTGGAGACATTATGTGGGCAAGCGCACGGAGCTCAGAGATACGAGATGCTCGGTGTCTACTTACAGAGATCCACGGTGGTTCTCGTTCTCACCGGACTTCCGATGACTTTACTCTTCATTTTCTCAAAACCTCTCCTTATTTCCCTCGGCGAACCATTTGACGTGGCATCAATGGCTTCAGTATTCGTCTACGGTATGATCCCAATGATCTTTGCTTATGCCGTCAACTTCCCGATCCAGAAATTCCTCCAGTCGCAGAGCATCGTCACGCCTAGCGCTTACATCTCAGCCGCCACGCTCGTCCTCCACATAATCCTCTCTTGGCTCGCCGTCTTCAAGCTCGGATGGGGCTTGTTTGGTCTCTCCCTCGTTCATAGTCTCTCGTGGTGGATCATCGTCATTGCTCAGGTGGTATATATTAAGATGAGTCCACGATGTCGCCGGACTTGGGCTGGGTTTAGTTGGAAAGCTTTTGACGGCCTGGGAGACTTTTTCCGGTTATCGGCGGCTTCCGCTGTCATGCTTTGCCTTGAGTCTTGGTACTCACAGATTCTGGTTCTCCTCGCCGGACTTCTCAAAAGCCCTGAACTCGCTTTGGATTCTCTAGCAATCTGGTAAATTTGTTTTTACGTGTTATAATTTCTTACCTTTTATGAATCATGCTGACACATAACACTAATTAACAACCAAATATAGAATTTTATCTAAGAAATGCAGCTTCGTTTCTTTCTAAAATTTTTTTTTAAAAGAAAGGGAATCATTTTATTTATTATTGACAAAGATTTAAGACCAATGAATGTGAACATAAGGTTAATAGTTAGTCTTGTAAAAAAAACATAGGATTAATAATTGGTCTTGTTTATTAATCATTTGTCTTTCCTACGTATACTATTCAATCCGATCAATTTTCTTTGTTGGCTCCAATTCCAATCAAACTTTTGGACCTTTTGTGGTTATAGTAAACATTTTTAATTTTTTTTTTTATCATTTTCTCGTTAATAATTTTCAAATTTTGGATTTTGGTTACTTTTCCCGAGTTTCCTTTTAGAGAAAAACGAAACTCACGTAAGTGAGTGACGATTTGTTGAGACTATGAGTGGCAATGAAGTTTCGCCACGTGTGATTTACCTTCCTGTTAAAAGCCAAAATTCTGTGTTTATTTATTGACGTTTCTTGTGAACACAAACTTCGTGTCGTTTAACCTGAGCATAAACAACGGCATGCACTTCTGCGCCCGTCTTGAATTCTCGGACACAAAGCCTCTTTTACAAACATTATTGACTCCAATGGATCTTAATTTACTTGTGTTTCTATCTGCAGCATGGCAATATCTGCAATCTCGTTCATGGTATCCGTTGGATTCAACGCAGCTGCAAGGTTGGCAAAAGAAATGTTTTCAGATATTGACGTAATTTATTAATGCTAACTATAGTAATTAAATAATATATGTTTTGTAAACATTACAGTGTGAGAGTTAGCAATGAATTAGGTGCAGGAAATCCAAAATCAGCAGCATTTTCAACGACAGTAACTACAGGAGTATCATTTCTACTATCATTACTTGAAGCTGTAGTGATCCTCTCATGGCGTCATGTCATAAGCTACCTTTTTACAGACAGTCCAATGGTTGCTGAAGCCGTGGCCGAACTCTCTCCTTACTTAGCTATTACCATAGTTCTCAATGGAGTTCAACCTGTTTTATCTGGTAATAGTTCAAAAGATTAACTAGTTGAAAAATGATTAGTTACAAATAATGAAATGATATTAATAAAAAAGTTGATTAACACACAGGCGTGGCTGTTGGATGTGGTTGGCAAGCATTTGTGGCATACGTTAACATTGGATGTTATTACATTGTGGGGATTCCTATTGGTTACGTTCTTGGTTTCACCTATGATATGGGAGCTAAGGTAAATTTCATTTTTATTATTTTCGTTTCATATTTAATTTTGTTTTATTTCTAATAATTTCACTTCTATTTCTAATTTTTTATAAAGTGTAAACACATTCAATAGTAATTGATTTGGTGCAGGGAATATGGATGGGGATGATTGGGGGCACACTCATGCAGACTATTATCTTAGTCATTGTCACTTTCCGAACCGATTGGGATAAAGAGGTATATTTATTTATTTTTATAATAAAAGAACAATTATATGGTTACATCTATAACAATTATGGTTTCATATTGATGATAAAATTTTACCTATTTAATTTGTAATTTAAGGTGGAGACGGCTACGAGACGATTGGACCAGTGGGAAGATAGCCAAGCGCCGCTTCTAAAGCAGTAATAAAACTAAAACTCAAAGAAAAAATGTTGGGCCCGGAGATTTGAAGTCAATATTTTACATATTTGGGTTGGTTTTCTCCAAATGACAAAACCTTTATTAGTTTTTTTGTTAAATCAAGAGATATGAGAATCTCGTGGTGATTAATGAATTGGAAAATCAATAGTTTTCCTTTGATGGGATTAGATTGAAGAGATAATCTCAACGTTCATTTTTGTAAGAGGAAAAAATGAGGATGAAATATTGAAAAAATGTTGTATCATTGTGTAGATGAGTGAATTTGTTGTAACGGGTTTTGTATGAAAAAATCAAATAATGAAAAATCATAAGAAATATTGTAAGAAATTATAATAATTATTAATTTAATTTCTTCTTATGTTCTTATCTCTCCGTTGTTAACTTTGCCAACAATTTTGTTTTCATCTATCTCAAAGCAGGATGAAAAAAATGAAGAGAAGGATACAAGTTTGTAGATTAAGGACTAATTATATGGCAAGTCGTTATTACACGGTATAACTATTGTTCCTACATGACATTAGTCCAAATGATAATATGTTTGGTCAATCTTCTACTTAGTCGGCTAATTTTGTCTCGTGATGGAGAGACATACTTTGACGAAAAAACTTGTACGACGGTTTTATTAAATGTTAATGGTTGGATATGTCTGATTTTTACAATATAAACTTGAGTTTTACTTTTCTTCGTTTTTGGTATTACGAAGCAGTGTGGTAGAATAAATGTCAAGCCGTTTGATTTTTCTCGAACAAACGAAACTTTGCTATGAAATTTATACGGCGGTCTATAAAGTAGTCCACATTTTGGTCTATAGAGACTACTAGTAAAGTAGAAAAATAGTTTATAATATTCACCTAATGGAAATTGGTTGCACATGTCTAATTAGGTAGGTTTAAATAGTAAAATGGACATAAGTATTGACCTAATAGAAATCGACTTCACAACTCAATATACAGACAAAGAAATGAACAATTTGTTTTTGATGAGTGGCCAAAACAGATTTTGAAAAATCAACCTCCAGAATAATCGTTTTCAAACTGTAGAGAAAACAAGAATAACTGGTTCAATTCAACCAAGCTCCATATCATCTGATTTTGTACATCCGTGTGATCCATTTTCTTCCAATTTCGTGGGAGGAGAGTTTGATCTCCCAATGTACTTGCACGTCCTGAACACACATTCTCCTGATTTCACCAGATTGCAGCTCTGGATTAGTGTCTATGGGTAAAGAATCTTGTTCCCTAGTTCTCTCGTGGAGCCACCGCTCGGCTCTATGATCATCGAGAATCTGAACACACACAAAAAAAACCATAGTGACATGATCGAATCATAGATATAACCATCTTAAAAGTCATACTATTGCCAATTGGTTGGAGGTAGGCTACGCACTCCCCATAAACTCGAGCTCGACCTAGAGTAATGTAGGCCCAATAAAGCGAAGGCCCATTCTCTGCAATAGTGGGTGTGCATTTGTCGAGAAGTCGTCGGGCAGGTTAGAGATCCGTTCGATTTCACCGACTACCGAGGATAGCAACAAATCTGTCAACATTAAATGGCATTTATGAATATTTAAAAATGTAATGATTATGGTATTGAAAATTAATCGAGCTGTAAATATAAAATAAGAGTATTGCGCCATAATTTAAACAAATTTTTAATAGTTCGGATCCAGAACCGAATTCAGACCATTTGTAACCGATTTGAATAATTCAATACAATCTTTTTTTTAACTCTAAGATTCTTTGTTCAAAATAAACTTAGATAAACATAAGAGTTGATATATTAGACTACATTTCCGGAATCTTAGATCCAACACAATTGAGTGAGCATTATGTTCATAGTTTAGAACCAAACCGCTTTCTTTCTGCAGTCATTCGATTATCCGCAATAGTTTTCAGAAGATATTTTGATGCTTGTATTCGCTCTTTACCATCTCTAAACCGATTTTCAATAGGATCGATGAGCTGCTTAGAGTTGAGTTGAAAGTTATCAATTAGTCATATGCACAGACATTAACCTTTATTAAGCAAAACTTCGAGGGGGTTACCATTTAAATACAATTTAACTTCTCGATGTAAGCATTTTCAGATTCATCATCACCATCTTCATATAGCAATTCCTCTGTTTCATGAAGATTTTTGATATCGGGCTTGCAGCTTTCTTGCGATGCAACTGTATTTTCGTTTTAGCCATTATTAAAGGTTATTTTTTGGCATCCATTATTAAGGAGATTATAACCTAAAGATATAAATAACACAACGATTGCTACATTTAATATGACAATATCAAAGACCTTTTTCCTAATTTAAATTTCTTGGATCATCATAATTAAAATGCTATAACAGTATCAAAGACCTTTTTCCTTTTTCGTTTATTATATGAAAGAAACAAAACTCATGACCTCTTCATAGTAATTACATTTCTTGATAAACTTTCGTAATATAAATAAACAGAAATTCAAAAAGAAGAATGGAAAACAAAACAAGAACAAGAACAAACCCCACAAAAAAAAATCAAACATGGAGAGTGAAAATAGGCGTAGGCAGTCCTGTGGTTGCACCACCACCGTGGAAAAGCTTCTTCAACGCTCTCACTCCGCCTTGAGAATGCTTTCGAATTCCACCAAATCTAACGGCGGATACTATGCTCCGACGCAGCTTAGTCAACCTCTTTCCGATCTTCACCTTCAACCTTAGAAATGACGACGCAGGAAGATCACGGCGACAAATCAAGTCGGCTTCTTGGAGAGTTTTGTAAATCAAGAACTTGGCTCGCCGGTGAAATACCTCTTGTGGGTCTTCCTTGCACAGTTTTGAGTAAATGTAAGGCCTTTTGAAGAGGGTCATTTTCGTCTTTTCAAGTATTCCCGACGATGACCTTTGTGTGAAAGAAAGGTGTTAAGTTATCAGAGAGGGATGTGGAGAGAACTAGAAATGACAAACTATTTGTAGTCATCGCACTACACAGTGCTGTTGCACTAACTTGTATTACGTATTTCTTTCTTTTTTTCCTCCCAAGTTATATAATTTCTTATTGAAAATAATAATAATAATATAATTTAAATATATTAGTCAAATCAGTAAGATAATAAGATAAACTAAGATATGCAAGATGGTATGTATTTCCAGCTAATTAATGCCTTTAATAAGATAATAAGCTGAAAGCTGTTAATGTGAGTGTTTCGGAGAAATTCATAAATTGTTATGAAAAATGTTCAAATATGGAGAGACACATGCAACATTGCCTCTACATATACCTCTATAGACAAATCCAACTTTGGTCGACTCAAAAATCTCCAACTGTTATCATGCTGGTGATTACTTGTGCTCAATTTAATCTCCTTTTTCGCTCGCAAAACGTGCAAACCACAATTGTTTACGAAACGTCATTTTTGTAATTCAAATGTTCGTCTAACATATAAAGTGTCATTGTGAACTCAGCAACGAAGAAACAATGAAATCTAACAAGATTAAATTACATAAAATGTTACGAATGATGAACTTCAAATCATGATATACCCATTCATGGACCACTGTTTTCACACAGTTACCAAAAAGTATATAAAAATCACATTTATGTTTTCTATTTCCAAAGCAAGATAAGGAAACAGATGAAAACGTAAGCATCGCATGACATTATTAAGAGTCAAAACTCTTCACATTCATTTCAGTATCACTCTTGAGCAAAAGAAACTCTTTTAGAGAGAGAGAGACAGATACAAAGAAACTGGGTTTCATAACAAAGTACGCAAACAAGAAACATGAGACATTAAATCTCGCAGTTAGTAGCTGAACCCGACTTGTTGTTGCTGTGGCGGTTGCTGGCCAGCCTGTGGTGTCTGCTGATACCCGCCAGGGTAGCCTCCGTAATAAGCATTAGGATCTTGCGGCATCGAGTACCCATAATGCTCCTGTCCTTGTCCATACCCGCCACTGTAATAATACTGACTCGGATCCGCTGCCTGGATAACCGATAATAACAAAACAAAAGAAAAAGACTTTATTAGTTCTTCTAAATTTCAAGTGACCAAGCAAGGCGGGAGAAGCTGCTACAAGAATCCGACATTGCAATCAGTTTCTTTCCATCATCTAAAATATCATATGAAAGGGAATCAATTACTTGTTTGGTTGAAGGACTTCGGCCCCATGAAAGCCTGACAATTGTTCCACCCAATTGCATTCCATTCAACATTCTAATAGCTTCCTCTGCACAGCTTCTGCGAGTGAAAATATTTCATGAACTGTTAGATGAACTTTTTGAAATCTATATATGGTCAATTTTTTTCACATACATATCAAAATAATATAGATGGTCAAATGACAGCAGAAGCGCACTTACTTCTCGGAAAATTGAACGAATCCACACCGCTTTCCAGCGGGTATTTTCACATGCACAATCTCACCATATTGGCCAAAGACATTCTTCAAATAATCCTCCGTGATGCTGGGATCTAAGCCACCAACAAAAACCTGTACATGCATAACTTAAAAACGAGTCAGAAATTACCTCTTTGGAAGACGGTTCAGTGGGAAACATTGTAATAGGATCAGATATAACCCACAGTTGTGTTATTTGGATCATTATCAGTTGGAACCCCTGAAGCAGCGCTCTGGTATGAATCTGCATTCACATGAAAAAAACAAGGGTATAGTTATAGGAGTAATTATCTGTAAACTCCATGCAGCAAAGGAAGACCCATTTCTCGCCTCCTCTATAATATCCCAACACAATGAAAGCCAAACAAAAGAAACCATGAATCCAAATACAACAAAAGGTTCGAGTTTCAAAATGAAAAGGTTCAAATTTTAATTGTTGACAAAATTGCAAAAATGTATAGGAATTTAAAGTCTAACAATGATGTTAACGTCAGTCATAAATTCTCAAAATGCCATTTGCGAGCAATAATAATAAATGATATGGGAAGCTACAACAACAAAAGATGAGCAATTAGACAACTATAATGACATTTGCATCATGCGTCTCCCAAGGCTTTCTGTTACTTAAGGAGGGTAGACCACGGTGCTAAACTTACAAGTTACATGGTAGCAGAATGAAATAACTGAAACGCCTAAAGGGACAAAGCATAGAGGAAATGTAAAGGGCAATGCCGAAAAAGTAAAAACAATTCTAGCGATTTCTTTGACCACTCCAGAAACTGCCACATCAGACAAAACTCATAATAAAAAGGGTCAAACGAAATCTTTCTCACATAAATGCTAAAATGTTGGGAGAACTTCTTACATCTAGACTCAAAGAAGCAGTAGAAAAGAACTTGATGTACAGATATAAATAAATCAAGTGAAAGATAAGAACTTTAAGTAGAGCGGAATGATATAGAAAATTAAATACTTTAGAATGGACTTATAATAGCAACTGACTGAGAACCGGATGAAAAGTTGTAGTGAAAAGAAAAATGGATACCATAGCAGGGCCGAAATGAAGGAAAAGGGCACACATGAACTTTAAAACTGACCTAAGGATGGACATTCAATAAGGGGATAACCATTTCAGCTGAAATCAGTTCCAGGCCCCAACATGATATAGAGCCTCTTGACTCCCTGCTTTGAAACAAACAGGATACTATGAGAGTTTTATTTTCAAAATTTAACAAAATTTACTGCAGCCTGAGCAGTAAATGAGGATTTGGCATTGTGGCTTCAAAAAATTCTGTCAAACACTAAAGGCTGACTATAACTGAGGAAAACATTAAGAAGCAGAGGTTAGGCATACTGTGAAATGGGCTATTAATAGTTCTTAGTGCAGAAAACTAATCACATAGATGAAACAGCACACATTTCTTAAAAAAATCAAGGAAATGCAAAAGCAAAGCATTTCTAAACAATGCATCCATCAGATCTATGCATACCTCTTTGACCAGATACACCTTTTTTGTTAGCTGCTGGCCCAATTCTCATAGGCCTGGTTGAACAAGTAACACCATTCATTTCTGTCATGGCACGGATCTGTTCACTTTCATCAGAAAATCTAACGAAACCATATCCTTTTGTACGGCCAGTGGCTCTGTCAATAACAACCTTTGCACCTTTAACTGAAGGATAAGAGACTCTGAACGTCTCAAGTAAGATATAATCTGTAACATCAGCAGCCAGATCACCTACAAATATAGTGTAGTCTGGTGAATCGTCCCGTTTATCTCCTGAACTCAGTGAGGCCCAATTCAATCTAAAGAGCTGATCAGGAACGCTTGGGATAGGAGTGTTGTTGTACGTTTGTAGAGCTCGTTCAGCAGCAGCATGAGATACAAACTCAATAAAACCGTATCCTTCAACCTGACCAGTTTGCTTGTTACGGATGACTTTAGCAGAAAGAACCTGCAAAATACTGATATTGTTAAACTAACTACTCATATTAGAGTCGTTAACTCACCACTCTGAGAAAGAGTATACACGTAAAAAAAAATCAAACTTCAGAGTATTTCTGCATAATAAGAGAGATTGATTTTCTTATCCCTAAAAATCTAATCTTTCAAACCGAAAACGAATAATGATGAAAAGAGAGGAAGAATTGACAAAAAAACTTCATCAACTTAAACTTGGTCTCCTTATAAGAAACAAACATCAACTAAAAGAAGGTATTGTAACAGCTTAGTGCAAACCCAATAACTAAACGCGATTTAAGAATTAATCACCAAGAAGAAAAAAATTTCCGCAAAATCACCTCCCCGGTATGCGCAAAACAACCGTAGAGGAAATTCTCGTCCATCCAAAACTGCAAGTCCCCGATCCAAAGAGTCCGGATCTCATCGGCACTCATAGGCTGAGTTGATGGTGGAGCCGCCACCGCCGCTTGCGGATTCCACATCTGTGGTGGAGCAGCTCCAGCAATCCCGTAAGGAGAGGGTTGCTGGTAAGCGTACTGTTGATGCGCAGACGGAGGAGAAACGTGATGTGGAAGGATACCTCCGGGTAGTGGCTGCTGCATCGTGAATAGAGAAGGAGAGTGAGAACTCTGAGTCCCTGGCCGTAGAAATAGTGTGATGAAAGAAGATAAACAACAATGACCATGTAACCGAGAGATTGATGATAACCTTTGCAAAGGCGGTGGAACTATAA
The DNA here is from genome assembly GCA_018901935.1 of Pugionium cornutum. Taxonomy (NCBI): domain Eukaryota; kingdom Viridiplantae; phylum Streptophyta; class Magnoliopsida; order Brassicales; family Brassicaceae; genus Pugionium; species Pugionium cornutum. Next base: position 2,748,540 of record CM032155.1, on the reverse strand, counting down.
ACGATATTTAATATTTTGGAAGATAATTAACATCGGATCCGTGGCGCAATGGTAGCGCGTCTGACTCCAGATCAGAAGGTTGCGTGTTCGATTCACGTCGGGTTCAAAACCCCGGTTTAAATGAGATCCTAAATTTTTTTAATGTTTTCAACTGTCCTAAAATCTCTAACCGGTTTAAACCCGTTATCGGCCCCCATCTCTGAGTCTCCGTTTCTTCTAAACATCATGACCCCTCGCAATGGCGTTCCTCTTGTGCATTCGAACATCAGAATCTCTTGTCCAGAACGTGACTCTTATGGTGAAGAGTTGATACAAGACTGATACTGAATGTTAACTTCACTCTGATACATTACTTCTGAAAAGGAGGAGACTTTGAGACAACTCTGATCCTTTCTATGGAGAAGAATTGGGTTCCGAGTTTCAGTGGCTTGTCAATGGACTTGCAAGTCTTTCCAAAGTTGAAGAAGCTAATTGCGCTAGTAAAGGAGAAGTTTACTAGAAATGTTGACTTATGGAATGAAGTTGAAATTGCATTGCCTCAGTAAACATGTTGTTATAATAAATGTCCTGTAACAATCTTTGAACCATAAAGAAAGGTATATGCTTTTCTTGATTAAGAGGAGAGCAAACCAATAAAGAGAAACACTTCATGTCTCAACCAAGAATGTCTTAACAGTGGAACCTGATTCTTCTTCTCAGCTAGAAAAGCTTGGACCCGAAGAAAGCTTGGAACATAGTAGCAACCACCGATTGTACTCATATAAGCTAATAAGAGTCATATGCAACTTTTTGGTACTCTTAATTCTGTCACACAATGTAAATGCAAATTAGAAGTGACGAACAGATAAGACAAGCTCGATCGCCATTATATTGTTTTGCAATGAAGTAACTTGAATATTTAAGAAACATCGAAATTTCAGGTATTAACAACTGTCTACAGCCTGCTACTATGCTGCTTTTTCTTCTTCTTCTTCATAACCTAAATGAAAAAATAAAACATATAGAAAAGAAAAGTAAAACTATAAAATACGCTTACGAAAACTTTCGTAGAGTACAAAAAAGCATACAAATGAGTTCAAGACTTGTGGTTTAAACGTCTTCAGTGAGGGAAGAACGCATGTGACTTACTACCTACCTTTCAGTTTTACATACGTAAAAAAGCTCATCTTTCTCATCTAATTTTCCCTGAATTTAATGCAAGGCCACCCCAATGGTTCGCTTGGAAGGTTAGAAAATCATGTTGGTACGTACGTTAGAATATTTTCTTTTCCAGCTATTGTTATTGTCGGTGGGCAAAAACAATTCCAATTTTCGCAGTTGAATATCTATTTCTGTGTGTATATGATACTTATTTTATTTTCTTGTATTATTTTTATTTCTTAAGTGTAATAATTATATACTTTCCAGGGAAAACAGTAGATGTTTTTTAATCGAAGTTAATGTTATTCACCATACTTTTTGGTCGCCCCAACATTTTTGGGTGGAAATTAAGTGACCACCTCACGACTGACAAATTCATTTAAATTTGATAGGTCTGCGTCAAGTTACCAATTTTATTTTTGCACCAATTGAAATAAATAGAATCTAAATATTAATTCTCTTTTTTGAATAGACTAGTCTCACATTACTCCAAAATCTTCATGCACAAGGATCTGCCAACGTGGAACAACAACCAACAACCAAATCTATTAGATTATAATGACATTAAAATTTCAAGTAATTAATGAACAATATACCTCAGAACACATGAATCAAGCTCCAATATTGCGTATGATTATATATATGTAACATTAAGCAGCATAAAACAGGTATACATAAGATTTAATTCATGCGACGTAATAACTAATTAATTATTAATTACCACACACGCATTAAAAACAAAATATATCACTATATATCATAGGCATAAACCAAACCCGATTCGAACGAGTTCGAATTATTCATCAACTCCTTGAAAGGATCCGAGCTTTAAGAGAATTTTTCATCACGACTGTAAACGCGTACGTCTCGGTCGGGTCGGGTGGAGAATCCGGAACTGGTATCCATTTAAAAGAGTGGATCATCCTAGCAAGCATCAAGTTGATGTGTAACACACCCAAGGACCAAGCAGGGCAGATCCGACGACCCGCACCAAAAGGCAACATTTTAACGCCACGTGTCCCTGTCCAGTCAGTATCAACACCGTCGCCACCGGTTAAAAACCTCTCGGGTTGAAATTTACCGGGATCTGACCATATCTTCGGGTTCTCAGTAACCCAAGCAGTGTAAAATTCCACATATGCCCCTGCAGGAATATCATACCCTCCTAGCTCTGTATCTTTAACAGCGGCGTGAGAAAGAAGGAAATGCCCCGGAGGATGTCGACGGAGAGTCTCTTTCACAATAGCCTCTAAATATGGCATTTTCGCTACGTCTTCTTCTTCAACGACGCCATTTTTGCCAACAACCCCAACAACTTCCTCGTATAGTTTCTCTTGTATAGTTTGGTCGGTCACTAGATGAAGTAACGCCCATTCAAGAGTCGTCGCGCTCGTGTCGGTACCGGCCGAGACTATTTCCGAACACAAAGTCACAATCTCTTCCTCTCTGAGCTCACCACCCCTCTCGACTGGCTTCAAACCAAACAAAGAGTCCACATAAGCCGCACCAATCGGACTCACCATTTCTTCGTTAGGAGCCTCCTTTGCGTCCACGAACTTACGCCGGTTTCTGATCAACGGTACAAGACAGTCAAGCTGCGTCTTCCTCAGCTCTCTCGCTTCTCTAACCTGACGCCGAAACAACGGAGTGACAACAGGTAAAAAGTCCGGTAAAGTCGGAGAAGTTATAAGCATAACGTCCTTAAGAACATTCTCTATGTTCTTAATCTTTTCCTCGCTGATCTTGGCTCCGAAACAAAGACATATCAAGATGCTACAAATCGTTAACCTGCATTGATTCATAACCTCGACGAAACCTTTCTCAATGCTCTCCGTTTTAATCCTCTTCATATGATTCGCCATCGCCCAAGTCCTTATCCACGAGCATTGCTTCACTCTCGTGGGGGTCACTAGCTCTGTCACAAAATTTCTCCTCAGAGTCCGCCACAGAGATCCGTACTCCGCCGAGTTTATAGCGCATTTCCCGACACTAAACATGAGCCGGATAGGCGAGTCCGGAGGCCGGGAAGCAAACGTTGGGCCGCGTTGGACTAGCGCCTCGTGGATGAGTTTTTCGTCCGTGACAATAATCATCGTACGTTGTCCCATTTGCATGGTAAATATTGGACCGTACATTTTACGTAGGTCACGCATTAGGAAGACGAAATGGCGACGCTGTAGTATCACTTGAAGCAGGTTTCCGATTAGTGGCCATCCTTTTGGTCCCGGCGGAATGTTCAGGCGACATTGGCTGCTTCGGGCGGGGGAGTAGCGACGCCACCATAGGTTGATGAAATAGAGAGCAAACAAGAATATAATAACATCAGTAAGATCCATATTTGCTATTAGAGAGAGAGAGAGAGAGATGGGGGGTAAATGAAGAAGAATACAATTTAGAGCAAGTTCATGGTTACGAGAGATTTAGTGTGTTTATATAGAGAATGTGAATATGTACAAGTGATGGTGAATCTGCCATATGAACCTAACGAGTAATTGGTCTCACCAACCATCAGTGTGCATTTAATTACTTCTTAGAATAGATCGCTTATAATATGGTTTTAAGTTTATAATTCGATTTTAGCCTAACTAATAATTAATTATAAGCATGACGGTGTATTAATTAGTGATTTAATTATATTTCGTTTTCTGTACTGAAATACTTTTTAAGGTATATATCTATTAATAGAAGAAACGTTAATCATCGAATTTTTCTTCCTCCCGACAACATTATATTGGGAGATGCATAACTATCTTCAAGCCTTGTGTGTTAGGTTGACTCTTAGGTATACTTTAGTTTTGTTGTGTAGTGTAGTCTTAGCTTGATTTTGGGAAAAAAACTTTACGTGCTATATTTAACTATCATCTAAAGGTCACAACAGTAGAAACTACTTCAATTATCTGTTTATTTTATCTATCCTAGTGAATTCCTATTTTTAAAGAGAAAAATTATTACAACGAAATAAACAGTGAATTCCTGTTTATTTTATCTGTTACATATTATATATAAAATATATATACTTATCCTGTTTCTTAACAATATTTCTATGGACATTTTAACAAATATAAAAAAATTGCAGTATTGATTATATCTCTTTTTTTTATTACATATATTTTTGAAATTAACATTTTGAATCATTTGAAATTATATCGATAATTTTTTAAAGAAAAAACAAATTTTCGTTGGGAACTTATTAAACAAAATAACAATCTAAAACAGATATATGTTTTTATAATAATTAGCGACTGCTAATTGTATTATGAGTCTAATGCTCAAAATATTTTATTCAACATTTCTCTCCATAATTGAAACTCTCTTATTCGTACAAAAACATATATATTAGTAGTTGGACTGTAAATAAGTAATTATGTAGTAATAGGTAGAGAGAAATAGAAGCCTCTGGGTCTTAATTACTCTCCATAGTAACATATACTGGTGGGGTTGGTTGGCCAAGGGTTAATGTCTTTATTCGGTCAATTTTGTTAAAGAATAATAAAAGAAGTTACAAAAAGATTGAACGATAAAAGATGAAGTAAAGATGTATTCCTCTTCACTCTATTTATTACAATCACAATGATGATATTTATAGTACAAGTCAACCGACTTCATAAGTCGGTTGCTTAAGATAATTATTTATAACACTCCCCCTTAATTATCTAATATTATAAATTATTACGTATTGCCTCGTTAAAAACCTTATCATATAAAAACCCAATGGGATAAAAATTATGATAAGGAAAAAAAGAGTGCAGATACGTAATCTCCCCCTGAAGAAGATAAATATAATTTCTTCATAGATCCCGTAAATAACGCATTCCAATATTCTGAACATGTTTTTTGAATGTTGTTGTAGGAAGTGCCTTAGTGAATAAATCTGCTGCATTATCGCTTGAACGTATATACTCGATGTCAAGTTCTTGATTTCTCTGTAGTTCTTGGATATATGAGAAGAATCTCGGAGGAATATGTTTTGTCCGGTCACTCTTGATATAACCTTCTTTGATTTGGGTGACACATGCAGCATTATCTTCGAATAATTTTGTTGGCTCCTTATTGTTGGTTAGTCCACTTGTTCTTTCGATATGTTGGATCATGTTTCTGAGCCATACACATTCTCTACATGCTTCATAAAGGGCAATGATTTCTGCATAGTTCGAAGAAGTGGCAACCAGGGTTTGTTTTTGAGATCGCCACGAGATCGCAGTTCCACCAATTGTGAAAACATAACCGGTTTGAGACCGAGCTTTGTGTGGATCCGATAAATACCCAGCATCTGCAAAACCAACTAAACCAAACTCGGGGTTTCTAGAATAAAATAATCCCAAATCAATCGTACCTTGGAGATAACGGAAAATATGTTTTATTCCACTCCAATGTCTGCGTGTAGGTGATGAACTATATCTCGCAAGTAAATTTGTAGCAAATGCTATATCTGGTCGAGTGCAGTTTGCGAGATACATAAGTCCACCGATGGCACTCATATAAGGTACTTCAGGACCTAATATATCTTCATTATCTTCACAAGGTCGAAATGGATCCTTGTTTATATTAAGTGATCGATTAACCATTGGAGTACTCAAAGGATTCGCTTTATCCATATTAAATCGTTTTAATATCCTTTTCGTATAATTTGATTGATGCACAAATATCCCATCTTGGGAATGCTCAATTTGGAGTCCTAGACAAAACTTTGTCTTTCCAAGATCTTTCATTTCAAATTCTTCTTTCATATGAGTTCTTGCATTATCAATTTCCTTTTGAGTTCCAATTATGTTCAGGTCATCTACATAAACAGCAATGATCACAAAGCCTGATGGGGACTTATTTATAAAAACGCAAGGTCATATCGCGTTGTTAATATATCCCTTTTTCAACAGATATTCACTTAATCGATTATACCACATGCGTCCAGATTGTTTTAACCCATATAATGATCGCTGTAATTTGACCGAATATAGTTCTTTGGGTCCTTTAGAGATTTTTGATCCTTCTGGGATCTTGAATCCTTCTGGGACTTTTATGTATATATCACTATCAAGGGTTCCATATAGGTATGCAGTCACGACATCCATAAGATACATTTCTAAACTTTTGGATGATGATAAACTCATTAAATATCTAAATGTAATTGCATCCATGACTGGAGAATATGTTTCTTCATAATCTATTCCCGGTCTTTGAGAAAACCCTTGTGCAACAAGACGGGCTTTATATCTAATGACCTCATTTTTTTCATTTCTTTTTCTTACAAAAACCCACTTGCACCCAACTGGCACTATATCTTCAGGTGTAATGACAATGGGTCCGAATACATTTCTTTTTTGTAGAGAGAATAATTCATTTCTCATGGCTATTTGCCATTTTTCCCAATCAGGTCTTTTTTGACATTCTGTTACAGACGCTGGTTCTGCATCATCATTTTCATTTTCAATTTCTTTGGACACAGAAAAGGAGAATATTCCATTAATATCCTCTATTTCATTTCTAACCCATAATTTTCTATTTTGGGTATAGTTAATTGAAATCTCATATGTTTCTATATTGCGTTCGTCTTTTGGACGGAGTTCCACTTCATGGTTTTCAAAAACCTGTTTGCATATGTCTTCCGGACATTCTCTTTGAGTTGGTTCCTTTATAATCTTTTCACAAGTATTTTCGAGATGCCTTTTGTAAGGTTCTTCCATAACCTTTTGATTTTGTTCTCCAAAATACTTTTTCTTACGGGGATTTTTATCTTTTGAGCCCATCGGTCTCCCCCTCTTTAACTGAACTCTGGGTTCATTTATTTTATCGCCATCAACATGTTCTACAGGAACATTAATTCTTGATGGGACATTCACAGCGGGTATATATGATTTCGTCACTCGTTTTGTATCTGTGAATGCATCTGGCAACTGGTTTGCAATATTTTGCAAATGTATGATTTTCTGAACTTCCATTTCACGTTGTTTTGTGGGAGGATCAAGATACAACAAAGATGGCGTACACCATTTAATATCTTCTTGCAGTTGTTTAATTCCTTCCCCTAACGTAGGAAATTCTTCCTCATCAAAATGACAATCGGCAAATCGTGCCGTAAACATGTCACCAGTTCGTGGTTCAAGATACCGAATAATACTTGATGATGTAAATCCAATATATATTCCTAATCTTCTCTGTGGCCCCATCTTTGTTCTTTGTGGTGGGGCTATAGGAACATAAACTGCACACCCGAAAATTCGGAGATGAGATACATCAGGCTTTTGGCCAGATGTTAATTGTAATGGGGAATATTCATGATATGCACTTGGTCTTATTTGGACCAATGCTGCCGCATGCAATATAGCATGACCCCATACTGAAATGGGGAGATTTGTTCTCAAAATTAACGGTCTCGCAACAAGTTGTAACCGTTTTATCAAAGACTCAGCCATACCATTTTGTGTATGAACATGCGGAACCGGATGTTCAACATCAATTCCGAGAGCCATACAATAATCATTAAAGGCTTGTGATGTGAATTCACCAGCGTTATCAAGTCTTACTTTCTTTATAGTATAATCAGGGAATTGCGCTCTTAACCTGATTATTTGGGCAATGAATCTTGCGAAAGCCATATTTCGTGTGGTTAACAAACACACATGTGACCATCTGCTAGATGCGTCAATTAAAACCATAAAGTAACGAAATGGTCCACATGATGGGTGAATAGGCCCACATATATCACCATGTATTCTTTCTAAAAATACTGGAGATTCATTACTAATTTTGGCTGGTGATGGCCGAGTAATAAGTTTTCCTTGAGAACATGCTTTACACGAAAACTCGCGTGATTGAAAAATCTTCTGGTTTTTCAATGGGTGGCCATTAGAATTTTGAACAATTTTTCTCATCATAACTGATCCAGGATGTCCTAGTCTTTCATGCCAGACTTTGAATAAACTCGTAAACTTCTGGTTTACCGTAATATATGATTCAATTATATTTATTTTTGTGTAATATAATCCAGAGGACATCATTTGTAATTCTTCCAATATTTGTTTCTGCTTCCATGTAATGCAAAGATATTCAATGTTATTTTTGCTCATTGTCTCTATGTGATATCCATTTGTACGGATGTCTTTGAAACTTAATAAGTTTCTATGAGACTCGGGGGAATATAAAGCATCATTTATTTCAAATTTTGTTCCCCTTGGCATTGAAAAACTAGCTCTTCCGAAGCCTATGATAATATTTGCATTACCCGATATTGTATTCACGCTTCCGGCGGAATCTTTCATTTTCAGATAAGAGAAAAACTTTTTGTCTTTAAGTATTGTATGTGTTGTAGCACTGTCTGCTAGGCATATATCTCCATTCTCATTCTCAAAAAGATACATTTTCTTATTTTATGATCTCAGGTAGATGGTAGAAACACTCGTGCTGATAACGTGTTAAAGAATAATAAAAGAAGTTACAAAAAGATTGAACGATAAAAGATGAAGTAAAGATGTATTCCTCTTCACTCTATTTATTACAATCACAGTGATGATATTTATAGTACAAGTCAACCGACTTCATAAGTCGGTTGCTTAAGATAATTATTTATAACAAATTTCCTTTTTTCTTTTTTCTTTTTAACTCATTTTTTATTAAAAAATAATCTAAAACAAATAATTATATTTATCTCATTTTTTATTTAGTTTATATATATATATATTAGTTTTGTATATTATATCTTTATTGTTTATTGGTTTTTTGGTTGCATCAGCACGTGACACTGCTTATTATAGTTTACACGTATACCGAAAGTTAAATGTTTGTATTGAATAAAGTCAGTAGATATGTGACATTGTATTTGTATACATTTCCAACTTGCAATGATTTACCCCAAATAATAATTCGGGCTACATTTTTTTTTTGTCGGCAACCAATTCACCTACTTTTAGCACTATACAAGTGAGCGTTGCAAAGAAAGTGAGTCTTTTGCTTTTGTTTATATTTTGTATGAACATGGGTCTTGATAATCACGACCTCTATATACATAGAAATAAAATTTCGATGTATTTAATCATAGTCTACGCATTTAATTCAAATACAGTCTTTTCTTTAGACACGAAAATAGTACCGTTCCTGATTTTGTTATTATTAAATATTTAAGAGCATTAATAGTATCGTTCCAAATTGAGCCTATGGTGAATCAACAAGTTAAGGTGTAAGTATAATTTCATTTTGATGTGGAAGATGAGATTACTCTTACAAGGAGACATTAGTAGAACTAGAATGGACTTCTTAAGTTATGTTCCACATGTGGTAATTCTAAGCATAGTTTTGAAGTCTGTCCTAAGGTATCAGTCAATTCAGAACCTTTTTCTTTGATGCAATTGATCATATGTCACGATTAAGGAAAGGTTGGAAGCAATCATAGCTCTTAATGCAATTATGGAAGTTGGGGAATTGCTCACCGCTTTGGGTAATTGAGAAAGTGATACGGAGAAAGCTCATGATAAGGATATTCGACATAGATATCTCATTGCTCTGTTTTTTCTTGTTGTCTGCAAAAACCCAGTCTCTCACAACTAATCTTGCACAATGAATCAAGAGCTCAGGAAAATACCAATCTGGCTGTTATTTGCATCAAGCACTCGATGCCATTCTTGTCATATATACCTTCCAACAAGACAGCAGATGAGGTAGGCCCATATCTAATAACTATACAATGGAGACAAGAGCAAAACTTACTTCATTAAAGGGTGAAAAATAAGAAACCTTACAATAAGATCTTCCAAAAATGGAAATTATGATTGATTATTCATAAATCTATATTTACTTACTATTATTCAATCAGTAGAACTATGGATTGGATCCTATTGGAAGAAGGTAACCTATATTATACATAAATATCATAGCAGTAGGCCAAGATTTTAAGCCGTTGATCTTTCAACCCATTTGCTCAGACTTCAGATCCAACGATGCGTAACCCTCCTGAGATCTTTTCTTGGGTTCTCTGCTCTCAGTACCTTTTGGTGTATCAAACTTCCATGTGAAAACCGCTCCTCTTCACTGCTTTGCCTGTTCAATGATTCAAAACGATCAAAATAACATCATCAACCAAAATACTCACACGAGACAAAGAGCTTTGGCCTTTTCGTAGTGTTAAATTTGTTAATTTTGATCTGTGATCATCACTAAAGGTTCAAGCTTTCTCAGAGAAAGAACAAGATTGTGGCCTGAAATTACGTAAAACAAACGGCATCACCTTTATGTGTTTATCTATCTTCTCTTGTTACCATTTCAGAGCACACAAATTTCTGAGAAAGAAAAGCTTGCGAAGATTACGAAAAAGTCTGTTTTTTTCTTCCTCTCTTTTTACCTGTGAATAGATGAAAGTTCCAAGAATCGCAATGGCTGCACCGAGAGCATTGACAGGTCTAATCGGGGTGTGGAAGATGATGATCGAGGCAACGATAACTGAGATTCGCTTCATTGTATTTCCAACGCTAAATGTCAACGGCGAAATCTGGTCGAGAGACATGTATGAGACTTGATTATACAAATGGTAGAACACACTCTGTGCCACAACCCACCTGAATTCAAACATCAGAGTCAAATACCTTACGAGGTTTCAAATAAAAATTCTTTGAGAAAACTTCTCTTTTACTGTTTTTTTGTATTAGATCAATGGATCATCTTATAGTTGGGTTTAAATTACCAGACGAAGTTCGGTCCAATTTGAGAGACAGCGTTTTGCCAACCAGCAGCCCACATTTGGGGCCCTTCCACGGCAATGGCGAAAGGAGTGACGATGAGGAGAGACATCATAGATAAGCAAGCGTAGTAATTCATCCCACTCACTGACTTCCCCTTCATCCCCTTTTTTGAGAATATGTTGCGGAACACAAACGCCAAATTCGATATCATCGCCCCCATAAACCCTGAGAGAAACCAAGAAACACTCTTTTACAAACATCTTACAAACAATATGCCGCATTGATTCAAACACCTTATTTCAACTATGACAGCTTTTTTAAGGCAACTAATGGATGTTTTTAATTACCGATCATATTGAAGTTGAGCTCGGTAACTGCAGCGAGAGCACAGCCTCCAATAATGGGTAAGAGGGAGAGGTAAACAGGTAGAGGGAATGTATCGCCTAAGAAGAGCCTCGAGACGAGGACGCTGAAGGCTGGTTCGCCACTTTTGATGATGTGTGTAAAGGACACTGCCACTTTGGACATACTTACTGTGGCTGCTACATGTCCGATCGTATGAGCCACCGCCACCTGAACAATCAAATCATCAGCAGCAGCATTTACAAGCTTAATCTGAGGATTTCTTCAGAATTCAGGTTCCAAAATTTCAGAATTTTACAGTTTATTTCACTCTTCTCGCTTTTCTCAAAGAATTAATCAGACGAGATCCTTTCAAGAGCAAAAACTTTGCAGGAAATTGGAGATAAAGCACGACGAATTCATCGGCAAACAACAAAAACTAATTTCTTTACCGGGAACAGAGTTTTCCAGAAATCGAGATCGGTTTTGGGAGCGTCGGCAACTCTAGTGACCCAAGAGACGAGCATCATCAAAGACCCACAAGCAAGAGAAAGCGTCGAAGTTAGCCACGGGTAAGGAAAAGCGTTCAGAACCTTCTTGTTGTAGATATTGAACACAACGTTCAGTGCCCACCAGGTCGCGAAATAGATCCCAATCTTTACCTTCTGCCCTGATTGTTCGTCAGGAACTTCAATACCGATTTCAATCGGACGAGACCGATCGGCCTCGTATGCTCCAACCCTAAAAACATCACGCCTCTGTGCCGCCGCCAAAGGAAAACTATACAAATTCTGGGCGGATAGCACGTGGAGAGGCTTATGAGATAAAGTATTAGGCTTCTCGATAATGGGTAAGGGAGAAAACCGGAGCTTCGCCTGAACTGATCGCCTTACTATGGCTATTGCTGATAAGGAGGATGAAACCGGTTTAATTGAAGAAATCATAGTTGTTTTTCTGGGGGGAGGGAATACCAACTGGGTATGGATGTAAGCGATGATCACGAGATGAATTGGAGAGAAAAAGAAGCTTTCCTAGAAGATTTGATAGAGAGAGAGAGAGAGCCGTTTGATTTTTGGTTGAATGGAAGAGACAGAAGCGAAGGTTTTTATAGGGTAAGGAAGGAGGCGAGGGAAAGTATGGGTCTTTAGAGGTTGGCGACAAAACGAAATTCAGTTTTTGATTAATTACTTAAATACCCTTAATATTGTGTCTATTCGTGTGTTCTATAAGATAGTTTACTTAGGTCTGGTTGGCCGTATAGAATGTCCATGAGCTAACCTAAACATTCGTGTCTGATATTCAAATTTAAGAGTTGAAGAATTAAATATACGAGTTAATGATTGGTTAAGCAAAACCAATTATTTCAATTTGAAGTCTATGGCCAAGATAAAAACCAATGTTAGATCCATAAATAAAACATAACGTAAATTTTTTATTATAATATTTAGATCTTTGTAGCCACGATTGTAATGGCACCTATACGATTTCAGAAATAGTGAAGTGTGATATATGTGGCAGCATGTTGGTGAATCAACAACGAGAAGAGAGCACGCCTAGTCGAACGAGAGTATCTAGATCTTTGTCGCCACGGCCACTGCAATTCACGACCACTTTAGCTCCATCGTGCAGAGTAGGAACGAGTTTGTCAAGGTACGCGAGGGAGTGAGACGTTTCCAATGCCGGTATTATTCCCTCCAGTCTGCTCAATAGCATGCAAGCTGCAATAGACAAGATCGATAGTATTAAGATTAATATGTTTATGTGATAACATGCAACTCCTGTAAGAAATTAAAAATAAAGCATTAATAGTTAAAGAGGTACCTTGAATGGCTTCTTGGTCTGTTGCTGTGTAGAATTCGGCTCTTCCGCTATCTTTCAGGTAGCTAATCTCCGGTCCAACTCCGGGATACTCTAACCTATATATATTTACGATCATTAGTCCAAGTATCTAAATTGGATGAATAAGTAGATGTGTAAAAATTTATGATAACAGAAGGTTTCCGACTTACCCTACACCAACGGAGTGTGGTTTTAAGATTTGTCCGTAATCATCTTGCAATAAATAGCTCATGGCACCTTGATAAACACCAACATCTCCAACGGCCAAAGTAGCTGAATGTTTCCCTGAATCTAGACCGAGCCCCGCCGACTCGACGCCTACTAGCCGCACATCCTCGTCCCTTACAAACTCATGGAACAAACCCAATGCGTTTGAACCACTTCCCACACAAGCCACCAATACATCAGGCTTACCACCCCATTGTTGATTGGCTTGCCTTCTTATCTCTTTCCCAATCACTGATTGAAACTCGCGTACCATTGTCGGACAAGGGTGCGGTCCTGCAGCTATGCCTGGTAAAAAGTATGTGGTATCTATTTTTCCGACCCAACTCCGAATGGCTTCTGAACTTGCATCTTTGAATGATTTTTCCACTGATTCAACCTATTAATTAGTATCAATGTATAAAACGAATTTTATATATGTTTTACGTATATGTATGAATATTTGTTGTTTAGAAATAGATTATCTATCTAAAATAAAAGTCTACTTAGAAATCAAGCAAAATTTAGTGTTACTTTAAATAATTTTAGTGATTTAATTTTTAAATTATTTTTTTGTTAGTTAACGTTATTAATTTAAAGGGTGAGAAGTTCAATGAGAGAATGAAGATCTAAATAGTAATTAACTAATTACAACTTACCTGAGCACCAAGCAGTTTCATGGAAAAAACATTAGAGGATTGTTTCTCTATGTCAGCTGTTCCCATGAAAATAATACATTCCAAGGCGAGCTTTGCACATGCAGCTGCCGTGGCGACCCCATGTTGGCCGGCTCCTGTGGCCGACACCACACGGCTGCAACCAAGCCGCCGGGCAATCATGGCCTGAGCCAGAGAATTGTTTATTTTGTGGGATCCACAATGACTAAGATCTTCCCTTTTCAGGTAGATCTCAGGCCCACCTCCAGTGGTTCGAGCTAATTGGTTCTTGTAGTGTTCGGTTAAACGTCCGGCGAAATAGAGAGGCGTTTCTCTTCCTACATAGTCTCTTAACGCAGTAGTAAGCTCCTCCTACTTATGATTACAAGCACACATAAGAAAAAGTACTATCAAGTATCATGTTTTATCTCTATTTTACTAGTTTGAGAAATTACTACAAAACTAGATTTATAACCACGGCATGCGTGAAAAAAATATTCGTAAATTATATTTTATTAATAAATATAAATTTAATTTTTATTTAAAATTACTTTTAACATTATTTTTTATATATATAATTTTGGATCAAAATTATTGTTTTTGAAAATGTAATATTATTTTTTTATTAGTTGAATAAAAAATATTGATTATCTAACCAAATTAATATCAGTGATATGTATTGTAATTATTGTAGTAACTTAAACTATTTTATATATTTAAACTGAAACTCGTTGTGTTGTTGACACGGCAACATAACATTTTTGTTATTAAAATGTCGTGTTAAGATTATTTTATTAAAAAATTTCTCAAATAATATATTAGAGATTTGCGTCGTACAAAAAGTTTTATAAAATTGGATAGCCATTACATTTGATTTATGTATTATACCATATGTTTATCATATAAAATAAGTTTATTTGTTTGTTTAAAACTACCAATATCATATTCTTAAATGTATAATATGATCTATTTTCTTAACTATCAAAATTATATTCTCATTAAAATTTGTATATAGAGTTTGATTAAATTTGTTATGATTTTATAGCATCATAACAATTTGTTCCCCTTAAATATTGCATCTAGAATTTGTTTAAATTTTTTATAATATCTGTTAACTATTATTTAACTGGAATGCTAGATGAATTTATTTAATAAAGAACTAACAATGTTTGAATCTAACATACTCTTAATCATATCAATTGATTTATTAATTTTTTTTAAATTGACATGTCATAATCATCATATTATAATCTCTTTATCCATATCATCTGTTATAATGCAATGTAATCATTTTTAAAACTCAACTTTTTTAATATTAAGAAGTTTTTGTAATATCTTTAAAATTGTTTTTATTAGATTACGTAAATTAAAAGTCTTCTTTTTTGCGATAAGCTTAAACTGACAGCATGGTAAAACCAACCTGAAATTCGTGATCGCTCAAAACAAAATTAAATTCGTCTTCGAGATCTCTCAGAGGAGACATTAATGTCTCCGGTACAAACTTCCCACCAAACCTCCCGAATTTACCGGTACAGTCGCCACGAAGATACTGGCTCTCGTCGGTTCTTGTTGGCACAGAACCCAACGATGGACCACTCTTACGGCTGATTACAATATTGCTTCCACGGTGGTGAAGTTTTATGGAAACTCCACAAACAGCCGATTTTATCATACGGCGGTTTATTGCCGGAATCCTACGAAGTGTCTGCCCTCGTACCTGGATTTTAGTGGATGACATGATTCTCTTCTTTTTTTCTTTATAGAACACTCTTGTTTAATTATCAGAGACTTTTCTTTGGAAACATTCTGTCGATGAGCTCCTTTATAGAGTGAACGAGTACGGTTTTCTTGGTTATGTATCCATTTGAATTTATGCATATTTAACATATTGAATGAGTACTGTTAGAAAATAAATTGTTAGCAAATAAAATAATAACATACCAATAATTTTTTTTCTCTTATAACTAGGAGTTATTCGAAAATTTTGATTAATTTTATATTGAGTAAAGTTGTCAATTAGTTCACTCACCAAATTATTAAATGAACTTACAAAAATTAAACTTTTCATAGGAAATGAAAAAGTAATTCTACATTTGAAAGAAACCGATCACTAACATATACCAGTACAACAATTATTCTTCAAAGATAGAATCATTGTGTGACTTTTGCAGCCTAGACCTGTCAACCGGCTCAGACCCGCCCCGTCTGACCCGCCCTACGGCGGGTTACAGATTTTTTTGCACAAAATTTTTTTATCCGCAAAACCCGCGAATCAATTTTTTTAGATCCGTACCCGCCCCGCATTAATCAAGCGGGTCCCGGGGGTGACCCGCTTCATTTTTCAAAATTTTTTTAAAAAATTTAATAAATTTAATTAAACTAAAATATTTAATAAATTTAATTAAAATAAAATATTTAATACATTTAATTAAAGAATTTAAAAATATTTAATAAATTTAATTAAACTAAAATATTTAATAAATTTAATTAAAGTTTCTAAAAATATTTAAATAATTTAATTAAAATATTGAATAATTTCATTTGTTTGGATTTAAATTAGCTTGAGCTTAAATTAGTTGGGCATGAATTTGATTAATTTGATTGAGCCCAAAATTTGCGGATACCCGCTAACCCACAAATTAAAAAATTGCGACCCGCACCCGCCCCGCTCTAAATAATGCTCGACCCGCACCCGCCCCGCATATGAAAATTTTTTTTTCACTCGACCCGCACCCGTCCCGCAGCGGGTCAAACGGGACGGGACCCGCGGGTAAAGAATCATATTGACAGGCCTCCACTATCTTAAATGGTGCACGTGCTACCTTTACTGTCAATCTTTCTTTCATGCAGTTTATAGCAGTGCTTGGCCACTGGAAAGTATCATATTATGTTATACCGATAAGAAGCTCAGGTAATGGATAATTGGACGGCGGTAAAGTGACACGGCGGTGCTGGATGCAACGGCAGTGCTTGTCTTCTACACTCTCATTTACGTTTGTTGTCTACATGCTCTTCTCATGTAGGCTTCATCGGCTTTGAACATAGTAACTGAGCCTCTATTTGCCGGCCACCGTTATTTAAATTTTGGTTTGGTATATGTTTGCTTGGTCAAGGTTGTAGTAGTTTACGGAGTCAACTTCTCACTAGAATTATAGATCAATATAATATTTTTAAAAAGATTTATCGAACATTAAAACCAGAGCCTAACACAATACAAAATAGTGTACACAAATTAAAGCCATTCTTGGTAAGTAACTCCAGTTGGTTTCAACCATATTCCTCCTTGAATAAGCTTCGCGACAGTAAACTGCTCCGCTTCGTTTGAGTCTGTAATAACTTTAAATCCTTTCCATGTCACTCTTTTACTCGTATCCGCACCAGGACCGTTATTCGCATACTCTCCATAGTACAATGTCGAGAGTGCAAAATCACCATCCCAAGGGAACCAACCGGCAGGGTCAATGTGATCATCGATGAAAGACTGCATACATGATCACTGTTCTCGAATACAACTTCCATGGTCGTCCAAGGTATGTCTTTACTGATTCTTTTAACGGAGTAAGATCAGAGCTAGCTGTTATATTGCATTTTTGGAACGAAATGGCTGTGTTCTGGTTCTGATCTTCCCTTCCCTGAGCCGTCACCATGTTCTTTTGCCCTTCATTAGGCTTCCGCGCCACGATCTCGCAGTTTTGGAATACAACTGCAGAGTTTCCGAATATAAAATCTACGGTACCTGTGATGTAGCTGTCACGATAGAACTGTCTTAGCGAGTGAGTATAAAGCGTGTCTTGATACGCGTCTACGCGACAACGATTTATGACCGCTTGATCAGCGCTCACACGTAGAGCCACTGCCTGATGTTTTGTTGCCCCTGCCGTGTTTTGGAACCATAAATCTTGTGCCATAAACCCATCTCCATTAGCAGCTACACATGTAAATATAATATTTTTGAAATTTTTATTTAACTATGCCATGATTGGTCAAAACTATTGGAGTAATTAGTATAAATTAACACGAGAGAAAAATAATATTACCAACTGTGGCTGATCTGAAGGTGGTAGATCCGTCAATGACGTTCAAACTACCGGTTATGATCGTTGTGTCTTTGCCGTCGCCGACAAGCATTAAGTTCTTTTTCTTCTTACCGATGTCAATAGTTTCCTTGTAAACTCCTTTCTTCACATATATAACATATCTCGTTTTGCTATTCTCAGGTGCTGCCGCCACCGCCTCAGTTACTGTTTTGTACTTTCCGGTGCCGTCTTTTGCCACTACAACGTCCGCGTTTACCTTTATTGCCTAATAATGGGTCAAAGATTTAGCATTTTCGTAAACATATTGTAAAGGGTCAAAATATGTATATACAGTAAAAATTCACTACATCTCTATTTTTGAAAGTTCAATAATTTTTAATACATTACAATCGATTTTTTTTGTAATTATTATAAGTAAATATATAAATAAAATTTATAAATAAATAAATAAAATTAAAAAATTCCAGTAAATAAAATCCATAACAAAAAAAACTTATAAATAAAATCCATAACAAAAAAAAACTTATAAATAAAATTAAAAAATTGAAATATTCGGTGACACAGTAAGTATATATTAGTTTTTCTTTCTAAAAAGTCCGGTGGCTAAGATCAGTGTTTCCTTTATTCCATTTCGAAAAGGACAATTCCACTAAAGTAGAGAAAATACAAATTAAAATTGCACACTTCTCGATTTAGTTGAAAGTTTTTTATAATTAAAACATTACTTTATGGACCACAGCCATAGATTTCTCTTGTAACATTTATGTTGACAAGTAGGTTTTGATTCTTCGATAGAGTGATATTCTGATGTATTAACACACATTTAATTAAGATAAGCTCAACCATAGTTGAGCCGAAACATCTCATTTTGCACGAAGAAGCTTCCTTGTTGAACAGGAATCAGGTGAAACATCTGCATTTAGTAAATAATAGTTTTAATTCAATCTTCTAAAAACAAAAACATCTACACATGATGCTCATTGTTATAATTAATTAGCATTTTGTTTTATGCAATCTAAGCCTTTCGTTTAAACGCAATGAAATTCGTATTGAACACAAGTAGAGAAGAGATAGACCTGGCTAAACCTAAGAGGATGAACCTCGCCGTGTAGTAGGAGACTGCCGCTCACAAAAACGACGATTCCGCCACAACCACCGGCCATTGAAGAAGGCTGAGAATCGACGGTGCTGATCAAATGGCGACATTGATCGAACGGAAGTTGTTTAAGCTTATTTGAGATGTTTTCCAGGCCGTAGATCTTTTGGCCTTCAAAAGTGAGCAACGAGGTGTGATTGTAGAGAGAAGAAAGAGAAGATCGATCGTTGTCAAAGAGATGATAATAATGATTCACAAAAGCACTTGCCACTTCTTCAATTCCTTTATTTGTCTCTGCCATTTTTCTTAAAATTGATTTCTTAGAAAAATCAAACAAGAAATATAACACATGAGGTATCTTAAGGAATTAGCTTCAGGGGAAGAAAACGATGCTTAATTTGCAAGCAAAAGGTTTGAAGAAAAGAATAAAGAGAGAATCTTTTTTACCCTTAAGAAAATTAATTTCTTGTGGAACAAGTATTGAATAAATCTTTATTTCCGAACCTTCATACATTGGGAAGCAATGTATCATTGGTAAAGTACTGTTTTATTAATGGATGGCCACGTAGGTAAGAAGAAGATTAAACGAATGGTGGGACCTAAACTGAGAATGTTCGACGACGTCGTTCCTGTTCAGAATTATTTAAGGGGTTTTAATTGATGCGAGAAAATACACCTTCTTGGCAAGGTAGAGGGTTTGTATTCCCCAAAAGGTATAATAACGTAAAAAAGTCTTGACAGCTGTGGGATTTGAACCCACGCCCTTTCGGACCAGAGCCTAAATCTGGCGCCTTAGACCACTCGGCCAAACTGTCATTTTGTTTATTATGATGAAAGTAACTAATTACTACTATAAACATATGTTCGTTGAAACATATGAGAAATGGCTTTCTATTGTTGGGATCGGTTTATAAGAACAACGGAATTGGAGTGGCGTTCCATTGTTGGAATCGCTTTATAAGAAACATTCTCGCTGTATGGCTGATGGGAACGTGTTCCCTGGATCCCAAGAAATTCTTGTGCTCTCGGTTTGAGCAACATCTCTTCAAACCTCTGTTTCTCGAATCAATGTGGTTCTAAGATATGGGTTCAGTACTAAAACAAGACCAGATGGTATTAAAGGGCTTCTCACATCAACAACTAGCTCAAACAGCTCTTGAATCTATCGAAATCGATCATGGAGGAAGTAAAGGTTCATTGGAAGCTCTTGTGCTATGTAGAGTGATTGCAGGGAACCTATGTACAAGTCTGAATATCTTTTAGAGTTTTCTGAGTTTGATTCACTCGCTTTGAAAATGGGACCAAATTCTAAAACTGAAGAGCTTTATCTGCTGAGTACTAAAGCTTTGCTACCCTGCTTTGTGACATTCTTCAAGCCTTGAAACAAAACCCCTATGCAAAAGTGATTCTTTTGTATAATTCTCTTTTTTCTGGGAAATTGGGTGGGCTTGTAATAGGCTAAAAGTGTTGGGCTTTCCCCAAAGTTGAAAAATGGAAAACTTGGTGACCAAGGACTCAATGCTATTCCTCTTGTATTCGGTGCTTCTCATCTTCCTGGCAACTGATCCCTTCATTGTAGCCGACGCTGAACCTTGTGCCCAACGGTAGTTTGCCTCATTAACCGAATCTAGAAATGATGCGCATGGCTGCCACGTAATCAAATAGTTTATTCAAGAGGGGGTAGTTTCGTATTTAGGCTCTTTTTAAGGAGCAAAAAAACATTTTCCGTTTCGAGGAGGAAACGGTTTTCGATACTAATTAATCCCAGAGGAATGAGAATCTAAGAGCTGAACCAGACTAACCGCAGGGCTCCATGACCGAAGCTTGAGAGATTGAGAGAGCTTCTAATCGATTTTCCCGTCTTCGGCGGCGAAAAACTCAATTCTCAATCGGAGAAGAGACAATAAAAGGCGAAGAGACAATAAAAGGCACACGTGAGATAAAGTTCTGCAACGATGTCGAAGAAGAAATCGGCTGTTAGCACCATGACGCTTAAGGACTTCCATGGCGGCTCTATACCATCTGATCTTCCTCTCCCTTCCGCTCCTGGAGTGTAAGTCTTTACGGATTCGTATAAATCACTCTTTGGATCACCTCATAGTTGGTATGCATATTGGACATCATTCGAATCCTTTATTTGGCTTGTGGTTCGAGTTACTTTTGTTGGTAAAGATTTCGTTTATTCATAGGGCTATTAGATCTTCAAAAAAAAAGTTCTGATTGTTTAGGTCTGTTGTTTTATCATTGTTTCGGATTTGATATCTTCGTTTTGAGTTCTTTCTCTCTCATTTTGATCAATTTTCCTTTTTAGGATACCGAAGGTTACTATGGATCGACCTGTTTTTGATAGAGCACCTTGGGGAACTTCAATCGGCCGACCAGATCAGAGGACAAGGCCGAGTTCGTCTCATATTATTAGAAATTTCGATGATAAATCACTGTTTCTGCCTCATAACTCCAATATTGGACGTAATTTCAGCGAGGATGAACGGAAGCCTTTGGATGGTCACTCGGCTCCTCGTAGAATGGTCAGTGACGATGTTTTCCGGGTTGCAAATAGCAGCTTGGAGGTAAAAGCAGACTCGTATTTAACTGGGAGAAATAGTGGTTGGTCAGCGGCCGCGGCTGGTCCATTCCCTGGGAAGATGAATAATATCACTCATTCTTTGACTTGGTCTGCTAATTTTGAGAGCTCCGTGTCAGGAACTCACCCTAATGTTTGCATTGGGCGGAAGGAGGTCTCAGTGGCTAACAATGAGCCCAGACAGTCTCCGTGGACTATACAACCAGCTGTGTCTAATTTGGTCCATGCAACTGCGCTTGAGCAATTGTCTTCAGGAAGATGGCAGACCAAGCTGTTGGTTCCTTCTCAGATAAGTTTTGATGCTGTTAAGCATTCAGAAATAGAGAGTAGATGTTACAAGACTAATGGCCCTATGCTTAATCAAGGGGATAAGCCACATGGAATACATGTAGAATGTGGCCTGGTCGCTGAAGATGGGATCCAGGGTGGGAAAAGGTTCTCCCGTGAGTATGAAAAAATCCCTGTTCAGGAAGAAAATATTGTAGCAAACAGCAATAGTAAGCTTCATCACGTTACGCCTGCTGCACGTTCGGTGCAACCAACTCCCCCTTCTGAAGTCGTGGAACGACCTAAGCTGAACCTGCTGCCTCGAACAAAACCTCTTGAAATCAGTGAGAAATCTACGAATGACGGGAAACTGGTATTAGTTATAAATTTTTGAGCTGCCTCCCTTGTTTTCAGGTTTCTCTCTTGGTAAACTGTGTTTTTTATGGCTCAACTCGCTATCTGCAGGAACATGGTGCTTCAAATTTTATTCAACGTGATACAGTACAGAAAAGTATCAACATTTCAAAACCTGGTTTGCCTGCAGCTGAGATTTCTAACCAGCCGGTTGGGCGCCCCAAGTTGAATCTGAAGCCTTTGACGCAGAGGTTTGAGCAGTCAGAACTTACGACTGAAAAGGAAAGGTAAGGATGTTCAAGATTCTACCAAGCTATGGTGGTACTTACATTTATTGTTCCAGCTTAGTAATTTATATTTGGAGCTAGGGGACATAACTGATGATACAAAAGAATTTCTTATTTTCCCAAAATCTGTACTGGCTGTTGGCAAATACTGAAAGGATTATTCTCTGAGTCGTGACATCTTTGTATCCCTTCACATTCACATTGAAATAGAAGCTGATATTGGCTTTATGTCAGTCTATCCTCAGAAGTCCAAGATCGTAGAACATGCTAGAACATTGAATTTAGGTCATAGTTATTTTGGCGAGCTTACTTTTTTTGGTGTTGTCATTTTTCTAAAATATCAATCTAGACCGATTCTCTAGATATTATGTATTGTGTCTGTATCAAACTCGCTTACGTTTTTGGATCTTGGTGCAGAAATGCGGTTTTTGGTGGTGCCAGACCACGAGAGCTGGTGAGTCTTGTTGTGTAATTCTCTCTTGTTAAGTTACCTTTCAGTTCATACATTTGACTTCCTGTCTATGTATAGAGTCAGGTTTAGTTTTGCAACCTGATCTTAACCTTTATATTGCGACTAGGTGTTGAAGGAGCGAGGCATTGATGAGACTGAGCATCATGAGTTGGAGCAACAGTTAGAGAGGTAGGACGGGTTTCCTCTAGCCGCTCACATTCCATGTATATTTTCTGGGTTCCAGTTATTACGGTTCCACTGAGGTCATCTAATTCTAACTTCTGTTTATGTTTTTCCTTTATATCAAAAGGATGGTCCTCAAACCCATCGAAAGAGTTACAGATCACGCAATTCAAAGGCGACGTGACCTGGGAACAAGGAAAACTGATCAAAAGGAAAGCGACATTTCCAGATCTGAAACCCAGAGGAGAAACCGGCGTGAAAATGATATTAAGAGCTCAAGGCAGCAACAACAGATTCAAGAGAAGACGAGACATCCATCACCAGAGACATGGCGAAAACCGGTTGTGCAGAAACCAGAATCACCAGATGGAACAGGGCTTCGTCACGGGAAAGCAGCTTCTGCCCTTGAGCTAGCTCAAGCCTATTCGCCTTTCTCTGGCCCTAGATCCGGGACTGGAAGCAACAGTTTTAACACAGGCCGCAACAACCAAACACTGCAGCTGCCATTCTCTCGGTTGGTAGGATCGACAGCAACCACCACCCCAAGGCAGATTAATGGATACTGAGTCACTGTTCGTTTGTTCTTATGAAATTGGCTTTAGTTCTGACTAATTGGCTACTTGATTTCTCAATCGCAGCTCATGAGAATTGTGACATTGTTATAGAAGGTTCTGAGTATTTGAATCTTTCAGCAAAACATGTGAATGCAATAGTACACAAACTCAAGCGTGAATTACTATCAAAATCAGTTCTCTCCATTGCTTGTATCTTAAACGATTTAATTTTTCGTGTTTAGTATCCCTAAAAAAACTTTTTAATATAATAACATTATACTGACGTGTTAATAACAAAAATGTTATGCTGACTTTTCAACACCACAACGAGTTTCAGTTTAAATATATAAAAATGTTTAAATTAATAGAATAATTACAAACAATACATGCCACTAATATTAATTTAGTTAGAGAATAAATATAGTTTATTCAACTAACCAAAAATATTATTATATTTGCAAAAACAATAATTTTTATTTATTTAAATTTTTTATACGTTAATTTATAAATAATTTCAAATAAATAATAGATTTAAGTTACTACTGTAATTTCTAAAATAATAGATTTAAATTACTATTGTCATTTCTAATATATTATTTGAAAAACATTTTAATAAAATAACATTACTCTGACGTATTATTAACAGAAATATCATGCTAACGTATAATCATTACAGTAAATTTCAAATAAATATATAAATAAATTTAATTTATTATAATAATTATAATTATATTATTTTTATTTAGAAAATTAATGTATTTTTATTAAACTAACAAAAAATAATATTAAATTCGTAAAAAATAATTATTATTATTTTTTTAATTTATATATCAAAAATTAATGTTAAATATAGTTTTAAATAAAAATAAAAATTATATAAATATTTAATTTATATTTACTAATAAAATATAATTTACGAATATTTTCTTCCATGCATAGGGCAGATATAAATCCAGTATATATAATTTGCTGAGTTTGCAGGGTTTTGACAGTGTATCATGTCTGCAAATTGTTTCAGGTTATAAAATTCATCACACGACAAGGCACATCAAACACACATTGAATTAAAGGTTCTGACTCTGAATTCCAACCAACATGCATACAAATATATAAGCTTCTGAGTAGGAAAACTCTTCAACTGATATGCATCCTTTTTTAACTGTTGTCTGATTTTTCCAGAGCTGCAAGACAAAGTATGTGGGGGTACCAGTAAATAAACCGATAAAGATGATATCCAAAGAAAACACAACATATAGAGTTTGGGAATGTACTGTTGTAGTTGAGAAGCTTCTCAATCAGATCAACATGAGTCATAAGCATACGCCTGCAGCAGTATCTGACTAGATGAAGTGCATCAAGTGCGTCTCTGCAAAAATATTTTTTTTGTAACTTCACACTTATTGAGGAGCCTAAACGAAGAATGTGCCTCTTGAATGAATTTACTTCCAATAACATACAAACAGCAGATCATTAGCTAAACCCTTTAAACGGTTAACATTTGACTGATTTGTTTTCTCCAATTAGGAAATGGTGTTAACTAATCACACACTTCACATATTATCTTCCAAACATAAACGGCGAATCGGATGGCTAATGTCTCTCATGTTCAAGCAAAGTACTCAATTTTTCAGACCAGACTAGAATCATGTAGATGGGCACAAGTATAATTAACAGACAACACCCTGAATAATAGAGATAAAATCTATAAACTACTGGATAGCAAAATTAGATGAGCCCACAGAGATTACAAACAATCGTATTGACATATTAATCCTAAACATAAAATCAGAAGATGCTAAAAATCCTTCAACAAAAAACTCTTTGATTGGTTTTGTTAGAGAAGTGGTGTTAACTAATCTCATACTTCACTTTTTAACTGCCTTCATAAACGAGAGAATCATAAACGAGAGAACCAGTAGGAAATCTGGGCTAATATATCTCAAACCCAGGATAAAATTTTCTCTCTTTTTTCACACAAAAGTATGATTAGACTGAGAAGAATCAGTAGCTTACCCTTCAGTGTAGTCTAGCTGGAGAAGATCAAGATACCAATCCCATTTGTTTCCAATCACCTAAACAATCACAAAGTGAAAGCTTAGTAAAGCTCAATACTTTATACAAAGGAAAATTTAACCAGACGGTATTTAGCCAAGGAAACATTCATATCGGACTAAGAGAGAACAAATATCTCTGCTTTGTCAAATCTAGAGTAGACAAAGCCCTAAAACGACGGAGAAATCTTCACACAAGATTTGAATCGATCAATTACGAAGAAAACTCACCTTTCCACAAGTGAAGCAACGAACAGGGATGATCATCTTGAGCGAACTGAACCCTGTACTTGGTCTTTTGGTCGGTCTCTTGAGATTTTAGGGTTTTTCTGTTTAAGAAAGGTAAAGAGAAACAAGAACTCGCCTCCCTTCGTGTTGATGATAATGAGAAGCGTCACATGTCTTTTGAATTTATAGTTGTATCCGGTTTGATTCGGTTCTGCTATCGAAATAAACCTTAAATTAATTTGGTTATCACCCGGTTAGAGTGATTCCTTGGTACTGCAAAGAAATTTGTGTTTCTTAAGCAGTTTATTTCGTTTAACTGTTAATTGATTTCTCCATCACTACCAACATGTTCATCTATGTATTCACATCGTATTTTTGAACAGGCTTGAACCTTTGCATCTAAATATTTAAGTGTTTTAGCCACTAGCTTAAACACTTGAACCAATGGTTCCGGTTAAAAGTTCATTTTACAAAACAGTAAATATTGTTCAAGAAGGTAATATGATGATACAGTATCACCATTGACACTAGACGGTTTTAGATCTTGGTTTAAAGAAGCTAACGACTAACACATTAATCAAAATCGCACACACTCCGTCACAACGGTTCTGTCTTATCATCGTTCAAGAGGAATCAGAAGCTTGTCTTGGTTTCCTCTGTTCAGGAGGTGGACCATCTCTTCGTCTTTCGTACCTTTTACTTTGATACTTCGAGTTATTCCGCTGCTTTGGTTGGTATGTCGGGTACGTGCATGGAATAATCTCTCCATTGATGTACTTGTCACCTGAACAGAACAAAAACCGATCCAATTATCTATCAGGGTACATGAGAGACAGGAAAAGAGATCCTAGAAACTTTATAATCAAGCTTTGATTAGTTACCTCCATAGTCTTTGTTCTTGACATCAATGTAGGAGTCAGGCAAAACCCAGAGAACTCCTGGCAAACCTGTGAAAAAAATGAAAGACTTGAGTGGTCAGTATCTTGACGGTTTTCGACAGTTACAGGCATAAATTTTCAGTAGGGGGATTAAGGCTCTTCTTCCTCGCTAACTAACCCTTGAATTTCTCGGATGTTTCTTCATCGATGGTGCATTGGAATCCAGTATATGTGGTAGTACTGAATGCATACATGTTCTTCTTTGCCTCTTCCATGCTGGATAAATAAATGCAAGAAACGTAAGAAACACAAACGAGGAATTTGTTATGAACAGCAGAAGACAGTGTAATCTGATTTGCTTCTCCAAAATAGCTAGCCAAAACAAACTAAGTTTGAGTCACTTTGATAAGCCAATAGCAGTATATTACAATAAAAAGAATCAGCTGGAAGAAGAAGAAACAGATCAAAGGGAAGAAAATGCAGAACAAATCGTTGGTGGAAAAGATGAAAACAGCACGTGAGCTGCACATGAAGTAAAATTAAAAGATAAATCCCTCTAATTGATAAAGAGTATTTGCAGTTAGAAAGAAGAGAAGAGAGTATTTAAACTCTCATTGTTATTTTGTTCTTTTTTATGCTTTTGTACTGTGAGGAGGCAGCCTGCGTGCTGTGGGGCGAATTGAGAGAGAGAGAGATTTCAGGAAGTATTTTCTGGGTTTTAATTTTTGCAAACAATCGTTATCTTCATTTGAATCAATAGTATTGTTCATCACTGTTAGAGATTGTTAAATATTGTTGTGTTACATCGTGAGAGGGAGTTGGAACCTTAACATTTGGTGCGGTGAGCCCGACGAACCTCGCGATCCATGGAGCCTTTTCGTGACGAGAGTTTATCGACGGCACCGAGCTCGACGACACAGACCCCAATCGCCAGAAGTTTTGACGAAATCTTTCCTCGTTTGGATGCCCTAGATTCGGGATATCGCGGTGCCGTTGCAGGACAACTCAATGCAGAAGAGTCACTACACTGGCTGGAAATGAAGTGGGAGGCGAAAATAGACTCCAAGTTCGAAGCTTTTCAAATTTCCATGGAGAAAATGATTTCCAACCACTTCGACCGCCTTGTGACTGCACTGCCCAGGCTGGAATCTCAGCGGTGTATCGGCGAATCTAGCTATCAGCAACGTTCTCCAGGCGGGGAACCAAAACAGATTCATGTAGATTCAATTGAATCGATTTCAAAACTCAAAATCGATGCAGCTGAATCAACCACAAAAGTTGATGTTGTTCAGGAAAAGAAATCAATTCTGGACATAGATTCGCTGGAGGAAAAGGATACTCGTCATGCGACGGATTTAATCACGGATTTTGCTTGTATTCATCCAAAGATTTCACATAATCAGGTACTTATTTCTAAGCTAGAACCAAGCCTTCATATTCACACTAAATCAATGGATGATTGTGAGTATTCCTATTCTGGTCATGACTTTGGTGTGTGGTTTGATAATCTAGAAGAGATATTAGAAGTTTCATTTGTGAAGAAACATGACAAGAATTATCAATTGTGGATATATGTCATTGACAAGCAAGTTGCACACCACATGTTTGATAAATTGTTTCTAAGAATACAACGTCGGAAGAAGCAAAAATATGGCAAGTCATGGAAATTTAAATACCGACAAAAGATTGTGCTGAGAGTTCTGCCACAAAAATGTTATTCATTCAGTGTAAGAGGGAGAAATAAGTATTTCAGCTCTTCTTTTAATACTTTGGAGAGATCAAAGTGGGAAGAGAAGAACTCTAAGTTTATAAGAGAGATGAATCATCATTCTAATATGGTGTGGTTACAATACAAATTGAGATTGACATGTGTTTCCAAGAGCTTGAGACACATCCTCTTCGTGAGTGTTTGGTCCGGCACAAGATCGAGATTATGGGAATTCTTTTTTGGGGTTATTGTTGTTGATAAGGATAAAACACAAAATGATGAAGTTGCTGGAACAACAACAAGTAACCATTCTTCACAGATTCTCGTCGTTTTTTTTTTATTTTGATTTTTCAGAACCCGTTGTGGTAGCTACAAAAGTTGTGGTGGTTACTTCACTAGAGGTCTCTGGATCAACACCAAAAGGGACAGTGATGATGTTGACTTGGTTGCCTCAACAAGTCCACATGAACTTGTTTAATTGTCGAAAAATTAAGAGTGTGGCAGCAATTGAATGCTTAAATCATCATGAGAAGGAAAAGCTCTCAACTTCTTGGTTGGTTAGATTTCACAAGAATTTATGTGTTGAACTACATCTGGTCCTTTACGGAACGAACATTATCGAGTTATATTATGCAAATTTGGACGAGAGATTCTACTTTTCAGTGTGGCATTATCGAGTTTGGTCGCTCGGAAGGCAACGCAAGATCATGAGAATATGTGGCATTTGGTGTCTGACATCTCAAGCTTATTTCTGGATTTTGAGTTTGAGGACAAACTTATCAAAGGAAAGGAGCACCAAAAATTTCGAACTTGAGACGTTACTGCACAATCGTGATGAGATGCTGCTGGAAATTAAGGTTGCACTTCAACGAGCACATGACATTATGCAGAAACACGTAGATAAACATAGAAGGGGTGTTGTTTTTCAAGAGGGAGTTCAAGTTTACTTGAAGCTAAGACCTTATAGACAACACACGGTCGCACAACGCAACAATCAGAAACTTGCAGCTCAGTTCTATGGTCCATTCCATGTCATTGAACGAATTGGCAGGGTCGCCTACAAGCTTCGGCGTCCACCAACCTCCAAAATTCATCCCGTCGTCCACGTCTCACAGCTTAAAGGCACTGTCGGAAATGGAACTCAGATTTTTCCATTACCGGTGAATTGGTTAGACGTTTGTGACGCTCAGCCGGATCCGGAGGCAGTCTTGGAGACATGGTACAATGTGGCAGGGCACCTAGAACTCTTAATCTCTTGGAAGGGTAAGGCGATGCATGATAACTCTTGGCACGCAGCAACCACAATCAAGAACCAATACCCACAATTCAAGCTTGAGGACAAGCTTCTCAAAGGGGGGAGTATTGATAAGCCAATAGCAGTATATTACAATAAAAAGAATCAGCTGGAAGAAGAAGAAACAGATCAAAGGGAAGAAAATGCAGAACAAATCGTTGGTGGAAAAGATGAAAACAGCACGTGAGCTGCACATGAAGTAAAATTAAAAGATAAATCCCTCTAATTGATAAAGAGTATTTGCAGTTAGAAAGAAGAGAAGAGAGTATTTAAACTCTCATTGTTATTTTGTTCTTTTTTATGCTTTTGTACTGTGAGGAGGCAGCCTGCGTGCTGTGGGGCGAATTGAGAGAGAGAGAGATTTCAGGAAGTATTTTCTGGGTTTTAATTTTTGCAAACAATCGTTATCTTCATTTGAATCAATAGTATTGTTCATCACTGTTAGAGATTGTTAAATATTGTTGTGTTACATCGTGAGAGGGAGTTGGAACCTTAACACACTTCCTGAGTAATACAAACTCAATTCCATGCCTTATCCTAGGAATTATAGTCAAGAGGAATACAAATGCAATGCCCTAAACAAGTGCACATTTTGACACATCAAATTCAACAAGAGACACCATGGGAAAAATCTAGATCTTATACATAGCTCAAAGAAAACAAGCAAAACAAATGCCTCGACTCGTGCTTCTATTTTCCACTACAAATTTGCAAAAGAGAGCTCGTTTGACGCTCCAAGAACAATAGTTATACATATAAACATATTGTTTTCATGTTTAAAACCCAATCCAGCACAAAAAGTGTTTTGCTTTCAGTATCTAGTAACTAAAGAGTAGCTGGAGATAGCCTGTTGCCTTCGAAGAAGAATTAAAGCTGAATGTTTTACTTAGCTCACGAGGGTATTACCTTACATTATCATCACAAAACAAGTGAAAACATTAATCTCATGAAACCCAATCTTTCCTATACGAAACATTGTTTCACGATAAGCATATTACCAACACACCTGTATGTGTCTATAGTAACTAACTAAATCAACAATGGAGAGAATTAATCAGAGGCGAAAACGGACCTTCCAAGAACAGTAGCAAGAGTGTTAAGGTAAGTATCAATCATCTGCTCCCTGGTTGGCGCTGGATCCTTGGGGAATTCCATTACAATAAGCCAGTGATTGTAGTCGCATCCAGGAAGCATAATCGTCTCTCTCTGCTCGTTGCTACTGCTACGTTTCGACGAATAATCCGAATCAACCGTCGCAGCCTTGACAACCGTCATACGTCGCCGAGACCCAGCGGCCGAGACACTCCGGAGCAGAGGATTCCATGTGACGCCAATACGAATACCGGAGATAGGGAAGCGTGTCAGGCGACATACGGGGATTAGGGTTTTGGGGAGAAGCGAGGAAGAAGAAGCTGTAGTGAAGGAAGCCATCGTAATTGCAGAAAGCAAGAGACTGTTCACTTGACACTTTCACGAGAGATTGGAGAAGATAAGATACTTAATTTACCTGCTGCGTGTTGGAGACCTTATTAAACGACACCGTGTGGACTTTATCGTACTCGTATATTGTTTGGGCCTAACTTGCTTAGCCCATAGGAACGAAATTTCCAATCCAACAGGTAAAGAAAGCCATTTTGGTTTTATGATTTCTAGTTTTTGTTTTTTGGTTTTTGAATTAAATGTAGATTTAAGTTTTTTTTTTTAAACTTAAATGGTAATTTGTTTATTTTTGGTTTTTAGAAAACTGGAGTGATGTTTGCTAGCAACTTTACATAACCTATTGAAAGCATTTAGGACCAAAAAACAGAAAGTGAAATCAATTCCCATGATGGTTTAAGGCTTTGCACAAATGACCAGATTTCTGACAAAACCTAAGAAGTAACAGCAGCTTCCTTTTTCAATGACAAATTTGGATTGGACCCAGTAAAATTCATGAGAAAGCTACAACCTTTCTAAAAGTTAGTCAATTCACGTCGATGCTGCAGCAAGTAAAGCCTCCTTATCCTCCAATGCCTTGAGTTCTTGCCTCCATTCCTCCACCTTAGAGAATTTCTCTAATTGTTCAGGCTTTAGGTCTCGGGGAGCAGTATTCTGCTGTTGAGCTTCTGTGAGTCGGATCTGCAAATGTTAACAGAAGGAGACAGTTACACAAAACCGCTACATTGCAGGTTTCTGTATCAACTTTTGTATCATTAACCTTGTCTCAAAAGCTATATAACTGTGAGTTGAAGAAAACTGATTGAAAACAATTCGGAACAAAACATGTGTGACTTACCAGCCACAATTACGAATCTAGACGGTGAAGATTAGATCTTCCAAGGAAAAGTCTCGAAAATGTATTCAAATTAAAGCAGCTGAGAAAGATGGAAATCTTACTTTCTTCTTAAGTGCACGTATTCTTTTCTCAGTGTCTTCTCTTGTAGTTCTTGTATTAGGCGCTTCCCCAGGGTTTGAGGTAAGAGACGGTGCAACATTATTTGAAGAAACGCCCAAAGTCTCCATTTGAGAAGCCAATGCATTCACAGACTGGGATCCATTGCTTGGAGTCACAATGGAAACAGCTTCTTCCTTGTCTACATTACTAGTTGTTCCATCATCAGAGCTATTACCTTTTTCTGTAGTAGCCTGCATAGGTGATAATTTGGAAGCATGTTCCAATAACTGAAGACAAAGCAAAAGCATATGAAACTTACACATGGATAGATTTGAAACACGTACCTGTAATAATCTCTTCTCCTTCTTACGTTCATTCCTTTTAGCAGATTTAGTCTTTGGTTTAGGAGCTGGATCATATTCATAACCTGGAGGCCCTTGTGAGGCCATCTCATTCTTCATCTATTGCGAATAAAATACAAATTAGATTCAAAAACTGTTCTATCTTCCTTTCGTCTTTCTCAAACAAATTGTGAATTTGACTTGTGAACTCTAACAAAGGACATGCGGGTGGGCACAGATGATGAAAGCACACTATCCACAACCAATACGAAACTATTCATTTCTGCAAGAAATAACGAGTCCAAGAACAGAATAGCAGTGTTGAGGGAATAAGGACTTCATACCAGAGAACCTTTGGACAGATAAATGCCAACTTCATCTTGTGGGACATGTCCTGCTCGAATCCGGATGGGTTTCCGGAAAGTACCATCAGGTCTACGTGTGGGCTCCAGAATCCTCTCACCTTCTTTCAGGTTTTTGCTCAGTTCTGCCATTTGCTTTTTTTGTTCCCCACTTCTGTTGCTGCTTCCCATCTGATTCCTTCAGATTTTCAGTCACCCCTGTTACTGCTCTTTTCCCTCAGCAATCAAGTCTCACTGCTTTCTGTATCAAAACTGAAGTATTCGTTAAAAGCTTCTGGACTTAAAACATTTACACAGAAAACAAATCCAGCTTTGGTTTAACAGGAGTTATATTAGTTTGCGAGCGAAGCTACACGAACAACAGTTAAGTTCACTCATTTAATATGTCTAAGGCTTGTGGCTGCAACATGTACGCTTGTGTATCAAGCGTGAGTAAACAAGGTTTTTTTGGGTGAAATTTCCTATCAGTGAGGAATACATGTTATGTAGCATATATTCTAAAGATCACAGAATTCAGTAGCAAACATACATTCAACAACTGAAAATTCAAGTCACATCCCAAAGTCACCAATACCATCTGCTAATTATTAATGAGATGTTCTTCTCACGTTTCCCAAATATACAACCTGTCGGTATATAATTGTGTGATCAGTAACCACAAGGACAAACAAACCTCACGTTCGACCATTATGCGTTCCAAGTTCCCAAATTTAATTCCCGCATAATCATCAACAACATACATCAAAACCTCACTCTTCACAATGTAAACAAGCAGAAGCTCAAAGAAATTCGTCACATCAAACTTTCAAACATCCGAATCTCACAATCTAATCACTTCAAATAACCACACAAACAATCACTGACTCTGTGCTCTAAAAATCATGCAACAAAGTCAAAAACATATCAAGACAGACCAATTAGTTCGATACTTCAAAACTACCTTTGACCTTCTCTCTAATATATGCCCTTTAACCCGTCTGCTTAGTCGTTTAAAAAGTACAAAAATTCAGTATCTAGTATCATCGAAGTATAAAGCTTTGGTGAAGACATTCCTTTGGCTGCTATTAATACCAGCAAGCCAACTCTTTCATTACAGATCCTAAAACCATGCATACCGAATATCTTTTCAGAGTTCAAGTTTAACGACCCTTAAAGCTCAGCTCAATTATTCTCAAATTCGTCTCTTTGCTGCTAACCAATACTGAAAATCAACCCTTTTTTCCCGGCGGCCAGTGTTCCCTACACCTCGATTCAATCAGAGAGAGAGAGCAAAAACTAGGAAACTAACCTCGGAGTTGGAGCTTCCTCTCGTCGGAGAGTCCAGATCTGGTGAAAAGCAACCTGAACCGGTTATCTTGGATGAAAGAGGTTTTATCGACCGTGACCTGCATGAGTCGAAGACAGGTTAATGCGTTCAATAATGTTCGTCGACTCAATATCAGAAAAAAAAAAACTTAAAAAAGTTAAAAAGAAAATCCTTTTATTCTCCACGTCAGAAAATCCCTTTATTCGTGAATTTTTTTATGATAAAATAAAATAAAAGTTATTTGACAGCTATGGGACAAAATCTTTAAAATTGGTTTAATTGGTTTAGTTGGTTTAAAAGGGTAATGGTTTGAAGTCTTTAAAATCTGTAGAAAATTTGCAAAGCTATTGCGGTTTCAAATATTATTAAACATTTTATATAATCGATATACATGTCTGTGAAACATTTATGATAATAGTTGTATTAGCCATTTAACATAAAAAAAGATTATTAGAATATATAAATTTATTATAGAGAAGAATATATTTTAATTATTAGTTGATATGAAAATAATTGATGGAAAAAAATAAGTTTTAATAACGTTAAAGATATTTAACCGCCTGCGAACGTAAACGCTTGCTAAAACAGTTTTCGTGTGATTATTGTCAAAGTGAAATAAAATCAAGCATTAAAGCCCACGAGAGCTCAACTTGCCTTTGTGGGCCTCTGTCTCTCTCTCTCTCTCAAGACCTATTCTCCCTCTCTCTCTGTGTCGGCTTTAGGTCTTCTCCGGGAGGCAGCTTCGAACCAATTAACGCCGGTCGGAAAACGGTGACCGACTCTTCCACAAGTTGAAGTCAATGAGAAAATGCTCCTTAATTTTAACGTTTTAGAGATCCATACACAACAACCGGCGTTTTCGCGTTTTATTGCCGTGGGTTCTCACCACCACCGTCACAATGTCAAGGTTTGTTCATCATACACGCTTGGATTCCACCCAATGTCTTTGTATTTGTTGGGTCTGTCATGATTTCTGATCGGGTTTTTTTTTGTTTCCCGTTTCCTCGGAGACTGATTTACGATTCCCAATGTGAAACTAATGCTGAATTTATGTTTAAAAGTTGCAAAATTTATGTTTTTCATTGGCTTATACGTCTGAATGTTGATCGGATCCTTCGTTAGGCTCTTCTAGCTGATAATTTCTTGTTTTTCCTTGGATTCTTGCAGATTTCTTATCTTTAGAGTCGTTGGAAAAAAAACGCAACCTATTTTCTCGAACCAAAAAGAGAGAGGGACCCAATGGGGAAGCTACAGGATTGCTTTTACAGCTGCCCTAAGGTTACCTCAATTCAGAAATTTCTCTTCCTCTGCTAGGATTCAAAGTAATGTGCACCGTACTTTAGCCCTTCAGGATCTTAAAGGAAGACTTTTGAGTTATTCCACTGCCTCTGCAAGAAATGTAGTTACTCATAATGTCCAATTTGCTTGGAAAAGGCTTCATCATAAATATTATGTGCGCCTTTGGAGCTTACCACGTATAAGTACTATTGCTCAAGCTTTCTGCTTGTCTCTTACCCGTTCACACTTTTTAGTACCCGGGATCGTTGCTGTCACTTGTGGACGAGTAGCATGGGCGCAAAGAGCTCCCAGTTCGGCAATAGATCACTATCCTTCGGATAAATCCCTCTATAAAAGGGCAAAGAATGGCCCTATCTTTCTATCTTCTCTATTGTTTTCGGTAATAGAGGGTTTTATTTTGATTTGGAGGGCTTTTTATATAGCTTGTTTGTTTACTCCTAGTATTCTGATGGGGCTGGTTGTGGAAGTAGGTGGGCCTCGTTTTAGGAAAGTATGGCTTGAGATGGTCCATCGAACTCTGGAAAGAGCAGGTCCTGCTTTCATCAAATGGGGTCAATGGGCAGCCACGCGACCAGATCTTTTCCCAAAGGATTTGTGCTTACAGCTCTCAAAGCTTCATAGTAATGCTCCTGAGCATAGTTTTGCCTACACTAAAAAAACTATCGAGAAGGCATTTGGTCGTAAACTATCTGAGATATTTGAAGAGTTTGAAGAGGCGCCAGTGGCATCAGGGAGTATTGCCCAAGTACATAGAGCTTCTTTGAGGTTTCAGTATCCAGGACAAAAGTCAAAGTCTTCATTGGTTGCTGTTAAAGTTAGACATCCTGGTGTTGGCGAATCGATTAGGAGGGATTTTGTGATTATTAATCTGGTGGCTAAGATATCGACTTTAATTCCAGCTTTGAAATGGTTGAGATTGGACGAGAGTGTGCAACAGTTTGGTGTCTTCATGTTGTCTCAAGTTGATCTCGCAAGGGAAGCTTCTCATTTGAGTCGCTTTATATATAACTTCCGTAGATGGAAGGATGTCTCTTTTCCTAAACCTGTATATCCGCTAGTGCATCCTGCTGTTTTGGTTGAGACTTATGAGCATGGAGAAAGTGTGGCGCTTTATGTTGATGGCATGGAAGGACATGAATGGATTAAGACAAGATTAGCTCACATTGGCACTCATGCCCTCTTGAAGATGCTCCTGGTATTAGCATCTTTGTAGTCTTTTAAGATCGCTTATAACTGATATACACTTCATCGGTGCCCTTAGTCTCAAGTGAATTTGACTTCAGGTTGATAACTTTATTCACGCTGACATGCATCCGGGAAATATCCTTGTCCGAAAAAAGGCTTCCCGTGGAGGCCTTTTCAGAACGAAGAAGCCTCACCTCGTTTTCCTTGACGTGGGAATGACTGCAGAACTCTCAAAGAACGACCGAGAGAACTTACTTGAGTTTTTCAAGGCGGTTGCGCTTAGGGATGGCCGGACTGCTGCTGAGCGAACACTTAGATTATCAAGAAAACAGAATTGTCCCAATCCAGAGGCTTTTATCGAGGTAATACTATATTTTCTTCAAGGTTCCTTATACGTTTAGTTGTCAAATATGTGGAAAATATCGATTTGAATTCTTTATTATGTGATGGCTAATACGTTTATATTCTGACAGGAAGTGGAAGAAGCATTCAAATTCTGGGGAACCCCTGAGGGAGATTTAGTACATCCAGCAGATTGCATGCACGAATTACTTGAGAAAGTAAGACGTCATAGAGTTAATATTGACGGGAACGTCTGCACTGTGATGGTGACAACATTAGTTCTCGAGGTGAGCCAAAATTGTCCCTCTTTTAAATTTTAGTGTAGATTTCAGATGATATAGGTTTGATGGAACTTGGGTTTGAAAATGAACTGAAAACTCAGGTTCCTATGGAAACAGAGCTTAAAGATATTGCCTTTTAAACGGTTTGTAGTTTAGAGGATCGTAATTATATCATCGTAGTTTGTTCCAAGTACTGTTTATAAATTCTGGAAAGGTTGAGCTTGCTTTCTAGCTGTTGTAATCGGTTTTGATAATAGGGTTGGCAACGGAAACTCGACCCGGGATATGATGTAATGCATACGCTGCAAACGATGGTACTGAAAACCGACTGGGCTAAGTCTCTTTCTTATACCGTGGATGGACTGATGGCACCGTAGGAGAAGAAAGGTTCCATCAAATTTTGCTTGTCATTATCATAATAGTCTAAACAATTTACACATCTTAGACGAGAGAACATATCAAAGTACATGTTCTGGTGTTCCCTCTTGTTTATTTTTCATTCTTTTCTCTTTATTTTGCTTTTTTATTGTTATGAATTTTGGTTCATTCTAACTGCATAGAATTGTATTTACCGGGTTTGCTATCCGAACCGAAGAACAGTGAGCAAAATAATGAAAAAAGACTGCCTGGGAAATGGGACCCAGAGGATTTGAATAAAGTGTTTACATCAATGTATGTTTGTCTATCTATCTTATTGTCCATTTTCCCTTTTGTTTTTTCCTGGTCTGATATAAGGGTTAAACAGAACCGAACCAGAGGACACAATACATTGCTTCTGTTCTATCATAATATTTTCGCAGTTTTATGAATTCTACTGGACTATAAACCTTAAAACCACCAATTACAACGGTTGAATGTAATCATCATCAAATGCATTATCATACAAATAGGTGTCTGCATACACATGACTTGCAGTTGTACGCTATTAGCATACAAATGGAATTTACTTCCATGTTTGCTATATATAACAGTTTCG
Source organism: Pugionium cornutum (assembly GCA_018901935.1). Lineage (NCBI taxonomy): Eukaryota > Viridiplantae > Streptophyta > Magnoliopsida > Brassicales > Brassicaceae > Pugionium > Pugionium cornutum. The sequence continues at coordinate 2,710,256 of CM032155.1, read as the reverse complement.
AAACACAAACATGAAAGATTTCTTCTGACATGAATCTGTTTCAATGGTGAAGCAAATCAATCACCATCAGCTGATGATGATACCCAAAGCTTATGGCTATGGGTTGTGCAGCTTGGTTGCGGTTTGATATAAACGTTGCTGTGTGTTATTAGGGTTCAGATGACATTGTTGATACAATGCCTGGAGGAGTATGCAGCTCGAGAAAAGCTTTTCCTTCGGGATAGCCACCTATGCAAAGTGTGTCTCCTCGACCATGCCAGATACCGTCATGGACATTATTCATCTCCAGGGTTTTTGATTCCTGCATTAGGGTCACAAGCAAGTTGAACCAAAGGGATATAATGGACACAGCTTGCTTCCTTAATACACACCTGAGTTAATGTACAGAATGGACAGATGAGATGGTGGATGCAATCGTCAAAGAAACTATCAGCGCCCTGTAATGAAGTAAGAGAATCAAAAGGTCATGATGCAGGAAAAAAAGAGAACAATTTCTGAAAACATTCCAGAGAAAACAAGAAAAAGATGGCGAGTGCTTACTCTAATGTTAAATTTCCTTCTTATCTGCATACGAAAGAAACCCAAGTAGGATCCAGTTAAAAGAACGAAAGCAATGGCCAGATAGAGAAAGCAATGCCTCTTGGTTATAGCAAAAGCTGCAACGTTGAATAGGATACCCATGATAAGAATCATATGAACAGCACCCTAATACATAGAATTAGTCAAGAGGAGAAGAAAAAAGTCAGCATCTTTCAATGATTGCAACTCAAGAACGAGATAAAAAAAAAAGGTCAGAGATCAATTGTATTAACCACAAAAATGCTAAAGGGGTTTTTATAGGATTTTATACCTGAAGGAAGCAAGAACCAAAACCAGACCGTGTCATGTTTTTCCCAAATCTGTAGCATGGACAGCTGAAACAAGATAAGAAAACACTATTATACAAATCTTGCTTCATAATCACTCTTTCAGGAATGATAATAAACAACTAAATTAGTCTAGTTACAGTAAATGTTTGCCCATTATGCAGCAGACGTTGAACACAAACGCCATAATTCAAGGGGACAAAAAAGCAGAATAGTCAGAATTGATGTTCAAGGCATTTGACTTAATATTGACTCCATCAACTTTCACGTTATAATATAAGCTCATCAAACGCATGTCAACATGAATAAAGGAGGCTACAAAACTAAAAAAAAACCCAGAATTCTCCGGAGAATCTTTCTAGGAAACTCAAATTCCGATTTCTGGAGAGAATAATAGTTTCTCATGGGTAAGGTATTCAATAAGCTAAATTGATTTTTCAATAAAGAATAATATGAGAAGAGAAAAATAAAACCCACCAAGCGGATTCGATACAGAGATGACGATCCTCAAAGCAATCCATAACATCGCCTTCCCAAAGCCGCAAGACGCCGCTACCATATTCATCATCCGCCGCATCTTCTCCCTCTGAGCTCTCGATTTTCCTCCATTTCCCTTGAGTTTGAAGCGCAACCGTCGAGCAAAGCAGATCGAAATCCAACACAGATATTCCTTCCAATTCCGTAAGCCTCTCTCTCTCCCTCTCTTCCACGGCATTTCCACCGCCGTCGTATCCAATGTCGTCGCTTACGGCGACTCTTCCACTCTCTAGTTTATCCGAATCCGCCATTGATGAAAGGGGAGTTAGGGCTTTTCTCTCTGCTATCGTCTCCGAAGGATCTGCCTTTTTGGTGAACGCCTTTTGATTCTTTTATTTTATTTATTTATTTTTATTTTAAAGCGTGGATGATTTGGCGGGTAATTAATTATTCATAAACCCAGCTTAAGCAGTAATTATTAACGGTACAGCTGTTGCCACGTGGATATTTCGGCTAGTGGAGAGTGATTGATGTTTCCTTCTTATCCTGTCTACTCATTTATACGATTACTTTTTTTCGTTCTCAATTTTAAATTTAGGTTTTTATAATTTCGAAAAAGGTGACCAAACGCACCAATTGCTTTTTTTTTTTTATCATAAAATGTAACGCTAAGAGATGGAAAAAATGTAACGCTAAGATTTGTGAATCAAAGGATTCAAATCATTCAAATTAATAACGTTTCTAAATAAAGAGGACGACTTAGCTAATTTAGGGCTGACTATATTGTTCAAATCGCATCTTATTTTATGGGTAAAGTTGTTATTAGCTAGCAGTTATAAGTTTTAATTGTTCTTGTAGTTACACGTTTTTGTTAAAACTGGGAACGGAAAAAATCGTAAATTTTATAGGTTAAAAATACCGAATCTTAGTTTAGTCGTTAAAAATTAAATATTAAATTGGAATTCTCGAGTTTCGTTACACAAATTTATTTACAGCTAAAATTTCCCTTCCGATTTTTTTTTTGTTAACTGGCATTATATTATTTTTCATTAATTGCATTTTGAAAAAAATGTAAAATAAAAAATGATTTATACAGTGTATAAAAATGGCATATGCTAACTTTAATTTTTAAATAGCATAGATTTCGGTATTAGAGATTCATTTTGTATATGCAGACATGTGAATGACATATCCAGTGCCACTTGTTTCTTTCCGTTATTGGAATAAACAAGAAGAGAGCATTATGCTTTAGGTTTTAAGAAATACATGTATACACGAGACTGAGATTGAATTTATTTTCGTTTATATCTAAATGAAACCAAACTTTTTAAGGGTTCAAATAAATCTTAGACATCAAAGGATTCAGTCGAAGACATTCGACATTGATGTAGTTCTATGTCTTAACTGGCCTCACAAGTCCCAAACCAGAACCGCTACCCAAATGCTTGTAGTCTTTAGCTTCGAGATGATCATCGTGTTTGGCAAAGCCCGTTCCTCCTTTCTTTAAGTTAACTAAGTTCTTATCCTTGCAAGGTCTGTCACACACGAGACAGACTTTATCAACTGGCATGAACTTCTCTGCACATTTCTTGCAAAAGACGTGCCCACATGAGCTGAGAGCCACAAGTGACATCGTGTTGGTGAGAGTGACTTTGCAGCTCGGGCAAATGTGGGTTTTGTCATAAGAGCTGGAAGATAATGTCTTCTTCTCCTCCCCGCTTCTGTCTTCTGTGAAATATATGGGAAAAAGGGTCTTAAGCTTGAGCTTCTCCTTGCCCTCTGGACATACTGTGTGTGTATCTGGAGCTTCAGTTTTGACTGAAGCTTCCGGTGTAGCTGAGGGAAGCCAGAAGGCTTTCATTGTCTTAAGCGCTTCTTCTTCAAAAGATGTTGTCTTCACACTATTTGCACCGTGGAAACCAGTCCTCTCTTGATTTTGGTTCCTGTCGCTGTTTCGTGGCATTGCCCCATGATTTTGCTGATCAAACTCGTCAAGCTCTCTTGCCTTTTGCAACGTCAGCTTCTCCTCTTCTTCATCCTTCTCTTGCTTCTTCTGAGCAGCATGGGCAGCAAGCCTCCTGAAAGAAGGCCACATGTTAAACACATAACCTGCATTTGATAAATCATACTTACCACATACACACTTCTGCTAAAAATTACTACATCTTAAAGTATGTTCTCAAGGGCCACCTTAACTTGGCATAATAAAGTTCAGAGACAATTCTAACAACAGACAAGTGTGGAAAGTCGGTTCAACACAGGTTTCCAGGAGCAGTGACTAACTCTGAAGCACACTCAACTGCTCAAACAAATGTAAGCCAACCCAATATCTCGTCAGCCATCCTATACCCATACTCTTTTTAACCCACTGTAGCACACTAGCAGTTTTACCAGAAATTTCAATAAAGAGGGAATATTCATTCATATACTTCTGATTCTAGTCTGATTACGATGCCTCCAGCATAAAATCAGCTTCATCCACTTAGGAGCTAAAAATAATAGCGGAATTACTTGACTAATAGAATGCACACCTGGCGATTAAATAGCGTTAAACTATAATTCGTATACTACACGACCTTAATCAAGACATCTGAAACTATTGGATGGATAAATTTTCAGTTGGATAATGCTTAGACCTATTTCGACTCGTCTACAACACTCACTTCAAAAGCAAAGACATATAACTCAAATAGAACGGAACTGTGAAGATATTTGATCCAATGTGAGAGTTAGTCATCTAAATCCATAAAACAATCACTCATGGTTGTTAATGGGAATCCAATACACCTAATTGAACCATGAAGCTGGGACTTTCACACTCGAAAGCGACCAGCTCAATAATACAAATTCTTCTTTCGAGATCGAAAGTAAAAAGTTGCCACCATAAGGAAGTATCATCGAAAATCACAAAAGAAGGTACCTCTGGATATCTTTCTTCTGTGCCAGAAGACATTCGAGGATGCACTCCTTGCAAAAGACATGGCCTTTCTGGCAACACAATGGGTCGATGAAGGGCTTTAGGCAAAGGGAACAAGCATCAAAGGGCTTGATCGAGTCCTTCCCCAACCTCTCCTTCTGCGTTCCATACCCTAGCTTCTTCTTCTCGTCGTACGTGAAGTACGCAAGATCATTGTTGTTCTTCGAGTGTCTCTGCGGCATCTTTTAGTTCAAGCTCAATTGGATCGATTGGAATTGAAAACCCTAGAGAGTAGCAGATTCGATTCCGGATTTTGAAGAATTTGGGAATTTTCGACCCAACTCTCAGCTGTTCCCGTTATTATTTAAATGGGATTTAGTTCCACCTTTATAGCCGTTCGATCTTCAAACATTCAATCCAACGGGTCTTATAAAATGCCAAATATCAAAGAAAGGGACGGTGTTTACACCGCCAAGCTCTTTCCTTTTTACAAATAAACACTCTTTAGAAAGCATCATCATCGCCGATAACCCGAGGGACTGAGAGAGAGAGAGAGACTCAGAGAGAGACTCAGAGAGAGACTCAGAGAGAGACTCAGAGAGAGACTCAGAGAGAGACTGAGAGAGAGACTCAGAGAGAGACTCAGAGAGAGACTCAGAGAGAGACTCAGAGAGAGACTCAGAGAGAGACTCAGAGAGAGACTCAGAGAGAGACTCAGAGAGAGACTCAGAGAGAGACTCAGAGAGAGACTCAGAGAGAGACTCAGAGAGAGACCTGCAGGAGACCTGCAGAGACTCGCAGAGACTGCAGAGACTGAGAGAGAGAGAGAGACTCAGAGAGAGACTCAGAGAGAGACTCAGAGAGAGACTCAGAGAGAGACTCAGAGAGAGACTGAGAGAGAGACTCAGAGAGAGACTCAGAGAGAGACTCAGAGAGAGACTCAGAGAGAGACTCAGAGAGAGACTCAGAGAGAGACTCAGAGAGAGACTCAGAGAGAGACTCAGTGAGAGACTCAGAGAGAGACTCAGAGAGAGACTCAGAGAGAGACTCAGAGAGAGACTCAGAGAGAGACTCAGAGAGAGACTCAGAGAGAGACTCAGAGAGAGACTCAGAGAGAGACTCAGAGAGAGACTCAGAGAGAGACTCAGAGAGAGACTCAGAGAGAGACTCAGAGAGACTCAGAGAGAGACTCAGAGAGAGACTCAGAGAGAGACTCAGAGAGAGACTCAGAGAGAGACTCAGAGAGAGACTCAGAGAGAGACTCAGAGAGAGACTCAGAGAGAGACTCAGAGAGAGACTCAGAGAGAGACTCAGAGAGAGACTCAGAGAGACTCAGAGAGAGACTCAGAGAGAGACTCAGAGAGAGACTCAGAGAGAGACTCAGAGAGAGACTCAGAGAGAGACTCAGAGAGAGACTCAGAGAGAGACTGAGAGAGAGACTCAGAGAGAGACTCAGAGAGAGACTCAGAGAGAGACTCAGAGAGAGACTCAGAGAGAGACTCAGAGAGAGACTCAGAGAGAGACTCAGAGAGAGACTCAGAGAGAGACTCAGAGAGAGACTCAGAGAGAGACTGAGAGAGAGACTCAGAGAGAGACTGAGAGAGAGACTCAGAGAGAGACTGAGAGAGAGACTCAGAGAGAGACTCAGAGAGAGACTCAGAGAGAGACTGAGAGAGAGACTCAGAGAGAGACTGAGAGAGAGACTCAGAGAGAGACTCAGAGAGAGACTCAGAGAGAGACTGAGAGAGAGACTCAGAGAGAGACTCAGAGAGAGACTCAGAGAGAGACTCAGAGAGAGACTCAGAGAGAGACTCAGAGAGAGACTCAGAGAGAGACTCAGAGAGAGACTCAGAGAGAGACTCAGAGAGAGACTCAGAGAGAGACTCAGAGAGAGACTCAGAGAGAGACTCAGAGAGAGACTCAGAGAGAGACTCAGAGAGAGACTCAGAGAGAGACTCAGAGAGAGACTCAGAGAGAGACTCAGAGAGAGACTCAGAGAGAGACTCAGAGAGAGACTCAGAGAGAGACTCAGAGAGAGACAGAGAGAGACTCAGAGAGAGACTCAGAGAGAGACTCAGAGAGAGACTCAGAGAGAGACTCAGAGAGAGACTCAGAGAGAGACTCAGAGAGAGACTCAGAGAGAGACTCAGAGAGAGACTCAGAGAGAGACTCAGAGAGAGACTCAGAGAGAGACTCAGAGAGAGACTGAGAGAGAGACTCAGAGAGAGACTCAGAGAGAGACTCAGAGAGAGACTCAGAGAGAGACTGAGAGAGAGACTCAGAGAGAGACTCAGAGAGAGACTGAGAGAGAGACTCAGAGAGAGACTCAGAGAGAGACTCAGAGAGAGACTCAGAGAGAGACTCAGAGAGAGACTGAGAGAGAGACTCAGAGAGAGACTCAGAGAGAGACTCAGAGAGAGACTCAGAGAGAGACCCAGAGAGAGACTCAGAGAGAGACCCAGAGAGAGACTCAGAGAGAGACTCAGAGAGAGACTCAGAGAGAGACTCAGAGAGAGACTCAGAGAGAGACTCAGAGAGAGACTCAGAGAGAGACTCAGAGAGAGACTCAGAGAGAGACTCAGAGAGAGACTCAGAGAGAGACTCAGAGAGAGACTCAGAGAGAGACTCAGAGAGAGACTCAGAGAGAGACTCAGAGAGAGACTCAGAGAGAGACTCAGAGAGAGACTCAGAGAGAGACTCAGAGAGAGACTCAGAGAGAGACTCAGAGAGAGACTCAGAGAGAGACTCAGAGAGAGACTCAGAGAGAGACTCAGAGAGAGACTCAGAGAGAGACTCAGAGAGAGACTCAGAGAGAGACTCAGAGAGAGACTCAGAGAGAGACTCAGAGAGAGACTCAGAGAGAGACTCAGAGAGAGACTCAGAGAGAGACTCAGAGAGAGACTCAGAGAGAGACTCAGAGAGAGACTCAGAGAGAGACTCAGAGAGAGACTCAGAGAGAGACTCAGAGAGAGACTCAGAGAGAGACTCAGAGAGAGACTCAGAGAGAGACTCAGAGAGAGACTCAGAGAGAGACTCAGAGAGAGACTCAGAGAGAGACTCAGAGAGAGACTCAGAGAGAGATATTTCGGTAACATGTCAACCCCGGGAATACCTCCGAGATTATTAGTTTATGGTTTTGTGTAAAACGGTCTTCTATAAACCGGTATTCAATCTCGTTCTGGTTTATTCGTTGGTTATGTACATAGTATATATATTTTGAACCAAAGTGTAATTCATTATTCAGTTCAATAAAATTTTCTTAGTAAAATGGTATCAGAGCGTTCTTCTTCCCCTACGCCGTGAAACCCTAACAATTTTCCTCTCGGAAAATTTCTTCGAAATTTCTTCACATAAGCCTCAAATCGATTGATTGGTCCTGATTAAGCTCCCTAGTTGGATTTAATCGGATTAATCTCATAGATTTCTTTTGATTTGCATCAATTTTCTTCACGATGGTGAAGAGAAAGTGTAAATCGAAATATCGGCGATCTACACCTAATTCTCCGGAATTAGGTTCTCCAACCTCATCCCGAGCTCAAGAACGCCATTTCGAGCCTTCGACAGTTCGTGGAAGTCAGAATGTCCAAAACTCACCGATTACGCCGTCGAAGCTTCGCGACAAGTCAAGGAATCTTTTCCAAGATCGCGATGCCTCAAGCGTTCCAGTTCCACCTAACTCAGGTCATCATTTCGAGGTATCCAAGTCTCCTGATAATATTCACAGCCTCTATTACCTCCATAGCTCCGATCATCCGAGATTAGTGTTATCTTCGGAATTACTTGACAAAAACAATTATGGGATATGGTTAGTCGCTATGACAATTAGCATAGAGGCTAAGAATAAGATGGGATTCTTAGATGGATCTATAGTGAAACCTGAGGAAAGTGATGCATACTATAAAATATGATGTAGATGCAATAGTATGGTAAAATCTTGGTTATTGGTTACGAGTTGTGGCATAAACGCTTAGGACATCCCTCTTATTCCAAACTTGAGTCTATGCAGAACATTTTGTTGTTTTCTAAGACAAAAGGTCTTGAGTCTTTTCATTGTAAAGTCTGTCCTTTGTCAAAACAGAAGCATTTACCTTTTGTTTTTCATAATAATTGTAGTCCAAATGTTTTTGATCTTCTTCATATCGATACTTGGGGTCCCTTTTCCACTCCCACTCATGATGGTTATCGATACTTCTTAACAATAGTAGATGATCATTCTAGGATTACTTGGGTCTATCTTCTTAAGAATAAGAGTGATGTCTTAACTCTTTTCCCCTCTTTTATCACCATGATAGAGAGACAATTTGGCACTAGAGTTAAGGGAGTTAGATCTGACAATGCTCATGAACTCAATTTCACCAAATTTTATCAATCCAAGGGATTCTTTCTTTTTATTCCTGCCCAGAAACACCCCAACAAAATTTTTTTGTGGAGAGAAAACATCAGCACATTCTTAATGTTGCTAGATCTCTTCTTTTTCAATTCCATATTCCCTTAGCTTATTGGGGTGGTTGCATCCTCACTGCTATCCATCTCATTAACCATTTGTCAGCCCCAATTCTTAACAACAAAAGCCCATTTGAGACATTGACATCTAAAATTCTTGATTATCAACAAATCAAGGTCTTCGGTTGTCTTTGTTATGTAGACCTCCACTAAAAACAGACACAAATTTTCCCCTCGAGCAAGAGCTTATGCCTTTTTGGGTTATCCTCTCGGGTATAAAGGTTACAAGCTTTTGGACATTGAAATAAATACATTTTTCATTTCAAGACATGTAGTCTTTTATGAAAGACTGTTCCCTTTTGCCAAATCAGATCTTACTCCTGAAGAAACATCTTTGTTTCCAAACTCGCCTCATATGGACCATCATCAGCCTCCTGTAGAGACTATGCCCTGTGCTTGTCCTATAACTGATAACATTTCTTCATCCCATAGGAGAATCAAAAAGCCAGCTTACCTTCGAGATTATTACTATGATTCGGTAATTTCTCCAACCATTCATCAAATTTCTCAGTTCCTGTCCTACGATAAGATTTCTCCTTCTTATCTTTCCTTTCTCACTTCCATTGACATCAATTTTAAACCTCCGACCTATACTGAGGCAAAAGGACATAAAGTTTGGCGTGAAGCCATGAAGACCGAAATTGATGCTTTAGAAAACACCAACACTTGGACTGTCTGTTCTTTACCTTCAGATAAGATGAGCATTGGATGTAAATGGGTCTTTAAGATCAAATATCATGCTGATGGCCGTGTCGAAAGGCATAAAGCTCGCCTAGTTGCCAAGGGATACACTCAACAAGAGGGTGTTGATTATACAGAAACATTCTCCCCTGTTGCAAAATTAAATTCTGTGAAGTTATTACTCGCTTTGGCAGTTGTTTTTAGGTGGTCTTTACACCAGCTGGACATTTCCAATGCATTCCTTAATGGTGATCTCGATGAGGAAATTTACATGAAACTCCCTCCCGGATATGCATCCAAACAGGGGGACTTACCTCCTAATGTTGTTTGCAGACTCGATAAATCTCTCTATGGTTTGAAACAGGCTTCAAGGCAATGGTTTCTTAAGTTCAAAACTACCTTGTTTCATCTCGGTTTCACACAATCATCTTCTGATCATACCTATTTTTTAAAAATCATTAACGGTGCGTTCTTTTATGTCTTGGTTTATGTTGACGATATAATCATTGCTGGTAATCAGGATTCAGCTATTGTTCAACTAAAATCAGACCTCAATTCTGTCTTCAAACTCAGAGATCTTGGTTTATTGCGTTACTTTCTTGGCATTGAAACTGCCAGGTCTTTTACTGGTATTTCATTATGTCAAAGAAAATATGCACTTGACCTTTTAGATTCTACTGGACTTCTTGGATGCAAACCAACCTCGGTTCCTCTTGATCCTCACCTCAAGTTGTCCAAAAGTGAGGGTGGTGATCTGGTTGATGCTGAAGCATATCGCCGGTTAATAGGTAAACTCATGTACCTTCAAATAACCAGGCCGGATCTTACTTTTGCAATCAACAAGTTAAGTCAGTTTAGTGTTGTCCCTCGCCATACTCATTATCAAGCTCTCTTAAAGGTCATTCACTATATCAAAGGTACAATTGGTAAAGGTCTTTTTTACCCGGCTAATTCTACCTTACAGTTGCAAATGTTTGCTGACGCTGATTGGAGCTCTTGCCTGGATACGAGGCGTTCAACTTCTGGTTATTGTCTGTTTCTTAGATCTTCCATCATCTCTTAGAAATCTAAGAAACAACAAACTGTTTCTAAGTCTTCAGCCGAAGCTGAATATCGTAGCCTTGTTACTGCAGTCGATGAACTGGTATGGGTGACAAATTTTTTGCAGGAACTACAAGTTACTCTTTCGAAACCCACTCTCATGTTTTGTGATAATACCGCTGCAATCCATATTGCTCATAATCCGGTATTCCACGAACGCACAAAACACATAGAGATAGATTGTCACCGTGTTCGTGAACGGCTCGTGGCTGGTCTTTTCAAGCTCTTTCATGTTCGTTCCGAATTTCAGGTTGCCGATGTTTTCACAAAACCATTACATCCCACATTATTTCACAGTCTTATTGGCAAGATGAGTCTCATCAATATTTTCAACTCATCTTGAGGGGACTATTAGTTTATGATTTTTTGTAAACCGATCTTCTATAAATCGTTATTCAATTTCGTTATGGTTTATTCGTTGGTTATGTACATATTATATATATCTTGAACCAAAATGTAATTCTTATTCAGTTCAATAAAACTGTCTTAGTAAAAGAGATCTTACTGGAAATCTCCTATTGTTACCGCCCAGCTGTGTTCTCAATCATTCTGGCTCACTGGCTTCCGATCTTCTTGCAAATTCATGTAGTTTCATTTTCCTCGGCTTCGCCGGAACTTGTAACCCGACCGTCCAGTTTATCTTAGCCTCACTCCAGTCTCTCAGAATCACGAATACTTTATAATCTATCAAGCTTTTGTTTTCTTAATATCTCTCCTTTATAATTAGCATGATCTCAGCACTGAATGTAGCATTTAAGAATGGTAGGGTCTTGAGTTAAGTCAGGTGACGCGCAGATGATGTGGTGAGCCTTAAATTCTCAAGAGAAAAGTCCAAATATAATTCTAGTGAAAGGGTCAAGCAAGCTATACTGTTCTAAATACTTAAAATTTCTAAAGATGATGCAAGGTGCATCAGTTATCTATTAATGGCGGTCTCTGTACGATTGATTGGCCAAATTGGCAACCAAAGTCAAAGGTCCCGTCTTTTACGGATTGGTCTTTTCACCTCAGATGACTGAGTCACTTGACCACCTTCTATATAATTAACTCACGTCACTGTCAATCGATGAAATCCAGACATTGTCGATAATGTCTGTCCTGTTGTTATGGCAGATATCGTTCGTCTGCAATCAAAAGGGTGCAATTAGAATCGGTAGAAGATTTGAAACCTGTAAGAGAAGGAAATAACAATTGAGGATTGATTTTGCAGAACAAAAGCATGAGCTCACAACTGGTGCAGGTCTCTGCAGCTCCACATACCCTTAATTCGCCATTTTCGTCTAACCGTCGTCATTTTCTTTCCCAGAGAACATACATACCGGCTAATGTCTATGAGCACCCGGCCGCTCTTCTCCTCGAGAGATGCTCTTCTCTGAAAGATCTTCGTCACATTCTGCCTCTCATTTTCAAGAATGGTCTTTACCAGGAGCATTTGTTCCAGACCAAGCTTGTCAGCTTGTTTTGTCGTCATGGCAGCATAGTTGAGGCTGCTCGAGTTTTTGACACGATTGATGATAAGCTCGATGTTCTTTATCACACTATGCTCAAAGGGTATGTTAAGGTCTCGGATTTGGATAAAGCTGTGCAATTCTTTGTTCGAATGAGGTATGACGATGTAGAGCCCGTTGTGTATAATTTCACTTATCTCCTGAAAGTCTGCGGAGACGAGGCAGATATTAGGATGGGGAGAGAAATTCATGGGCTGTTGGTGAAGACTGGGTTCTCATTGGATTTATTCGCCATGACTGGGCTTGAGAATATGTATGCCAAGTGCAGGCTGGTACACGAAGCTCGCAAGGTGTTCGATAGAATGCCTGAAAGAGACTTGGTTTCCTGGAATACAATGGTTTCTGGATATTCACAGAATGGATTGGCGAGGATGGCCTTAGACATGGTTAGTCGAATGTGCGAGGAGAATTTGAAGCCTAGTTTTATAACCATTGTTTCTGTTTTGCCTGCTGTCTCTGCTTTGGGGTCGATAAGTATTGGCAAGGAGATTCATGGGTATGCCCTGCGGGCTGGATTTTATTCTCTTGTCAATATCTCTACGGCTTTGCTTGACATGTACGCAAAATGTGGATCTCTGGAAACTGCTCGACAGCTCTTTGATGGGATGTCAGAAAGGAATGTCGTTTCATGGAATTCAATGATTGACGCGTATGTGCAGAATGAGAATCCTAAAGAGGCAATGGTAACTTTTCTGAAGATGTTGGACGAAGGAGTGAAACCCACAGACGTATCCCTCATGGGTGCTTTGCATGCTTGTGCTGACCTGGGGGACCTTGAAGGAGGAAGATTAATCCATAAGTTATTAGTTGAGCTGGATCTTGATAGCAATGTTTCAGTAGTGAACTCTTTGATCTCCATGTACTGCAGATGCAAGGAAGTTGATACTGCAGTTTCTATATTTAAGAAATTGCAGACCAGAACAGTTGTATCTTGGAACGCAATGATATTAGGATTTGCCCAGAACGGACGTCCGGTTGAAGCACTGAATTACTTCAGCGAGATGCTGGCTCGGAACGCAAAGCCAGATACATTTACTTATGTGAGTGTGCTAACTGCTCTTGCGGAGTTGTCAGTTACACATCAGGCGAAGTGGATACATGGGGTTGTCACACGAAATTGTCTGGACAAAAACGTTTTCGTCACAACAGCTCTAGTCGACATGTATGCTAAATGTGGAGCTATTATGACTGCAAGAAAGATTTTCGACATGATGAGTGAGCGTCATGTGACGACATGGAACGCTATGATAGATGGATACGGGACACATGGCAATGGGAAATCTGCTCTGGAATTGTTTAAAGAAATGCGAGAAGGCACCATCAAACCAAATGGTGTTACATTTCTGTCTGTTATCTCTGCTTGCAGCCACTCGGGTTTGGTGGAGGAAGGACTCAAATGCTTCCATATGATGAATGAATACTACAGCATAGAACCGTCAATGGACCATTATGGAGCCATGGTTGACCTTTTGGGTCGAGCTGGACGATTGAATGAAGCTTGGGACTTTATTGCTCATATGCCTGTTAAACCGGCTGTCAATGTATATGGTGCTATGTTAGGTGCTTGCCAGATTCATAAAAGCGTGGAATTTGCCGAGAAAGCAGCAGAGAGATTGTTTGAGTTAAACCCGGATGATGGTGGGTATCATGTGCTGCTTGCAAACATATATCGCACAGCTTCAATGTGGGAGAAAGTGGGACAAGTCAGAGTTTCAATGTTGAGACAGGGTCTCCGTAAAACTCCTGGCTGCAGTATGGTGGAGATGAAGAACGAGGTGCATAGCTTCTTCTCTGGAAGCACAGGCCATCCCCATTCCAAAAAGATTTATGCTTTTCTCGAGAAGCTGATGCAGAAAATCAAAGAAGCTGGTTATGTTCCAGACATGAATTTAGTCCTGGGCGTGGAAGATGATGTTAAGGAACAATTGCTGAGTAGCCACAGCGAGAAGCTAGCTATTTCTTTTGGACTCCTGAATACAACAGCAGGTACAACTATTCACGTAAGAAAGAACCTGCGGGTTTGTGCCGATTGTCACAATGCTACAAAGTACATTTCCCTTGTGACTGGACGGGAAATTATTGTACGGGACATGCAACGGTTTCACCATTTCAAGAACGGTGCCTGCTCTTGCGGAGATTACTGGTGAGATGACTCTCCCCATTCCTCTACTTACCCGGGAGAAAAAATAAACCTGGAAAAATGGGAAGGCTAAGTTGAAGTAGAAGCTTTCACTTCTGCTAATTGTAGAAGGCGTGTGAATTATCAGTTTCTCTAGCATTGTATTCCTGAAAAGATCCAATCACAGACATAAGTTGAACTGGGTACGGAGAGATTTACAAATCGTTTTGTATTATTAAACAAGGTTTAACTTGATAGTGAATAAATGTATTTTCGATGTAGGTCTGAGCAATTCTCATGTTAGGAAGCATCCAGGTAATTATCAACATTTTTGGAACTCTATTTTGCTTTCAAGTATTTCCTAGAACAGGTTAAAAGCTGAAAGGTCTGTCGTAGAATAATTGGTCAGCGAAAAGTTTGACTTTTTATTATATTAAATGCAGCAAAAGTCAAATTAAAATAAGTTTTGTACGGAGTAAAAAATAAATAATGTTTTGTACTAAATACAAAGGTATTGTTGATCATAGACACATTAAATTCAACAGGGAGTATAAAGTTTAGCAGAATACACTTTTATTTTCTGTGGTTAGAATTTCTTTCTGCTCTGTAGAGAGAAACCTGATCATACACTCCTTCATATGATTGATCGACGTGCAGTTAACTGGTCCTTCGTTTATCGTGGAAGTCTAACTGATCAGATGATCATGACTGGGTACGATTCCAGAGTTTGACGCCAAAATACAGAATAGGCTCAGATGCATACGAATGAATATATTTTGTACGTTATTGTATCAGGCCTTGCTTAACGAGAGCGAAGGAGATCTTGAAAACCAATGTATTCTTTAGAAATTGCTCACAGACTTTCGCAGTTAAAATTAGGCCAACGTGATCACAGTTGGATCAATCTGCAATATCTATTTTTAAATAATCAATGTCTTCTTGTGTTCTTTAGGTTTGCCCGGTATTGCAATGGCATTAGAAAGATTTGACTGAATCTTTGCCACGGAATGTGCTGAAAGTGTTTGTTGAATTGCGTGAACGAGATGTCATTGTCCAATAATCAATGTCTTCTTGTGTTCTTTAGGTTTGCCCGGTATTGCAATGGCATTAGAAAGATTTGACTGAATCTTTGCTTCGCATAAGGGTTCTACGACTTACCAAAGAAACAATAGCCATTCGTGAAAATAAGGTACACACAAAAAAGTCTCTTGATTTGATTGGCTATTATTCACAACAAATTGAAAATCTTGTTCAACCATCTTAATTAGTCAGACATTCTCTGCATTGAATATTAGTGATCATGATTGGGTACAATTCCATATATTCGACAGTATATTAAAAAAACGGTCCGTAGCATTCAGGTAATATGCATCATTTGAGAGCTTTGTTTTTCGTTGAAACTGTTAATAGTGTTATTTGTTATTTTTATTTGTTTCCAGTTGAAATATTCAAAGTATTGTACTTTATTATGCACCAAGAATTATAAAATTTGTAAAAAGTCAAGTAGTATGAAATGTACGGTTTAATACTAGAAACGTGTGGATTTTTTGGTCAATTTAGGATGTTTGAATTTATTATGTAAAAGAGGCCTATAAGATTGCGTTGTTCAAAAACGTAATAGTGAGTATCAGAACTTCTATTAAGTTTCATATCCATCTCAATCTTTGAAGGAAGATCTCTTGCAAACACGTAAGGATAAATGATGGGTATTTCTCTCTTTCGTTGCTTGCTTTTAGTTATGTTCTCAAGTTATGGCTTTGCAGCTATAACCACATCGAGTCCTTTGTCGATAACAGAAACTCTGAGCTCTCCTGATGGATCCTTTCAACTAGGATTCTTCAGTCCTAACAGCTCTAATAATCATCAATATGTTGGAATCTGGTTCAAGAGACTCAATCCTCGGGTATATGTTTGGGTAGCTAACAGAGTAAATCCAGTCACGAGCCCCACCGCAAATCTCACAATCAGCAGCAATGGAAGCCTTCTCTTGGTTGATGAGAAACAAGAAGTTGTGTGGTCATCTGGAGGAAAAGTTACCGCATCTAACAAGTGTCATGCTGAGCTTTTAAACTCCGGAAATCTTGTCATCATAGATAATGTTACTGGCACATATTTATGGCAAAGTTTTGAGCATCCTAGTGATACTATGCTTCCTCTGTCATCTCTTATGTATGATATTCCTAACAACACGAGGCGTGTGTTGACTTCTTGGAAGAGTAACACAGATCCATCTCCAGGGGAATTTGTAGCAGAGCTTACACCAGAGGTTCCCCCTCAAGGACTTGTATGGAAAGGATCATCACCTTATTGGAGAAGCGGGCCATGGGCGGAAACTAGGTTCACAGGGATACTAGAAATGGATGATACATATGTAAATCCATTAACAATGGTCCAAGATGTGGTGAATGGCACAGGAATTTTGACTTTTTGTGCACTAAGAAATTTTGATGTTTCATACATCAAGCTAACATCAAATGGATCACTGAATATTCACCGTAGTAATGATGGCAACACCGGGTGGATTAAGCATTTTGAAGGTCCTCTAAGCCCATGTGATCTCTACGGTACATGTGGACCTTATGGTTTGTGTATGTCCAATAGTACTCCAACCTGCAAGTGCTTGAGAGGGTTTGTGCCAAAGTCACCTGATGAATGGAACAGCGGAAACTGGACCCGTGGGTGTGTGAGACGAACAGAGTTATCATCATGTCAGGAAATTTCTTCTTTAACAACATTAGGCAAAGACACAACAGACGGATTTTACCGTGTTGCCAATATAAAGCCTCCGGATTCTTACGAATTGGCAAGGTTTGGTGATGTAGAACAATGCCATCAAGGATGTCTCCGCAACTGTTCTTGTTCGGCCTTTGCTTATATTAGTGGAATTGGATGTTTGGTGTGGAACCAAGAGCTATTGGACATGGTTCAGTTTACTGAACGAGGAGAGTTTCTTTATGTTCGTCTTGCACGTTCTGAGTTAGGTGGGGCTTAAGGATATTGAAATTCACATTTTTTGTTTTTGGTTTTTACATAATCTTTTAGCTTTCTTTTTACTATGCTTTTTCAATAGCAATATTTACGGTTGAGTTCCTTGGTGATTCTCTCAGCTAGAAGCAGGCGAATCAAGATCATCGTTGTTACTGCAATCTGCATCTTTGTGTTTATGATCTTTGTGCTTGCTGCGTTTGGGTGTTGGAGATACAGAGTGAAACAAAATGGTGAGACTCCAAACAAACCTTAAAGCTCACTCTTTATGTCTCTGTTTTGTTGCTTATTCAGTATTTATCTTATTTCCCTTTTTGCTATCAGATGTTTCATGCCTGAAGCTCATCAAATTTGAGTTTTGGTCGAATCCTCAAATGCTAGAAATTCCGAATTCTCAAATGCTAGAAATTTATGTACTAACACACATGGATGTATACATGTAACTTGTAGGTGAAGCTCGTGTAGCCAGGGAGATTTCAGAAGATTATTGGAAAAATGATTTGAAATCACAAGATGTCTCGGGTTTAAATTGCTTTGAGATGCATGCCATACAAACAGCGACCGGTAATTTCAGCATGTCAAATAAACTCGGTCAAGGTGGAATCGGAACAGTTTATAAGGTAAAGATTTATACTATTTCCTCTTTTCTATTATCGTCTTTCTTGTTCTCTAGATGATTCTCTCTCTCTCTCTGCAACTCTTTCTGCTTACAGGGAAAGTTAGAAGATGGGAAAGAAATAGCTATAAAACGCCTTTCTAACAGCTCTGTAGAGGGCACAGAGGAATTCATTAACGAATTAAAACTTATCTCAAAACTACAACACAGAAACTTGGTTCGGCTTTTAGGATATTGCTTTGAAGGAGAAGAAAAGCTATTAGTTTATGAGTATATGGTGAACAAAAGCCTAGATATTTTTCTCTTCGGTTAGTCCCTACTTTTCTTCATCTACCTGTGCATTCGTCACTTTCCTTCTGTGATTTACATGAAAATTGATTTCTGTTTGATTTCTGTGATAATCTATAGATTTGAAGAAGAAGCTGGAGATTGATTGGTTTAAGAGATTAAATATCATTCATGGTATTGCTCGTGGACTCCTCTATCTCCATCGCGACTCATTCCTCAGAGTTGTACATCGCGATCTTAAGGCCAGCAACATTCTCTTGGACGAGAAGATGAATCCTAAAATATCGGATTTTGGGTTGGCTCGGATGTTTCAAGGAACTCAAATTCAAGACAACACTGGCAGAGTATTTGGAACTTTGTAAGAAGCACTCCTCTTCTCCAGTTATTACATGCTGGAATTAAAGTTTCACATTCTATATACTAAACATCATCCGATATTCAAACAGGGGATACATGTCTCCTGAGTATGCGTGGACAGGGACATTCTCTGAGAAATCTGACATTTATAGCTTTGGAGTTTTGGTGCTGGAAATCATCAGCGGAAAAGAGATATCAAGCTTTAGCTATGAAAAAGGAGACAAAAACCTTCTTGCATATGTGAGAAACAAACTTAAAATCTAATTACAATCAAGTTGAGACAAATCCTGGTTTCTTGATTCTTATACTTTTTGCCGGTTTTGGATCGTTTTATCAGGCATGGGAATCATGGAATGAAACCGGAGGAGTAGATCTACTGGATCAAGACATTGCTGATTCTGATTCAGATTCAGTAGAAGCAGTGATTAGATGTGTTCATATAGGTTTGCTTTGTGTTCAGCACCAAGCAATGGACAGACCAAACATCAAACAAGTGGTGTCAATGCTGACGTCGACAATGGATCTTCCAAAGCCAAAACAACCTATGTTTGTTCTGGATGCAAGTGACGAGGAATCTCTTTCTCGAAAGTCTGATGATCATAAAAAGTTGTTCTCTGACGATGAAAACAAACCGGCTCAGGAGAAACCGGAATCGCCATGAGTAACTTATTTTGTTGTTTAATGTGTATTTCCATTATATGTAACTGAAATTGTTCAATGCAAATAAGAATGTAAATTCGGCTATAACCGAAAATTTGAATTTTATTTTGATCTTTTGAATAATAATAGGAAGGGTTTACCCTATTTCTATCTGAATTTTAAGGATTTTTTTACTAGTACCAAAAATCAGTTATGTTTTTTTCAAGTTATGTTTGATTGATTTCAGTTCTCGTAATTTACTTTTGTAAGAGTTTGTAAAGCTGCTTTTTGTATTTTAATAGATTAACCATTTTAACCAAAAATAAAATATGTATATTAGCAACAAACAAACCAACACTACGATATATTAAGGAATCACATGCATAACTTCACCATCATGTGATACTGAATTATATAAACATAAATATATCTAGACTAATACAATTTTTTTCTTTTCTTTACGAAGCTAAAAGTAACAAATCCTTTGTCGCTTTCTTAAAACTCTCCCTAATTAAGGAAATAAATAAATCAAACCTGCTTAGTTCCTTGGTTGCTGTTCTTGCCCATCTCAAGCCCATTACCATAATCATCATCCTCCACAAACCTTGACCAATACCAATGTGACCTCCACACTTGACCCATCTCTTCAATAGGAATCCCTTTTGTTTCCGGCAAGAATATGTAGACAAAAATCGACATAACCACCACAAAGAAGGCGAAAACTAGGAATAACCCGAACTTCAAATGGCATAGCATCATCAAAAAGATCTGTGCGATTATGAACGTGAAGATCATGTTCACGGATACTGTGATACTTTGCGCCGCCGACCTTATCTCCAAAGGGAAGATCTCACTTGGTACTAACCATCCTAACGGACCCCATGACCACGCGAAACCAGCCACATAGATGCATATAAACGTTACAACCACTATAGCATACCACTTTGGTAGCTCACCAGGAGTCCCATCTACTCCAAACTTGGCCCCGATGCACGCTGCAACCACAGCCTACAATCACGGAAGCAAAAATACCAACGACATATTTTTATTAGTGTCATTCATGATATCTAGACACATCTACGTCAGCATATATTCAATACCTGGCATATTAGCATTTGTGTACCGCCTTCAAGAAAGAGAAACCGACGTCCCCACTTGTCAACACCGTAGATCGAAACGAGCGTGGCGGCAACATTGACAGACCCGGTGACCACGGCGGACATGAGAGAAGCATCGGTCGTGAAACCGATGGTATTGAACAAAACCGGAGCGTAAAACATAATCACATTGATTCCGGTGAGCTGCTGAAAGAACGGAATCATAATGGCCATAGTGAGATGCGGCCGATATTTACGACGGAGGAGGTTCGTCCATGGATGCTCAATCGACTGCGACTCTTTACTAGCGGCAACCAAATCGTCAAACTCTTGGCTGACATCATCAACACCACGAATTCGCCTAAGTTTTGTTTTGGCCTCCTCATGTTGGCCTCGCTCGATCATTGAATTGGGAGTGTCAGGGAGCACGAGAGAGCCGAGGGTTATGATTAGTGCGGGCACAACCGCTCCACCGAGACTGAGCCTCCATCCCCAGCCGCCTTTGATTTTGGCAAAAAAGTAGTTGAGTATTTCGGCGACGAGGATTCCAATTGTGATTGAGAGCTGGAAGCCAATGTTTAAAGCTCCTCTGTATTTGTATGGAGCCATTTCAGATAGGTAAAGTGGCACGGACTGTAAATAAGGAGATCAGACAAGGTTAGTTACGTCATTGAATAGATACGGTCCTAGTTTGACTTTTTTAAAGTAAAGATTCGAATTGTTTGGAATAAAGCATGGCATGGAATGTAAATACGCAGTTTTAGCAACTACGTAAAGCTCAAGAAGATACGGTCCGAATATGACCTTTTACTAACTTACTATCATTATCAATAGTGATTATTTTGTAATTAAATTAGTGAAAATGGAGAAAAAGACACATCACGGGTTCAAGAACAACAGCAGGTGGGATTGTGGATATTGCGAAAAAAACAAATCAATAACAAAATAAAATAATTGCATGAAAGAATACAAAAACAAAATTAAATTATTATTATGACCGTTCAAGAAAAAATTCAACTTGGCCAAACTATTTGATGATTATGTTCACTGAAAGTGGTTGGTCCATAAACCAAGGTACATTTATAACGACAAATATAAATATATTAAATGTAGAAGAGTTATTTAATTTGAATTTTTCATTCTCCTAATGTAAAATTGAAAAGGAGAAATGGCAAAAATAAAAACCGAAATCAATGTTGATATAAATACTTTAGTGGTTACTAATAAATAATTAAAATATTGGTTTTACGTGACGGACCTGATTAGCGAAACCTATACCGAATCCAAGCAAGATACGACCGACGATGAGCATCCAAACGTGTTCAGCGAAGCCATTAATGAGAGCTCCGGCGCAGAAGAGTATACCACCGAAAAGCATCGAAAGTCGTCGTCCGAACTTCCTCGTCACGGTGGAAGCCACCAGCGACGAAATTAGCGCCGCTAGATACAGCGATGAAGTGAAGATTGTAAGCGTCGGACTATCGTACTGACAGTACTGGTTCGTTGTCGCGTCCTCTTTCTGTTTCCGGTACACCGACGGAAAGAATCGTCGGAGGAAAGACGGCATCGACGTCACACCACCTGTGATTTTATAAAGAAACATATGAGTCGATTTTGTCAACAAAAAAAAAAAAGTAGAGCCATGGGCATGTTTAGGACAGAGGATAGAACAATGGGGGTGGTGTTAGAAATGTAAAATCTGAAAAATAGTGAGATACTTACCAGAGATTCCAATATCATAGCCAAAGATGAGACCGCCCATAGCAGCGACGACGCAAGTGAAGAGAACAAAGGGAGTGAGTTTGCCGGGATAAGCCTTTTGGCCATCTCCGACAACGAATCCACCGGCAGGCATTTTATAAAAGAAACCAGCAAAGACTTTTCTTGGGATATATTTTTTGCAAAAACAAAAACAGATAGTGAAATAGATATTGAGAAAAAATAGATGAAGAGATCAGAGATTACTCATTAGAGTTATATAGACAATGTGGAAGCGTTGAGCTGTCTTTTTTTATGTTCTTAGCTGTGAATCCATAAATAATTTAATTTTCTTACAAATATTGATTTACTAATTATCCACTTCATTAATGTGTCACTTTTTCATTACTGTTGAACAACTTGGTGACCTTAATTTTCGTGGAAATATTAATTATTAATATTCGTTTCATGAACACTACTTCAAAAGCAAATAACCTAAAAACGTTTGTGTAACACAAGTTATTTATATAATATTAAAAACTTTACTAGTTGAGGTCGGTGAATTAATTGTACACGTCAATCACTAATCAGCGAGGATCACATTTTATTCGACGGTCCAACTAATTTTCTTTATCTATTTGGATAACATTAAATCCTCTTTGGATAATGTTTTTTAAAATTAATTTGTTTCATGGGATGCACCATGGTTTTCCTTATAACGTGATTTTAATTTTTGTTCTTTACAGATATAAAGTATTTTTTCTCACAAATATGAATAGTCATTGTTTTTCAACCATTCAAGTAATTAACACATCACTATATAGTTACATGGCATGATTATCAATATATTTTATCTTAACTATATATATATATAATTCCGTGATATAGAGATACTTTCAAATTTTTATGTCTTTATAGAATCAATCTCATCCACACACATGCAACATTAAGTTCTGCAATCTTACCTATAATCTATTCAATATACGGTTGAAAGGTAATTCTGGAAAAGCTGGTCTCGTTCTTTCCCAGATTCGCGGCAGTAATTTTCACTTAAGCTGTCCCTATCACCTCCCAAATTTTTGTAACACACCACGAAATTCCAAAAATTTACATAAATATCAAAAAAATCTAAAAAAAGATGTGTAAAATGAATGTAAGAAAAGACAGAAAAAGAAATATAATGGTTATGTTCGTTTGGTAGTCGCAGGTGAACATGCGGTTGCAACTGCACCATATTGTTGTTTGTTTAACTCTCTATATCGTAATTTTTTCGACCGCTGATTAAAATAGCGCTGCGACTAAAAATCTGTGATCAACCGCAATCACAACCACCGGCAGCAGACAAACGAATAATATCTGTTGTAACCGCATCTGCACGGTTGACCGCAACCGCACGGTTGACTGTAGCCGCAGCCGTCTGCGGTGACCAAACGAACAACAGTAATAATTGTTAAAGATGAATACGACTTTTGAATATGTGGGATGGTCATTGGCCCACTGGGCCATATTCTGCAACAGCCGTTTCAACGTAAGGTTTGGGTCCAATCTCCATTGAATATTTAATCAATAATACGGTTTTTAAATAGAGTAAATAATTAAATATGCCCTGCGAAAATACATTTTGTTAGATAAAATATAGTTCCATAACGATTAATTATGTTAAATTAAATGCCCCGACCAAATTAAGAATCATGTCTGTAGCCTGTAGGTGTGAAAAGAGAACATATAAATTCATTGAACACAAAACTTAAACACAGCTTGTTCAACGATTGCTTTGGAGTGAATATCGTTTTCCTTATGAGCCAAGTCAAAGCCCACTCATCATGCCCACATGTATTGACATTTTCCTCGACCAAAATGGGATTGATTTCATACTTGGAGCAACTTGAAGTGAAGAAGAGACAATAAAGTTTTTAGTAGTAGCTTTGACAAGTCAGGATGAGTAGAAAGGCGGGTTTGAAAAGTCAAAAATCAATCAGGGCCAGAATTTGTGATTAAAATTCTAATATATATGACAATATTAGATACTTAATATTCAGAGTTATGATAGATGTGATTCGGATTCATCACAAAGATATCTATCTTACTTTTATCTATTCTAACCAATATGGAAATCAAAAAATAAGACTAACTTTAATCGATATATTAATATAGTATCTCATTCAAAAAAGTTATGAATATGTTCTAGAATGGCTAACGAATATGCGGATGTCAGACCACAATAAAACGACATCTTTTTTTCTTTGTGCTGCTACTCACTAGACACTTTCGCCAAGAGAATATGTCAAATATAATTACGATTTCGCACACAGGACCAGCAATATTCATTCAGGTTTGGATCGTTTAACAATTATTGAAACAGAATTTTCATCACTCATTTGGATTCTACAAATTACATGTCGTTAGGCTACCGTAAAATGATTTTTGAAAGAGATAATTTGGAATTAAACCACTTTTTCAACCATAAAGAAAAAAATTTACAATTTCAGTATTATATTGAGACGATTTTCAAATGGACACATCAATTCGATGAGATTAAATTTGCTTATCATCCCTGTCGCATATGTCGAATGGATTTTATTTTCATGTTATTCTTTATTTTTACAATTTTATCTAAACGATGGTTATTTCAATTAATAAAACAAGAATTGTTGAAGTTCTGCTACAACAAAAAAAAAACCCGAGCCATTAGGGTTATGATTATTTTCATTAATTACCTTTTTACAATGCATATGCTTCTCTCTAATAACATATCAATGATTCACAACAATGTAACTTAAGCACTAATTAAATATGGAGATAATAGATACAAATATCTGGATGTCAAAAGAAGGAACAGGTGTCTCAAAACTCTTTCTATATACGTATTCTATTCCTTTTCATCGTACGTAAACTAACTATGAATTCGTTCATTAAACAGAAGAAGAAAGTGGCTAATCAAGAGAGATGATTTTGAGTATAAATCATCTCTAGCAAATTCACTTCAACATGAGCATGATGTGAGGTAGAGCAGGAATAAGGAGGAGGATAAAAACGACGATGAAGAGAATGATGGCGTAGCAAGTCCATTTCCTGGAGCTCTTTTGGTATTCTCTTGCGTCTTGGAGCTGATCCGTTCCTCTTCGCACAAACGAGCTCGCCTTTGCCACATGGCTCTCTATGTTGTTCAGTTGTTGTCCTTGTGCTTCCACTAGAGCCGCCATGTCCATGAAAACTTGGTGTAGCTCAAGTAGATTCTTCTCTATCTCCTTCACTGCATCATGTCTCTCTTGAATTTCAGATATTGTGTCTAGGATTTGACCTCTTCCTTGCTCTTGGATCGCTTTCTGGAGAAAGTTTTCGCTCTCACCACTATCAATCAAGTTATCAATCGTTTGCTCGTCCGGTTTTTCTCCTGTTATTGTGAAATACCTGCACCAATTCCAAAATAATTACATAACATGCGACCCAAGAAAACAAACAGAGCGATAACTTGCAGTGTAAGAAAAACAGAGAGACCTGCGCTCTACGGTTTCCTTATACTCAGCATTCATACGAGCACGTAGACCTTGGAAACTATCCATCAAGTCCTTGAGCTTCTTCCCCAGACCGCTAACCACAGACGATCGAGTCCTATCCGTAGACGAACCGGGCCCACAGCCTGGAACATTACGACTATTTGCATTGGCTTTCTCTAGGGCTTCAAGCTTCTGCTTAATCATTTTGACCCTTTTAAGGACCTGAGCTACGTCTCCATCCATCTTAGCTCGCAGCTCCTTAACCTTTTTGGCATTGTGCACCGTCTTGCACTCCTCGTTCGAGTCTTGAAGCTTCTTGTAAAAACTCTCGACTCCTTTCATGTCGTCCTTCACATTTTCGACATCCTCGAAGAATTTGTCGAGGTTCATCGTTTCTTGACCTGCCTCCACATCCCCCAATTGGGTCTGGTTCTTCTTGAATGAATTGGAGAATAAATCGTTCATTTTTACTCTTTTTTTTTTCTTTCTCTGGGTTTTGTTTAATTTGTGTACAAAGAAACTATGTATGTATTTTTTTTTCTTTTGGTGCTTTCAAAAGCAATCGATTTTGATGATGATTTTCACCATCGTTAACCTCTGTATGAGTACGAAGAATGATACCAGGAAATGCAAAAAGAAAAACATGAGTTTTGTTGGAAGGTTTATTTTGTTTTGTTAGAATGAGAGTCACAAGCAGTTTTTGGTAATTATCTAAAATTAGTCGATGGCATAACTTTTTCTTAACCAAATTAGCTCATTTTTTTTTTGTTAAAAGACTCTATTGGCCCTTTACTGGGCCAAGCATGGAGCCCAATCAAAAGCCCATTTGTTTGCTTCCTGCTTCTTCTTTTTCTTCTTCTTCCTGTGTAAGACTTGACTAAACCTCAAACCCTAATTTTTGACCTGAATCGCTTCGTTTCCGATCGGTGGAAGTATAATTTAGCTATGAATGTAGACTTGGATGATGGGGAGGCGGGTCTATTGGCTCCGCCGACCAGAGCAAGGCACATTGGGAAAAGAGCTCTCAAGAACAAAAGTGTCACCGTATCTTTTGAAGAGAAAGATCTCAGGTATCGGGAGAAAAAACTAATTTTTTGCTGCTTCAGTCGCTATAGTCGGAGTCGGAGTCACTTATTCAATCTGGGTATCGTTGGTCGCTGTTTGTTCGCATAATTAGTGGATTTTCTGCTACGTATTGCTTTTTTTTTTGCTAGGGATTTTGTGACTGGCTTTCACAAGAGGAAGAAGAAAAGGAGAAAGGAAGCCCAGAAGCAACAGGAGGAAGCTATGAGGCGGAAGCGTATCGAGGCTCGTAAGAAGGTGATACTAATAATGTTGCTTCTCAATTGAAATGTGTGTTTCTTAGTGGAGGCTTCAAGTATTTGGTTTTGTCCTAAGTTCCTAGCTTTTCCTAAATTGATTCCGGTTAAATCCATATCTTGATGGTACCATGAACTAGCGGGCTGATAAAGACATAATGGTTCAAACTTGTTCAATCATTTGTATTATGTAGATTTTGATTCTTGGCATCGAGCTTGTCTTATTTTGTATTGCTCTGAATCTGGTATCTGTGCTTTACAGAGGAAATTGGAAGAGCGAATGGTCGCGGGTCATGGTGAGGATAGTGAAGATGGAGAAGCTGAAGAGGATGCAGAGAATGAAGAGGCAGAGCCTGATGCTTCCACTTCTGGTAATACCTTTTAATCACGGTAGTTTTTAACACGGAGGAATTTGTTTGTGAAAGAGTTCGTTTCTTCATCACGCAATGATTGATAGATTGTCACCATAACGTTAAACTTGTTCAGTTGAAATCAAGAAGTTGCAACATAAGCATTATTGAGTATCTTTCCCTCCTTATTATTGCTTCTGCTTTAGCATGATTTTGCTTTGACTAGCCTGCTCTGATATTTACTGGTTCTTCTTTGTGGATGAAAGGAACCACAATGTATGATACAGGCGAGCTGAAAGTAACTGTGACAACAAGCGAGATATCTCGTGAAGAGGATGAGCCTATTCGCAAGAACCAATCAGCAGAATCGGGTTCAACGGTCAAAGCCTCCACTAAACAGCCTGTGCCTGTGAGGAAAACCAAATCCTTGAAGCCGAACAGGAAATACAAGTCAAGCACCAAAACTATGAAGAAAAGAGATAAGAAAAAACAAGCAAGAGGGATCAAGACTTCACGGTAGCTATATAGAGATTGTGTTATGTACCTTGAATTCGATTCTTTTTTGGAGTTTCTGATGCTTAGAATTCAAGTGTTTTGATCGTTTGATGCTGTTGAAAGTCAGGTAATGGACAATGTTAACTCTTGTAGTAACAAGCACACTTATCAATCAAAATTGTATTATTCGTAAAATGCGCCTATGACATTCCTAACCCATGTATACATTTATCAAAAGAAATGAATATTATATTAAACTGGTTTCTGAAACAATATTAATTAATAAATTTCATTTGTTGAGACTTCTTTTGGTCTGAAATTAGTCGAGACTATAAATTGTTGATTTTATAGTATAATTTCACACGTAAAACTTTAGAAGCATGGTTTTAAGAAACAAAATCTAATGAACATTTCTTCTACAAAAATAACAAAAATAACAAAAATAACAAAGCCGGATTACATTAAAAACACTATGAGTTAACCCTATACGATATAAATATATATATGAAAAAACAGGGGATTGTCATGATCAACATGGGTTGAAGGATATGTGTGTGGGTGGTGCAATACAGAATTTCACGTCTCAGCTTTAGCATTACGGTGAAGGAACTTCTGATCGACGTCGGCGTACGTGATCATTTCTTATTTTAATTATATTAATTATAATGTTCTACAGTTTTAGTAACATATTTTGTTTACTGATGTATTATTTCCTTAAAACTTTTCAAATTATGTTTTCTTCTGGTCCAATCATATAGATAACATTACCGAAGCCCTTTTGTTCTCGTCTCATTTCATCGGAGATATTCATCAGGTTTTTATTCATCGTCATCCCGCACACCCACATTAACCAAATGCTAAAATAAGTAGAGCAACCCTAATATATATATACAAATGCACTTCAGTCTTCTAATGGTGGTATAAACGTAATAACAGATGTATAATGATTATAACCGAAACTAAAATTTATATAAAGAAATGCTAAGTTTATAAAATGATAAGATTATGTATTCTTTTTGTGAGAGATTAGCACTCGAGAAAACTTTTGGAGACGAAACAATGAAAGTGTGTAAGAAATCTCTCAACTCAAATTGAACGACACACATCTATACATGAGTTTTATTCTTTAAGAAGAGCTGATGAAAACAAACAAAAAAGCTCAAGAAAAAATCGATCAGCGAGGCTAAATAACAGCTGAAGAAGAATGTAATTCACAAACAAATGCATCGGAAGGGATGATTTCAATCACTGGTTTACATATTCATCATATGGCAGCTCTCATGGCTCCTCTTGCAGCACCTCGTCTCATCTCCTCCGCTTTCCCGCTTCCTCGGAAGTACATGTATACTTGCTGCACAAATCAAATGTTGACATCCATATGTTAAAAAGAGCTCTATAACGATCCTTAGATTGTATCATTCTCGGTTTACAGATTAGGATCGAGACCTGAATAACCCAGATGCTGACCACTGATTCAAGGCAGAAAAACGCAAACCCGATGAAGTAGAAGATCTGTCAAACAAGAAACTATTGATGAGTGTATTTGTATGATCAGGAGCCTCTAGGTTTATCACACAAGATTTAAGGTTGCAGCGCAAAAGATCAAGGGATGAAATGGTTTACCCCGACCAATGCTTGAGTTGGCAACACATCAATTGCAGGTAATATGCCCCTGTAAAATTTGAAGATTATCGAATTATGATAACAGGCTGAATATGCATATATGCAACTATAAACAGTGTTAACCGTAGATGTCTTTAAGCTTTTGAGGAAACTTACGCAAGTGATTTCCCTTTGAAGACAACAGGAGGAGCCACTGCAGCAAAGACGCAGAACAGTATGTGGAGCTACGACCAAAAAGGAAGGTGGTGTTACAGATGAATTTCCAGGCAAATCTGTTAAAAGCCATGTGAAGCATTAAAATCAGTGAAAACTAGGGTCTCACCATGTAGAACAAGAAAAACCATCCAAAGTTTAATGCGCTGTCACTTCTGCAGGAATTCAACACAATGGAGTAAGAGATTATGGAGGAAAAAAAATACCATGAACAATTTTCATCCGTTAGGGGCTGGGGTCTAGGGATGAGAAATAAGAACCTGAAGGCACGGTAAAGAGGCCGATACCATAACACATAACCTCCTGGGACACCCGATATGAAGTAAATAAGGGCGAGAAGCCAAATTGTTACTCCTGAAAAATAAATAAATCAAGGCTTAAAATATGCATAGAAGACCCCATTTACAGAAGACTTGACCAGCTATAAAAGGGAAAATAAGACGTCTGTAAGAGAGCAAGAAGAGACCTTCTCCTTTGATCCAAGCGGTAGTAACTGCAATGATATTCCAGAAAAGTGCAAGAACCAACCCTGTTGAACATGAACAACACATACGAATAAAAATTTGTCAAGATCTTACAATTTTCTTACTTGTAGGTGAAGTGAAAAAAAGAGTGCATGGGGAAAGTGCTCACTCTCCAAGCATGACTATATTAAACGTACCCAAATATGTTGCAAATGCTATATATTGTAGCCTTTGGAGACGAACGGGAATTTCATTTGCAATGTCATGGTGGATAAGGGGGAAGAAGGGCGGCCAGTTTTTCACCTCAATAACAATTCCGGCTACAAAGAAAGGTAATATAACAACAAAATCAGATGACTATATAGGTTAGTAAAACTAGGCTTTAGATTTAGGAAAACGCATCAACTGACAGAGACACATACCACATGTTACCACAAAATTCAAATCCTCTAACTTAGGCTCTAAGTAACAGTATTGCAACAGGTGCTGAAAAGAGGTAGTTGTTCGCCTAAACCATAGAAAAGATAAATACCTCGTGCTGCAGCATCCTCTTTCCGTTTGAGATCCTACACAGAAACAAAATAAATCATCAATAGAAAGTGGAAGATACAAAGTGGTTTTTTCTAATCGTAAAAAGTTTGAAAGATGCCACGACAACAAAATGAACATTCTTCAGGAACTGTACATGTGGGTTTCAAAAAGTGCTGTTTTGAGTTTTAAGCTTTACCTGCTCCCGTCGTCTTAGCTCAGCTTCTTTGGCTTGGAGCTCTTTCTCTTTCTTCTTCAAATCCTGTATTCCAACAACAAGAGGATAAAACAAGGAAAAGACCACTATAAATTAATTCAAATACACACCTAATCACAAAAATGTATGATGTCAACTCAATTTTCATTCAAACCTGTGTATCAGACCCAGGTCTATCAAGAGGAATGTCAACGGTGCGACCATAGCCAAAACCAGCTGGTTCCGGAGGCAAAGGTGATAATCTAGAATTCGAAGCAGCGGGAACACTCCCAGGATTCTACGAATGTATAGACAAATTAACAATCATTAGATACCAAAATGGTCTTCAGAAATCAAAGAGGAGCACACAGCCAGAAATCATTGGACAGAGTTACCAAAAGAAAGAGCAAAATCTCAACAAAATTTGGATTACATTCTATCGGTTCCGTAAGCAAACGTAATGGAAACAGCCAAAGAGACAGCCAAGTAAACAAAAAACCCGAAATAAACCCTAAGCAAGAATGATAAGATACGAAGAAGCTAGGTTCAAGGAAGATTAGACCGGACTTTTACTAGTGAAATGAAAGGAAAGGCTTACAGCAAAAGGATTGACTTCTTCTTCGGCGAAGGGGTTCCGATCGTATCGACCAGCCATAGTTACCGAAGCTTATGTGAAGACGTGAAACTCCGATCTGAGATCTTAACAGGTGACGAGGATAACAACTTTGAAAGGAAGAAAAGAAAAAACAATTTATATACATATCCATATAGATACTCCTCACATATTTACAGCTTCTCTTGGAATAATTTTCCAAAATACCTTTTAATTGTTTTACTATCTACAAAGTAACTAATAATCTAATTTATAAGTCTTTTCAACTCGTTGATCAAAGAAAAAAAATTATAATTCAATTTTCAATTATATACATGTAGGATGTTGGAAAACAACTTGGCAAAGTAATCGGTTGAATAAGAATAATCATATTTTAAATGTATTTTAATATGAACACCTTTTTATTCAAAGAAAGCTACACTATTGACGGAAAAATGTATAAAAAAATTAATAATATGTAACAAGTTACATAAAGAAAAAGCAATTTTTACGTGTTTGCTATCTGTGTGTTATACAGTTGATGTCTCTCGAGTTCTCTTATGCTTTAACCTGTGACTACTGCCACGTCTTAGTCCTTTGTTATTACCGTTAATCTTCCTCCCCTTTGTCATAGAGCTCGACAACGATGGATCGATCCACTTCTTGTCTTCTTCAACAGCTCTGTTCCATCGTTCTTTAAAAGCTTGAAGCTCCCATGTCGATTGCCTCCTTATCTATCACATCACAAAGAAAACATGCTTAGATTTTTATTTTTTATATCACCAAAGACGACGAATTTGATCTAGATTTCATCTGTTAACTCACCTCAGTTCTTGAATCAAAGCTTGTGTGGCCGTGTCTCTTGAAACATCGATGGAAAAGAATCATAAAGGTCTGAGATTTTTGTTTTTTACTTCATCAATGTGAAAATGGAGAAGGCAATAAAACTTACCCTAGTCACTGTGTTCTGCAAGTATCAGAGAAACACCGTTACATTTAAAATTGTTCGTTCATCAGGATCAAATAACCAGTAACAAACATTTATCTTGGTTTTAAAAGATCATTACATTTTTCCCAGAATGTCTGCTTTCACCCAAAGTTTGAATGCCATGATGAAAGATATACTCACTATCCACGATCCCTACCTTCTTCGTCCGGTCTCCCTACAACATATAAACCGGCTCATGAACTACACGACAATCAGATCAAAATTGCCAAATTATGCATAACTTCAGAGCAAATCATTAGTATTCGAGGAATCAGAATATTTCGACTATCGAGATACTTACCGAGACTGTTTCCATGGCTACTACAAACAAGGACTAAATCCTGAAGGAGAATTGTGATCTATGAAGAAAGCAAGATTACCTGTGCACAATACCCGAGTTTCATATCCAGTCCCCATCCATGAACCAAATCATTCTACAAAAGCCAATACAACAATGTCCACAAGTGAAAATTTACTAAAGAATCAGTTAACATCTATGCATCAATAATCGCCAGTGAAATTTTACCTGTATAAGATTCCAAGTGCAAAACCAAGCAGCTCTAGAAAACACCGGAGCCATTCCTTCAACAAATCTACAAACAAACAAGACAGACTAAAAATGTAACACTTATATTCAAACATTCCAAGAAATTATTCATCACCAACCAAACCTTTACCCTGTGCAAGGAGGCTCTTCACTCGCATTAGAACATTTTTTCTTGCCTTTAACGTAAACTCTCCTGTTTTTGTTTCCATCATGTTGTAAATAAGTACCAATTGCATTGAAAACAAAAACAAGACTCTCCTAGTGATGAAAAGATTAACCTATGAAATTTCTTTGTTTTAGAACGGAGTGTGATCTTATGGTGGATTTCAGTCGAGTTTCGGTCTAAAGCCGGTTGAGATATCTCGAATCCCTCTGACTTAACTATCTTCAAATATCTGCAGAAAACGTGTCACTCGGTTTTGTGTGGTTCCTTGTATAGTGAAAAGCTCAAAACTGGAATCTACCTCTCTGGTGTGAAATTATTTACTCCAAGATCCTCATCCCAAAGAAATATATAATCATATATTGATACAACATCCGGATGGAGAAATCGTTTTGCAAACCACCTAAATTAAGAGAGGAGTATTTATAAATCGATGTTACCCAATTGAACAAATAAACAAAAACATTCTTTATAGGAAAGATAAGTACCATTTAGTCTGGTTCTGTGCAACTATATGTATGGCCTTTGAACTCCACTCTAGATCCCGCCATTTATCCATATTTCCATCGTAATGGAAAAGAACAATCGTGAAATTTGACCGGAGAAACTGAGACACAAGAGCTTTAAGTTAAGTGGAAAGTTTTGTTATTCATGCCTAGGAGGAATAGGAATCAACTCAGAAGTAATTGCAATACCTTCTTTACAATAGCATCGACATTACCCTTTTGATTAATTCCTACGGGTATTGCCAACAAGTTACGGTTAGTGATTTCGGCACCCTGTGTTAATAAACACAAAAACATCAAAAATTCCTCTAGCTACAGAGATATGCAATTGGATATGCTATGATTCTTGATGAAACAGCTCTAACCTTTGACCTTAAACTACTACTAGACCAGAGAGGCTTTAACTCAAGATCTGATCTAGGCTGTATGATTCCACGAGGCAAGCCTTTCAATTGCTCGGTGACTGGTTCAGATTCCTGAGCATCATCCACGAGTAAACTTTACATTAAACTGGTGAGAAGTAGGACAGTAAGACAAATGAAGAAAATAAGATAACTTTGAACATCAAAATGTTACCTTTGCCATGTCAAAAGGATAATCTGTTTCTTCTATCTGAAGGGTAAAAGCAAAAGGATCTTACTTATCAAAATAGTCAAATCAAAGACATCAAACCGATAGCATTGGTTTCATTATTACCTCTGTCTGTTCGAACTGAATATTTGTGGTCTTATACCAAAAGATCAAAAGTGCTGTACACATGAGAGCCAGAAAGGGTTTGATTTTGCACCCGGATTTACACTGCATTTTACCACAGTTCAAAGGCAGATTTTGAAATAGCATAATAAGCCAAATATAGAGTAAAACAATGGCTTACAATATCTTGAGCATTGTTTTTTTTCTTAACAAGTGACTTCAATGATTTGATCGACTTCATAGACTGCAAACCATGTTCCATAATCAGACCAGACTCCACCTGCCTTTGTGTTCTCCCAAGAACAGAGAATAAGACACCTTAACCAGACCTATTACAGGCTGATTTTAAGACCATGCAAGTTCCTTACATCATTCCGAATATCCACATTAGTAATTGTTTATCAGTTTTAGAACCAAAACTACAAAGAAACAACTACTTACGTTAAGCAAAGCAATAACAAGAGTAGCAGCAAAATTAAAATCGGAGTCTCCATATAATCTAATGCACAAAACCCATTTGAAAAAATTGAAACGTTTGATGCCAAAAAAAAAAAAATTGAAACTTTTACAAGGCATTACCCTGGAAAATTTTCCCGGAAAACAACAATCAGAAATTGAAGCGGCAAGATTGTAACAGAAACCAAAGATGGCTTCTCTCACAGGTTTTACTAGCTTTACATAGAAAACGACAAATCATCTAGGGCCCGAGAAAGCGAAACGGCTAAGGAATTTTGTACAAAATTATGAAGAGAAGATTTATTATAATTGTTTAGATCTAAGAAGAGTAATTACTGCGTATTAGTATCTTTACAATAACGAGGATTTTAAAGATTACAAATTTATTGACAAGCAAAGAAGAAAAGAAAGGAAACCGCAAAATTCAGACATAGAGAGAGAAAGAATGGAATCAACAAAGGTCAAATGATGAAATTAATGGTGGTGGTTTTCGAAAGATACCAAAGAGGGAAAAAAGTCTATTAGACGAAACCTTAGAGAGAATCTGAAGCATGCAGAGTCACTGTGATGAAAGTAGACAAGAACAAGCTCGAGAGATAGAGAGAAACATAAGAGAAGACGAATTTGTTGTGCTTTGCATGGAAGGAAGACAAAAATTGAGGATATGTTTATATTTACCATAAATTTCGTTAATCGAATCGATCGGTTGACACTAAACCTTACGACAGATATATTTAATGGAATCAGGAAACATATAAATAAGAAATCTTTAGAAAAGGTAACACGACTCGTGTTCTACTCCTTAGCTCCTGTGTCAGAATCTTACTTTAGATAAATGAATAATTAAATCCTCACTATATATTATAAAATAAAAATTCAATTTCAGAAATATATTCAAGTTCTATAAATGGTACTTTTGCAAAATACTTTAAAATATTATATATGATTAATTCGATTTATATAATACTTAAAACATTTTTGTACAAACCATAAATTATTGATCTTCGAATTGAGTCAAATTTCATATAAGAGCACAAAAAACAACACTCCATTCACTGTCTTGGATTGTGATTTATAAATTTAACTTATGATTTCAACATAGTAGGTAAAATGTTTTGAAAAAGTTCTAACTACTTTATATAGGTTGGAAGAGATCACGAAAACGGTAAAAGGGTAAAAAAAGCAACGTCTAATAAACAAATGTAGAAAGAACAATGTTTACAAGTGTTTCCATTGATAGTTAGATGATTAACAAGTTATTGCATCATACAAGTCATCTAAAACGTGAAGAAGACTACTAATTTCGAATAACTAAAAGTGGAAGAGTCTAAAAGGTTTTTGATTAAATCAGATAAATTTGCCTGTGGCCACTGGCCAGTGGAGGATGCAGGGGAGCATTTGCCACCTATGATCTTGTTAAAATCATAATGCTGAGCCATTGATGGCTTGTGCTAATATGTTACATGATGATGATTCATACAAGTAAGGTGTACATTTACTTTTTCATTCATCAAAGGATGATGTTGACGCCCAGAGAACAAGAATCTCACAATAAAATATAGCTTCTGCGTCTTAGTCTAAGGTTGTATATCTCTTAGATCATATGTTCAAGATCTTGGACAATTTCTGATATAGGCGGTCTGAATCCGGGTTCCATCTATAGACAGAAACATCATTAGGCAGAGAAGTCAAAAGGGTTTAGTTAAATGTATCTGATGTCAACAATTGTCACATGACATTGCTTTCTTATCTAGTTTGGTGATGAATGAAGTCAACTTTTACCTGCAGAGAACGTGATATGATATCTGCAAAACGTGACAACGATTTCATTGGATATGTTCCGTGTAGCGACGGATCAACCATTCTTGTCAATGCATTGATGTCATGAAGCCGAGGAATTGCCCACTGAGCTAGTGTCTGATGTCCCCTCGGCCTTGTCCTGAACAGAAATAGTTTTTCTTTTCTTCGAAATCAGATAGGATAGTGAATTGGTATACACATAACATAAGTGAAACTATTTTCTCTGTGTTATCTTCAGAGTATGTTAACCTGTCAAATGGTCTACGTCCAGTGAGCAATTCTAACATCACAACACCGAGGCTATATACATCGCTC
Source organism: Pugionium cornutum (assembly GCA_018901935.1). Lineage (NCBI taxonomy): Eukaryota > Viridiplantae > Streptophyta > Magnoliopsida > Brassicales > Brassicaceae > Pugionium > Pugionium cornutum. The sequence goes on along the minus strand of CM032155.1, from coordinate 2,673,659 downwards.
TGACAAGTGTAGCTTCCAAATTCAACCTCAGGAGCACCATAACCCATCATCTGCAATTTCATCATCAAGCATCATTTCCTTTACTCCTTAAAATCATACAAGATAAAGAAATTTACCTGACTCGTTGGGCGTGGTGGTAACATATAAGCCAAACCACTGTCTGCTACTCTTACTGTGAGCCTTTCATCGAGGAGAACCTTGGAAGACTTGAAATTCTGGTGTACAACCGGCGGTTGACATACCTCATGAAGAAATCTGAAAATCAAATCAACATGGTAAAACCAAATCTGAAATCCTCTCTGTAGATGTTCCAAACATTTTTGAGGTTCTTTTACTTACTGCAATGCCCTAGAAGCTCCTAATGCAACGTTTATACGCACATTCCAAGTGAGCTTCTTGTGTATTTTGCGGTCCAGATGTAGTGCATCTTGAAGTGATCCATTAGGACAGTACTCATACACAAGCATTCTTTGCCCAAACTCGTTACAGTAACCAAGAAGCTCCAATATATTACCACGTTTAAGTTTCAACACATTGGATACTAGATTGAGGAATTCTCCGTCACTCTGTGTTCTGTTGATGGTATTGCTCAGCTTCTTCACAGCAAGAAACTACAGATCACAAGACATCAAGACGTAAATAAGCATGCACAACATAAAACCACTTGATAGACAAGAGGCAAGTTCAGACCTTTCCGTGTCCGTGAGGAAGCTCAGCTCTGTAAACATTGCCAAGCGACCCTTCCCCAATTATATGCTCGTCTGAGAAACTATTTGTGTATTGCTGAAGCGACGCAATGGTGAAAACCGTAGCAGAACATGAAGAATTCAAGCCTGGAGGATAATGAGCTGCTCTCTTTGAAGCAGCATCATTGGATTGAAAGAGTCTTGGTGGTTGTTGTAGAGGTTTTTGAGGTGTATTACCACTATTGTTATAATATGAAATAGGAGGCATCGCTCTCCTGCTCTCTTCAGCCTGTGGTGGCATAGGATACCCGTATTTCCTGTTTCCAGCTCCATATCCATCGAAAGGCTTAACAATGGGCTCCCGAAAAACTGTAAAGCAAAAGAAAACACCCGCAGCATTTTGCGGAAGGCTAATGAGCCAAACTTAACTTTTTTTCTTAGAAGGAAAAGAATCAGTGTACCTTTTCCCATAGTGGGGGTTGGTTGAGATGGAGGTTTATTGAAATATGGTTGCTGTAAATTTTTACGAGCGCCAACATCATATTGGTTAGATTTCTTGCTTCTGCAACATCTCCAAAGTGTAACACACAAACCGGATAAAAGAACAATTATGGCCACTGAACAAATGACTAGAATGATCCTTTGTGTGGACCAGAATTTTCCTGATCCTGAACCTGAAGGAGGTGATATTTGCAAAGTAGGTTGCCCCGAGACAGAGTTCCAGGGATCTCCTGCTCCATCACCCGATGGTGGTGACCACACAAGAGGTGGTGGTGGTTGCAGTGGAGCTAAAGGAGCAGGGGGGACACCAGAAACAGGAGGGACACGGGTAGCAGGAGGAGCAGGGTGAGTAGCCGGAGGAGGATCAACCACCGGTGGAGGAGGAGGTGTTATAATCGACGTATTGAACGGAGTTCCATCTCTTCTGCAGTTATAATGGCGATAAAAGTTGAATGGATAAAGAAAAATAAATCAATAAATCGGCTTCTCTTTCAATATGCTTACTTGAAATTCGGAATCTTCAATAGATTTGGTGGTATAGGTCCTGAGAATAAGTTGTTTTCTACATTTCTGAACCAAAGATCAAAACCATAGTGAGTTACTGAAGCTGGCATTATGGTTCGAGAGACAAACACAAAGAGTATGCAAGACGAAGAAATATTACAAATCGGTTAAGAAAAGATCTTCTATAACATCAAGTTTTCCGATGAGCTTGTTGTCCTGCAAATGCCTGCAGTCCAACCACATTAGATACAACATCAATTGTAACAATCTATTATTACGGTCTCATATTCCAAAATATGAAACTTACAATATCTTAAGAGATGATAAGTCTCCCATGGAGGGAGGTAAACGCCCGGTCAGTATGTTAGACGATAAGTCCCTGCATTAGAAACTAAATGTGTAAGTGAAAGGCCCTGAGGGGAGGAAGTAAAATGAGAATAAGAGAAGAGGAAACATACAGTTTTGTCAATTTTGATAACTGCTGAAAGTAATCGGGTATCTCCCCTGATAGAACATTGTTTCCCAATGACCTGAATGGCAAAGAAAGCGTCTGCTTTAAACCGAGGGAAAACTGGCAGGCGCAAGAAAAGTATCTTCTATAGCAAAGGCTTACAGTTCGGACAACTCGGATAAAAAAGACAATGTAAAGGGAATATTCCCAGTGAAGCGATTGCCCGAGAGAGATCTGAAACAAGAAAACGAATCCAAAAGTGGAGTGTCTTTTAATGTTTAAACTGTAGAAACATAAGTATTGCCATAAAAATAGTTAATTCTCAAACGTACAGGTTTCGGATGGTAGAAGGCAAAGCCTGCGGAATTGTCCCTGAAATATGGTTGTTGCTGAAGTCCCTGTCCATTCAAACAAGGAAGAGTGTGTGTGTGTGTTGTGATAAAATGTTTAAAAAGTTAACCCAAAAAACTTATATAGCCTATTACCGAGCAAACTAAATCCAATCGCAACATCTTGTATGTTCTCTATTTAGGAAGAATCCTCAGAAGAAACATGAAGATCAAACCAAAACAATACAAGAAGCTTTGCTTACATCACTTGGATTGATGAAAAATCAGCCAAAGTATCACTTAAGCCTCCACCGATGCTCATGCCGCGTATCCTTCTGCAGCCAACAACAATAATCACCCAGTCAGACATTAATAAAGTTTCTTATTTTGGGCTCTAAAGCAAACCATAACAAGAGTTGAAAGAGCAGAAGAGGAAGAATACATTTCTGTGATGTTTGAGGAATCACAGACCACACCTTGCCACTTTTCTCCACAAGGATCTCCTCCAAAAGCAAGCCACCGAGGTAGAGATGGTGTGCCCAGAGTAATGTATAAGTTATTAATCGCCGAGACTGCAAGATGTTGTTAAACAATCAAACACAAGTTTTCAAGAGATGTAAGAAGACTACAATTTTAATGGAGAACAAGAACAGATTTTTGGGTCTTGAACTAACAAGAGCTTGTGTTAAAATAAAAATCAAAACTTTAGGGTTTCTGAGACTTGTCTCAGTGTCATAGATTATGCCATTCCCTACCAGATTTAAGTGCGTACTTACCTGACCCTAAAACTGATGCAAGTCATTTTCACTTGAAAGTACTCAAAATCTAGTGTGTTCGCTAAACAAAAATAAGCAGACAAAGCAAAACTAATAAAACCTATAGACAGTAGATTTGTTCATTACTTCAGTCTCCACTGAAAATGAGTAACCTATACATCACTCTGGGCAGAGAGAAAGAGAGAGAGTAATTACCATCTCGCGGATTGGTGTCTCCAGCCGAGAAAGGCATTGACAAAGCAATAGCAGCGAGAGCAAAAAGCACTTCTTGTCTTGTAAAGCTCATTACTTCAGTCTCCACTGAAGATGAGTAAACCCTTGAAGTTGGATAAGATTGTTCCCAAGAAAACTTCAGGAAACGAAGGTTTTTGAGGAATGTGATGAAAACCCCGGAGGAATGAGAACGAAAAACAGGGATATGCCCTGATTAAAAGGTAAAGAGTATCATAATTTCGACGGCTTTTAGGGGAGAGAGAGAAGACGAAAATAGTTGAAGAGTGAGAGAGAGAGTAGTGTGTTTGTGTGTGTGTTTTGTCTCGAAGAACGAGCGGCTTGCAAAAGCCAACGGCTTTGTTATATTAAAGTGTGAAACAGAACAAAATTCAAAGACTTCTCTCTTGTCTTTAATTTTTATGTTTTGTTTTTGTCGCCATGCTCATCTAACTATATAGTTTCTTCATGTAACGCAACTGGGTTTTCTAATGCCATCAGGTAGAAGTGAATGACATTTTGATGCAATTCAAAACGAAAATACAAAACTATTAAAAAAAAAATGTTTTTATCAAATCTATAACGAGACGAAAAAGAGAGATTGTCTCGAATGCTATGTTGTGTCTACATACTTTAGAAGTTTATGTATGTTCCATAACATTATAGGTTGAGTGATGTTATACAACTTATTCAGTGAAATGGGGTAAAGAAAGTAGTAAAAGTAGAAAAGCTCTGCAAATTGTTGTTTGATGAGAAGCAGAGAGTGAGACCCCACGCGGTTAATATCATCATTTTCATCCCACGCTCGTTTTGCTCTTTTGTAATTTATCGCTTTTTGATGGTATAAAACGGTGTAATTGTGGTTTCTCTTTTTGTCTACAATATTTTGTCGATATAGTTTTACTAATGATGTAATCTGAATTACGAAATTTATGTTAAAAGCTTTCTTCCTTCTGAAGAAGATCAATTGCATTATTTTTGAAGCTATGTACACAAAATACGCTAATATAATCTCCCAACGAAGTCAATGTAGCTAAGTACAATTCGTGAGAACAAAAACATCAGATGCCAAACTCAACTCAACTCAATGTTTAATAAGCCAATGGTGAGATAAATAAACAAACTTCAACATTCTTGAATGGAGTTTGAGTTGGAGGAATCTCTTGATGAGCTATGTTGATGTTGAGACTGTGTGATGTGTTGAGGAGGACAAGGCACAGGCACTGGATGACCGATGAAAGTAGGGATATTGTCTCCTGGCATCAATACCGATACCCCGTTTGAGTAAACAGTCATCTGCGTATCGCACCAAAAACCAGTCATTCATCAACTTGAAGGAAATATACAACATATGTGCAGCATATAGAAAGAAGCAAAGATTATCAAAAAGAATTCTGTCTCACGATCAGACAAAACATAAACAAGATAGAATTTTTGTGGGGGGAGATAATGACATAGCTAAACATGTGTCATTGTTCCCCAACAGCAACTCAAGCTATAAGAAAGAAAAAGCCAAACACACTTGGTATATTTTATGGGTCCTCCTATGTTTTTGAATAGTTCTGTCTACTCTTTGATCACATGCTTTGTTCCATATCCATCTAAAATTAATCCGTAAATGCCAATCAATCTTTAAATCAAAATGGCTAATTTCTAACAAGAAAATAAGGTATACAACAACAGCTTCTCACTGATAATCAAGACCCACGAACCCATTTCTTGAACACACATTCAAGAACTAATCAAACTTAAGTTGCTGTTTAGTATTAAGAGAAGTGAGAGACAAAGAACTATCTAACTAATATCCCAAGAACCTGACAATTAAGCATAACTCTATAAAATCGTAAAGAAATCTCATTTGTCTAAATTCCATTCAAGTTCACATATAGATTGAATTTTCATCAGTCTCAAATCGGGCTTAAAGAATCTGTTCTTTTGATTAGTCTTTAGCTGAGATGAGCGTCAAGAGACGTCGGCAAATTCCATGAAACTATTTAATCACCAAATGCTTAAGTCAACTCTACTAGTCTAGAGCACGGTTAGGTTTCAAGAAGGCTTGTGGGGCCATTTGTGTTCCTAGAAAATGTCAGTCACACATGGTTTAGACTTAGACGTTATAACTCATATTCAATCTACAGCACGCATAGTTCGTATTATACGCGTGCACAATACTTGCAAACGAATCAATCTTCACCAAACAAAAAAAAAAACAGGAGATTCTGAGCGACGAAAGAAATCAATGAATGCATCATATACATATATATACTCAACAGTGTATGCATGTGTGATTGAGGAAGCTTATGAGACATCTTTAAATGTTGAAGATGTAAAAGCATGTGCATTGTTGTGCCTCTTTCAATACTCAAATAGTACACAGAATCAAAACCGTATGATTTTTTCTTCTTCTGCTTTTGGGATTGAACGTGCTTTTGGGATTGAACGTGTTCACATCAAATGAAAAAAAAATGTAACTTTTTCTGGGGATGATTAATCAAAAGACTGAAGCTTTTTTTATACCAGATGTGATTCACTAACACACAAAATTCGAAGATTTAAGGAAGAACAAAACAAATTGACATCTAAAGTCAAAAATCAGATTTGGAAAATAAAATCGGAAGAAAATTATAGAATTGAAGAATCTCTGATTGGTCCAAATATGTAAACATTTATTTAACAGTAAGTAAAAGATGACAAGAATGCGAAAATTAATGACTTTATTCTCTGAGTTATTTTGAGGAAGAACAAAAAAGTAAAATACTTGCCTTGTGAGATTGATAATCGAGCTTAGTTGCAGCGCCATTAAACCCAACCGCAGAATTCGTACCCGGAAGGATCCGACCACGACCAGAAGAGGAATCTGAGTTAGTAGTTGTAGTGGTGGTTCGAATCAGTCTCTCGAAGATAGCCATTACGAGAAACATAGAGATGAGTATGGCTGTAGCGACGAAACCAAAGGATACGGCGTTAACTGAGTCGTCCAGTCGAGATTTCCACGGCTCTTCTCGCCGGAGATTCATCGGAGCTCCAATCGGTGGACATGGAAGGTCCAGGTTCGTCTTCAAGCGTTCAAGCTCTCTCATTTCTGTATAAAAGTAAAACAAGTTAGTTTGGTTTTAGTGTTGTTCGTGTTTTGGAGTTCATTAATGTGAAACGAAAAACCAAGAGAGATTCAAGATTGAAGATGATGAATAAGGAGAAGAAAGGAAGCAAGTGATGGGGGGCTAATATGTGAGAATATAAAAGTTTTGGGTTTAAAATAGAAATTAAGAAAAAAACTGTAACTTTTTCGGGGACACACATGTTGTCCTTTATTGCACAGCTTTTCTTGACAACTTACAAAGAGAATAGTGATTTTTGTTTACTAAAGTAATTTAATTACGCAGAATCTTTTTAACTTTTATTTTTAGCTACAAGGAACATACTTTGTTAGTCATTAATTATATTATGTTTTATTCTAGGTAATATTATTAAATTAATACCATAAAATATTATTTTTAAATTTTTTCTTTCAAATCTAATATCACAAATTCCTAAAAATAGCACAAATATTTATGTAAAAATATTTATTTATTTTAAATAAATTTAAAATATAGTATTTGAATTCATTTTTTCTAATTTAGTATTTAGTTTGTTTCTATTAAAATATAATTGTAATGTATTTTAATTTTAAATTTGTGCTATTATTGAAAATTTAAAGTAATGATGATATTTTTGAAATAAAAACTTAAAAAAATTCTATTTTACACATTTGCTTATTATTATTTATAAACTTAAATATAAAAATCGAAACCAAATCCCAAAACAAACATTCTCTTTATAAAGTGTCTGCGTCAACTTTTGAAATATTATCTTTTAAATAATACTAAAAGGATCATAAAATATTTCACATGTATTTTTTTTTCATACCAAATCTAAAAAAGAAATCACAAAAATCATTTTTAACTAAAATGAATCAATTATATAATTAGATATCATTTTATTGTTCTAAATCATTATTCACCTTTCATTTATTTCATGTTCTTTTTGTAAAAATCGTATCATTGCACACTTGCATAATCAATTCCACAATATCATTTTCTATGCTTTGGATTATAGGTTTTGTTTGTATTCGATTGGTGGAAAACTCTTCGTAAGTTTTGACAACACCAATAAATTTAGTAGGACACATTAACCCTACAACAAACATATTATAACCAATTCACCCATTTAATATTTTGTTTATTCTTAAAAAACTAACATAAACATAATTAATAAAAGTATAGATATTCTTATAAAAAAATCTAAAATCTAACAATAAACAATAAACAAAATCTTAGTATATATTGTTTTATTAGTCAAAATATTAATCTTCTTCTGTACATTCGATTCAATTGAGTCAAGATTTTGGGTTCATTTTATATTATTTTATTTTAATAGCAAGAGTAAAGAATGTGAAATAAATTGCAAGCGGAAAAAAAAAGAATATTGATTCGTTAAGATGGTAGAAGACAAAGACCAAACAGTTCAAAAAATAAATAAAAACAGAGTATCCGAAAATGATGTTTTAGGCACTCTGCCCAAAGTTTCTTCTTCTTCATCTTCCTTTGTTATATCTCTTTCTCGTGACCACCAAATGTCAATTCCTCACATGAATTCAACTACACAAAAAAGCTTCTCACTTTTTTCTTCAAGCCTCTCTTCATCTTCGGCTTCAAAACCCCAAAAGATCTAAACTCTCATCCATTTTCTAAAAGGCCCTTTAAAGCTTAGTAATCCAGAAAGGGTTTATCTGAATTTGCTGAGTAAAATGAGATTCGAGGCGGTGAATCAGTACCGTAAAAAGATGTTCCGCAGAGTAAAGGCAGCAGTAGAGAAAACGAAGAAGAAGAAGAAACAGACTATGTTTCAGTATGATCCTTGGAGTTACGCCTTGAATTTCGATGACGGAGGTGAAAATCTTCAGAGATTCTCCGAAGACTATAAACACTGCAAAATCACTCTGATTTATGTTGTTTCTGTCAGTTTTTGACCAACTCTCTTTCTCTCACATTCGTTTACCGTTTTTAAGCAGTCAACACTTCTCCTCTCTCTCTCTTCTCTTTGTGTCATTTTCCATCAAACTTATTATTTGCTGTTTTGTCAATTTGAAGATTTTTTTTCTTCAAAACTTGAACCATTTGTTTTCAGTGTACTGATTAAAATACGGATTAAAATTAACATCTTTATGCAAAATTGGTTATATATGATTAGGTGTGGAGTAAAGAAAATGGAAAATTTGATTATGCTTTCCTCACAAGTCACAAGCAATTTAATGTGTCCAAAACACATTAATAAAAATTATATAAAACGGCGTATGATTAAAATAATAACAATTAAAAAAAAGACCAATATAAAGCCAACTTCGGCGACCGTTTCTTATTTAAATCTGACTCGTTCTCTCTATCTCTCTCTTTTGCCTTTTCCTCTTGAGAGAGAGGGTAGAAGAAACCTCACCGGCACAATAAAAGTCGCGTGGATCATCATCCCAAGTCCTAACCACTCTCGAACCTTATTGGAAATCATTTTCTCGCTTCGAAACCTACCTGCTAGTCTTTTTGCTTTCCACCTTTGAATCCTAATTCGCTAGTCTGTATGTCCTGATTCTAGTTTTCTGGGGGGAAATCCTTTCTAGTTTCGTGTTTTTTGTTTGTTTTAGATTTCCCGAGTTAGGGTTTTAGTTTTCTTTCAGGACTTTGGTTTTGGGTTCGTGATGGCTGCTTGCGATTTTGGAGCCGAAAACGAGGATATTATGATTGATATAGACTCAATTTATCGGATTCTAGATGAGGAGTCTGATTCTATGGAGGTATAATTTGCTAAGCCAAATGGCTAATTTCTTGACTATAGTGATTTTGGCCTGATCGAAAGTAACTAAGCTATTCAGTGATTACTTTCAGATCAGTCAAGCAAATATGAGCCCAGTTGATTCATCTGCTGCAGAGTCTGGCGACCTCAGGAATTCTCTGTTGCAAAGTGGTTAGTAGACAGACGTAGAGGACACTTTGTTTCCTGTCGCATTGTTTTTACTCTGTCTGGAAATTGAAGTGTGGAATTAAGTTCAATGTTTAAATTTGTTGTACCATTCATTCCATTACAATCAGTGAATCAACTTCGTAACTGTTTTTTCGATTATATGTCTTTTTTATTCAGGATCTCAGGCCACTGGTTGGCTTCCTTATAGGGATTTGAATGGCCGTAGAGCCTCACAAACTGGAATAGAAAGGCCCAGTTCAATTGATGACACTGAAAATGGAGGATTGGGACCAAGTGTAACTTGTTTCGCTGACTATAGTGGAAATGTGGTCTCCTATCCTGTGAATTGTGAATATAGCAATGTGTCCAACCAGTATGACATGAGAATTGATTCCAAATGTATGCACCTTCTCTGTGACATTTTCAGGTTTTATTCTCTTAAAATTTCCATGTTCCTCATCACTTGGAGCTAATTCCGAGGGGGGTTTCTCACTGATTTTATATCATATTGCAGTTACGGCTTGCAGGCCCACAATGGTGACTTCCTATTTCAACGCGATGACAGGAAATGGAGCAGGAAATGGAACAGGAATTGGAGCCACGCAAAATTCCTCCCTAATGTCTCAACTCTCTCATAATTCTAGTTCTTTCATTGATTTCCTCGATATATGTGCCTCTTCTCAACCGTATGGCTACTACACAATGGATGCACCCTTATCAGAAGGTTCCCCTGATTTCATCCCTGGTTACACATTTCAGTTGTTTCCCAATAAAGAAGAACTTGTAAATGACTTGGAGAGCGGATTTAGGGACTGTCAGTCAGATGATGCAAGCCAGATAGTTTTTGATAGACATGTAAGACTAGTTAATGGAACTTTGGAGAGGCATTTAGCGCCTGATGCCAGCAGTGGAAGAGAATTCGGTATCAAATGTGAAATCGTTCCTTCGGTTTCCCGTGCTGGTGTCGAACCATACGGTAGTTTTGACTATCATCAAGTTGAGTTTGAGCAGCTTTACAACCGTTCAAACAATTTTGAGGAGAATAAAGCAGTCCATAAGAAGGTTAAGCCAGAGCTTGAGTTAGAGAACACGATTTATAATTCATTTCCTGGAAAGGATAGATGCAGCGATGCTGACAAAGTGGGTGGAACGAGACTGCAATGGTCTGGTGTCTCTAATTTTGCAGTATCCTATAAGACAGATGTCGGGAAAGAATTCTCATATACGGAACCCCAGACCACTTTCCCTGGCCAAGATGTTGAAAGCAGAAGCTTGTATAAACGTTTTGATACAGATGACTGTTTGAAATACGTAGCAGATCCTGACCCAGTAACATCAAGCACTGAGTATTTGGATTTTCTGGTAGGAGAAGAGGACCATGAATTTATTCAAGGTAGGAGCTCGGACGTTTATTTTTCATCAGAACATATGCTCAATCGAGATGATGATTTTAATAGCTATAAAATAGAAGCTATTGGTGAATCTGTTAATCCTCACCAATCACTAGCTGTGCAGAGGCCGGTGTTTTCTTCAGAACACTCTGTAGTTAGTCAAAATTTTAATAATTGTGGCGGCTTGAAGCTTGAGTCAAACAAGGGAAACATGATCATTGAAGCTGCATTACAGGTTGGTGATGTTTATGCATGTAAGCCTGTTCCAACCATGTCTGTTCTTTTTCTTATACAATCTCTTTATTTATAAAGTTTTCTTGATATGCAGATGCATATTTACAATTGTGTAAAATCTGTTTTTGATTTTGTGCATGAGGATTACGTAAGAAAGTTATACTAGGAACTAGGTTGGTGGTTTGTCTTGTGATGTTGGATGCATCTGTGATACAATGTTGATGAGTTTTTGTCCCATATAGTGTCTCTTGGTTTTGATTCAATTTCATTAATGCCTAACGACATTCTTTGGAATAACAGAATCTTTCTGAGCCTAGTTCTGAAGCAAGTCCTCCTGATGGTGTCTTGGCAGTCTCGCTTCTAAGACATCAGGTATGTATGTCATTAAAATGTGGTAACATTCCCTGTAGTTGTAAAAAATAACCTTTTGTGTGTATTTTTAGAGCGTTGTTCTGTTTGCTGAATTTAGGCCTGAATTGTGGAATCTTGTTCAATTAACACGGTTGTTCAAGTTGATGGTAGTTTTTGGGTTTGAATATTTAGCTTTGATCGAATTTAACCATACATTACACATGAACAGCGGATCGCATTGGCCTGGATGTCCCAAATGGAGACTAGCGGCAACCCCTGTTTTGGGGGTATTCTTGCTGATGATCAGGTTAATTTTTACTATTGTGTCTATCTCATGTTATCACTCAATTATACACTGAACACAACAAACATATAGTTTGTGAAATTTTTTTGCGTAATTCTCTTTTGCAGGGACTTGGAAAAACAGTTTCCACAATAGCTCTTATACTGACAGAACGGTCTACACCTTCCCTACCATGTGAAGAAGAATCAAAGAATGGAGAAAGCGATCAATTTGATAGCTCTCAAGTGGATTATGACGGAAATAAATTCAGCAAAGATAGCTTATGTAAGATTGACGGAAGGTCAGCAGGCGGAACTCTTATCGTCTGTCCCACTAGCCTGATGAGACAATGGGCTGATGAATTACTCAAGAAGGTTACTCTTGAAGCAAAACTCTCTGTTCTGGTATATCATGGTTGTAGCAGAACAAAGGACCCTCATGAGCTAGCTAAATATGATGTTGTCATTACCACATATTCCATCGTGAGCATGGAAGTCCCAAAGCAGCCTCTTCTTAATAAAGGCGATGAAGAGAAGAGAGTCATACATGATGGTGGAGTTGTTACTGCTAGTCGTGGCTCAAACAAAAAAGATCCGCCATGTTCTCAAAAGAAGGGCACAAAGAAGAGGAAACATGTGGATTGTGAATCTGTTGTGTCTCTGTCTGGCCCTCTTGCTAAGATTTCATGGTTCAGAGTTGTTTTAGATGAAGCACAGAGCATTAAGAATCACAAGACCCATGCTGCAAGGGCATGTTGGGGACTTGATGCTAAGTGTAGGTGGTGTTTGTCTGGCACTCCAATCCAGAATTCAATTAATGACCTCTACAGCTACTTCAGATTCCTTAACTATTATCCTTACGCCAGCTACCCATTGTTTTGCGACACAATTAAGAATCCCATCAGTAAGAACCCGGTGAAAGGATATCAGAAGTTGCAGGCTATCCTGAAAACGATAATGCTTAGACGAACCAAAGGTCAGTCTCCTCTCTTTGAAGCTAAATTTTTTTGGAGATGTTAATCATGGTTTTATATGGGTTTTAACTAGAAAAATCACCAGATACACTTCTTGATGGAAATCCTGTAATCTCTTTACCTCCGAAGTTCATTGAGTTGAGGAAAGTGGACTTCACCAAGGAAGAACGTGATTTTTACTCAAAACTAGAGTGCGACTCTCGTGATCAATTCAAGGTAAGTGAAATGCTGATTCTTTGTTTTATAAGTGTGCATATAGAATATGGAGTACGCAATCTCATATGGAAGCCTGTTTTTTTGTGACGATATCAAAGGCTGATTCTTTCTCTATAAATATACATATAATGAAGCGAAATTGGATTCCAGGAATATGCAGAAGCTGGTACGGTGAAGCAAAATTATGTTAATATTTTGTTGATGCTGTTGCGTCTTCGTCAAGCTTGTGGTCACCCTCTTCTCGTATCCAGTTCCTCATGGACATCCTCAGTTGAAGTGGCTAAGAAGCTTACATATGAGAAGCAAACCTTTCTCCTCAAATGCATAGAAGCTTCTTTGGCAATTTGTGGTATATGCAATGTAAGATTCCCTACTCATGAATAATCCATCGAACTCCAAGGCATTTCTATGGATTCTTGGATTGTTTTCTGTTGTATTTCGATGTCAAACTCTCTTATGCTTACCATGAGTTTCTTATTATGTGTCACTTCTTACCTACAGGATGCACCTAAAGATGCTGTTGTTTCAGCCTGTGGTCATGTTTTCTGTAACCAGTGCATTTGTGAATGCCTTGCTGGCGACAATAATCAATGTCCACTGTCAAACTGCAAAGCAGGACTTGAAATTTCATCATTATTTTCAAAAGCAACTCTGGAGAATGCTATGCTTGGCTTGCATAAGCTTAATGCTTCATGTGATCATACTACATCAGATCCTGTTGGGATGGGTGAATCTGGTATCGAAAATTTTCCATGTGGTTCATCCAAAATCAAAGCTGCTCTAGATATCTTGCAATCATTGAACAGACCACATAGTCTGACAAATGATTTGAATCAGAGCTCTCAAAATGGAGAGAATAATCAGCAGCAAGACAAGTTATCCAGTTTACCTGCAACTCCAGTTAAGAGTAGCGTGGATGGTCTGCCTAAGGTAGGAGTTGGAGAAAAAGCCATTGTGTTTTCCCAATGGACAAAGATGCTAGATCTGCTTGAAGCTTGTCTCAAGAGTTCCTGTATTCAGTATAGAAGATTTGATGGAAAAATGACTGTAACAGCTCGAGACCAAGCAGTACAAGATTTTAATACTCTCCCTGAGGTATGAAGCTCAAGATCATCTTTTTTTGTTTCTGTGGCCATTATATTACACATGATGATGATGAGGATGATGATGTATACTGACTGGTTTTCTGGCTGTTACTTTAGGTTTCGGTAATGATAATGTCTCTCAAAGCTGCTAGTCTTGGGTTAAACATGGTAGCAGCTTGTCATGTTCTCCTGCTAGACTTATGGTGGAATCCGACCACTGAAGATCAAGCAATTGACAGAGCACACCGTATTGGACAGACACGGCCAGTAAAGGTGGTGCGGTTAACTGTAAAAGACACAGTTGAAGATCGTATACTGGCCCTTCAGGTCTGCCATCATTCTACAGTGTTTTATGTTTCATTTTACAGGCTCACTTAGCTAAGCTTTCCTCACAAAAATTTGAATCACACAGCAAAAGAAGAGAATGATGGTTGCTTCTGCATTTGGAGAAGATGAAAAGGGTAATCGCCAGTCGCACCTCTCTGTGGAGGATCTAACCTATCTGTTCATGGTGGACACATGAGAGCTCGATCTTCTGACAAACTCAGGTACATATATGGGATTTTCCGGGTTTGTGCAATTTCTTAGCGGGAAAAAACTATTGAACTAACTACAAGTTTGTGCAAAAAAGGAACTAGAAAAAGGTTAGCCACATAGAGAAGCTTGAGTTCGCTTTGTATATATAATGAAATGGACCAGTATGAAGAAAATATTTATATCAATACTATACAGCATTACAGCAACAATAAGAGAATCAAGACGATGAATTTAAACCTGGGCTGTCTCCACCACATCTATCATTCAGCCAACTAACAATGTCCTTACGAACAATCTCAATGTTGTCATCAGATTCACCAAACAACATCGAATGCATCATCCCTTGGTAGATCTTCAATGTTTTGTCTTTGCTCTTGGCATTTTCGTACAATTCTCTGCTCACATCAGGATCAGTCACAGCATCTGCACTTCCGTGCACCACAACGAAGGGAATGCTCACATCTTGTAGCTTCTTCCCTAAGTAATCTGTAACCCTAAGTAGCTCCATCACTGTGCCCAACCTCGGTTTGCCACTATACCTCATCGGATTCCTTTTCGCAATCGATTTCTTCTCCTCCACCTTGATTGATTTCTCCAACAGATCCTCTGTCGGAACAATAGCCCAAGTCGGCAGGAATCTAGAGATCAAAATCAGAAATTGATCAACCGGCCATTTAGGTCTCACCTTATCAGAGATTTTACACATGGGCGCTACAAGAACAGCACCATCGAACCCTAACGGATCGGCGAAATGAACTAGAAGAGAAATCGCGCCGCCCATTGATTCTCCAAAAAGAAAACGAGGCAAGCCCTGAAATTTAGGGTTTTGCTTAATGGAATCAAAGAAAGAGATGATGTCATCGACGACAAGAGCTACGGAAGGAACGTAGGCGCGGACGCCGTCGGATCTACCATGACCTTCGATGTCGAGAGCGAAACAAGCGAAACCCATCTGAGCAAGAAAGATGGGAGTGGACTGAAAGGTCCAGCTGATGTCATTGCCGTAGCCATGGATCATGAAGATGAGGCCACGTGGCGAAGAGGAGGAAGGAAGCCATGAACGAGTAAAGAGATTGATACCTCGAGGGGAACTGAAAAAAGATTTGGAACCGATGATGCCTTTGAGATTGAAGTAATCTTCCTCTGAAGTATCTCCCCAGAAGTTTATCTCAGACATCGACTTGAGAGAGATAGGTTTTTCTTTTTTTTGAGATTTTGTGTCTTGTGATTAATTCGATTTCAGTTTTTTTATATAGACAATAAAGAAATATTAACCTTTTATATTTCTTTTTTATATAGAAAATAAATTTCCTCTTTTTAACCTGTTCCACTATTCAATTTTTCTGCTTTAATGATTTCTTAGAAATATAAGTTTTTCCATTTCTGCTTGTAGTAGTAACTTCACATTTTCGGTGAAAAAATTATTTTATGAAAATCTATTTGGTATGCCACGTGTCAGAATTAGATAAGTGATAGAGTCGATAATCAGTGGAGCGTTAGCGGTAGCAAACACTCTATCCTTCACATGTTTAATTTTTTAATCTTCAAAATACTTCTTAAGTCTGTAATGATTACAAGTATATCATTATCTCACACTTTATTCTCTCGTTTCCTCCATTACTGATGAGTGTGAAAACCTGTAAAGCTGAGGTAAAACAAGTTTAATCGTTTTCGGTTATTGTCTCTATTGATTTCTTATTATATTTTTTTGGTGTTGTTGTTATGAATTTAATTACAGCCTGTTAAATGGGAAGCATCGCTTCGACGTAGTAAGACTAAACAAAATGTTAAACCTTATTGGGTTTCTCCATCATCATCGTCATCGCCATCGTCATCGCCATCGTCATCGTCATCGTCGATCAAGGCGTCTACATGTCCATCAGTGAGTCAGAAAACGTCAAGACGTGTTGCTTCGTCAGCTTTAGGTTTAAAGAATGCTCACAAAGAAGCGGCAAAGGTGTCGAGTTCGAGCTACGATTCGAGCAAATGGACAGGAAATTTTATTCTCATTGTCGAACTTCGAAGAAAGATCATCACTTTTAGGGCAATCATTGATCTTCCTCCTCTTACCGGTTATATTTCCATAAAAAATGTACGTTCATCGTTTTTAGTGTCTCTTTGACCTTAACTCACAAAATCTGCAAACACTATGAGGTTCCTTTTTGGGTGAAATATGAAACTTTCATTAACAATAACAAAAAACTATGTTTAGATACATATACAATGCGAAGAAGTTGTGCTATAGCAAAAAAAGTAATCCCAGATCAGAATATTGCAGTGATCAAGCTATGGTTTTTGGGGGATTGATTTGTCGTGTTGTTGTTTGTTTTCTGTGTATGTGGTAGATGGTGATTCGTACGATGAAAGATCTCCATAAGCTTTGTCCTGAGATCATCGAGAGCTTGCAAATCCTCGATATAAGACGTGCAGATGTCGATAAGGTTTAACCAATTTCATCTCATAACTAAAAATTATTTATGTGATTTAAGTAGTTTTAACCATAATTGTGATTTTATTTTATATCAGCTGCTTGAACATTTCTACAACGCTTTGAAATCAATTGGAGATTCATGGATCGATGACCATGAATGGATCATCAAATCCATTTATAAGAACAGTAACGTTAGGAAGAATCTATCTGATCGACTTGGTACTAAGCATTTCAAAGTACATTCTTCTCATCATACAATACAATTTTTTTGCACCATTGTTGTAACACAATCTCTAGAAAATGGTTTGTTTGCAGTGGAAAAAGTGTTAGCTGCATTAGATGGATTGATTAAAGGGATGAATGAGAGGCTCAAGATGACAGAGATCATCAATGATGAAATGAAGAAAAAGGTTAATCTGCGGACTAAAACATCGAACATTCGATCAGAATCATTCAAAAAGCAGCCAATCACGCCAAGATCAGTGCTGAATCCACCAAGTAAAGCTGGAGACATTGCAATCTCTGTTTCAAGTCTTCCTAGAACTGGGAGAATGCAAACGCTCGTCAAGCTGAGTCCTATGGATGTAAAGCGGCTTTCTTTCCAAAACATATGCCAGAAAAAAGCTCAGAGCAATATAAGTGATGGTGATGAGTGTAATGTTAAAGAGAAGAAGAGTGAAACAGAGAGTGTTGAGAAGATGGAGAAAGAAAAAGAAACTGTTCTTGATGAAAAGGATAGTGTCAATAATCAGATTGATTACAAAAGCTGCACAAGAGTTTCTGAAATTGTTCTCGAGTCTTTGGCTCCGCTTCCTCAACCTGCAGAGAATGCAGCTCTAACAGCTCCATCGCCACTTCCAATTGCTGCCAGAAAAGGATCAGCTGCTCTGCCTCCTCCACCTCCAGGGGCTGCAGCACTACCGCCACCACAGTCACTTCCAATGTCTGCCGGAAAAGGTCCGGCTGCTCCTCCTCCTCCTCCTCCTCCTCCAGTTCCAGTGGCTGCAGCACTACATCCACCACCACTACTTACCAGAAAAGGACCTGCTCCTCCACCACCACCGGCGATAGGAGCCAAGAAAGCAACTAGCAAACTGAAGAGATCAACCCAATTAGGGAAGCTCTACAGGTTCCTCATGGAGAAACTAGAAGGGAAGAATCCAGAAGCAAGATCTTGTGGCGTAGGCGCAGTAAGAAAAGCCGGGATTGGAAACGCTCCAGCTAACGGAAAGCAAGGACTGGCTGATGCTCTAGCTGAGATAGCAAAGAAGTAAACCATATTACATATGAACAAAATAAACCAAAATCATACAATAACGTCAAAAACTGATACTTGCTGTATGTTTTGTGTCTACACAGATCTCGCTATTTTCAGAAAATAGAGGAGGATGTTCAAATGTATATGAAATCTATCAATGAGCTTAAGACAGAGATCTGCAAGTTCCAGAGTAAGGACATTACCGAGCTTCAAAAGTTCCACCAACGTGTTGAATCAGTTCTTGATAAGCTAGAAGATGAAACACAGGTCAGTGAAAGAACAAGTAATCGATGTAACCACCTTTCTTCATCATGTTATGATTTTGTTATCACAAAAATGTTTGAACTTGATTAGATTCTAGCGAGATGTGAAGGGTTCCCGCAGAGTAAACTTGAAGCGATAAGAACAGCAGCAGCATTGTACTCAAAGCTCCACGGTATGATCAAAGAGCTGAAGAACTGGAAGATAGAGACTCCCGCGAACCAACTTTTGGACAAGACCGAACGTTACTTTGCAAAGGTAAGTTATAGGAACATGGATTTTGCTAGTTTCTTCGCCTTTTTTTGGTTCTGATGGGGATGATAAAAACAGATCAAACGAGAGATTGAAAATCTAGACCAGATCAAAGTAGAAGAAGAAAAGAAGTTCAAGAGTAATAACATCCATTTCGACTTCAACATCCTTGTTCAGATCAAGGAATTAATGGTTGATATCTCATCAGGCTGCATGGAATTGGCATTGAAGGTAGGACCGAGATCAAAAATTTCAAACTTGCTACACACTTTGCAAACACCTGATCGCTGTTTCAATAACCAGAGTCTCTCGGTTCTAAACTTACAGGAAAAGAGAGAAGCAAAGATTGCCTCGCATACAGCAGAATCGCGAGAGGCAAAGCCGAGAATGAAGAATAAGACTGCAGGATGGGCTAAAATGCTGTGGAGGGCATTTCAGTTTGCATACAGAGTTTACACATTTTCTGGCGGACACGATGAGAGAGCTGAGCGGCTTACCAGAGAGTTGGGTGATGAGATCGAACAGATTCTTAAAACCAATGACTAGCGACTTCGCCACTCTTCTTAGTATTTGGTCTCTGACAAGCTGTTGTAATCTAATACCCAAAATGCTGTCGTAAGCTTAAGTGTTCGTTTCACTGAAAGAAACAGAGCATACCAAGTAAGAACTAAGAAGAGAGGAGTTGTCTTCAAAAAAAATTTGATAGTTAAAAAGAGAAGAAGGATAAAAAACAACCTTGTCGGATGAAATTAATAAAGATTCATCAGAACAGAAAACTGGAGGGAAATAATATAAAGTTAATCAAGCCGTCAATAGCAAGATACTAGATGTGTTAGTAATGATGTAACATAGATCATAGAGCAAACTTGTATATATGATTAATCAAGAAACTACAAAAGAATGGAGTGTATGAGTAACAGACGACTAAAACAACCCTAAGCCGAGACAGAACGTAAAACTCCAAAACAGAGAACTAATACACTAGTTTTAGCCTTATATTATCATACATCACCTGATCACTATAATCACCCTAAAGCATTCAATTTTTGTTTTGTGTTTTTTGCATAAGCTGTACAGAGAAATAAGGAGAATGAAGAATTAGTTTGCTCTTTTTCTACGGTAATTTGCAGGATTCAATCACTTCGATCACTGCTTTATGCGTCTCCGGAGGGATCATGTTCAGAGTCGTGTGAAATTGCTGAACAAAAAAAGAATAGTGTCACATTTAAGGATCTTGAGATTCCGCTAGCCTAAAACCAAGCAACGATAAGGTGTTTAAAGAGGCAAATACCACAAATCTTTCCAAGACTGGTACAAGAATTGCAAGATTGCGTTTCGGGAGATAGTCTTTGATGGAGTTGCGTATACTTCTACTGCTAGTGAATCAAAGAACATGTACAGTTTGTTGAGAAAGTTTAGATGGATTTATGACACACACACACACACACTATATAAATACAAAACAAGATTGAAAACGAAATAACCTTTCAGTTGAAAGAAAGGCGAGGAGTAGAGCAGCGTATGCCTCCACAATCATCTTTTCTGCTTCCTTTTCGCTTTCCAAAACAGCTTCTTCATCATCCTGAATACCAAAAAAACAAATAGTAGGTTTAAGAAGTAGAAACAAACCCTTGCAAACAATAGTCAGATGCTGCTACTCACTAAGGTGAAAGTAGTTATCACTTCTTTGGTGTCTGCTGATCCTTGATTTGTGAGAAAGATTGAACATAGTAAAGGAATCATATCCTGTCCACTCTCTTGCAACCCCTCTGGTTTTGTAATGGGAACACTTGCTGAAGCAAGCTGTGATCTGCCAAAAATCAATTACCTGATTAGAGAAGATATACCACACCTGATGTGTTTGAGAGTTGAAGACAAAAGACTAAAACTCGGATCATAAACAGAAGACAAATAGTGAATGGTGACTAGTTTAACTTGCATTCAACAACCTGATGATGTTAAATTCTGACTGCAATCGTAAAAGCTGAGATTTTGTTGTACCTGTTCACTCCGTCTTTCTCAACCAAATTTACCAGCAAACCCAAGATGGCAACAAGAAAATCCAACTCCTGATCTGTGAGATGTTTGTCTTTTTTCTGATGGGACAGTCCCATCTTTTCCATCTCACTGAAAAGTGGAGATCTCGTGAGAGATGGAAAATGTCCTACAATTAATTCAGCCATGATTTCAAGCCCTTTGCATCCACCAACTTGCCGACAACCAACGGCATTATCATTTGTTAAGTTCATCAAAACCTTCAAATAAGATCATGAATTAAATTGCTGCTATCTACCAAGAGAATTTCGCTTCAGACCAGCCAAATATGTTTAGAGACGGCAAAATTACCTTTACGGCTGCTAGAAGGCAATCAGATAAAAGACATAGACATTCTTCATCAATGTCATTTGTAGACAAAAATGGCTGTTGCACTATATTGCAGTCTCTGTCACTTGATTCTTCCTGGGAATCCAACTTATGGTTTGATGATTCCTCTTGGCTCGAAAACAGCTGAGACGTACGTTCGTCTTTGCGTTCTTTAAAGCATCCTTTCTTCTTTTGAGCTCTAGAATTCTTTTGATTTACAGACACTACTGTCCATTTGGAAGGTGTAGAATCTTCCAAATCAAATGCAAAAGGATCTTGGCATTCCTCAAAGGATGTAAATTTTCCATCTCTTTTACCACTTGGTTCACCAACTTGACTAGTCCTTGAAGTACTTCTGGCAATGCCACTACCCAGTGTTGCCAATCTTCCTGCAAATGAACAATGGCTGGTGGAAACAACTCTTGTTGTTGACGTAGTGGGATCAGTTCCTGACACACTTGATTGAGAACCTGCCATTGATGTTGGTGAGGAATCTAGATTGATTATGGATTGACTTCTATGGGATACACTCCCATTCCTCGTGGAGATAGAGCTAATGGTCGAGCATGTATCTGAACTGATTGTCACGACCTTATTGTTAACTGCAAAAGATAGATATGGCTTAACATTGAAAAATACAGGGACCAGAAGGGGATAGAGACTAGAGAGAAAGAGAGAGAGAGAGAGACTCATTTTTGGCTATAAGAAAATACCTTTATCATCTGCTCCCAAGATAGAATCACGATTACCATCATTTGAACAGTGGGGATTCACATTGTTCCTCTGAGGACTTGGAAAACCTCCACACAGGTATAGACCTAGCCAAAATGTGTAACAATTCAAACCCGACCAGCCATCAGAAGAAGAGATGATAGAAAGGGCGGAAGTCAAAGTTTGTAACAATTCGAAACTAGCCATGGTATCAACTGCGAACCTGAAAGCATCTTGATGACACTAATCGTGAGCTCTGTGAAAGACATTCGGGATTCATTTGACCTCATACGTTTTTTAAATCCAAGCAAATGATTCTGACAAACAAAATTAGGATAACAACTATATTATCTCAGGCACTGAGTTACATATACTACAAGTTGATAACAGATGATTCATGTCTGAAACTCTAAAACATTGTCATCAATCTAGAAATCAATATGCATAAAAGATACCTGGTTCTCTGTGCTGAGGAACGTAGCATTCTCCATGATTTTCAGACATTTCAGCAGCAACATTAAATTCTGCTTATGCAGGTTATCTTTCTTATCCTGGATGGAAAGTGTGTCGCATTCCATCCAGCGCTGCATATAAAATCTTTATTAGATACTCTCAGTAAATAATAACATAATGCAATTGCAACTTCTAGCAATCAACGACAATTGATGCACAAACAAGAGTAAGTGGGACAGTAAGAATATTCTGATAACTAATCTATATATTCTATCAATAGAAGTGTCTTAACCGTGCTAAATTTGTCAAGCTTATTCCAAGTTTAAACAAAGTAAGCCGCCACCAGAAAGACCCTTTGGTTATACAAAGAAAGCCCCTTCACTTGAACCACTATTCAGCACTAAAGAAAATCAATGAACCTTGAGAATAGCCAAATAAATAGAATAGTATCAATCTAAGATGCTTTATACATGTTATCAAAGTCCGAGGCAATTATAGACACAGTTTGTATCTTATTATAAACCATATTGGTGCAGATGAAAAAACAACATACAGGCTCACACCTCCATAACAGCATGACAATCCATAAAAACATCTAGGACTGCATCAAGTCCTCCTAGTTCTCGTAGTTTCTCCTTGAAATTCCCTCCAGTCTTTTTCACAGAACCAGAAGTATCTGGATGGGGGAAATAAAGAAATTACGAACAACAAACAAAGTATCACAATACTCTTCTTTTTTTCGACAAAAAGTCTCAGAATATTATCAAAGTAGAATATATGCTAAAATGAATCTAAAGAAGTAAAATAAGATACAATTGAGAACATAATATTTCGTTATATATTTTTAAATCTAACTAATTCTAGAGTGATCCCTGAAATTGTTCAAATACCGTCAAAAGAAATCTTGGATAAGCACGCCCTCTCCATGGCCAACAACGCTACCCATTTCATACTTAACTCAGGCCTTGCTGTTTCAGTTTTATAGCTCTCTCTCATTTCCTTGCAATTAACAAGAAATTCCTGAACTTGCCGAAGTATATTACAGGAGCTTGGATCATTTATTTTGGCTGCATTTCGTGCTGCATCAACATCCTTACGTAATGATAAGAGCTTAAATCCTATATTGAGTGGCTTCCCTTCTGTGCTAGTGGAAATCACAGGTTTCAACAACTTTATCAGAAACTTGATGCACTTGGATGACTCCATAAAGTGCTCATCTTGACCCTGGAATTATGAAAATGGACTGGCAAAGTTATATAAATATATGAAGGTGAGCAACAAGCAAAAAATGTCAATAAACCTGCAAATCACTTACATCAGCAGTTAGCACAAAGAAAAGGGTGGCTGCAGCAAGATTGCTTGGTATGTCATCAAGGGTAAGGCTTAAAATCGCATCAATTATGGATTGGGAGATCCTGAAACAATAAGATCATAGAAAAATAGAGAAATTCTTTCTTTGTGAGATTTCATGATACTCACTCGTCGAGTCAACCAAATATTATTGATGGGAAAATAAATATTTCCAGTCCTTGGGAGATGATTACACACGTTCCCAAAACCTATCTTGAAATACATCAGATACGAACCCTATTATACGATATTCCAGTCCAATTCACTAGAAACCAGAAATGATAATTCTCTACACAAGCATGCTCTAATCCCATCAATAAATCACAACGACCAACTCCATCACAAATCTGATTCACAGTAAGAGGAAGCCGATACAAAATTCAGAACCCAGAATACAAGTAAGAGAGAGATAGAGAGAAAACGAATCCACTGACTTCGTCAGCGTCGGAAAATCTGTAATACAATCGTGCCCTGATCCAGAAGACCGGACCATAATGAAAACCCAGAACTCAAACAGATCTTTTTCACAAAACCCACATGCCAATTGGGAAAATTTCTCATAAACTGAACAAAATCAAACATCAAAAGATATGGGTCAGTCGATAAATCTATGAAAAATGGTTAGCGTACCCCTGCGCCCTTAAGGAGCGGCGCTGGTGTTGAGATGCGCAAATCGACAGTAGAGACGACAGGCTTGCCCTTCTGATCCTAACCTGATGTCCTTTTTTCAACCCATCAAGCGCGAAATTAACTTCATCCTCGTGCTCCATCAGCTCGCCAAATTCTTGTGCTTCGAGCAATGTGGAAGAAAAAGCGAAAGCTTCGCCGTTCCTCGCTCTTTTCGCACTCTTCACGCCTCCGTTATGTGGATAATCCTCCCGGACAGTTGATCTCGAAGAAGAATGCCAGAGAGAGGACGACTCTTGAGTGGAGAAAGGAAGAAGGGAGTAATCAAGGGGTTCGATGTCCGGCGACGACGAGGAGAGATATTCAGTCTGAGAAACGGTGACGTTAAGAGAGTCAGACAGGGTCCTCGGCATGCCCGCTTTGCGACGGCCATACGTTCGTTCCATCATCGCCGAGCTCGTCGTCGCAAGTCGTTGAATTTGCAATTTCGGGGAGATTTAGGTGAAAAAAAAAATCCAAAGAAGGGCTTTTTGGGAATAAAAGGAAGAAAAAGTGCTAGTAAGATCTCCAAGTGAGCAACAAACGCGAGGCCCATTGTTTTCTGTAAAAATTTAAATAATAATATTTTTAAGTGTAACATAATTAACTAATTTTTAGCATAATAAAACACTAATTTTAAATTTCAATGGGTCTAATCAGTAAAGAAACTTGTTGCTTCTCAACTCTTTTGTTGGTTCTACAGTAATTTTCAAATGACTTTCTTTCGTATGTGATATTAACACACTCTAATAATAATTTGACTACTGTAATAACACTTTATCATTATTATTATACACTACTGTAAGGTTTTGAAAACGTTTAGAAAATTTGACCAAAATATGTCTGCATTCAAATATTTTAAAAAAATTTCATCGAAGAATGTCTATAAGATGTATTTGTTATACGTTAAGCAATGGCAATGTTGTGAAACCATTTCCATCTATGCGATGCGGTACGAAAGAAGCGTGAGTGGTTTGTCCGAATTAGGCTAAACTTCTATATATTGTTGGAGTGGTCAGAAAATTTAGTGTTGAGTGTTGACTTCTATATATCTTAACTGATTCTCAATAATATTCATAGACCGCATAGCGCAGTGGATTAGCGCGTCTGACTTCGGATCAGAAGGTCGTGGGTTCGACTCCCACTGTGGTCGCATTTCGAAAAATACCTTTTCTTTTGGATTTTTTTAAAGAAATTGAATCTACATGACTAAACGGCAAACACAATCAACCAGGAGACTAAACCCTAATCTAACTATATGTTTTTATGTGGATTTAGGCGAGTGAAAAGGATTCCAAAAGAAAAACACTTAGGATTCACACAAAAAACTAACAGCGAAACAAAGAAACTCTACAATGGCAGTGCAAATCCACTAAGACTCTATTCGTAGCTTCGGATTGGATCTCAGTATCTTTATATTATTCACCAGAAAGAAGTAACGTTATATATATATATATATATTTATAAGAACTGACAATATCATCGCGTAATACAAGAAAAGAAAGATATAAAAAAAACTTGTGTCTCATGTGCAATCAAACTCCATTGAGCCTTTTACTTGAC
Source organism: Pugionium cornutum (assembly GCA_018901935.1). NCBI lineage: Eukaryota > Viridiplantae > Streptophyta > Magnoliopsida > Brassicales > Brassicaceae > Pugionium > Pugionium cornutum. The sequence goes on along the minus strand of CM032155.1, from coordinate 2,647,832 downwards.
ATTTTTAAAAACAGTCACATAAGTTTCAGCATCTTCAATCTTTCTTCGTGCTCTGCATCCAGCTTCGGGGGAGTGTAACATCCGTGAAGATCCTCCACAATATACTCCATTGTGAGCTCTCGCTTTGTGAGGATATGGTAATGTCGTTGCCATATCCTTTGGATAGCCATAGTTGCAGCAAGAAACCCATAAGCTAAACCAAGAATGGCGAATATGATGACAAAGACAACAACAAGAGCGAAACACGCTTCCATTGAAGCAGGGAAACAATCCAAGATACCCCATCCGTAACAGCAATTCTGGCACCCAGCCATCCTCGGGTCATTACCGTTGACAGCAGAGCAATGTAGAATGAGTCCAAGAAATCCAGTCAGCACAAAGAAGGATATAACCCCTAAGTTTCAGGATACACCAAATGTTTAAAAGTCTGTTAAGGTTTCTATATTCCAAAAGGAAGGAATATCAGTCGTGAAATGAAAGGAAGATGAAAGATTCAGGAATATTACCGATGCAGTAATAGAACGGGATGGGATGTTTTGATAATATGCGATCCCAATCGTCGTTGAAAGAGTTGCGGAATTCTCCATCTTTGTCCATCAGGTATGCAAATCCGGCCATCACACCTATAACCTAAAATGTCAAATATCTCGGTAAGATTTCTTTTTGATATCTCAGACGAATCTCTGTGGGAAGGGAAACAGGCTTCAACAATGGCAATTCAAGAAAACTAAACAAGTCACGGTGAACAGAATGAATAATTTGACAGTCATCAGATCCATTGTCAGACTGCAAGCACGCCATGTGAATTGTGCAGTGGACATTTCAGGACTCGAATTTGGATTCACTTTTATGTGACAGTTATGACAACTGAAAAACTATCCACAGCAATAAGAACTATGGAGAGAAGCTGAGAGAGAGAGAGAGGGACACTCACAGTCTGGACAGCGAAGAACACCAAAAGCACATCTCTGGCGACAAAGAGTCTGAATTTGGCTTTTCTTCGCCACGAGTTGTTATCCTCAAAGGGTTCGACACGGAGGTGAAACTGTGCTTTGCAGGTGGTGCAGTGAGAGAACGCAAACCCTTCCTTGACAGATCGCCAATGATCGAGACATGACCGATGCACGAATTGTTGAGTGCCTTTGCACATACACGGTGATATCAATTCATCTCCTATCAAATCGCTATCGTTTTCAAGACAAATACGACAGCAAGGATCTGAAGCAACACCACTCTCCAAATCTTCAGCGTTTATCTCATCGCTACTTCCCCCCACAGCAGACGCAGAAGATGAAGAAGAAGAATTGGTGTAAATTCCCAGCAAGGGAGCGGAATCATTCAGCTTCTGAGATTCCGGTGGTTGCAATTGTACTTCACCCTGCATCATTGATCAACCTTCGGTAACCCTAAATTTCAGAAGAAAGGAAAAAAAACGGAAGAAATAAACCGATCGGTGAGAGCAGAGGATGAAGGATTCGAATCGAATCATACAAAATAGGATTTCTCAATTTTGGTTGACCCGCAAAAAATTCGTGCGAGGATGTGAGCAGAGCAAAAACTATTAAAGGTCAATGTAAGAGATAAAAGAAAGCTTCTTACTTTCGGCGATGCAAAATGAGGAAAGAAAAAAAGTATATGGGGTGAGAGAGGCTTGAACTCTCGACCTCAGGATCACTCAATAGCTATGAGACCTACGCGCTAGCCAACTGCGCCACCACCCCGTTATTAACTCAGAATTTTAACATAAGTGAAGTATAAAAGTGAAAAGAGTCAAAAAGTGTCAATAGAGAAGGCTTATGTGCCAGATGAAGCGGCTGAGTGAGAAGATTAAAGCTAAAGGAAGACTCTTTTGCAATAAGACTGTTTGAAGTTGCAGTCGGTAGATTTACATATTATCTGCTGTAAAATCAGATTGTATACGCCCCTCTCAATTTCTTTTTTGGCTTTGAGATTCATACAATATATTGAAAGTTGTTATACAAGATATTAAAAATTTGTTATCCCATTGATCATTAGCGAAGTAACAACAGAGATGACTCATACATGATGCCTTTTCCATTTGACCATATTCATCAAAAAAGCTTAAAAGTTACTTTGAAGTTTAAAGAATGGCTTCTTCTTTGTGGGTTTCGATGACGACATCAGAAGTCGGGTAAGCCACACAGGTTAGGACATACCCGTCGTTCATCTGGTCATCGTCTAAGAAGCTCTGGTCCGACTGGTCAACGGAGCCAGCGACTACTTTCCCGGCGCAACTTGAGCAAGATCCGGCACGGCACGAGTAAGGCAAATCGATTCCGGCTTCTTCCGCCGCGTCAAGGACGTAGACGTCGTCTTCGCACTCCACTTCCTGCTCTCCCTCGGGTGTGATGAATTTGACCTTGTAGGTAGCCATGGCGATGACGCGGCCTCCGCGTGCGGTGGAAGATTTGAGGCCGAAGAGGGATTGTGTGTTGGCCGCCGGGAGAGATCTGAGGCTGATCGGTGTCTGTTGGCGGCGGAGGAAGGAGGTGCTTACGATTGCGCTAGAGAGAGCAGTGGAAGCCATTGTAGAAAATTTCGACTTCTTGTTCTCTGTTTGTGTAGCTTGTCGAATTTGCGTAGGAGATGCGAGGGTGGGAGGAGGATTATATGGAGGTGTGTTTTTGAAGGCTATCTGCCACGTGGCGCACGATGTGTGGGTTCTTATGTTATCTTCTTGGTGATTGTCTCCGTGCCTGTGTTTTACATTTGTACACCGGTTTATTGCCTTATTGGTGAGATTAATAACATGTGGTTGGACTTGGGAAACTTCATCTTCACAACATGCGATTAGGAAGATTCTAGACTTGCTGTTGGGTGCTAAAATGCTTATTATAAAATTTTCTTTTAAGAAAATACTGACATGATACGTTTGAAACGCCATAACCACTCACTTGTGCACTTTTGATCGCACCGCAAGCAAGGTCCATTGAGGTTTTTTTTTGTATAGATCCATTAAGGTTTGACATTAAAACTATGGAGATATTATCAGCTTTGAAAGACAAGAATCAAAATTCTCTTAGATTAGGTAAATTTTATCGGAGGAGAAAACAACCATGGCTAACTTCTAGTGTATTTAAGATCACGGGCTTTTCGGACAGCCAATAAAGATACTCCGTGAAAACAAATTAAACTTAGACATGCACACATTTTGATGTACATAACCTTTAAACCTGACAATGCATGAGATGACCACAATAATTTCACGGATATATTCTATAAAACTCAACTACTAGATAACGACCTACGTCCACCCGAATTTGCAGATAGACAGATATCCGAATCTAATACCCCAATAAAAGAAGCTAAAAGTTGTAATTGTTCCTAAATGACACCATATTCAAGGATCTAAGTGGTTTAATAGAGAAAAATATTACAATGTCGTAGTAGTATAGTACACCCATTCAATTCTAAACTAAAGAAAAAAAACAGTTCACTTACCAAAAAAGGGAGAAAAGTAGAGAAGATTTAATGACAAAAAAAGTTCCCAAGTAAAAGTCCACGTTGAAGAATATATTTTGTTCCACCTTCTTCCTCCTTCTCAATATCTCTCTCTTGCTCACGACAATAATATATAACCCTTACCCCATAAGAAGCTTCCTTCTCATTGGATGTTTTTACTCCTTTTTTTGATCATTCGTTTACCTCTTCTCTAGTCGCACTTGATGTTTCTGTAGATCCGTCTTACAAACAGATTTGATCCCAAGAACCCAACAGCTCCTTGCAAAATTTCACAAGAATATAATTTAGTCAAATCAGTCACACCAACCCCTAGTTCGAAGAGAGTGGAGAGAGCGAGCTTACCGCAAAGGATGCCAAGGCCAAGACAGAACATCATGGTGTATCCAAAGTAGAAGCTTGTCTGGAAGAATCCAGACATCTTCGTCTTTACGTAGTAGTAATAGATGGAGTATAAGTAGACATAGACAGCTGTTGAAGCAGCAGAGAGAAAAGAAGTCCATTGCCAATGGTAATTCTCTGCATTCAGCAGGAAATATGTTCCAACAATTGTTACACAGACCGTTACTATTACGAGAATCACAAAAACCAGCAGCATGAATCCATACACATAGTAGACCTGTCAAACCCAAAAGCAAAAAAAAACTTTCAGAAATAGCAAAAAAAATGTACTTCCGTCGTTATAAGTAAGATAAGCAAATACGGGGCGGGTCTATTTTAAAAATTTCAGACTCAAACATCAGCTACATGTTTACTATAACTAGCTATAGCTATTAAATGTAGCAGACTGTAGCTGTCCTGAAGTGGTTAAAGAAGAGCCGTTAGTGAGGGATTGATTTAAAAGGCTGCCTAGGCAGATTGCTGAGGGGGTTGGATTTCTAGGGGGTTTGGTTGAAAGCTGATAGTGTTTCATTTACCAAGACTCTCTGGTTTGATCAATTGGGATAAGAATTAGCGGTTCACAGCTTTGTTGTTATCAAAAGTAACCACTTTTACCTTGTAATTCCAGAATGATGTGAAAACAAAGTACATCTCGATGAAGATGCTTCCAAAGGGTAGCAAACCTCCCATTAGGGAGACAACCGATGGAGTCAAGTACCATTTTTTCTCAGGGATTGGACGCGGAATGGTCTTCACACGGCATGGATTATTTGGAGCACCGCTCCAGTTTCTGCCAACTACAGTCCCAAGGAGGGCTAAGGGGAAGGAAATGAAACCCCAAATGACGAACACAACCACCATTGTCCCAAAAGGAATAGCCGCAAGTGATCCATAGAATATGGCAATTGTGTTTAGGAGAAAGCCAATTCCGAAGCATAAAAAGGGGAAGAGAGAAGCCGTGAGGACCATGCATTTGATCCAATGTTTACCTGAACAAATTAGGCATTAAAATAAAATTAAATAATCAAAGGGGAAAGTAACACTAGAGAGATCCGTCAAGAAGAGTAAGTGTCATACCTCCGCTTCTTGAGTACATTCCACCGCTCACATAACCAGAGACAAAGGAAGTCAGAGCATAGCAAACTATGAAAGTTGTTACGATTGCTCCTCTCCTGAAATAATCAGAATATAGAATATGAGGTGAGCAAAGTCCAGCCAACAAGCTGAGGTCTTATTCCAAATATACAAGGAAACGAGAAATAGTGTGAAGAAAAGAGGTGAAACAACCACATAAAAAATTGGTTACAAGTGAAACAAAGAGTGTAATACATACCCAACATAGAGAGTTCCCACGATGGCCATTAATATGACAAGAAGAACAAGCAATGCCAACTGTGCACCTGTGCCAACAACAGCTGATAGAAGAACTTGACTACCCGGTGGCCTGAACACATCCCCATGCACAAGTTTCCAACCAGATTCTTCACTTACATCCCGTTCCTGTGCCCATCAATACTAATGTCAGAAGTGGCTATATAGTCACCCATCTAAATAAAGAAAGAAATGTCCGAAAAACTGCAAAGAGAGAAGTAACAGAAAAAAAACACTGGCAGATATGACAATAATAGTCGAGGAGACATCACCAAGCTCTCGAGATCATCATCTTCTCGAGCATACTTTGCATAATCATTTCTGAGAGTCCTCATCAATATCATTGAGACCAAACCAGTGAGGAAAATAACCATCATGAACGAGTTAAAGATGGAAAACCAATGGATCTGCAGAATGGAAAGAATTATTAGATGGCTTATAAAGCTTGAACAAACAACTTGAATTTAGGTAAAAAATTGCTAAACAAGCAGGAACAGAAACATTCAGTGTGATACAATATGGAACTGTGAACCAATCATAATCAAAGACAAAAGCAGAACGATAGAAAACTAATATATAACAAGCTAAAAAGTTACCTGATGCTCAAAGAACGGATAATCCAAATATACATCAAAACGGCGAGCAAATGTGATATTTGTTGGAATCCATTGCACAGAATATGTCAGGTCGACTGTCCTTCCAGCTTCCAATGGCCTTGGGTTGTCTTGTGTGAGGTTAACATGAATGATCTAAAAAAATAAATGAAGAAGATCACTGCCTGTCGTTCACATGATATCTATATTACTGCTTACTACAGCAACCAACCTGGTCTTTGTTGTATTTGACAACAACGTTCTTATGTGTGTAGAGGACATGCTTGCCATTTTCACTCTTTGTTTCAGGATGCAGCTCACCCACAAAGCCTACAATATTATTAAAAGTATCTAAGAACTAAAAAAAATTGATAAATTTTGGAAGTTTTAAGTAAATATACATAAGCACATACCCCACAAAGGCAGATCATCTGGAAGTATGAATATCCACGCAAATCACATGCCACAAAAAAGGTTGTGAGAAATGATAAATATATGCAAGATTATATATCCTACAATTTCCAACGTTGTAAGTGATGGTAAAACGGAGTATATAAATATAGGGGTGTTTTAGGTATGAACGATGAAAAAAATACGAAACATACCCATAAAGAATTCAAACCAGTAGCTAGATTCGATGGCGTCTTTAAAATGCTGGACCTTAGCTTCATCGAGTTCAAGCTGACAGATAACCTTTCTGTCAACATTCTCTGTAAACAGAAAGTGGTAATGTACTTATAGCAAAAGAAAGATAACTATTACGAAACAGAAACTAACAGACAAATAAAAGCATACTCAAGAACTTTATCGCAATCTCGCTGTCAATTAGCTCATTTCCACCAAGAACTTCACCAAGACCACCCCATTTGTGAACATTGTTTTCAGATGGGCGGCAAAATGGAAGACTGTAATAGTTATACGTTTCTTGTGGATTGTTATATGGGCCAACTTTGTTCACCCATAGGGTAACTTGCTCATCGACTTGATACTGAAAAAAGTGAAGGAAAAAACAATGACTTGACAGAGATGGCAAGAAAGAAGAAGCTTATGAAAACAAGTGAGCATAAGACCCAAAAAACCACAAAAAGAACCGAATTAAGTATCAAACCCTAGACAGACAGTAATTTTTTAAAATGTTGGGTAGAGAACCAAGAGCAATGTATGGTCTTCACACAAATGGCTCAGATTTGATAAATATATCACATCCGAAAATTATATTACCCGAGTCTTAGTCGAAACAGAAACATGGATATGTATATATACATACAGACATACCTATATGTATAGATTCGTAGACATAAATATATGTATATATGAGTTTTCGTGATTAAACTATTATTTGCATTATGACAAAGCGTTTCACTTTACTTTTGGTTCCACAGAAACATAGGCCCGTAGAGGCGTAGACTAATTCTCTCATAAGGCTACCAGATTGCTGATTGCCTACCGATAATGCATAACCCGCCTTTATTAATCATCTTTTCAAGCAGAAAGGATATAGTTGGAGTAGAATTTAGATGTACAGCTTAAAAACATTTTGCAAGCGTAAGAAGCAAAAAAAGGAAGAAGAAGCATAAGCATTGAGAATCTCATGATCTCCAATATCACAAAAGGCAAGAACCATTTTGAGCGAAAACTGATCAGCAGCAGGGAACCCTTTCAATGGACCGAGAACTCACATTTTAGATTAGTTCAAAAACTCTTCTACATTCTAACCATCCCGACCCTAAGAGCTATTAAGATTATCTACTGCTCTCAACATTTCCTAAATATACAATAAAAATTGACTCCAGAGATCACCGAAGGAAAATAATAAATTAAATATACCATCCAGGTACATAAATCACTATTGATCCACCCTTCCCATAAAAAAACGGGCAGATCCAAAAAACAAAAAACAGAAGTCAATCAAAAACACCATGCAAATTACGAGATCTACGGACACAGTACTTAATTCGTGCTGCATAAAAAACGAAATGGCAAGACGCCGGAGATCCGACCCTAACCTTGTGATCTGAATCGGAGGCGAGAGCAGGTGCTAGAAGGGAAACGATAAAAAAGAATACGGCGGCGAAGGAAGACGTCATCGCGAAAACCGGCGTACGAACAGATCTGAGAAAGAAGGAGGCGGTGGTGGAAATGCGTTAGACTAATGAATAGAATCCGATGATCTGATTCAATTTGACATAAATTGCATCTTGACAAAACGGTATCAGCTCTCTCGTTTCTCGTCAGCGAGCGATCGAGAGAGCACAGTGTTGATTGTTCAACAGAGATCCTCAGTTTGTACCTTTTAGAGATTTTGGGTAATATTAAAAAGTGATAAAGGCTTACAATTACGTTTTACTCGATAAAACGGGCCTCTAGACGTGGAAACGTATATTAGTTTAAAGGCCCAATTAGTAAATACGTTTGGTCGGATGATCCAACTAGAAACGCATAAAATTATACTACTCTAATAAATGGAGTGGACTTAATTTAGTTTAGATCTAATTAAATGAACACATTAATAAATCTTTTAAGAAGAATTCATTTTTATCAAAACTAATTACGATTCAAAACCAAAACGGATAGGTGTTTTGAATAGTATGTATAAATTATATGTTGTCAAAGAAAAAAATAATATGGTCATGTTCGTTTGGTTCAGCAATTTTCGATGACGCAAACGAACAACACTTATATATAAATACGTATGTGGTCATTATCAATATAATTATAAACAAAAAAATTATATAAGTGTTTCATAGGACTTTTAAAGATATAATTTTGTCTTAAGAAACTTGAGAAATAGACTTCAACCTAACGTTAAATAAATGGTCCATTATCAACAACCACAAAACGACGTTAAACGATATACTTACAATCGCAGCAGAGTAACCAACCACGTTTCTAACTATTCGTTAATTTAGTTTCGAGAAACCTAATTTAGACTTTTTAAATATATTGTTCACACGAAAATGTACCGAGTGATAAAGGAAACGCACTAAACCTTTCATAATAAACTATGGAAATTTAATAAAATCATGAATTTTAACATAAAATGATTAATATTAGTAGATTTACTAATACTATAAGTATTTTTTTCTCATAAATTTGATATGTAACGCAAAGATATATATAATAGTCATGTTTCATTCGTGGCTTTCTACGATTACAACTATAATACATTGTTATTCGTTTACATGTCGCATGAGAATCATCACTGAGCTAAAACCGGTGAAACAAAGATTTTACGCACACAAAAATATAAATTTTGAGTACATCAAAAATAAAAATATTTTATACTATTACAAGATCATACGACATCAGTTTATTTATTTGTTTTACTCATCATATACCTTAAGGCCGGCTCTCGCAATTACCTATCACAATTATATGTGATCAATCGCATTCGGTTAGATATTGCAGTTTACATTGTAATTATTTTGACTATTGAATAAAACATCGATTATTTTAACAGTTGAGTAAAACATCGATATAATTAAAAATTTACAACCGAACATAATTACAGTCGCAGAGAGCAAATAAACAAATAATATATAACTATAGTGTTAATCGTAATTACAATTGGTAACAACGAGCATTTATTAGTAAGTTTGGTTTTGAAAAATATTATAATTTATATAATACTTATTTAAAATCTCTATATATATATGTGTGTTGAGGATGTGTTTACTATCATGTGTATTGTATTTTTTTATTTTTTTGTAATTTTAAATTCTGTCTCGAGGAAAACGAATAAAATAAAATAAAATAAAAGTAGGTTGTTTGTGACAAAAACAAAAAGTTAGAATTAAGCCCGTACAATGGCACTGGAATCAGCATGGGAAACATGGATGGATACTCGCATGGTGTGGGTCCCGTTTTGTTAAAATAAAATATATATGTCTGCTAACATATCCGAGTTTAACCAGGAGAACATTCTTTCATTCTCATTATCATCATTATTTGTGGAAAAAACATCTCTGTGTCTCTTTTTATTTCATCCAGAAAATAAAAATAAACAAAAAAGTCGATTCTTCGCTTTGCCTTCAAATCTCTCTAATCTAAATCTCAATCACCTTCCATCGTCATCTCTTTCCTTTTCACTTTCTTTGCGAATCGCGAGATCTTTGAATCGCATCCTTGATTTGATTTTGGGATACTGATTGTGATCTGGTCTTGTTCTGGATTTAACGATAAATTGTGGCTTTTAGCTGTTTGGGCTTCGACTGGAATTAAATTTCAACGAGAATTTGGAGTTTTTTTTGGGTTTTCTCTTTTGTTTTTTTGTTGTGTGTTTGGAATTAGGGTTGTCGATTTTGGCGAGGGAACATGGAGAAATACGAGCTGGTGAAAGACATAGGTTCTGGAAATTTTGGAGTGGCAAGGCTCATGAGGGTCAAAAACTCTAAGGAATTTGTTGCCATGAAATACATCGAGCGTGGTCCAAAGGTCCGTCTCTTTATATTTCTTTTTGCCTGCAATTACTTGTCGGGCGTTTTCAATTTTTTTTTGTGAGTTGATGATTCTGTACCCAAATAGGCATAATAAAAGTGACCTGGATTTAAAGAAAAGACTGCTCATCTGGATATTTGAAATCTTTAGTTGTTTGTGTGTTTAACGTAGTGCTAATTGTTCACGGAAAAGAACTCTATCCCTAGTTATCTTAGGGTTGTTTTATTTTCCTCAGAAGATTGTAGAATAAGCACCTGCTTGGTTGTGTATGGATACAGATTGATGAGAACGTGGCAAGAGAGATCATAAATCACAGATCACTTCGCCATCCGAATATAATCCGGTTCAAGGAGGTTTGTGAATTTCTTACTTTTGGATGTTCTTGCGATGATAAAAATGTTCTACTCAAGTTGATAATTTATTAATATCATCAATTTCATCTTCCATACATCGGGTTTATGGATTTTACAGGTGGTGTTAACTTCAACCCATCTTGCTATAGCCATGGAATATGCGGCTGGTGGTGAACTATTTGAGCGTATATGCAATGCTGGAAGATTTAGTGAGGATGAGGTGAACCTTGGCATTTTTTGAGTTTGTGACGCTAATATGCAAATGCTAGTTAGGATAATTTTTGTAATTCTCTATGGTTTTTTTATAGTCTAGGAAGGATGGAAGAGAAAAAGCATGTGAATCATCCCTTATTTGTTATCGCGCATGAGGCAATTGGAATATGCCACCTATGCTATACATTATCTGTAGTTATTTCTTTGATGATGACCTGCGTTCTAATCCTTTTTTTTTTTCTTTAGGCGAGATACTTCTTCCAGCAGCTTATATCAGGTGTTAGCTATTGCCATGCTATGGTAAGGCAGAGAAATGTCTCAAGCAAGATAATCACTTAGGTGTTTGACTTTTGTTTTTCAATCCGATGGGTCACCCTGTGGTGTTTTGGCGCAGCAAATATGCCATAGAGATTTGAAGCTCGAGAATACGCTCGTGGATGGAAGTCCTGCTCCACGCCTAAAAATCTGTGATTTTGGTTATTCCAAGGTCTAGCACTCTAAAAAACATCCCAGCTTTACCTTTTTCTATGAATGAGGTCCTCTTTTGTTCTTCCCCTTTGCATAAAAGCATTGTCAAATGTTTTGTTATTCTTCTTTTGCAGTCCTCTCTGCTGCACTCTAGGCCCAAATCAACTGTTGGAACTCCAGCGTATATTGCACCTGAGGTCCTTTCTCGGAGAGAATATGATGGCAAGGTAATCAAGCATCTTGACACAATGCAATGAACTTACATAAACCAATAGGTTTAAAAACTGTCGTGCTCTTTCCTTTTCTGAATTTGGAAAATTATTTTCGTGGTAGTCGCTAAAATTTGTAGTATTTTTTTTCCCTCTTTTAAGATGGCCGATGTATGGTCTTGTGGTGTGACTCTTTATGTCATGCTGGTTGGAGCATACCCATTTGAAGATCAAGAAGACCCCAAAAATTTCAGGAAAACAATACAAGTAGGTTTCTTCTTTTGAGCTATGTCTCTGCATATCTCGGGTTGAGTATCTTACATCCTATTTTATCAATGTGTGACCTTGTTATACAGAAAATCATGGCTGTTCAGTACAAGATCCCCGACTACGTCCATGTCTCACAGGATTGCAAACATCTCCTCTCCCGTATATTTGTTGCCAATTCAGTGAAGGTATACATCAATCATATGAGCAAAATGTTTTCAAAAGATGCTCTTGTTTGAAGGATTGAGCTACTTGTTGTTTTGGCAGAGGATTACAATTGCAGAAATCAAGAAACACCCATGGTTCCTGAAGAACTTGCCAAGGGAACTCACAGAGACAGCACAAGCTGCATATTTCAGAAAAGAGAACCCGACGTTTTCTCTCCAGGCTGTTGAAGAGATCATGAAGATTGTGGCTGATGCTAAAACTCCTCCTCCTGTTTCCCGGTCCATTGGAGGTTTTGGCTGGGGAGGAAAGGGAGATGCAAAGGGAAAGGAGGAAGATGCAGAAGAGGAAGAGGAGGTGGAAGAAGAGGAAGACGAAGAAGATGAATATGAGAAGACCGTAAAAGAAGTACACGCAAGTGGAGAAGTCAAAATCAGTTGAGTTTTTTGGGTTTTGGTTTTTGGTTTGTGTAAGAAAGAAGTTTCCGTTGCTTTGCTAAAACTTTAAAAGTCTCTGTTTTTGTGTTTGCCGTTTTCAATGCTTTGGTTTTGTTTTTTATTGGTTTTGGTTTTGGAGATTTGTAAAATTTACAGTATAAAAACAAACAGAGTTGATGATGGGTAATTGCTACACATGCTATCAACATCGCTACCTTGAATAAAAATAATTTGTAAATTAAAATTGATTTCGACTTGTCCTTACTACTATTCTTGTTTTCTTTTTAATCTTTATTACATCTATCTTTTTCGAAAATGCAAAATTATATTGCAAAGGTACTTTTGGAATGTTGAAAATAGGAAATTTTTTGAAAGGTTAATAATTCAAAAACAATTGCTCTTTTTTTCGTGCGTTCGCGAATTTGGAATATGAGAGGGAAGCTATCCCGCCATTAGGAAACACCATAATCCTGTACGGCCGTAAAAGCTCAGTAGGTGACGAATGACATCCTCTTTATCCTCTATTTCGCCTCGCTGACTTCCCGGATTGTTTCGCCGCCGGTGTAGAAGCGAAATACTCCGCTTGTTCTAAAAAATGTATTTCTTGGCTTTCCTTTCGCAATCATTTCTAGGGTTTGCGTTTTGCTCTTTCTCACACAGATGCGTTTCTTCGGCGTGCGAATATGACTTCTTTCTGTTTAGTTTTCGATTAGAATTTTTGTTGTCTGTGAGTAAAGGGAATCCTTTGGTCAAGACTAGTTTCACTTGGATTTAGTATTTTACCGTTTTGCAAGGCTGAAATTGGTGGCTTAAAGCTAGCGTGAAGTTCGTTGTGTCTCGCTCGAAATTTGTGATTATACAATAGTCTCAGCCAAATTTGGCAGATTTCTTTAGTGTGCAATTCTTTCAGTTCTTGTTGCATTACCATCAGCACCCACTAACCAGAATGCAATTTCTTTTTCTGTTTAATTAAGCCACTAAATTGCGGTGTCAAGGGAAGATAAAATTACGGGAACGGCTTCAGCAATTTAGACCTATGATTAATTCAAATCAAAATGAGGCAAGTATGATCATTTCCTTGTACTCTCTGCTTTATTCCGAAATTTTCTGGCAATTTCTTCTCTTTGTTTCTTCTCTCTCACTTACTGTTATTATGCAGTAGGACTGATCTCCCTGAAGTTCAGAAACCTAGAGGTCCTCAAACTAATTGGTCAGAACATGCAAAGATGCTCGAGAATCCACCGTCTGTGACTAAGTTTCTGAGCTCTAACTTCCTTTACGCGCTAGAAAGTCAAAAGCCTAGAAAAGATAGAGATATGGCTGCAAGGTATAATGGCTAGATGCTCATTCTTTCCAGAACATTCATTCCTTTCTATTGTCTGTCATTGTTCATTGATTGTCTTTTACTCTGGCCCAGTGCAGCAGCACTATCTAGTGTTTGGATTCAGAAGTATAACTGTTGAAGATTAACTACTAAAAACGCTTTATCCTCTCTCTGTCTAGGTCCATTGCGTTTCCCAGTGTGAATGTGCATCCTTTGGCGCCCCCGCAAATTGCAAAGGTAATATTGTTGAAGGAAATTGTGGTGGGAATTATAATTTTTAACTGATGCATTCCCCTCGTCATGAAGAAGATATTCATGAAATGTTTTTTTTCATTCTTTGAATAAAAATTATTTCATCAGAGTTCTTGTATTTCCCTAGTTTCTGGTTGACCTTCCCCGTATAGATAGAGCACTTTTATAAACCGTACATAAATGTTAGTTATTGGTATCCTATGTTGACAGGCTTGGCGTGCTCTTTCAAGCCTTGCAATTAATAATGTCTACCTAAGACCTGGCATTACTCCCCCTGTTGATGATGGTGGCACCAATGGCTTATATTCTGCAAGAGAGAGGTCCACTGTGAAAGCTACCTGTAGCAGTGATGGTTCTTTTTTTTCGAACAGTCTACAAAACCAAAGTCAAATGAGTGTTTCAGGAAGTGTAAGATGCTTTCGCAATTTCCCTTCCTCTGTCCCTGGTGATGATAAAATGGTTGCTGAAAAGTTTCCACGCGTAAATGATGAGGCCAGAGAATCAGGAACAAGTTTCACACATTTAAATGGCATTGAGAAACCATTCAGGAATTCTGCATTCCCAGCTGAACAGTTGGAATCTGGAGAAGCATGTGCTGATGAGATTGATGATGATGACATACTTAAGGTATTGTTTCCGGTGAAAGTAGCACATTGTTTTTCATTATGTAGTACTCCATGTAAAACAATCTAGTTGTTCTCAATCTTGAATTTTTAGTATATGTAAATTGTAGCATATTTCCATGAAAATAGAGATCAAAACTCCCTTTTAGCTTACCTTGTTGTTTAAACGGCTTTCCAGTTCGGATCTAGAAGAAAGCCTTTTCATAGATGCTTATGCTGATAAGGCTTTGAGGTAAAAATATGTCAACTCAAGCATTTTAACATGTTCGCATGCAGAATATTGATGTCGACCAAATTGTGATGGAACACTACCATTCAACTAGTACTCCTCAACCATCAGTATCTAATTTTCGATTGAGAACTCCATCTGTGGAAAGAAGTTCTTCCAGAAGAGAAGAAGAGAGTTGTCTGCCTCCTGAATTATCTTCCAATTGTAGTCATGGAATAAAGGTATGGTTACTGCTTTTCTATTATCTTTTCCTTCAATCGTTTGAAACCCACTGGTTGTCTCATTTTGTTTGATTTTGGTATCTACTCAGCTAGGGCTTTGTCCAGAAGCCTCAACCCATGTGGAACAAATGAAGGACGTGTTGCTTGCAATATCAAATGAACTCCTTGATGATGCTCTCGACCTAAGTCCTGAGCGTGTTGAACAGCTTCGTCAAGAGAGGTCTATATCCCTATCAAAATTTTCCCGTTTTCTTGAATGTTAAAATTGCCTTTTCTGTAAGAGGAACATTTAGCTTCCTGAGGCCGTGGTATATTTCCTAGAAAAATTGATTAGGCTTAAAGAAATAATAGACAATGCATTTGTTTCTTGAGTCTGCGATGTTATGGGCACCACATG
This sequence comes from Pugionium cornutum, assembly GCA_018901935.1. NCBI lineage: Eukaryota > Viridiplantae > Streptophyta > Magnoliopsida > Brassicales > Brassicaceae > Pugionium > Pugionium cornutum. Next base: position 2,632,412 of record CM032155.1, on the reverse strand, counting down.
TGTGTATGCCTTGACTTTTGGTCAGTTTCTAATGTATCGCAACATTTGGTTTTTCTAGGTTACAACTGAAGAAGCAAATTCAGCAGCTCGAGAATTATATCCGAGATAATGGAAGGCAAAAATCTCAGTTTCTTTCAACTACAGCTACTCGTAATTTGCAGTATGAAACACATCAATCGGCATATCTAAAACTGGATCAACCACAAACTGATTTTCTAGCACATTTAAGCGACCAGGGCAGATATGTATGTGACAGCTGGAACATGCCAAGGGATTCTTCATTTTCTGTAGATAGGTATGGTCATTCATCTACTCCTATTGAGAGGGAACAGTATGTTCCGAAGATTATTGATGTGACCTACACAGAAGGTTCAAGTGACAAAAAGTGGAGCAGTCGTGATTTTCCTTGGACGAGAAAATTGGAGGTGATGAGCTGACGTTCCCTCTTCTTTGCTCACTTACATTCCATGTGCTCATGTGTTTCCTTGCAATGTTCAGGCTTATAATAAAAAGGTGTTTGGAAATCATTCCTTTCGACCTAACCAGAGAGAAATCATCAATGCTACAATGAGTGGTTCTGATGTTTTTGTTTTGATGCCAACTGGAGGTGGGAAGAGTTTGACATATCAGGTCAGTATACCTGAACCATTCCTTTTGATTCTTCATTCTATTTCTTGTTTTTTCGCTTGAGCTATTTGTATACATGCTATGCAAAAGAGATGTAAGTTTCAAGTTGAGTCCTCCAAACTGTTTTCGACATCATTCTCTTGCAGCTCCCTGCTCTGATCTGTCCAGGAATAACATTAGTCATTTCTCCTCTTGTGTCACTTATTCAAGACCAGATAATGAACCTATTGCAGGTGAACAACTGCACTAACCCTCAGAGATTCTATTTGTATCTTATGGTTTACTGATAGATTATTCTCATTGATGAATTCTTTCCCATTTCATACTTTGATTTCTGTAATATAATTACAGGCCAATATACATGCTGCTTCCCTAAGTGCCGGCATGGAATGGCCTGAACAACTGAAGATCCTTCAGGAGCTGAGTTCCGAGCATTCTAAGTACAAATTACTATATGTCACACCCGAAAAAGTGGCACAGTGAGTTGTTATTTCTTTATTTAAAAACTCTTTTTCTGTTTTTTTTTAATTTCGATCTGTAGCCTAAAAAATATGCAGAACTATCAGAGATTTATTATAATTCTAGAACGGTTATTACATAGATGTGGATAATTAATACAAGGCTCGCCACACTGAAAGATATCAGTGGTAAAACGTTGCTAAGAAATATCTCTTTCTTGATTACAGAAGCGATTCTCTTTTGAGGCATCTAGAAACCTTAAATTCCCGGGGTTTGCTTGCTCGGTTTGTTATTGACGAAGCTCACTGTGTGAGCCAATGGGGACATGACTTTCGACCAGATTACCAGGTTAGGCTATGAAAAGCTTCAAACAAAGCGCCGCTCCTACTTTTATGAGATACCTAACCTTTGTTTTTTCCTCAACAAAATATTGTGGATTATGCAGAGTCTTGGTATATTGAAGCAGAAGTTTCCAAACATTCCGGTGTTAGCTTTAACAGCTACCGCAACAGCCAGTGTGAAAGAAGATGTTGTACAAGCCCTTGGCCTTGTTAACTGTGTTGTGTTTCGGCAAAGTTTTAATCGCCCAAATCTATGGTAAATTAAAACCTGCTAAAACCATATCTGTATTCCAGAATGCTGCTTACTAAGAAGTTTGCAGGTATTCTGTTGTTCCCAAGACAAAAAAGTGTCTGGAAGATATTGACATATTTATTAAGGAAAACCATCTTGATGAATGTGGAATTATATATTGTCTTTCAAGAATGGACTGTGAGAAAGTAGCTGAAAGGTTGCAGGTTGGTCATTTGCTTATTGAAGCTAATCATGTTGTGTGCATACCACAAATATCATGTTTAAACGTAGAATTGGATACTATTTTCAGGAGTTTGGTCATAAAGCAGCATTCTACCATGGCAGTATAGAGCCCGCCCAGCGTGCCTTGGTACAGAAACAATGGAGCAAGGACGAAATCAATATAATATGTGCTACTGTGGCATTTGGAATGGGTACTGATTTTGCAAATTTTATTTTAATTGATTGAATGTTGCTGTCCATTAACATTGCCCATTTCAGGAATCAACAAGCCTGATGTGCGCTTTGTTATTCATCACTCGCTCCCAAAGTCTATAGAAGGCTATCATCAGGTATTTAATTGTACAGTCAATTATGAAATTCTTTTTTCATTGATTGCACATAAAGCTAGAAACTGGTATTTCATCTGGAAACTCACATAAGCTATTTTTTTAATCCAAGGAATGCGGTCGTGCTGGCAGGGATGGTCAGCGGTCATCTTGTGTTTTGTATTACGGTTATGGCGACTATGTAAGCTGCATGTAACTAACATATTGTATTTTTAATCGTTGTTATCTGCTTTGTTAGTGTGGAACGATGAATTTCTTTCATCTTTTCCCTCTTGGTCATGTTGATGCATACACAATTTTATTTCAGATACGAGTGAAGCATATGATTAGTCAAGGAGGAATTGACCAAAGCCCCATGGCAACTGGATACAATCGTGTAGCAAGTTCAGGGAGGATACTTGAAACAAATACTGAAAACCTTCTCCGCATGGTAGTTAGCGTGAAGATTCCTATTGTTTTCTTTCAAATTCATACTTGCTGGGACATTTCTCAAATTTTATCGCTTCAGGTTAGGTACTGTGAAAATGAGGTGGACTGCCGACGTTTTCTACAACTGGTTCATCTAGGGGAAAAATTCGACTCTACAAATTGCAAAAATACGTGTGATAATTGTTGCAGTAGTCAGAGTTTAATTGAGAAAGATGTCACCTTGATCACAAGGCAACTGGTATAGGAATCGTTTACATTCACCATATACATCACTTGTTAAGTGTGTTATTGGTCATGTGCTACTATCTTCTGTGCCTTGCACAGGTTGAATTGGTGAAGCAAACAGGAGAAAGGTTTTCTTCGACTCATATTCTTGAAGTCTACAGAGGCTCCTTAAACCAAATGGTATGCACAAACAATAATTTGCATTTCTTTCAAGCTTTAGGAGATATTTGTACACAGATTCTGTTTTTCTCTGCGATTGCGCTAAACCATAAACCCTATTATGCCGCATTGACCTTTGTGTCTTTTTACTTTGTAAAGGCTTATTTTTAATGAAAGCCTTGGCTTCTTTAGGCAGCTATCGAATCAATGTGGTTCAATTCTTGAAAAAATAACTCTTCTCTGCGCCTAGGTCAAGAAACACAGACATGAGAGTTTGCAGCTGCATGGAGCTGGAAAACATTTAACAAAAGTTGAAGTCTCTCGCATCTTGCATTATCTCGTAACAGAGGATATTCTTGTGGAAGATGTTAGGAAAAGTGATATGTATGGAACTGTGTCGTCGTTGCTCAAGGTACCTAATAGTGAATGATTTGCAATGATTTGTGTGCGCATATAATATCCGCATAAATATCCATTCTTCAAGCTGTTACACACCTAATATCTATTTACCTATTTTTATCCAGGTGAATAACAAAAAGGCTGCCTTACTCCTTTCTGGAAGCCAGATTATAATGATGAGGTTTGACATTGAGCTTATATCTTTCTTTAAGGTTCACAGGAACTAGGTTCAAGCAAATCATTGTGATCACCTATGTTTTGTGTTAACGGCTTACTTTAACTAAAACTTCCATATGCTGCTGCAGATTCCCTTCTTCTGTAAAAGCATTAAAGCCACTTAAACTCGGGGCAACCCCAGCAAAAGGTCCCCTAACATCGGAGAAGCAAAGTACTCTTCCGCTTCCAACAGCAGATGCCCCTCCAAAAGATTTGGTATATCTCTTTATAGTTCAGTATCTTTTTTCTTGTTAATACTAATCTACCACTCTGAATTGCTGAGATTGGTTTGGTGATTGTTTTCTCTAGGATCTCTCTGCCAACATGTACACAGCCTTGAGGAAGCTTCGTACAGTTCTTGTCAAAGAAGCCCCTGATGGTGTCATGGCATATCATATATTCATGCAAGTCCAAAACACGACTCTACTTCTCGTCTTCCAAGTTATGTACTTGATCATGGTCAGTTAATTCATACCCCTGACAAAATCTCTCTGCTTGTGGTGGCAGCAATGCGACGCTTCAGCAGATAAGCAAACGAATTCCAAGAACCAAAGAAGAACTCCTAGAGATAAATGGCCTTGGGAAGTAAGTTGTTTGTAGCTTTTAAAACTTTTAATCCCCAAAACAATGAAGAAAAACCCAGAAGTGTTTCTTAAACTCTTTCAGGGCCAAAGTAAGCAAGTACGGTGATCGGTTGTTGGAAACAATAGAATCAACGATCAACGAGTACTATGGAACCAATAAGAAAGACTCCATCATCAGTAACGAAAGTCCAGGTTCAGGGAAGAGGAGAAGAGGCGAGAACATTAGTCCAAATTTAGCGGAGGATGATGATTTCGCAGACAGCCCAAGCCAGTCCTGCAAAAAACCAGTGAGAAACAAAAGCAGTGAGGTTCGTCATGGTGAATGTGTAGATGGAGATGGTTTAGGCATGGCCATGGACAAGCTAGATTTTGATTATGAAGATGCAGATGGGTCGGGGATACGACCGGAGGGAAGAGTATTACCTTGGTGAATACATTGTTGTGCTGAATCAAAGCTGTTTTAAAATAAATCTTTGAATTATTATTATGAGATCTTGTTCACGAATTTGAACAAGTTCTATTTGGTATATATAAAAAAACTGACCTGAATCGTTTAGTCAAAATTTATCACAGATGTATCCAAAGTTAAATTTATCTGTTTTACTTACTTCAAAGAGGCTTGTTTCATGTCTCAGTAGAACGATCTGTCCATAAAATTTCTTTTAAAGAGTTTTAGATCACTGCGATGATATTCTCTAAGTTGGTGGTACTGGTTCTTGTACATCATTGGTGAAATCTGACTGGAATAGATGAGCAAGTTGATGGACTAAAGCATCAGCTGGCAAGAACACATGAAAGTGAAAGGGTGAGAAACTTCTTGGAAGATGTCAAGGACAATTTTTATGATACTGAGTATTTAATCTAAACGAATTTAGAGGAAACCAAAAAGGAATGAAGAAGCATGCGATTATCAATAAAACACAATATGTACTAGTTTTTGTTCATTTCGATTGGCTTCCAACTTGTATCACTTACTGTCTCGTAGAAATTAGAAAATCATGGAAACAGAGGAGGCACATTTTGGTTTCGAATATTATTGGGACGAGCACAAAAGAATATTTGATCATTATTTAAAAATTCCAGTTTTTTACTCTCAACTGTTTCATGAAACACGACCTACGAGGGAGGCAAAAAAAAACAAAATAAATGACAGCCCTATTTACATCTAAATTTCGGGCCGGGTCGAGATTTTGTCATCGTTCTTGAGGCGATATGATGCTTTGACAAGATATCTGCGATGAGTAGCCGACCAAACAAATGAGAATTCTTGAGAATAAGGTTTCTTGTGGATGAGTCAACAATGTATCCTTGACCAGGCATCCATTGTAGAAGTTGAAGAAGCAATTCCTTTTTATCTGCTTGTGAAATATATCTGGATATTGCAATCTCAAACTGAACCTGTAAACAAAAAAATAAAAAGAACAAACGACGCAGTCATGAAAGAAGAAGGAATGAGATTCCATATCATCCAATATCCAGTATCTGGATTTTTTTTGTTTGTTCCAGTGATTTCTAGGACAATTCAGTAGTGTGTAAAATGTTTCCAAGCAAAACGTTCAAATTGTTCCCGTTTGGTTGTTTTACCTGATCAATTTTGTGGCCAGAACCATGTAAGACTTTTAGAACATCGTTCACTAAATTAATATTCCCTGAGATCATAAATGTTCTGCCAAATTTCTTCAAAGTAGGCTGTGAGATCATCTTTGCATTGTCCTGAAACAGAATCATGACCAAATTAGACGTTCACACAATGGACTGAATGTTAAAATTTTGACTGGGAGGGATTTAAAACCTTCACTACAACGTATGCGTCTTTAAGGAGTTTCCCCTGAATTAGAATGTTAAGAATTTTTTCATGCAGCTCTTTGCAGATAGTTCTTTTGCTGTATCGCAACATACTGTAGACTGAGAATGCTTCTGAGTGAGCTCTAATCTTGCCAAGGTGGTAAATCAAGGAGGAACAAAGTTCCTGCAGATGTCAACAAGCTGTGAAAGATAGCTACATCTTTGATAAATAGTGTTGGTTAATGCGAATTTTTTCAATGCCTTGTGTTACTTGCCGGAAAAAAAAAATCCAAGAAAAGAAGAACTAAGAAGCAAGATTTCTTGTTACCTCCTCAAGTCGGTGGCCTTTGCTGTGCATGTCAAGTATGGTTTGGTACGCAAGCAGGTGCAGTTTCTCCTTGATGAAATATTTGACCAAGATATGGAAAGTATTATAGTCAGGACTAACGGCTAGCTCATCCATTTTCTTCATCATTCGCATAACACTTTCCATTTCTCCTGCTCGGCAATAGGCACAGAGCATTGTGTTTAACATTACCAAATCATATTTTTCATAAGTGGTTTCAGAGTCCCTTGACAGTTGGTTTGCCTCCTCAAAGCGCTTACTTCGACATAACGCAGATATCATGATGCTGTTGGCATAGCCATCTGAAACAGGAAAACTGTCATCATTGCCTGACCAACAGAAACTGAAATTGGTTCGGCTCTGTTCTTAAAATCTGTAGTAATTCGGACAGATAGAAGAACCACACAGTCCTTACTGGTTTCTTTATCAGGTTCTGATAAATCTGAGAAAAGCCTTAACCCTAGGACGGCCCAAATTGTAGCAAATTGCTAACGCAAAATAGATAGATCTAAACGACTTTTTCAATGAAAGTTAATGACGAATCCTAATATGAGTCTATGGATAGTGTTTATTCAAAGTTATCATTACAAAATATTCCCATTCCTATCTTGAACAGCAGTGGAATTATATCTCAAATTAAAGCAGCAACCAGTGCGAAAGTCAAGATTGAAATATGAAAGCTAACTTGCTAACTAGTCATCAGTAAAAAAACATACCAGATTTAACACCTTTCTCTTTCATATCATCAAAGATTGACCTCGCTTCTTCTAACTTCCCCGCCTTTGAAAGACCATCCATCAACATACAGTATGGCATCTACAGAAGAAAATAATATTTTTTTACCATAAGATAATTGCGGGGTAAACAGGAACACTATATGAGCTCTACTTAAATATAGTTATATCATGATAGCATACCATACCAATAAGCTATGTTTTCTATACTCAACCAAATGCTGTCCGCTAATTAGTGCTATTACTACATTAAGCATTTCGCAGAGGTTTTAGGTCTCTTTTGTAGAAGATATACAGCCAGCTTTGCTGAAAAACAAGATTTTCTAACTACCTCATTCTCGGCGTACCCTGCAGATTCAAGTTCAGAGAGCAATTCTCTTGATCTTTCAAACAAACCTCCTCTAATATAAACCTTTAGTAAAGTTGTCATCATCACCTGCAAATATTTGCAGCAATATTTATACGAGCGAAAGGGAATCAAATTTACTGGGTAAATACTGACAAAACAAACCTTATTTGGCACAAGTCCTATGGATTTTAGCTCGTTCATCAGCTCATCAGCTTTCTTGTAATCTCCTTTCCAGGAATAAGAATTGAGCAAGGAGCTGTAATGATAAATGTTGGGCGAATGACCTTCAACTTTCATCTGCTGGATAAAGTTTTCAGCTTCTTCACATCGACCATTTGAAGCACAAATGGCCAAGACAGCCCCATACATCACACTATCCATCTGTATTCCGTTTTGTGGCAGCTCTCCAACGAGTTCCATAGCCTTAGGGTATCCATTTTTAACCTTGATGTAACCTGCAAGCAGCTAAGACATCAAAGAGAAGATCTATTAAAGAAAACGAGAAGTTGCATATGCAGTTATGGTTCTTTCACCTATACTTAGTAATCCCTAAATGCAGAAATGATCCAGTACGTCTCAATCAGATCAAGGATATACAACACAGGTGAAATGGGTAATCGTTTTAAGCTTCGACTTTCGAGGGAAGAAAGTATGCGAACTATTCTGTCGTTTACTGTCATAGTGAAAACTTCAGCTGGCGTACCGTATTATATGTAACCACATCTGGTTTCAAGCCACCGCGCTTCATCTGATCAAACAATTTAATGCAGCTGTCAAGCTTTCCATTCTTGACTAGACAACTAAGAATGGAGTTACATATATAGACATTATTTTTGGTTGACTCGTCTGGAATGCTATGGTATATTTCTAGAGCCTTCGAAACATTTTTTGACCCCAGAAACTTTATGCAGCTGCTGTAAGTTGAAACGCTAATCTTTCCATGTTGTTGCATCCAATCAAAGAGCTGCAGACATAAAATACATTTACTATGCACTTTTGCTTCTGCAGAATACATTATAGTATAATATACTTTGTAGATGTTGTTTCAGCATGCTTAAGTCAGCAAACCTGTATAAGATCCTCCCATCGTCCTGATACTCCGAAATCACGTAAAATTACATTCAAGTCTTGCACCTTCAAAACTCTTGACAATCTGCAGAGAGGACGCTGATACCATTAGCCATATTCTAAACACTCAAAAGATTACGGCATGCTCATCCAGTGAATCTTGGAAACAAGCAATCCTTATACATCTCTCTATCTCGCCAATAATTCTGAGACTAAATCACTTTTCTCAATTTGAACAAGCTGATCAATCGGAAATCCAACAGACCATTCCATTTCAGAAACTACATCTACATCAGAAATGGACATTCAAGAGATTTTTGGTTGGTTCTGTATTAAAGACACGTGCTGAATTGAAACCTGTGCAGAGAGGAAAGGAAATCAGTGGACCGTTGTACTTCAGAAATGGCGGATTTCCTCGTAAGGTATGAATTGGAAAGACGCTTCGAACGAGAAGCCTCTACTACTGTAGCCGGTGATTCGACGACGGTAGATACCGCCGCCGACGTGAGAATTCGTAAGGATACGGTGGGAAGAGAGAAAGAGGAAGAGTAACGAGAGTTAGTGTTGAAGAGATGAGGACAACATGGTACAAATCCCAGAACTGGCGTCTCCATTGAAGCTGCTGAGCAAGTCCACGAAAGTATATTAATAAATAAATAAAATTGAAAATGTTTCTTGAAGATGAATGGCCTATTAGTAAATTATTAACTACCATATCCCATCTTTATATAGAGACCCAATTCCCAAATCTTATTTTAACGTCACTGTATTTGAGTATTTAGTTCAGAACTTGTTCCTTACAAGTAATGGGCTTTTTAACCAGATAAATGGGCTTTTAAACCAGATAAATGGGCTTTTTAACCAGATAAATGGGCTTTTTAACCAGATAAATGGGCTTTTTAGCCAGACGAATGGCCTTTTTAGCTAGATAAATGAGCTTTTTAGCCAGATAAATGAGCCTTTTAGCCAGATAAATGGGCTTTTTAGCCAGATAAATGGGCTTTTTAACCAGATAAATTGGCGTTTTAGCCAGATAAATAAGCTTTTTAGTCAGATAAATGAGCATTTTAGTCACATAAATGGGCTTTTTAGTCTTATAAATAGGGTTTTTAGTCAGATAAATGGGCTTTTTAGTCAGATAAACGGGCTATTTAGCCAGATAAATGGGCTATCCAAAACATTAAATTGGAGAAATTATCCAACGGGCCCTTACTTACTGTTTTAAAGGGCAACACCTAAAATTTAGTACTGTTAAAAAATTGTCCATATAAAAATTGAGTGATATATGTATTTTGTAAGGTTAAAAACTGAAATTCTATCCGACAAATTCTGAGTCTGAATCCATACATTTTCTTGTTGGTTTTCGTTATGTGCATTCAACCAAAATCAAATTACAAAAACCCAAATTTCTCTTTGGACATAACGTTAGCCACAACATTATAAGTCTCAAATAATTGAGTAATATATTTACTGTTTTATTCTTTGCTTTCTTTGTATCTAATTGGTGACGAAATTTATATTTGGGGTGTAAAATAAATAAATCTGTTAGTGGTAAACTAATACATTACAAATACTTAATACCATAGTTGATCGTAGTTCAATATTAATTTGATGTTTTATAATATTATTAGCAGTCTGAATAGGGAAAATAATAAAAAGAAATCAGAATTCTTTGCAACGAAATGTACGGCAGGGTAACACAACAGCCCCACGTCCTTTCTCTTCGTACGTTTCGTGACACCCACTTCACCATTTTTCTCATTTTATTCAAATTTTTAATCAAATTTATTATCATTCTCTATATTGAAAACATCTAAATTGTTATTGGATATTACATTAATGCATCATTATATATCGTCAAAGCAAAAGCAACAAAAATAGTAATTAGCAAACAATGTTAATAAGGGTCCTATTATTGTTTGTCTTTTTCTGTTTACTTAAATGATTTTTGTCTGTTAAAGATTTGTCTTCTTCTATTGTGTTGTCAGTTGTCATCGCCAAATTTAATATTTCAAAACATCATCTGCATCTCTTCCGACGTCAACATTATTACATCGTCCATATCTAAAAATTTAGTTATGTAAACATCTTACATATATGTATAATTTGGTCTGGCTTTTTTTATCCAGTGATATGTGAATCTGATACTGGATGGTGCAATCTCTTTTCTGATTTTTTTTAGACTTATTTAGTGTGATTCGATTGGATTTCTAAAACCTAGCTATGATCTAGATGAAAATTTATTATATATGTGTAGATTATTATGAACCAGTAAATATTTAAATATAATATAATATATATAGAAAAAATGTCGCATAAATTCGATAAAAAAGAAAGGTGTTTGAATGGAACTTTGTGCATGGGCAACGGAACAAGAATCAATTCTAAGGAGGTAAAGCTTCTCAGTGAACAACGAATCTCAAAATCAGCTTTTGCTCAATCTTGTCTCTTCCTTAGATTGTACAAGCTTCATTCATCAGGGTGAGTATCTCCGGTTTTCCTTATTCACTGAATTTTGTTACTTGTTAGTGTTAGGGTCATGTTTCTGAGATTTAAGCTCCAGATTCTTACTGATGTGTATATTACTTAAATCAGAGGGTAGCTCTCTGTTTTCAATCTGCTTCTATAACGAATTGAATAGCTGCTCAATATCTATTTCATTTGTATGTTAGTTTGCGGTCGAAGATGCTGATATTAGGTACTGGGTTTGCTGTGTGACTTCTTCACAATCGAGTATTTGATAGGTGTTTATCATCTGGACAATATGGATTAGATTTAGGCAAATTTCTGATAAAAATTTCTACCTGCTTGAACATTAATTTAGTTGACTCTGAAGTTTAGGCTGTTTTTTTGGTGAAAATGGTCCTTTTCTGCAAGTTTGAATTCAGTACCTCGATGTGTTTGATGACTAGAAAGCATAATGATTTGTGATGACTTGGGATGAAGCATAGATTGTTTCCTAGGTGATCTTCTCATGATCGATTCTTGAAGTTCTGCTTGCGGTATTTGATTTTGATTTTTCTTAGCTTATACAGAGATGTGTATCATGTGCACAAGAAGACGAGTTAAACATCATATGTAACGCGCGAAGCAATGTTCTAGGATCACCAGAGATTAGCCAAGATGGGCTCGAGGTGTGTTTTATTGTTAAGGAATCTTCCTGCGTTTCAGTATTTGATCTCCTTCTTAAGTTTTTTAGCTTGTTTCTGTTGTGTATAATTAGGCCTGGAGATAGAGAATTCCCAAATGGTGATTTCTATTCTGGTGAAGTTAAAGGATTACTTCCTAATGGGAAGGGAAAGTATACATGGTCAGATGGAACTATCTACGAGGGCGATTGGGATGAGGGAAAAATGTCTGGTAAAGGGAAGCTTATATGGTCTTCTGGAGCAATCTACGAGGGAGATTTTTCTGGTGGATACCTTCATGGTATTGGTACCATGACGTCACCTGATGGATCTGTCTATAGTGGAGCCTGGAGAATTAATGTAAGGCATGGGCTTGGGAGGAAAGAGTACTGTAACTTAGATCTATATGACGGTTCATGGAAGGAAGGATTACAAGATGGGTGTGGTAGTTATTCTTGGAGCAATGGAAATAGGTACATAGGGAATTGGAAAAAGGGTAAACTGTGTGGCAGAGGGGTTATGAGATGGGAAAATGGTGATCTTTTCGACGGGTTTTGGTTGAATGGGTTGAGACATGGCTCAGGAGTTTATAAGTTTGCTGATGGATGTTTATATTCTGGAACCTGGTCCCGAGGCCTAAAAGATGGGAAAGGAGTGTTTTATCCTGCTGGAAGTAAACTTCCATCTCTAAAGAAGTGGTGTCGCTCTCTTGAATATGATGACACTGGAAAGTTTGTACTTTCTCGTAGTTCATCAGTAAATGTTGAGGAGCTAAGGAGTTTAAACAGTGTGACACGAAGTCTTTCTGTGGAAACTTCAGCAAGTGGAACGCCGAAAAATTCAGGTAGAATATCGGATAGGTTGCTGGATGAAAATTGGTCTTGTGATCCTCCAAGAGACTTTACATGTCATGGGCCATCATCTAAGTTTCCACGGTCTTCTAGCTCAGGCCAAAGCGAGGGACAAGATAAGAACCATATCGTTTACAAAAGGGAATACATGCAAGGAGTTTTGATTAGCGAAACTATGTCGAGTTCTGTTGACAAGTCACACAAAATTAGACCTCCAAATCTTCCTAAAGAAGACAGAGCTAGGACTTTCATGAACTTTCTAAGAGGAGAACACAGTTATTATCTAATGCTAAATCTCCAACTTGGTATCAGGTAAATTAAATCAACACCCTCAGCTTATGACCAACATATGTTATTTCTTATTTGTCAAACATGGCAAGTGAGAGAGCTCTACGTAAAACCACCCCATTGTAGCCTAAAACACATTATGTGTATTACTTATGTATTATGGCTTGATATTAGACTCACATAGGATAAAAGCAAAGAGACAAACCTGTTTGGGTTATCTAGTATGATGGCCTTTTATATCCACTGCATATTTTGAAGCTTTATATTACTTCTTCCTCTAACACAACAATCTTTTAAGGTTTACAGGTATACTGTTGGAAAAATTACACCAGTGCCTAGGCGAGAAGTGCGTGCGTCGGACTTTGGTAAGAAGGCCAGAACAAAGATGTACTTCCCTAGAGATGGCTCCAATTTAACGCCTCCTCACAAATCTATTGACTTCTCTTGGAAAGACTATTGTCCTATGGTTTTCAGGTAAAACAGTTTTCTTCATGCATATAACACAGAAGTTTAGAATCAGAGTACATAATCTATAATGTATCTATTAGTTTGGAGACTGTTCTCAAGTTCAAACACTTTTTTTTTGTAAAAATGAGGAAGCACTAAGCTCTGCCTGACCTCTCAGTTGTTCCTCTTGGTCGGATAATGTATCATTCTTTAGCGTCTGATCATGGTGCAATGGGTTGATATATATTAAATAACAATAAAACCGTATATATTGTCAAATAACAAGTAAGTTCTGTAGAGAGATGCATTAGACATACTTTTTAAACAGAAAGGGTTATTTCTTCAGAAACACTACTCTAGCATGCTTAGTGCGTCCCCGGAAATCTGTTCTTTGAGAAAGCAAGAACTATCGTTTTGGGGTGTTTTAAATTATCTGGTTCTTTAAATTAACTGATAGATTGTGTGTGGTTTTCAATGGAATATTTCAGGAATTTGAGGGAGATGTTCAAGTTAGATGCTGCAGAGTACATGATGTCTATTTGTGGTGATAATGGCCTGACAGAAATTTCTTCCTCCGGGAAAAGTGGCAGTATCTTCTACCTTTCTCACGATGACAGATTTGTGATCAAGACATTAAAAAAATCTGAGTTGAAGGTTTGAACTAACTTATAAAGCTATGATTTGATTATGGTAGCAAAATTCTAAATTTTACTATCATAGATACTTAAGACTAAAATCATCCAGCTTTTTTTTTGCTTTCTAGGTTCTACTCAGAATGTTGCCTAGGTACTATGGACATGTAGGACGCCATGAAAACACACTGATAACCAAATTCTTTGGAGTTCACAGAATAACACTCAAATGGGGGAAAAAGGTAAGGACGTCTCTGGTCCATTTTCCAACTTAATTTCAATTGTGCTTCCACTTTCCTTTAGCATGAGCTTTGTGGTATTTTGATAGGTACGCTTTGTGGTCATGGGGAATATGTTTTATACAGAATTGAAGATTCATCGTCGATATGATCTTAAAGGTTCATCTCAAGGGAGATTTACTGAAAAGGTTAAAATCCAAGAAAAGACCACACTGAAAGATCTTGATCTAGCTTACGAATTTCATATGGACAAACTGTTACGGGAAGCCCTCTTCAAGTGAGTGCAATACCTTTTTCTTTATATCTTTTCCATTTTGAAAGATATGCTATACTCTAGCTTTGTATGACATGGCTATGTTTTGTATAAATCTGATTTCTGAAATCGCTTACAGTTTGGTGGAACATCAATCCTAACATGACTAAAACTGCTGTGTTTTGCATTTGAAAATCTCTAATTTTTTGTGGAACCTCCTTGTCTTCCCCCACACTGCAGGCAAATTTACTTAGACTGCTCGTTCTTGGAATCTCTGAACATCATTGACTACAGTCTTTTACTGGGATTACATTTTAGAGCTCCTGGGCAACTTAATGATATCCTTGAGCCTCCGAATGCAATGTCAGATCGAGAGAGAGTTTCTTCTGTAGACGGTAGGTGTTAGTGATTCAAGAGGATATCTTTTGCGCATCATATAAAAGTTGTTGATGGCTTGAGTAATTCAGCCGCGAGCTTCAATTCTGTCAGTATCCTAACAACAAGCTATTAAGCCACTTCATGCCTTTATATTAGAAGATTGCTACAAAACCGAGAAATGAAGCATGGGGTGTGTATAACTTACCGTTTCACATTTTCTTTCAGTCGGTTTGACTCAGGAACTCTCCATTCCTCCTAAACGATTGCTATTGGTAAGCCATGAACCCAGTTCCGTGAATACTGCCCCGGGTCCTCACATCAGAGGAAGCACACTCAGAGCATTTTCAGTTGGAGAGAAGGAAGTTGATCTTATTCTTCCCGGAACTGCAAGGTTGCTCATCTCCTTTCTTGTTTACTTCATTTGACCCGTGCTTATAGCTGAACAATGCCAATGGCTTCTATTGTTTTAGGCTGCGAGTACAATTAGGAGTGAACATGCCAGCTCAAGCTCATCGCAAGCTTATTGAGGACAAGGAAGAGTCGGCGACAATTGAGCTTTTTGAAGTATACGATGTGGTTGTCTACATGGGAATCATAGATATTTTGCAGGAGTATAACACCAAGAAGAAAGTGGAGCAGACTTGCAAGTCTTTGCAGTATGATCCAATGACAATATCTGTTACTGAACCCGCAATATATTCCAAACGATTTGTCAACTTTCTACATAAGGTGTTCCCAGAAGAAAGGTAAGATCAACAAAATCATTTCTCTTCTCTCTATAGATCATTCGGTCTTCTTAATACCTTTATGTACATTGACAAATTTAAAACCTCAGAGTGAAAGTTTTTGTAAGTTTGTTATGATTTAAGTTTGCTGTAAAATCAGTGTGCCTATGGATGATGATTTTATTGCAACATCTATGGAGAATCCATTGTATGATTTTGATGATGTAACATAAACCTGAATAGATGTGTTATACGGTTAAGAGGTTTAGAAACATGACATCACAACCAAATAATCGTAGTTAATATTACAAAACAAGAAGGTATTACAAAAACAAAACAAAAAAAAACAAGAAAAGAAAAGTTTATGCATTAAGCATCCTATTCCTATGCTTTAAATGAAGAAGAAGAATCGCATATCTGAACCAAATAATTTCCAATTTCTTTTTTCATCCATTCATTTGGAGCTTAAGGCAAACGATAATTTTGGGCGTGATTTGTTTTTACCCAAAAGTTTCATCTGTTTGAGACGTTCTTCTTCCTCTTCTGCTTTCTTCCTTCGCATAGCCTCTTCCTTCTGTCGTTGCATCTCCTCGAGCTCCCTATACCGTTCCTCCTCTTTCCTTTGCCTCTCCATTGCTTCTTTTCTCTGAGCTTCTTCCACTTTCTTTAGGTTCTCCTCCGTTATTCTCTCCATCTCTTCCCTCTCCCGTTGCTCTCTTTCCTGCGACAAACACCGCATAACTCCCTGAAAAAGGCTCTTTTCTCAGTAATGTTTCATGATAGGGAGATTTTTAATACCACACCTAATAAGCAATTCAAATGCATTGAAGAACGCCACAAGCAATTAAGCAAAGATTATTCTTTCTACTGTCAGTACTGTGTAACAAGGAATTTGACCAGAGCATCATCAGTTGAGTAACAATGAAGAAATGCTCAACAATCTCCACCTAGAAAACTAAGTATAATACAGCAAATTGAAATGGCAGAATTTGTTTATTTTTCTTTCGGTTACCCAACTCCAGAAATGAAGTCACATGAAAATAGATTATCCGTTGTGAAGCTCGGCAAGAAAAATATTTTGTTAAACAACGCCCATCAACATCTGAAAGCTTTTGGACAAAAGAATAATTCTTTGAATTGAGAAGGGCATTAGGGGTTATTCCTTTTTAAAGAACATTACCTCTTTTTCTTTAGACTCGATAAGAGAAGCCTTCTTCTCCTTCTCAAGTTGAGCTGCGACTTCTTCATTAAGTCTCTTTCGTCCTTCCTCCAACAATTTTAGAATTTCCATTTTGATTTTCTCACACTGTAAGCTTTCGTCAACCTTTTTTCTAATAGCTTCTTCAACCCGTTTCATAGTTTCTTCATCTATTAGCTTCAGTTCTGCTTCCCGCTGTCGCCTGGTAACAAATACAGTGAAACGTTAGAGCACACCCACATCAGATTCAGAACCTTATATATCACCTGGACTTTCCCATTTCTTGATGTCTTCAATCTTGAACACCAAAAGAACCAAGAAATTATCCTAAATCCGAGAAAAATTGTTGAGACCGTTTCCATTTTCACCCCTCCCACCCCAAAGGGTAAATTTCATGATTATATCATCATAACACAAACATATCTTCACTAAGGCATTCTTGCGCTTTTGACATAGATATATCTAACTCAATCACGATCCATGAAAATGACTCAAGGAACTCATTAAATCCAGATAGTACGAGCATCTGGGCCAGAGGATCAAATGTGAACAAGTCGAATTATAGCTTACCTCCCTTAAGCAAGGCCTGGGAGAGAATACCATTAGACCTGTTGCACTTTAAAGACTAATAATCAAGGACGTCCACATTACACTAGAATAGCATCGGAGAGCACAAAGCCTCAATTAAAGTATAGCTTCCATTCCAGTTAAATTTTTGAATTGATTTACCTTTTACGCTCTTCTTCTTCTCTTATGCATTTTTCTCCATTCCTATGTTTAACTGACTCAAGGGTTGTGGCAGATCTTTTTTCAGGGGATGGAGTAGTGCTCCGGCTCTTTTGTCTTTTGTAACGTTTTGGGGTTGGAGACCTTCTCTTAGGAGTAACAGATCGACTCCGATGGTGCCTAGGGGAAATAGAACGTCTTTTTCGTCTGTACAATACCCAAAATAAAGCAGTAAGCAAAAGCTGCAACTGATGAACTACCACACAAAGGAAGACTAGGCATCAGGTAGCCCACGACTTCACATAAAGAAAACAGAAGTATGTACAGTTACCTCATACATTGTTAAGAATTATCAGCTCCAACTTTTATCACACGAAGAAGCTAAAGTGACAAGGGATCAATGAAAGAATATCCAACAGCAATCCATCACCTGCTCATTTTTTCCTCCCGTAGAATGGGAAGAAATTGAGCTTTTAAAAATGGCAAGAGCATGCATCCTCTTCCTAACTTCTCAGCCATATTCTCAACAAACTATTATATTATCTTACTGAAGAAAATAGGGTGGTTTTATCTATTTATTGCTAAAAAATCTCCATTTTAACACATCATAATAACTGCTCAGAAATATGCAAAGACAATCATCAACTGGAGTAAAAATGATTTTAACAAATAATCACACCATCAAGACATATCCCTAGAATACATACCAGGTAAGGAAATCAGTTATGTTAATATCTCTTTACAGACAGGCTACATTGCCTAAAACAACAAAGCTCACGTCATAAAGCATATTTTCTTGTCACAGCTTAATACACTGCTTACAATAGCTAAAAAAAAAGTTAAGATATAATTCCAATAAGAACCATCACTCAGAAAAACGCTTACGACAGAGTCAGCAGCATCCAGAAATTTGAAACTCCCTTTTAGAGAAGGGTAGACAAATAAGCAGGAAACCTTAATAAAATCAATGGAGAAAAATACGATGAATACAACTTGACTGTGTACACTTTTACATTTTCTAGCCAGCAAAATATATAAACATGTTCCACCAAGTTCCAGTTATAGCTAAATAAACGAATAGCGCAGAAATAATAAGGGTACCACCTGCTATATGAATAAGATGAGTATGGAGAACGGCTTCTGTCTTTTCTACTCCACCTGCTATGCCTATGCCTTACAGGAGACCTCGAATGCTTTCTGCGACGTGAAGGCGACCTCGATCTCGACAAATCCCGACGCATCTCTAAATACCGTATAGCTGCAGATTCAGCAACTCAGGTTAATAATTGAAAGAGCCTATCCTTACGATCGAGAAAATAGGAAAAAAACTCGCCGGAAAAATCTTCATTGAAACCATAAACTTGATTTCCCTGGAGAATCAGTTGAAACCGTCTGACTTACCCGAAAAAATCGCGTTGCTGATGTTGTTGGATCGCCTCAGAGGAGACAAAACTCTTCGATATTCGGATACAGCTTACTTTTTAGATGAAGCTAGCTTTGTAAATTGTTTTCCTTTTAGATTGATAAGTCTTTGTTCGTTTAGAACTTGAAAAGAAAAGCCTTTTGGGCTTTAAAATTCGATACGAGATTTTTAACGTGATATCCGAGTTGCATCCTTTTCCGGTTTGATTCGAGACATTTGGGATCTCATAACTATCATCCAAAAAATTACTGCCTAATTAATTTGAATATAATTGAGATAAAAATAATATTTTGAATAAAATCACTCAGGATTGACGGCATGTTTCGATGAAAAGATAAAAGAAAAAGCTATGAGGGAAAAAAGGATGGCTTCTTTTGTGTTAATATTCTATTTAACTATTCTTTGTGTCATAGACTCAACATTGCCGCAAATTTCATATTTTTTTTCGTTGTTGGATTCTCTGCCACAAATATTAGGGTAGCGACATGCGTTTCAAATGTTGTGGTTAAACGCTATAATATTGTTGTTTGTTTTATTAACACATCGTTTGATTGCAGATTGTCGACACATATTTGTTCGTTTGATAATCTCGTGCGGTTGATCGTAAGTTGTTATCGCATTTTTGATTGTTTACACGCAGCAGATCGTGTTTTATGATTATGTTGTTATATTGCAAATCTCGTTTTGCAAACAGACACCGTTTCACCGCATGACGAAGTACCATGAAACCAACAACACTTTTTTTTTTTTTTACTCCGACAAGATCACGTTTCTCTAAACCCGCAAATTTCATGCACATTTCCTCACACCATGCACGACCATCATATATACACATTGATCGTACATTCATAATTGTGCCTAGGTTTAGGAGATAATAATTTCTTATTCAGGTTTATGCAAAACGAATTTAACCGATAAATAATTGTAGAACTTTCGACACCTCCAATCAAACACAGCCATCTTATTTTTTAAAATACGTTCTCATGCAATGTATATACACCTGCACACGAAAGAGGGCTTAAAAGACGTACGTAGAGCAAGCTAAACAACTAAGAGTATGTAGAACTATATATACAAAAAAGGGATGAAGAATCAAAAGATCATAGCCTTTGTCAAAGAATCCAACTACTTAAGGATGAAAAAAGAATCGATCAGTCTCCGATACATTCACATCCTCAGCAGTCAGCACCGTCGTGTTCTTATCTTCCGTCTCTTCTCTCGTAATCCTTCCGTCTTTAAGGCTCACTGCCGTCCACCGTGTTACGTTGACGAGCATTATCTTCCGACGTTGATTACCAAAATTTGCCCGGAGATGAATTCGAACCGGACCGTGACGTGGGTGGATTGGTCAAGTGGTGGGTCCCATCCAGCTAAGTTTGTGAAGAAAGATATTCGGGTCGGGTTTCTGGATCGTATCCGGTTTGGTTCGAACTGTAGCTACGAAGGTGAGGTGACGAATGTCTGTTTTCTTTTCGCGAGGAAGTTTCATGTGAGCACCCTCGAGCCTCTCATGAAAATTGCTCCATATTTGTATGGAATTTAGATTTTATTTATTTCAAATATAATAAACTCATTATCATTATTATTAATTCAGAAATGTACTAACAAAACATAAACAATACAATTTTCTGTTTAGTTTTACACGAATTAAATTATTCAATCTATAATAAGTGAGTAGTTAAGATTTTAATTGGTGACACGGATTGTGACACCACAAAAGGCCATAAAATTAATCAAATGACCCATTAAAAAGGGAAGTCTTTTTAGATAAAGATATGATGAAGGGTAAATTTGAGAATTTAAAAAGTTTTGGATTCTGGCTGTTTCCGAAGCAATCACTCTCTTTCATCAACCAACTGAAAACGCCTCTGGATCTCGCCAGATCCATTTCGAACCAAAAATTCGATTTGCTTGTTGGTCGAGTAGAATCTTAACTTTTCTTTGGTCTGAAAACTTTTTCAATGGCGGCCTTTATCAATCTGGAAGATTCCCCAATGTTTCAGAAACAGGTAAGTTCTGAAGCTGTTGATATTGCCGTCTTGGGGATTTTGATTTCAGGGTTTTGTTGTATAATTTATGGGATTTTATCACTTAATTTCTTGTCTTATGGCTGTTTTTTATTGATTGGATCAGGTTTGTTCCTTGGAGGGGACAGCTGATGAGCTTAAAGATCGTTGTCAGAAGCTATACAAAGGTGTTCAGAAGTTTATGTATGTGTAATGTTCCTTTTTGTTTCACTTTCGTTGTCTGATCTTTCTCTGGATATAAGAATACTATTTGTGACACATTTTCCGAAAGTGTTGGGAGTATTGGTACAATTTTGTCTCTTTTGTACTTAATCAGCAAATGAGAATAACTGTCTGGACATCTTAGGTTATGCATATTCTTAGCCATATGAATTTGATTTTCTTTTGCAATTCTATTTTTCAGCCATCTCAACCTTTTTCCTCAGTTATTCCATGAATTTGATTTTCTTTTGCAATTCTATTTTTCAGCCATCTCAACCTTTTTCCTCAGTTATTCCATGAAAGTTTCCAACATTATTTTGTTGCTAGTCCAGGCATGTTATCGGTACCTGATAGAAATTGCATTACGTTTCCTTTTTAGGGGAGCTTTGGGAGAGGCATCCAAAGGAGAAAGTGCCTTCGCAGATTGTCTAGAAGAATTTGGGGGTGGACATGAAGATCCTATCAGTCTTTCAATAGGAGGTTGTTGATTTACATTCAACTATTTGGTCTTGCTAAGTTGTTGATTTCTGAGTCTATCTACAATAACTCACCACTTCATTCTTTAATTTCACTAGTAATAAGCGACTGATTTATGCAGATACTTCTGGTTGGTTGTTGTTAGGGATAATTTTTTTTTTTTATGTTGGGGATAAGGTTCTCGTGGAACAAACTATTTTCTTGGCTTGTGATATATTTCTTTCTAGCTTAAGACACTATTTTGATTTATGTTTGTGCTAGTCGTCATTGCCTTTCATGAGTTCTACGAATATATGATAATCAGGGGTAGTCTCAAGTCAAATGTCGTAGTTCTGACCTAGTTGATTTTATTCTTGTGAATGATACCAGGCCCCGTTATATCCAAATTCGTAAACACTCTTCGAGAGCTTGCCTCTTATAAGGAGTTTCTTTGCTCACAGGTACGCTCATAGTACCTTGTGAACAATAATAAATGCCAGTAAAGACTAAAAGATGGCTATCATCAATCATCATTGATAGAATATTCTTTTGCTTGCTAACTTAAACAAAGCTTTGGTTAGCATAGTGGTCTTTGTTGATTCTGATCCCGTCTTGATTATTTTGTGGAACAATCTGTTTGAATTACTAAGCAATTTTGTGGAAAAAGGAGCAAGAAAAAAGAATGTATGAGTTTAAAACGCCAGATATGCAGTGTATTTTAGTGAAATCGCCTTGGCAAAGTCTCACTTTTATAACAGTATTGTATGGGGAAAAAATTATAGGTGGAGCATGTGTTACTTGAGAGGTTGACGAACTTTATTAATGTTGATCTACAAGAAGCTAAGGTATTCTTTCTCTTCTAAAGTTGATCATTGATCAAGTTATTTTTTTCCCAGTGTACTGAGTGCCGAATTTTATAGACTCGACTTTAATCAATAAACTGGAAACTTATGTTTTTTTGGCTTTTTGAATTATAAACTATCAAAATTTTGTACTCTTTACTGTTGTGAAAATTCTAAAGTCATTTGGTTATGAATTTTAAAAGGATATGGCTTTCTAGGTCATTGCAATTAGGCAAATTATTCAAAACTATCTTGTAGGAACTTTGAAGGAGTAATAGTTCTTTCCATCTTAGCATGTCCGGCTTTAGTAACAAAAGAACCTTATGGGACGTCATACTCCAACCACATAAATGTAGCTAATGAATTGTCTCTTGAAAGCTCTGCTATCTAGTTTGGTTAAAGGTGTTGCCTGTTCTGATTTCCACATTTAAAAAACTGGCCATATTCAATAGAAAATATTTATTAAGTCCTACCAGGATTGTATGATCCAAAACTCATGCTGTCATTCTCCATTCATCAACTATGCTGTGTCTACCTTTGCAGGAATCTCGCCATCGATATGATAAAGCTGCTCATTTGTATGATCAGGTACTTGGTTATAGAGTCTATTGACTCCTGCATTTCTTGTGCATGCAGTTGTGCACCCGTTTTCTTTTCCTAATAAAAATATGCTTTATAGGCTGGTGTTGCCACCTCAAGAACTTGTTTGTTCCTGTTGGGATTGTAACATGTAGCTAAATACCCTATTTTGATATCAGAATTGTAGGCGCATATAAAAAGGGTTTGTTATAGGAAAGGTGCTGTGAATAAAAAGTTTATATAAGGAAACTGATACCTCTCATGATTAAGTGCTGTTTTCTTAGAAAGTAATATTAATTATGATAATGATATTGGAATCCAGTACTTCTCTTAAATTTCTACTTAATTTACTGAAAGCTCTCAAGTCTGTGAGATTCACGAGCATTGTGGTGTTAGGCATATCATTGGTAAACTTAAACTTGTGCATGATACTCTTCTGAAGTTTTGTAATGAGTTTTCTTATCTATTTGTAGTCACGCGAAAAATTTGTGTCTTTAAAGAAGAATACAAGAGGACATATTGTTGCAGAGTTGGAAGAGGTAGAGTATGCAAATCTTTTTGTTTGCTTTCTCGCTTGGCTACTAAGGAAAATTGATACAAAATTACACATGTAGAATATGCCCCTATGTGCGTATAAGTATACACATGTTCCTAGACTGCACAGGTTCAATCCCTGTCCGTGTGTTCTATAGGTGTATGTGTACGTGATGCACATGTGTAAGAAGAAACTACATGTGTATGTGCACGCTATGTGTCTCACCCGTTTTATAAGTATAGGAATGTGTACTCACTTATATTCTTGGAAAATGTCCAGGAAGTAGATGTTCTTTCTTAATATTATTTGGCCTGCTCTGTGTATTTTTCCCAGCATGGTAACTTACTTGTGTTGTCATATGTGAATGACAGGATCTGGAGAACTCAAAGTCAACATTTGAGAAGAGCCGTTTCAATCTAGTATGCTGATTCTACTTGGTATTGACTTTCAATATTTCTACATTTAAGTAATTTTTTTCTTTGGTTGAAGAATGCAGGTAAATTCATTGATGACTATAGAAGCTAAAAAGAAGTATGAGTTTTTGGAATCTATAAGTGCAATTATGGATGCCAATCTGAGATATTTTAAACTTGTAAGTGTCTCTAAATTTACATTTTGAATCCTTGCCATGTAAGACCAACTAAGTTTGACATTCGTGCCATGTTTTGATCCTTACTTTGGCCTCTTTCTGTTTCAGGGTTATGATTTGTTGAGTCAACTGGAACCATTTATCCATCAGGTACAGACGTGTAGTCACCCTGATGTCTCAATAGTGTAGATGGGCAGAATATATCAGAGGCAATTTATAATTTGCAATTGGGTGCTGTTATTCGGTTAGAGGACCTAAGGTCTTGAAAGAACTTTTAAAGCTTTGGAAGCCAAATGTCATTGACTCATTGTCATCCATTCGAGTTTATACTTTTAACTATCGTTAAGACCTGAAATACAACTTTTTGTTAGATATTTAATCAAAGAAAGTATTGCAATCTGTAAATCTGAAAAACTTGGTTGATTTGGTTTCCCAATTCAAGTCTTAATTTGTTTTTCTCTAGTAAATATCTAATGTTGGATAGCAAAAGTTTTCTGATTTCTAATTGAGCCCGCTGATGCTGACTTGTGTTTTTTTCTTCTTACAGGTATTAACATATGCTCAACAATCAAAAGAACAGTCTAAGATTGAACAAGATCGGCTCGCAAAGCGCATTCAAGAATTCCGGACCCAGTCTGAATTAGACAGCCAACAGCTAGCCGCTAAGGCAGAGCCCTCTGTTGTAAAGGGAAACCATGTTGTTGGAATTATTCCTTACAAAAATACCGAAAAAAGTTTGACAGCAGACAAGGAAGTAAGCGTTTCTCATTTCACTTGCAAGCCTCTGTGTCTTTGTGTGTGCTTTGGGCTTATGAAAATGGTGTTTTGTGGTGATTTATTGGTTAAGAAAGTTCTAAATATCTTTCAGCTCTCCACAGGGAAATGGGTAAAGGTAGAAAATGAAAATTTAGAAGATGTACCACTCCTTATACTGGAATTAGATGCTTAAATTTTTCTTGTTATACTGGTTTTTACTTTCTGCAACATAATTGTATTAAGCCACTCATTGTTCGTCTGTTAATACATTTTAGATTCTGCCAATATCTTTGTAGCCCTTGCAAAAATTATTGCTACATAATGGCTTGTGAGCCAGTTCAATTCCGCATCAGATATAGACTTGTTTTGTGACCATTTTACACTCTTCCAGTACAGGCTGAATTTTTTCTTATCTTACAAAGTTCTTTTTTGTACCCATGCAGGTAATCAAACAGGGGTATTTATTAAAGCGGTCGTCAAGTTTGAGAACTGATTGGAAAAGGAAGTTTTTTGTTCTTGACAGCCATGGCTCTATGTACTATTACAGAAATAATGGTAATAAATCAATGGTACGTGTCCAAACCTCATTTCCATGAGAGACGTCCATAAGATCTTTTGAATTTGGTTATACTCTACAGGCCAATTCTTAAAATTCTTGAATCTAATTGATTGTTTCATGAATCTTTTTTTT
The DNA here is from genome assembly GCA_018901935.1 of Pugionium cornutum. Lineage (NCBI taxonomy): Eukaryota > Viridiplantae > Streptophyta > Magnoliopsida > Brassicales > Brassicaceae > Pugionium > Pugionium cornutum. The sequence continues at coordinate 2,606,926 of CM032155.1, read as the reverse complement.
CTCCTGACCCGTAGGAACTTCCACATGCTTTTGTTTATATGTATAGATTCTGGAACTAGCCATACCATCTGTTTAACAGTTTACAAGTCCTTACTATATATTTTTTTTGCTTATAGTTTCTGTTTGATTTTAACGGTTAACTTTTTCTCCAATTTGTATCTCAGGGATCTCAGCATCAGTTTAGTGGTTCATCTGACCATAATACTGGCGTCTTTGGTCGATTTCGTTCAAGACACAATCGATCAGCTTCACTAAGTGAGGGCAGCTTAGGCTATAATACTATTGATCTCCGCACTTCTTTGATAAAACTAGACGCAGAGGACATGGATCTTCGGCTCTGTTTTAGAATTATTTCTCCTCAAAAAACTTACACGCTCCAGGTACCCGGTTTACTCATTATAGGATTAGGTTGCAAGTCACGGTGCTTGCATAGTAGTACTGAATTTGTTTTGTCGGTTGGTCCAAATTCATTTTGAAAAAAAGAGCTATGCTCTTCGGATATTCTTTCAAGGTGTACATTAGGTTCCAGTCCTTCCTGCAGACAACCTGCATGGAACCTCGTAACACAAGTATATTTGATTGATTGCAAATTTTTAGGCATTTTGTTTTTGTTTGCTGTTTCATTTTCCCTTAAAATGGGTTGGCTTTAGTGGTTGCAGTGATAGGATCTAGTTAGTTTGATTCAGTCACAGATCTAGTATCTGAATCCTGGTTCATTCTTCCTCTGATCCAAGTACTTCAAAATGCTAATAGAGTTCATTCCATACCTTAACAGGCTGAAAATGAAGCAGATAGGATGGATTGGGTAAATAAGATCACAACAGCTATAAGGACGCTTCTCAATTCTCATTTTCTACAACAGGTTGACAAAAGTCTCAGGCTTCTCTTTTACTTACAAATTGAATTGATAGTGAAGCTTTCCTGCTAATACAGATTATTTCTGCAGTCACCAGCGAGATACTTGGATAAAGACTACACTAGTTCTACTCCTGCTAATGATGTTGTCTCCCGGGATCAAATTCAGCATAATGATGCAAGAAATGTTGGGGATGATGTCTCTATAATACTCAGAGGAATTCCAGGCAATAATGCATGTGCAGAGTGCAATGCTCCTGAGCCCGATTGGGCGTCGTTAAATCTTGGAGTTTTGTTGTGTATCCAATGCTCTGGTGTTCACAGGAATCTTGGGGTTCATATCTCCAAGGTATGAAGTATGAGCTATCCTTGGAACAATTTATGAGCATCATTCCTTCGGATTTCGTTGTATGAGCAAGTTCTTTTATACCAACTCAGTTGATTCTATCTCGTTATCATCCAGAATCGTAGAACTTGATGTGGTATCTTTATTCTTCTTAGAAAAAAATTATCCACCAGGGTTTAAATTTCTTGCAAAAGCCAACATCATTGTATTTATAGCTTTTGGAGATTTTTCTCTAAGGGCTCCTCAGTGCTAGATCTATTAGCTGATGTCAGAGATTTTACAACCAACAATCTGCAGGTGAGGTCCCTCACATTAGATGTGAAAGTGTGGGAGCCAACGATCTTAGACTTATTTCGAAATTTGGGCAATGTATACTGTAATTCACTGTGGGAGGGACTACTTCACCGTGGCAATGACTGGTATGATTTCTAAGGAATATATAGTTTGTTTTGTATTCTAAGTATAGACCAATTACCAAACACTGTATCTTGCAACAGTCTCTTGTTTCATAAATCATGCATGTAGCTGATGAGTACATCATGATAAACAGTGTTGGTTTTTTGCAGTGAAGACGGATCAACATTGTCACGTGCTTCAATTTCAAAACCATGTCCAGAAGATTCCTATAGTGTGAAGGAGAAATACATTCTTGGAAAGGTATGGCTTTAGTTCTTACATTCATTGTAATGTCCAGGTCATGAAATCTATGTTGATGGGGATGATTTGTCGATGTCAATTACTGAATTAAATTTTTGAAAAGGCAAAGATGCAAAAAAAAGAAACTAAACCTGTTTGATGTTTTATACTCGGGCCAGTACCTGGAGAAAGCATTAGTCATCAAAGGTGAAAGCGAAGCAAATCCGTCTGCTGCGAGTAGAGTATGGGAAGCTGTTCAAAGCAGAAACATACGAGAAATCTATCGTCTCATTGTAACTACTGGGGATGTAAATATCATCAATACCAAGTTCGATGATATAACTGATGTCGATGAATATCACCATGCTGATGCAGCAGAGGGAGCAGTCAAGAAAAGACATGACCCAACTGCCTGTCAGAGAATCAAAGACTCCAACAAACCTGGAAACTGTCTTCAAGGCTGTTCATTGCTTCATGTGGCTTGTCACATTGGTGACTCCGTCTTGCTTGAACTGTTGTTGCAGTTTGGTGCTGACCTAAACATGAGAGATTATCACGGAAGGACTCCATTACACCATTGCATATCATCAGGGAACCACAAGTTTGCAAAGATTCTACTGCGAAGGTACATTTTAACATTTCAAGAACGCTCTCTTCCTTGATTTACATAATAATTTTGGATCGAACAAATCTACAATCTCCTAGTTCCGCATCCCATTCCATTGCTCTGTTTCTTTGGTAGCTTGGCCCCATCTATTGCATTTTTCTCGAATTAGTCTCTGGATAAGGAAACAAAACGGCTGCGTTCATATTTCTTGAATTGTCTGTGTAAACACAGAGGAGCACGTCCCTCGATAGAGGATGATGGAGGACTAAGCGTGCTGGAAAGAGCAATGGAAATGGGAGCCATATCCGATGAAGAACTCTTTCTTCTCTTAGCCGAGTGCGCTTAAATCAACATTGCACAGGTTCATCAGAATCGCCTTTCGAGAACACCAAAATGCAAAACCATGAGATGGTTAGGTGGTGATACAAGCCTCTAGATTCTGCTAAGCCATGGTCACGCAACGTTTTGAGCCGTTGCCGATGTATAAGGACACGATTTAGTGACCTATATATAGTTTAATGTCATTTTTGCTTTTGCATTTCGGTTTACATGTGAAGAACAATTTCAATAAATCTCATTTTTAACTAAATTATTTTCTTAGTTTTTCATAAAACATTTTTCATTTTGCTTACTTTTGATTGTAAATGCAAACGAATAGTTTTTATTTGGCTTACTTTTGATGATTAAGTTTACCAGAACTCCACAAATAAACTCTGTTTATGAATGTATATATATACCTCTTCAACGTTTTGTGTTCTTGTTGATGTTATAATTTAAAGCCACTAGTTGTTGATTGTAATCACCCATTTTTTAACGTTCGAAGATAAATGTAAATGCACACACATAGACAAAAATACAAATCAAAAGGTTTTGGTAAATCTTGAGTCTCCAAAATAATTAAACCGGAAGAGAGCTGAAAAGTAATTTTGTTTTAACCCGAGTGTGAATTGAGAATCGGATAGAAACCAAGCCATGGGTATTTACTCGGTTTATGTTAATTTCTAAACCGAACCGAAATTGAGTTCACTGATTCGCAGGGCAGCCACCGCTTACTCCGCAAAGCCAAATTGAAGAAAACCAAGCCCTTTCGTAAACCTCTTCGGTCTTCGTCGACGTAGAGACGTTTCTCTCTCTCCGTCACCGATAAGTTAGTAACCCCCTCAGTCTTCTTTCTCTTTTCGATCCTGTGTTGAATCTCTGTAATTGTTTCATTCTTTGTCCTCTTGATCATATCTATTCTTTTGAGTTATAATATTCGGAGTTTCTGGATGTTTGCCTGCAAATCCCATGATTCATCGTAAGTTTAGGACTCTTGTAATGAGAATTCAGGAGTTGGGGGCTCTTTAGATTCTGCGTGATCATCCAAAGAAGAATTTTTTTGTTTGTTTATTCTTCTGCCCTATTTTTCGATTTTAGATTGAAAGGGGAGCTATGGTTTCTGTCTTTGCTTTGACGTTTTTTCCTGTCCATGATTGGTTTTGGACTATTCCTAATAGCTAAGCTTTCTTCTTTTCTGAGGCTTAACTTCAATTTATTGTTTTGATTTGATGCTTGATAATGGTAAACATATGCAGTTGTTATTGTGTCTTGAAGGATTTCATTATGTCATGTTACATCATTCTTTAGTTCTTCGTGTATTTGGAAAGATTTGCAGTTGTTCATGGGTTGAGTGTTCAAGTAGAGTCATCTTCACAGTAGATCCTCGAGGCTCTGTGCTTAACCATCACAATATCCTGAAAACACACTTGTTAGAAAACATGCTCTAATGTATTGGTTGCCTTTTGCATAGGAACAGTTGAAATGGCCAAGTCTTGTAAGGGTCTTGCTGAAGAGCTTGTGAAATGTCTCAGTGAATCGATGTGCGTCAAGGTAATATAAAATCTGTCTGAACATATGGCCAGACTGATTTTATTTTGTGTATACACCACCTGATAACTAATTACCAGTTCGCTCATTTTTATATCTAATTTTGGTGTAGAGCGAGAAACGGTCAATTAGGGACTGCGCAGGTGAAAAAAGTCCATGTATACCAAGTGAGTGTGTTGGCCTAAGGGAAACCTACTTCAATTGTAAAAGAGGACAGGTTTGTTTTGCTTTCACTACTTAAAAGAGCCTCATTTTGATAGTGTAATTTTGGAACCATGCATGGTTACCCCATAGAATTACTACTAGCCTTTGAACCAGAAAAAATAGACTTATTCTTCTACTGAATAACAATTCCAGTTCTAGTATGAAGTAAAAGAATAATTGTGAAGCATAGAATATTGATTCTTGAAATAATTTTGGAATAGATTAGAGTGTCTTGGAATAATTGGACGTCGCATTGTGTTCTCTGCAGGTAGACATGAGAGCCAGGATTCGAGGAAACAAAGGCTACTAATTAGAAAAGACATATATCGGAACACTGAGCACATGCTTTTTTCAATATCACATTTTCATTTTGTGATTTTTGTGTTCTTTTTATTGATTCCTTCGATTTCTAATAGTTGCAGCAAAATATAGAGGGGACAATGCAGGGTCTTACCAGCTTATTTACTTGCCATGTCAAATATCAAGTTAGGCTTGTTCCTATACACACCTTGATTTCTTTGTCTTTTTAAAGCTGTATTACACGGGACTGAATACGAATATACGATCGAAGGTCATTGTGTAGCTTTAAAGAAAGAGGAAGAACACAAAATTGTTTCTTGCTTCCCATTAATGGCAACATCTCAAATTTTACCAATTCAACCGATCTTATGCAAGTCCTACAAGGTGGATGACTCACAATGGTGTTACAAAAGGAAAAATTAGCTTTACACTATGAACCCTACTTCAAGAATCACACGACTCATTCTAGGAAAGCAATGGAGAAGGCCCGGACATTTGTTTCTAAATGCTCATTTGATCTTCCCTTGCCAAGCTCTGAACGGTATCCGACCATCTGCCAGGCGAATGTTCACTACTGTTTGATGAGAACGGTGCTTCGGCCCTTGCATCCCTCACCATCTTCAATACCTGTCTCATCACAGGTCGGTTTTCGGGTTGAATGGTCACGCAGAGCGTTGCAATACTTAAAAGTGCCTGAAGTTTATCCTCTGATACTTCATTGCCTGAGGATGTCGGTTCCTCACCTGATTCAGTCTCTTCCTCTCTCACTGCATGCACCCATCTTGATATATCTGACTCGTATTCTTGAACAAGGTCCTGGAATGGTGTTCTACCTGTTAGAAGCTCAAGAAGAAGGACCCCAAAGCTATAGACATCAGCGGGCTGTGTAGGAGCTTTCTGTGGATCTCTGCATTCTGGAGCTTTGTACAAGAGAGAGACTGCGCTTGTTTCTTCAACTGAGTCAGTGTCATGGAGAGTGCTGAGGCCGTAGTCTGTGAGGCAAGACTCGAAATCAGGACCTAACAAGACATTAGACGATTTCAAGTTCCCATGAGTTAGGCCAGGATTCTGATGGATGTACAACAGAGCTGACCCCAAGTCCTCAGCTATTTTCAAGCATGAGGTCCAATGAAGAGGCTTCCCACGTCCAGAAGCCCTAGTTCCTACAATCAAGAGATGCACAAACAAATTGAAAGTTTACTAACGTATCCAAGTGTATACTTAAGTCCTCAAGTTTTTGAACAAAAAGTTTCTACAATGATGTAAAACGAGGAACCGAGAGAGAAGCTAACTATGATGAATGTTGAACAATTAGAATCATACCGTGGATAAGAGTAAAGAGACTGCCATTGGGGAAGTAATCATAGACGAGCAAGCGTTCTTCTTTGGCTTGGAAATAAGCTCTGAGAGGCACGAGGTTTGGGTGTCTGAGCTGTCCAAGGATCTCAACATGTCTCTTGAATACCTCCATGCGAGGATACCTCACGTTCTTGAGCCTCTTCACTGTGACGATGAACCCAGACTCCATCACAGCCTTGTATGTGCTCCCCAACGTTCCCCTTCCCAGCGTCTCTGCCGCAGCTTTAAGCAATTCTTCAATGGTGTATCTCACTGTCTCGCCTGAATCGTTGGTTCCCAGGAAAACGAGAGTTCCCACTCCTTCATCGCCTCTTTCCCATGAAATGCATTTTTCTTTCCTCTCAATATCTGTCTCTGTCTCCGCAGATGTTGCTTTTTCTGCTTCCGCTATTCCTTTGCCTTTTCTTCTATCTTCCATAGGTGGTTTGCTCCGCCACTTCCGTCGCCAGCAGACGATCATAAGCGTCAGCAAGAGGAAGATTAGGATTCCGCCGGCGACACTCCCGACGATAATTCCTATTAACTTCGCTTTGTTCTTCTTCGACTTACGTATAAGTGTTGATAAAAGTGTTGGCCTCGCCGACGGCGCAGGTGAAATTTTGCATGGGCTTCTGATCTGATCGCCGCAAAGAGCAACGTTTCCAATAAACGAGGACTCGTCGAACTGCTTCAGAGCTCGTGTCGGTGGGATTTGGCCGGAGAGCTGATTGTTGGAGACATTGAAGTATTTCAGACTTGTCTGGTTGAGAGGAGGAATGGAGCCGGTGAAGAGATTGTCCTCAACACTGAGCGTGTAGAGGCGAGAGAGGCGGAGCAGCGAGCTAGGGATCAAGCCGGAAAATCGGTTTCCAGCGAGTACGATGGTTTTCAATCGGTGCAAAGACGTAAGAGACTCGGGGAACTCGCCGGAGAATTTGTTGTTGTTGAGAAAAACGGATTTGAGGTTGACCAAGCCGGAGAGATCAGGGATTGAGCCGGAAAGAGAGTTGGCCTTGAAACTAAGAACCCTAAGTTGGTCCAATTGGTTCAAGCTCTTATGGTCGAGTGAGCCACTGAGATTCAAATATTCGAGAACAAGCTTCGAGACTCTCCCATTCATACATTCTCTGACGCCTTCCCAGTTGCAGAGATCTGTTCCTCGCCATGATATCAAGTCGGATGGATCGATTGAGGATTTCAAGCTCAGTAGAGCTTCAACGTCGCTGGATCTCGCCGGCGGAACCAAACAGAAGGATAGTGTAGAAGCAAAGACTACGAACAACGTCACCGAAGAAAAAGAGAGCATTTTCGCTGTATAACAGACTTATAACAGCGAATCAATCAAATCAAAGAGCGACTTTTCCAACTCACGAGATAATTAGAAATGATGGATACGGTTCGAAACGATTTTCCATAAAAAAGCTTCCCATGAATCTCTAATCCATCATCATGCAGTATAAGTCACATTCCAGATCTACGTCATTTGCTAAAGCATCTCGGAGCTTTAAGAAGGTGGAAGCAAGAGAAAAGTGGGAGCTCAATTAATGGCGGAAGGAAATCGTCTGGTTTTGAGCATGAGAAGGAGAAAGAGAATGAGCATTAATGAACAAGTGATAATTTCCCGGCATTTTCTCCAACTTCTTGGTCGAGGAAGATGTCACGTGAAGCCATTTTTTTTTCCTTCAACCTTTTTTTTTCTATCACACTGTGCCTTCTGCACACACTAAAGCATCAATAATGGCTTTATGAAGAAGAGACGAAGGGAGAAAAAGAAACAGAACACAAAAAATCATTCACGTTTTTTGTCTTCATTGTGATCGTTGTTATTACTTTCCCAAGATTCAGACAGATGGATTTGGGGCCAAGGAGTTACTGCTTGTATAAGAATAATGCTTGGATATTGAAGTATTGGTATTGACTAGAATATATGAGTTGCTTAGTTTTGTCGTGATGAAAATGAAATAAAGAAAAATGTGAATTCAGTTCACGTTAAGGGTGGGCAAAAATTAACCAATGGGTACAGTTGAAGACCAAGAGACTCTGGTCATTTAATGGACACCAAATCAACCTTGTTTACTTCATTTGCCTTCAATTCGGTCATGAGGTTTCAATTTTCGAGTAATTACAGACAATTATGTATATATGTTGTATTATAGACTTCGAATTTGCTACTTATAAGTAAAAAAAAACTTTGAATTGGTCATATTTTTCAATCAATCCCTTAAAAACCGGTGGAATTTGGAGGGAAATTCAAGGGTTTTGGGGATTCCTTTTGATCTAGTGACTATCGGTTAAACGTGTTGACCATTGGTTAGCAATGGCCCATGATATTTAATGTTCAAAGCTTCTTGGGGAATATTATGGTCTTGGGCTTTTACAAGCTAACATAATATAGGTCCATGGGCTAGATCCATTCTTTCTTAATGTTTTCGATTTAAGGTCATTCAGCAAAGTATCTCAATTTTGAGGGCTATTTTGCAAATTTTAGCTTTCTTACCGAAACGTATTTTGGCTTCTTTACACCCAAAAGAAATAAAAACTGTGGATCCACGAGAGAAAGCCCTATCAAATAAAGGCTCTTTGTCTTTGCTCATCTCCGCCTCCGTCTGAAAAAATACAGCATTGTTAGGGTTTCACGCCGGAGAATTGTATTCCTTGACCCGAGGAGCTTCATCATCACCCAATAATATTTCAATGGCAACCGGTCAGTACAGTTTTTCGTGCACATACAATGTCCACTTGCTCTGTTTTTTGCATCTGTGTTGACGATTTATGTCTATCTCGTGCTGAGTTTTTTTCTTGTGGGTTGTTTCTGCAGTGGCTAAGTCGTTTTTGCAGGCGATATCGAGGGATGAGGCGGTGGCACCTCCGCTTAGAGTTGTTCAGATCGAAGGACTGGTACCGTCCTCATACCCTTGTCTGATTTTACTGAGTTTAGAGTTCATCCTCGTTTAGTGCTGACATCAGATATTGCTACGATGTGATTGGTTAGTCTTTTTATGTCTGCAGAAATCTGTATAACTAGTTTTGTATGTCTATGTGATAGGCTGTGCTAAAGATAATCAAACACTGCAAAGAGTTTGCACCAACCCTTGTGACAGGGCAGCTTCTTGGACTTGATGTTGGCAGTGTCCTTGAAGTTACCAATTGCTTTCCTTTCCCAGTAAGTTGAAAAATTCACACATTGTAGGACATTTAGAGCTCATCTCTGACTGGTGAACCTGTGATTTACTGTCCAATCTGTTTCTTTAACAATCACAGGTAAGGGATGACGATGAAGAACTTGAAGCTGATGGTGCCAATTATCAGCTTGAGATGATGAGATGTCTAAGGGAGGTTAATGTGGACAACAACACTGTAGGGTGGTAGGTTTGAATGTCCTCAGCCTGATTTTAAAATTTGTTAAAAAATTTCCGTTGTTGCATTAACATCTACTGAAACTTATTTCAGGTATCAGTCTACAGTTCTTGGCTCCTATCAGACTGTAGAACTGATTGAGACCTTCATGAATTACCAGGTACTTTTCCAGAATCCGGCCGACCATGTGTTTATGACATTCCACATCTTGGTTTTTGTCTATTCATATGTTATGCTCTTCATTCTGCTAGTTCTATTTTTTACAATAAAAATGCTTTAGTTTTCATTCGTTTCTTTCAGAATTCAGAGTTGTGGATTTCTATGTATTGCATGGTTACTACTTACTATTGTGTATGATAGCTATATAGGCATCTCTTCTGGTGTAAAAGTTGGCTGTAAACTGAACCTTGAAAATGTTTAGACTTTGTCTGCAAATATGTTACAAATCCCCTGAAAAAGAAATATCTGAAGTTTGAGAAACTATTCTTCTGCATCTACAGGAGAATATCAAGAGGTGCGTGTGCATCATATATGATCCCTCTAAAGCTGACCTAGGCGCCTTAGCTTTGAAGGCTTTGAAGCTTTCAGATTCCTTTATGGAGTTGTACCGAGGCGGAAACTTTACAGGCGAGAAGTACGTATCCTGACTTATTAAAATCTAGGTTTATGAGCCACATAGGATAGTTGTAATATTCTAATCACTCTCTTTTTCAGGCTGAGAGAGAAAAATTTCTCCTGGATGGATATCTTTGAGGAAATACCTGTAAGTCTCTAGAGCTTTGCTATATTCTATGTGGAAGTCTTACCAGCTAATCTTTATTAGTAACTATGTTGGAACTATTACCTAATTATTATATGGTCTTCTGACAAAAGGTTTTGGTTTTAATGTGTGTTACTTTCTTTTGACAGATCAAGGTTTCAAACTCTGCACTTGTCAGTGCCTTTATGACCGAACTTGAGACTGATACACCTGTCTCACAGGTACAAAATTAGCATCTGAGTATGGATTTGCGTGCTGTCAATGTTCCAGATTGTGACTCTTAATTCTTCTATATTTTCTCTTTGTAGGGTGACTATGATCGTCTGCACTCATCAACCACTCCTTTCCTTGAGAACAACATGGAATTTTTGATTAAATGCATGGATGATCTGTCCGTGGAACAGCAAAAGGTGTGGCTTATTCTGCACACATGTTCAGTTCTCATCAGTAGGAGTCAGAACTTTTTTTAATACGATATCGTAATTTATTTTTTCAGTTCCAATACTACTACCGAAACCTGTCTCGTCAGCAAGCGCAACAACAAGCCTGGCTCCAGAAGAGAAGGTAAGCCTGCTATAGATTTTTCTCCTTTTGGTTCTGGTTCAATTTGTTTCACGCCCTCATAAATATTTATCTTGGAAGGTGATACAAATTCAGTGACATGGGTCTATGGCAACATCCTATAACATTTGTCTTGAGCCGTTCGCTTCTTATTGATTCTCCAACTAACTAAAAGGTTTGGTTTATAGGACGGAGAACATGGCTCGGAAAGCAGCCGGAGAAGAGCCTTTACCCGAGGAGGATCTTTCAAACCCAATCTTTAAGCCGATTCCTGAGCCATCAAGGCTAGAGAGCTTCCTCATCACAAACCAAGTCTCAAACTTTTGTGGCCAAATCAATGGGTACGACCTCGTTGTTTAACTCTTTATAACTGTTTTTAGGATCTCGAGCTTCAAAAGAGACGTAAAATGACTCCATCTGTTGTTATGCAGAGTGGCTGGCCAGAACTTCAGCAGGCTTTACCTTACCAAGGCATTGCACGATAACTGATTGCAAGAATACCGCAAAGTTTGTTCTTTTGTTCTTGAGTCGAGAACGTGAGATATTTGGTGGTAGAAGTGATCCTATATTTCTTTTTCTTGCAAGTTTTCATTTTTTTTGGTTGTGAAATAACAAACTATCTAAAAACTGATCTTTTTTATCGTTGAATTTATATCTTGGTATTTATATATCTTACTTGTTACTATTATAGTTTTCACCAAATGAATATATAGATTGACCAAGAATTGGATATATTATACATATGTTGACCAAGAAATTGATATGTTTACAAAAACCACCAAATTACTACTAAACAAACAGAAAAAAGTATACACAAAAGAATCCAATTGTTTGCTATATTGATTAAAATAAATTGTAGCAATTACTGACAAAAAGAAAAACATCATGGCTGTAAATATTTAAAATCTTTATATTTTAGTTTTAAACTATTAACTGAAAACAAATAGTAAAGAAAACAAATAATCAAGAAATTGCTGGAAGAATTCGTCCGATTCTCTCTAATGACCTATGATTTCTCAAATTATCATAATTGTGTGTTTTGCAAGACATGACATTCCATGACTTTAGTACATAAACTGTTGCTGGAAGAAAACAACTAATCAAAAAGAATACCCATAATTTGTCGGGAATATGAATCATAAACTAAAGCGTTTATCTGTTGAAGAAAACTCTCAACTATTTAATTTGTAAAAATAAAAATAGAGCTCAGTGTAAAATGCTAAATTATAAATAAAAGGCATATGAACAACAAACTCTACTTCTGCAAAACTAAGAACGAAAGAAAAGAACCCACCAAAGTACTACTAAACAAACACACACACCCCTCTCTCTCTCTCTCGCCCATTGGAGTTCTCAATTTGCTGCCACTCTCTGATCTTCTTCGCGCATCGCATCTTTCTGCTACTCTCCGGAGCATTCGGGGGTGTTCTCGACGTGATTAAAGGTTCTCTCTTGTCGGTTACATCTCTAACTACGACATCACCTCTGCAGATCAGGGCTTTTATTGAGGACATCTGCAGCTTCCGGAGAGCTCCATCTTCTCTGTTGATGCCAAATCGAAGGTGAGTTGCTTATTTTAGCTCTCTCAGTTGTTTTTTTGCAGTGTTTAATAATAGCTCTTTATTCGTTTTTTTTTTGTTTTTTGCTTTCTGCGGAATTCTAAATTACTAAAACCCTAAATTCGTTTGGAGCATCCTCGCAGCTCGATTCAGTTTCACTAAAGAGCTCTACAAGGATGATTCCAATGGATTGTCACGGCGTGCCTACTACTAGCACCACCGGTCTTGTATTTCCGACGAAATACGGTACGGATGCGATAAACGCTTCCTCCGGGTTTCACCCGACTATGGACTCTTCGGCTTCGGTGGCTGGAGTCAAACCTGAAGCTGCTTTGGTTATGGATTGGTCGCATGAGGAACAGTATGTATTGGAGAACGGCCTTGCAAAGTAGGTATTTTTCTTTTGCGCTACGGTAATTTTCAATGTGAAATTGCAAAAAGTGTGTTGTCAATTCGTAGCTATTCATACTATGATAAATTTTAAAAACAAAACTAAAGTCGAAATCGGGAATTGTTTCTTTTTGAAAAGTAGTGGGCACATTATATTCTCCTCCATGGTGGACTATTAAAGTATGTTCCTTTGAATAAAAAGAATGGCCTTTGTTTTTCATATGAAATGTAAAATACCGCGTATTTTCATCTACTACTGGGACTCACATCGAATACATAGATTTTCTAGGAAAACTAGCTGAAATTGTTCCAGGTTACTTCGGGTTTCTGGAGTCTGTAGGTTGTTTTCTATTCTTTTGTATGCATGACAGCTTTATTTCCCCTTTGTAGATTAAAAGATGAGCCGAGAATTTCAAAGTATGTAAAGATCGCTGCAACTCTACCAGATAAAACTGTAAGGGATGTAGCATTGAGGTGTAGATGGATGACGGTAAGTTCGTAGTGTTGTCATGGTTTCGGTTGAGCTTTTTTAATCTGTGTTCATGCTTCCTGTTGTTAATGTGCTTTTGCTTATATGAGAAGAAATTACCACTCTAGATTTCTCCCAAGGATTAGTTTCTCCTCGGCAAAAAGTGCTTGGGCCACTAGAAAAAACTAATGGAGAGATAGTTAGAGAGTGATGAGTGTCATTCGGTCTAAGCACTGCCCGTGCGCGATTAGGAAGATTGCTGCAATCTGAGCCGTTATTGTAGGATTCTAAGCTTCTATCGCTGTTAAAGCATGTGCTAAGTATGAGGGAATCAACATGATGATGTAATTTGCGTGTATGCTTTGTCATAAAGATAAAGTCCTACAAAAAAAAGCTATAGGTTTTATTGATGAAAAGTCACCCTACTATGTCTTAAAAATTGTCTAAACACTGATAAAGGATGAGCAAAAGGAGAAAATGACAAGTATTGCTGACGCCAAATCAATCTTTATATTAGCTTTGGAGTCCATGATTGTGGAGGGAATTGTTGGAAAAGGAAATAAGCGTAAAGCTTTTCTTTTTGATTATTTCTGTAGTTATCCTGAAATAGATATTGCTTTTATGGGTGATGGCAGAGATCCATACACTTTTTGGAGTTTAAGAAATTTATGTTGGCATGCTATCTTTGATTAGAAGTTATAACGCCTAACTATGACAGGCTCTGAAGTTTGCCCACAACATCGGGTTACATCATAATGTTGAGTGTTTGCATAATACAGTGGAATACAATTAGTTATTGAAGTATTATGCTTTATTATGGTTATATTAGCATCTCCTTCACGTGTCTGTTCTGTTATATTTGAATGAGTTTTCAATCAGATATATTATGCAGTCAAACATTAAGTTCCAAAATTACCTCTTTTGTGCTTATTTTGCTTTTATTTTATCGTTTACTATATATATATTGATCTTTAAATTTCTCTTGGTTATTGGGCATCTAATTTACAGCGCAAACGAAGAAAAAGAAAAGATAGGAATGCCTCCAAGTACCTTGGGAATAGGAAGGTATGCTTGCCCACCTGAACTTTTTTTTTGCATGTTTAAGTGAATAAATCGCTGAAGATAGCTGGTCTCATTATGTTTGGTTAAGAAGGGATTTGGCCTACGGATGTGACTTTATTCGTGCAAAGCTGAGTTAATGGTATTATGTTTCCACGAAAAAGCTGAACCATATGACTGGCTAAATTACTTGTAAATAAAAAAGACCACCACATTTGGTCTTTGTTGTGCGCAAATGGACATTGAAGAAAGTTTGTGGTCGATTTTCGCACATATCAACATCAGTATCTAAGATTGTGGGCATATTTATAATGACATTTAGGATATTATAAATTTATAATTATTTTTATGACAAGTTATGAACTATAAAGGGTTAAATCTCTATATATATATATATATGTGTGTGTGTTTCATATCATGCACATTCATTTTTCGGGGTCTTATGAACTTATGTAAATCAATATGCTTCTGAACTTGGTTCTAAAAGACCATACTTCTTCATGGTAAGGTGGTGGATACATCCCCAGAACTGAACATGCTATCCAATGTGCCACAACAAAATGCTTTATATGTCATGAACAATATGTGCCACAGTACATGCATGCCTTTTGAAGGTCTAGTGCTCTTTCAACTCTTTGCTTTTCTCCTGGGTTGTGTATTCTTAAAGGAAAAGAAAAAACTGTCAGCTAGGTGCCTTTATTGAACTTTTCTTCTCAGGTTTATATGACGCCGTAATGGATCTTCTACAGAAAAACGATCAAGCTTTTAGTCAAATTTCTTACAACCTCTCTGCGTGCAAGGTAATTTATATTCTTGCAATCCATTGTGGCTTGTTGTGTGAGAAGATTGAAGGGTTTATATTTTCAGAAAAGTTAAATCGGTGTATACCAGATTTCCCACATGCTCAGTTGTTTATTCTAAAGAATTTGAAACTGTTTTGGTTGGGTTTCCTCGTTATCGTTTTGCGATGGCATTCGCACACAGATATACTAACTTAATGCATACAGCCGCAGGATAACTTGCAGTCTCTTTTATCAGGCAAGAAATAACATCAGCGCCATTCTAGCTGAGTACGTCGGTTTTCAGTCTTCACAACTGAGACATGTCATCTGTCTTGTTTTCCTTTTGATGATTAAAGCTTCAGTTGCTAAATTATTACTTTCTGCTGCAGCATGAAGGAGATCCCTGGTATCATGAGTCAGATGCCGGCTTTGCCAGTTTCAATTAACGATGATCTTGCCAACAGTTTATTGTCGAGTACAACACAGGTGATAGATTTGTTGTACGTGTCAAAATAGCTAAAAAGTTCTCTGTGACCTCAAATAATCAGAGCTTCGTGACCCTAAAAGTGTTAAAGTGTTTATATAATGTGCATTATTGTAGTCTTAAACAAAGATCTTGTCCTTGCATTTATGTTGAGGAACTGAAGCTGATGCCTTAGCAGAGCAGAGTCTAGGAAAGGAAATATTTAAGATGAAAAGATATATTTGAGAAAAACATAGGAGCCATTAATGTTCTTCAGTTTATTGATCCTCTGAACATTTTTCTTGGAAAGTGGCCATGTTTGATGTGAAGTGGACTGTTTCCTGGTCTCACAGCCAATATCGTACACCATTTCACCAAGCATCCACCTGAAGCAAGAGCGAAGAAGTTGATGGGGAAAGCTAGATTTTGATCGATGCTAAAGAAAAAAGCACAAGTACCTTGTAAGTGGAAATGTTTCCGTGAATGACGTCGCAATGTATATCAAGTGCAGACACCGCTTCAGAACACAAGCTTCAACAATCCATACTGGTTGAATTCTTATGCCCCCGGGTGGTAATTTGGCAGAGAAGAATTTAATACACTCTCCCTAGGTAAAAATCTTTGTTCTGCATAAAATGCTTTAGCTGCAAATCGAACTAGGATTCCTTGAAATTCATAGAATAGATCCGGCATAGGTTTATGGAACTTTAAAGTCTTGCTGTAATCTTGTTGATCTTAAAATAGTTGAGTGACAGTTCTTTTGAGTTTGGTGTTCAGAGGCCGGTTTTATTTGTAAAAGGTAATCTTTTGTGATCCACGAAGTACAAATTCTTCATCTTCATGGTTTGAAACGTGATGTGATACAAATCATTGTACATACGTCTTGTCACCTTTCTCAATTCATTGTTGTAGTGTCTACAGACTCTTCAGCCTAATCAGAGATTTATTAATGAAAAGTTATTTTATTACTTTTAACACAGAAACAGACAGACAACAATGTAGCTTTGAGACGAATCTGGCTTGTAGCTCATTACACAGCTCAGCACAATGGAAGACAAAACTATAACAGCTAATTTATGTGGATTCCCGGGAAAACAACGGCAAAGTTTATAGTTCTTGTAAGTAACTATATTAGTGTCTGATCTTTTTACCTTTCACAGAATTTTGATGTCCCCATGGCTTCACTCGACCATATCTTCAAGTGAGTTTCGCGGATAAGGCATCCATGCCATCCAATGACCATATATCAACAGCTTCCAATGCTTTTTATCTTTCGATGAATTCCATCAACACCAGTTTTAGATCCCAAACCTAATGGAGTTGGCGCAGACAGGGAAAATGGCAACAACTCTGCATCTTCTCCCCAAAACAACAGCAACTCATCTCCATCAGACCGCAAAGGAGTACTATTTTATCAGAGTTCATATTGTTATACCAAGTTCACCTTTTCACCATCTTCTTGCTCTCGATTGACATCATCTTAACGTCCTGCGAACTCTCTTCTTCTCTAATCTCCTGTGCATCAGTCAAGAAAACTGAAAACGAGAATGAATGGTTTTGATCCCAAACCTAATGGAGTTGGCGCAGACAGGGAAAAGCAACAACTCTGCATCTTCTCCCCAAAACAACAGACTCATCTCCATCAGACCGCAAAGGAGTATCATTTTATCAGAGTTCATATTGTTATACCAAGTTCACCTTTTCACCATCTTCTTGCTCTATTGACATCATCTTAGGGTCCTGGAACTCTCTTCTTCTCTAATCTCATGTGCTCAGTTGCGAGAATGAATGGTTTTGTTGGGGAAGAATTACAGATTTTGAGCATTCTTGCCGCTAAATCCATGGCTCTAGCTGTT
Organism: Pugionium cornutum; assembly: GCA_018901935.1. Lineage (NCBI taxonomy): Eukaryota > Viridiplantae > Streptophyta > Magnoliopsida > Brassicales > Brassicaceae > Pugionium > Pugionium cornutum. Next base: position 2,589,518 of record CM032155.1, on the reverse strand, counting down.
GCTATGGGGAAATCATTTTCCACTGAACCTAGTTCTGTAATGGATGCTGATGATGATCTCTGATTCTCCAGGTGTTTCTTGAGAGGAAAGGGGGGCTGGTTCATCGTGGTGGTGAGCTTGTGGTGAATTTTGAGGGTTATGGAGACTGCGTTTGAGCTTAGTGATGAAGCCATTGAAGTATAGATGGAATCATGAGCCAGTTTAAAGCCAGAGAAAGATGAAGAGCTAAACTGATTCAGAGAAAATGGCGTTGTAACAAATCATAGGGAAGATATATGAACTCGATATACAGAATATGAAATCCTCTGTTTGTATTGGATTGTTTTTAAGCAACTAAATCAAACAAGTAACTAGTAACTCAAGCTGCATCTCAGTCGAATGAAGAACTCTGTTTGATGAGACCATTGATTCTAAAGCTAAGTAGAGATTCTGCCAGAAACGAGAAATTAAGTTACCTGAAAGAGTAAACGAGAAACTGTTTTGCCCTGTTTGGTATGAAGACTTAACACAGACGGCAAGTTTAAGCTGTTGCCAATATCGAAACAGAATCAATAATTTAACCCTCTAAGTTGACAAAATTTGAACTGAAACGAATTTTAATACTGTAAATGTGCCAAAAAAAGTCAAAGTGAAATTAATAAGAAAAAATATCTGACCCAAAAAGATTATTTAGTTTTGAAACGAAAGACAGTTGCAAAGATCCGAAGTTGAGATTTCCGTCTTAAATGGGTAAAAATAAAAACAAAGTTGCGAATTGTTTTCGAAAAGGGATCTCTTTTTCAAATTTTGAAACTCTGCCTCCCGTCTTCTCACGCGCCACCTTCTGAATACTCATATTTTCCCTTACAAATATCCAAATTCCTCCTCTCTCAGATTAAGATTTTTTTCCCCAAGGTTGGAGATTTGATTCTGTGTTCCAAAAAGCTTCGTCACAAAATGTATGTGAAATGAAGACGAATCTCTGTTTTCTGTTTATAAGCCATTCCCTTTATGTTTCTCTTTCAATGTCCTTTTCTCGGGATCTAATATATGATTTAGTTTTTGAGATTATGTGGATGCTTCTTCTTGTACAGAGTTTGCAATTTCAGTTTTGTCTCCTCTTTTTTTTTTCCATTGATTATAAGCTTATAGCTATTTTCCTGGGAAAATGCCATCCTAGCGTTGCTTAATTCTGTATGATATGTGGGATTTGAGATTATATGAGCGGTAAAGTCAAGCAATTTTAGATCTCAACTGTAAATTTGTGGGATTTATAGCTCTTGAATGTTCTTATGTCAAGATCCAGCAATTAGGATCCGTATCCATGTTGCATTATGAAAGTTATGCTCATCAGCTGACTGCCAAATGTTCGATGGTTTGTTTCAGCCAAATGGACTCCCTTCCCGGATGCACTCCTTCAATGCATTCTTTCCAACCTGACCGAAGCAAAGGATGTGGCTGCCTGCAACTGCGTGTCTAAGCAATGGAAAGAGTCAACAGATTCTGTTAAGAGCATTAAATTCCCCCGAAAATTATTTGAAAGCATCTCCAAGAGTGATAATTCTGATACTATCGTTCTGAAGATGATCTCGTCTTTTCACCGTCTAGAGGAGCTTGTGGTGTATAGCCCATTCACCAGCAACGGCTTAGTATCTTGGCTGATGCATGTGGGGTCGTCTCTTAGACTGCTGGAGTTAAGAATGGATAATACCGCTGGTGATGATGTTATTGTAGAGGCTCTCTTGAAGCTTGATCGCATTGGATTGGCCAAGAATTTGGAGACTTTGAAGCTTTGGGGTGTTTTAATGATGAGCCCTCCCAAGTGGGATAAGTTTGCAAACCTTCGTAGCCTCGAAATAGTGGGAGCCAGATTGGAAGATTTCACATTGTGTCATGCTCTACGTGCATGTCCCAATCTGAGTAACTTGCTTCTACTAGCTTGTGAGGGAGTTAAATCCATATCGATCCATCTGCCACACCTGGAGCACTGTAAACTGGATTTCTGTGGACTAGGTAACAGCTTGCTCTCACTAACGAGTCCGAGAATAAAGTCCCTTGACATTCAAGGCTGTAGCTGGATCAGTGTCCCTGAAACCAGATTCTTAAAGAACCTATCCATCTCCAATATTGCTGGTAAGATCAATAAACTTGTTTGGTTCCATTATCATCTGCAGATATGTCATTTGTTTTGCTTTGTCTCTGATTGTTTACAGGGAGAGTTTACATGGTACATTTCCATAACCTTTCATCGCTTGAGGCCTTGTCAATTCGAGGTGTTCTATGGTCTTGGGATGCAATAACCATAATGCTGCAGAAAGCAAGAGATGTGAAGCATCTCTTTATGAAGGTCGAATTCACTGGCAATGACTACCTTCATCCTTTCCCTGAGATTGATTTCGTTGATTTCTTTAATAACCATCCCAGGCTTCAAAAATTTGATATCCATGGAGCCATGTTTGCTGCACTTTGCCAGAAAAACAGCCTAAAGAAGGTGAAAATAATCTCTTTACTTCATCACAAACCTTCCCTTTCATTCAATGTCTTCCCAATATAATGTTAAATCCCATTGCCTTTGCAGCTTGAGACAGGATTTGCAATACCGTATTTGGAGGAAGTTGTTATCACAGTGAGATCTCCACTGAACGCAGAACAGAAGATGAACACGCTTGAATCGCTTGTGAAATACGCAAAAAGTTTGAAGCGAATGGTTATAAGGTTTCTTCGGATGAAGAGCAATCACAGCAGTGCCGATGATTTCTGCGATGGTATCTGCAAGTTCCAGCACATGAACATGCATCTTGTTCATATAGAGTAAAATATTCTATGATGATGAAAACAGAATCTCTTCTTGTTTTGTTTTGTCATCAATGGCATTTCTTTACACTTTTAACTTAAAACCCTGGATGAAAATAATAGTAGTTGTAAAAGTCTTTGAACTAAATTTGTTAAGAAATAATCTATGTTTAAGAAAAGATTTATCAAGAAATAATCTCCTAAAAACAAGACAATCGTCATATTATCTTAATAGATTTTTTACATTACCAAAATAAAAACGAGGTAAACGCAAAACGCGCATTACCAGCCATCTCGAGCCCTAGACGAGCCACACACCGAACCATCCAAGCTTAAACGAAATTAGCTCTAGTGGAAGCGGCTAGGTATAAAGACGGTAACAAAGCGATTGCCATATGTTATGCGACGCTTAGCGATGCAGTTTATAAGTTGGTGAACGCGAAGAAGAGCATAAGGAAACGCGATGAACACGTTTTTAACTGCGGTTGTGTCTGATTACGGTGCATGCGTTGACGCGTTTATAGAGATGGGTCAAGTTAATACAGTTCAGAATGTTGCGGTTGATCTGAGGAAAATTAGCAGTAATTGCTTGACGTTATCCACAATGATTAGATAATTCATTAATAACACTTCTCACAACAAAATCTCATGTAAGACAACAAATCTAAAAATAACTATGCTTTTGTTTGGAGAAACTTTTTGTTGAGCATTTATTCGTCGTCTAAACGTCATTTGGTGTAATTAGTTATATTTGATTTAGTGCAATTAATTGTAGTAGATTCTTTTCATTAGGGTAGTTCCAACATTTTGCTGGGGTCACGTGTTCTACAAGCAAAGTCCACGAGAGTGTTTATCTATTTGTTTATTTAACACTACACAGAAAGCACCATGTAAGTAAAAGCTGAATAAAATATCTTCTCTGATTCATGGTCTGTGAATGCAAGAAATTCCACCAAATAAATTATAAGACAAAGAATCATAAAATATCAAAACAAAAAGATAAAACCAGAAAAACAGACAAAAGGCAAATCAACGGTTGTGGGAAGATTTTGTATAAGAATATGAAAAATATCATATAAGTGGGGTCCACAAGGATCGTCCATCACGTATCATTTCTCGCACGAGACTGGCTCTCTTTCCCCGTGCCGTTCCGCCTACGTGTTCGAATCAGAAAACGCCACGTGACATAATCGTAGGATTAAGTGCCGTTTTACTTCGATTGCACATGGGAGAGTGACAAAGAGCGAAGAAACCCAGTCACTTCTAAAGATCATCCAAATTCTGGGATCTTTGTTTCTGATTAAGTGAGATTCTTTATTTCGGGTCGTGATCTCAAGTTTCGCTTCGATCAACAGGTAAATTTTTTTTTCAATTTATATTCAGTTTCGTTGGATTCTGCTTGTTTATCTGTGGAGACTCGATGTTTCTGCTCTTTGGATTTTGTTAACTGAAGTTGCTATTGAGAATTGCTTCCTTCCAAAAAAAATTGCGTGTGAAACAATTTACTTGATTCAGATTGCAAATTTTAACCATAAAAGAGAAAAAGAGAAAGGGAAAAACTAAAGAGGATGTTCAATGTGTGATTGCTTACGAAAGACTATTCTTTTCTTAGTTCTGTATATTATTGCACATGTTCCATTAGCTGAAGTAACTAATTTTCTTCAAACTATAAAAAAGTGTTTTTAAGTTCTTCTTTTGAAACTGGTAGTATAACAACTTGTTCCTTTCCTTTTTCTTATCCATAAAAAGCTAGAGTGTTTTTGTGTTACAAAAAAGCGTTTTATATATAATCAATAGTATACTTTACTTATCAGATCCGGCAAGTTTGAATTCAGCTACAAGAAAGCATGAGTAACTCCGTAGTGCATAACTTACTAAACCGGGGTTTCATTCGTCCTGTGAATTTTGAACATCAAAACAAGCTCAACTCTTTGTACCAAACAGCAACCATAAATCCGGCGCTGGGGAAGATTGGCAGATCAAATCCGGGTACAAAGTTATACGGGGAGGGTCTTAAAAAGACAGGACGCAGGCTGATCACTGAAACAGGAAGATCTGTCTCATTTGTTCCACGAGCTGTGCTTGCCATGGATCCTGCTTCTCAGGTAAACTTTTTTTTTTTCCTTATGGAGATCTTTTTTTTTTCCATAGTATTGACATTTTTCAGAATGTGGTTGAAACTAGTCAATGTGTGGTAGGCGTTTCATGTCCAAAAAACTTGCCATGGACCTGAATGATATGCAGGTCTGTGTGGAATGAAAGTTCCTGTCTTTTTTACCTTATAAACTAAGGTAGTAACTGCGAGAACAAATGTTCAAATATTCATGAAACGTGTAGTGCTTGTTCATTGCTCTCGCAATTGAATGCATAAGATGGTTATCATATCTATATGTGCTAAAAAGTTTCAACCTTGAACAGGCAGCCGAGAAATTCAATCTTGACGGAAATATTGACTTACTGGTGAGTTTAGCCTTACAAACAATGGATATATCCTATTGGCCGTTGTAGCCATTTTTATGTGGTAGTAAGTTCTGTAGATGTAATTGAATAGGTCGAAGTCACTTACACAACTGTAAGAGAAGTGCATATCCAGATAGCTCATACAAGTGACTCATTGCTTCTACACTGGGGTGCAATACGCGACAATAAAGAGTATGTCAGTGTTGAAATGATGTTCATCTTCCTATTTATTAGGTTTTTTCAAGCTTACAATTGCACAGGGTTTTATTAAATTTCTGTTCTTATTTTCCGTTTCAGAAAATGGTTTCTACCTTCTCGATGTCCGGATAGAACTATAAACTACAAGAACAGAGCGCTTAGAACTCCATTTGTAAAAGTGAGTCTTAAATTCATTCCTCTACATACATTACAGTGCTACTAGTAATGGTATGATTTTCAGCTAATTACACTGCAACTTAAAAGATTTTCAATGGTGCTTTGGGTTCTCATTTACAGTCTGGTGGCAATTCTTACCTTAAACTAGAGATAGATGACCATGCCATACACGCTATTGAGTTTCTTATATTTGACGAAAGTCGGAGCAAATGGTGAGCTTGTTTTCTCTTCCTTTTATTATATAGACCAGAACATAGAGCTACATAATTTTGTTTAATTATTGTAGTTTCTCATAATCTTGACATATGCAGGTATAAAAATAATGGTCAAAATTTTCATATAAACTTACCCATGGAAAGGAATGTGGAACACAATGTTTCTGTTCCTGAAAATCTTGTACAGACCCAAGCATATCTTAGATGGGAACGTAAGGGTAAACAAATTTACACCCCTGAGCAAGAGAAGGTAAGTCAGACGTTGTGCAAGAATATCTTCTATCTTCAAGGATATTTTTCTTTGATAGCTTTTAGAATTCTTCACCTTTTATGTTGTTTTGCGATTCACATAAAGAGGAATCATCATTCTTCATTTAGTTGAGTTCATCACCGGTATAGATTTTCACCATTTTTCAGTTAGATGTAAATCTGGTATATTTGACTGATCAGAAAATGAATGATGGGTTGGCTAAGTTGAAAATGCTCTTGAACTGAGTTTTGCTAATAGCGTTTCGAAGTAGGTACCAGTGGTTAACTGGAAAAATATACATTTTTGGATTATATTACGAAAATAAGATAGGCTGGTGTCATGAACTATATTTTGCTATCCGTTATTTTATAGTTAAGCAGAATAACTAATCTCTGGTAAATAGGTGGAGTATGAAGCCGCTCGTATGGAGCTACGGGAGGAAATGATGCGAGGTGCTTCAGTGGAAGATCTCCGAGCAAAGCTGTTGAAGAAAGATAACACTACTGATTCTCCAAAATCTAAGGGGACTTCCTCGAATGGACAGGGGGCACAGAAAAATTCCAAGCAACTGAAACATAAGAAAAATTTCAGCACTGAGAAGATCCAGCGCCAGGAAAGGGACCTGAATAAACTTATCTGTAAGCACGTTGCTTATTTTGTTGAACCAAAATCCAAATCCTCAACAGAACCTCGAGCCTTAACAACTCTCGAGGAATACGCCAAAGGGAAGGAGGAACAAGAAACCACTCCAATCTTTAGCAAGAAAACATTCAAGCTTGAAGGCAGTGCGGTTTTGGTCAGTTGGGAGTATCTATCTTGTTTTCTTTTCTATTTCTATTCGGGTTAGACATACCTCCGACAAATATCTTTTAATGGCAATTCATTGTTCCCTCTATTTAGGTTCTTGTCAGTAAAATTTCCGGAAAGACAAAAATTCATCTGGCAACAGATCTCAAAGAGCCGGTTACCCTTCACTGGGCTTTGTCTCAAAAGGGTGGAGAGTGGTTGGTAAGATTTTTCTTCTCTATTTCTCAAACAAGAAAGTATTTTTGAGATTAAAATAAGCCCGTTCTTAGTCTCTGGTTTGGTCTTGTTTTGTCTGAGTTTGAGTCATTGACACTGCAGGACCCACCTTCAGATATATTGCCACCAAACTCTTTGCCAGTACGTGGCGCTGTTGATACACAACTGACCATTGCTTCAACAGATCTTCATAGTCCGGTATGACTATTTGAATCTATTATATCACATAAACCTAAAAACATTTGGATCCAGAGATGGCATGTAAAAGGCCTCATGTTAGCCAAAAATGTAGGTTCAAACGTTTGAGCTGGAAATAGAAGATGACAGTTACAAGGGCATGCCGTTTGTACTCAATGCTGGTGAAAGGTGGATTAAAAATAATAACAGTGACTTCTATGTGGACTTTTCTCAAGAAGAAAAACATGTTCAGAAGGTTCCTCTTCCTTATTGGTCTTCTGAAAAGCACTATCCATTACATCCTATTGTCTCCTAGATACTTAAATTTCAGTTATCCATTTGAAAGGATTATGGTGATGGAAAAGCTACAGCCAAGCGTTTACTGGATAAAATCGCAGATTTGGAGAGTGAGGCCCAGAAGTCTTTCATGCATCGGTGAGTTTTATGCTCAAGCATTCTAGTTCTTATTTTCGTTTTATAGACTTGAAGAAGCTTAACTGCATGACTTTTTTCAAAACATTTGCTGCTTAAAGTCCCTTCCAAGTCGACAACCCAACTTGATATGTTTAGTTAGTCTTGGGCCATCACTTGTCAATTCTTGTTGCTTACGAGGTCGAAGAGATTGATCTGAAAGTCCACAACTCACAGTCATTGATTCATATACGATGATCACTAATACAATGATCGATTCATATTCCATGGTCACATTATTTATATTCTCAGTCATACATCTCTTCTTTTGCATGAAGTGAAATGAAACTTCCGGAAAAGACTGCTTTTTTCTGAAGGGGTAATTCTTGCTCTTTTATTTCTAGATTCAACATTGCAGCAGATCTTGTGGACGAGGCCAAAACTGCTGGTCACCTGGGCTTCGCAGGGATCCTAGTTTGGATGAGGTTTATGGCTACAAGACAGCTTGTGTGGAACAAAAACTACAATGTTAAGCCACGGTACAGTTCAAAGAATGTGACATTTAATTGAAAGTTTGGATTCTGTCCACGTTTCTTATTCAGCCCCAATAGAAAAATTAGCCAAGTCTTAATGGAGCATTCTAATTTGTTCTGACATCTGAAATTGATACATTCATTTAATTAAACATACGACATTGTTTTTCAGTCAATTACAAAACTCATTACTTTATTGCAGGGAGATAAGCAAAGCGCAGGATAGGCTGACTGAGGTTCTCCAGGACGTTTATGCAAGTTGTCCAGAGTACAGAGAACTTTTGCGGATGATAATGTCTACTGTTGGTAGAGGCGGTGAAGGAGATGTTGGGCAACGAATCCGAGACGAAATTTTAGTCATCCAGGTTGGTCTTTTTTCTTTTAAAATATTTTACTTCTGAATGAAAATGAAGGAAATAAGAAAAAGAAGCTCTCCATAAAGAAATCCTAAAATTCCAGAATTGGAACACTATTTCTTGAATTTTGTGGATCAGACCCCCTATTTATCTTACTGTCCCACACTTTCCTTAAACAAAGCAGAGTTGTGGCCATGTTCGTCTTGTCCATCTGGCGAAAGGGTGCCCTCATTTGCCTGCAACTTCTATATTCATTTGAAACATGATGAGTAACCTTCTTGCTTGCAGAGGAAAAATGACTGCAAGGGTGGAATGATGGAGGAATGGCATCAGAAGTTGCATAACAACACTAGTCCAGATGATGTTGTCATCTGTCAGGTATTTGAACTTTAACCCTTCCAAGTCCAATCTCAATCTTTCTCTTGACACTTATTTTTTTCTGTAGGCCTTGATGGATTATGTCAAAAGTGACTTTGACATGAGTGTTTACTGGAAGACCTTGAACGACAATGGCATAACCAAAGAGCGACTCTTAAGTTATGATCGGGCCATACATTCTGAACCAAATTTTAGAAGAGAACAAAAAGATGGTCTTCTGCGTGATCTTGGACACTACATGAGGACGTTAAAGGTCACTTCCCCAAGTTTACGTTTGCCGCTTTTTACAAACCTAGTTGCATCTTTCTTCAGCAAACTTGATCTGATTTCTGTTTTTCTTCTTACTAAGGGAAACAATGTAAAATTGTGGTCTTCTTTATTTTCTCTAGGCTGTTCATTCAGGGGCCGACCTTGAGTCAGCTATTCAAAATTGCATGGGCTACCAAGATGACGTAATGCCACTATACTGAAAAGTTACCGTTATTGAGTCTTCTTGGAATTAGCAACTAAACATTTATGTTGTCCTTCAGGGCGAAGGTTTCATGGTTGGGGTGCAGATAAATCCTGTATCCGGATTGCCTTCCGGATATCCGGTACCTTTCCTCTCATCGTCCTTACTCATTTCAAGAATTCAATACACCTGTGAAATCATTACAACTTACATTGTGTTGGCACTGTCCTCACGACAGGACTTGCTTCGTTTCGTCCTAGAACATGTTGAAGAAAAGAATGTAGAGCCCCTTCTGGAGGTGTAACGTTTCCTATTTACTAGGTCATTTTTGTTTATACTTTCCAAACATTTGAAACACTTCGTATACTTACCATGAGAAGGAACATTCGTGTAGGGTCTGCTTGAAGCACGCCAAGAGCTAAGGCCACTTCTGCTGAAGTCCCATGACCGCCTCAAGGATCTTTTGTTCTTGGACATGGCTCTCGATTCAACTGTTAGGACAGCTATTGAAAGAGGATATGAGCAACTGAACGATGCTGGGCCTGAGGTTAATGGATTCATTCAACCTCATGATATATTGTTCTTGAACATCATGTGTCAATAGTTCCATATTCTTCTTCTGTTTTCATTCTCTTACAGGTATTCTTTGTCTTATTTAATGCTTATACGTTGCAGAAAATCATGTACTTCATCAGCCTAGTTCTTGAGAATCTGGCTCTTTCGTCAGATGACAATGAAGATCTTATCTACTGCTTGAAGGTGGGTTGAATGTTTTGTAACTTTACCATGTTTGCTATAGAACATTATCCATAGATTAGTTTCATTAAGGTCCAGATTCACGGCGTCAACTTAGATGTTCCATTCGTAAAGCTAGGTTCCATGCAGAACTTAGATCCCTCTACTTTGTCCTAATGGCTACAGGTCCGTGGCCTAAAACGTGAAGAATGACAAGATACATGATGCTAATTTACTGCTTTTTCAGGGCTGGAAATTTTCCCTCGACATGTACAAGAGAAAAAAAGATCATTGGGCTCTGTATGCAAAATCTGTTCTTGATAGAAGCCGACTGGCACTGGCAAGCAAAGCTGAGAGGTACCTTGAAATTTTGCAACCATCGGCTGAATACCTTGGATCTTGTCTTGGAGTCGATCAAGGGGCTGTAAGTTACCCTTCCTGTGACCGAACCTGTCGTCCTTTGTCATCCATAATTTATTTCCCTAGAACATGAGAGAGGTTTTAATTTTCTTTTAACCACATTACCAGGTTAACATATTTACTGAAGAGATCATTCGAGCTGGATCTGCAGCAGCACTGTCGTCACTTGTTAACCGACTTGACCCAATTCTTAGGCAGACTGCAAACTTGGGAAGGTTAGATACCCTAACAAGTTCTATCTATTGGCGTACGGTAGTTACACACCATAAACTCTAATGTTGCTTCAGTTTCTCTTGTTCAGTTGGCAGGTTATAAGTCCTGTAGAAGTAGTCGGATACGTCACTGTTGTGGATGAGTTGCTCACTGTACAGAATAAAACCTACGACAGACCTACAATTATAGTCGCAAACAGAGTGAGAGGAGAGGAGGAAATTCCTGATGGTGCAGTTGCAGTACTGACACCTGACATGCCGGATGTACTATCTCATGTTTCTGTTCGAGCTAGAAATGGAAAGGTAAAAACTTTCACCATGTTGCCAAACGGTTCCTGAACTCCCATGGCCTGTTCATTTAATCTTGTCTGACTTTTCATCTGCAGATCTGCTTTGCCACATGTTTTGATTCTGGCATCTTATGTGATCTCCAAGCAAAGGATGGAAAACTTTTGAGCCTAAAGCCAACCTCTGCAGATGTGGTCTATAGGTAATCATCCTTGTTTGCTGGGAAATCGAGCCCCAAGATACTGTCTTTTTTTACTGTCCAGATTATCAAGTAGAATTCTCTTAATTCATTTTGAGATAAATATTTGGGCAAAGCGATGTTCTTACTTATCTTTTCGTTTTCCTCAGAGAGGTAAGCGATAGTGAGCTTTCGAGTGCAAGTTCCGACAACTTAAAAGATGTCTCTCCGAGCATTTCTTTGGTCAAAAAGCAGTTTGCGGGTAGATATGCTATATCATCTGAAGAGTTCACAAATGACTTGGTTAGTGTCAGATGTTATTGGATTTTTACTGCTCTTTAAATACCTTTCGTTCTTCAGTTTTTTCTTGCATAATAGAGTTCCGAACAACATCATTCTTAAATGTTTCTGCATGAATTTCCTCATGTTTGAATAAACTGACTTCACGGGTTTGGTTACACACCCCCCATAATTTTTTTCTAGGTTGGTGCTAAATCAAGAAATATTGGATATCTGAAAGGAAAAGTTCCTTCTTGGGTTTGTATCCCAACTTCAGTTGCGCTGCCTTTTGGTGTTTTTGAGAAGGTTATCTCCGAAAAGGCGAATAAGGTAGGATAGTATACCCTCTTAACTCATTTTGGCTCAAACTAATATGAAGACACTTAGCTGATTGGTGGTTGTCATCTGGAGATATGTAAAGTAGAGATAGTTCCAATGCTTCTTACGGTTTCTGCTTAGAATATATCTTTCAGGAGGGCTCTCCACAAACCGTGGTGCCTTGGTGTGCATGACTGATGACTATCATGAACTCGTTTTTCTCAAAACCAATATATCTTGAGAGTTCGCGTTTTCATTATGGCGTTCACCCAACATCACTTCCCACTCACTCTCTCTCCCTTTTGATGTGGCAGGCGGTGAACGAGAAACTGGTAGTACTGAAGAAAAGTCTTGATGATGGGGACCAATGTGCTCTGAAGGAAATCCGTGAGACAGTGTTGGGGCTGGTCGCACCCGCAAAGCTGGTATGTTCATATTTTTTGTCGTTAGAACCTTATGATACAATCATCTGTTGTTGTTCCTGCACATTTCTAATCTGGGCTTGCGGTTGTTTATTTTCACAACACATGCTATTTAGGTCACATTCGGATCTTAAAAGCTCTCTTCTTTGACTTTTTTCTTTACCTCCAATCATTTGCTTTTAGTTTATACATATATTTGTTGCTTAAGTTTTGGTATCATATTCCTGATGTTGTGGATTAAGCTTGATTGATGTCTGAAGTTTAAGAAAAGTACAATATGTTATGAAAAGCTAAAGTTTAGTTGGTGAAAATGGGGTAAAATGTAGAGATTTGGTAAGAGAAGTGACTCTGTAATGGTTCTGGTGCTCAGGTTGAAGAACTGAAAAGTACAATGAAAAGTTCTGACATGCCATGGCCGGGAGATGAAGGTGAACAGAGATGGGAACAAGCTTGGGCAGCCATTAAAAAGGTAAAATTTTGGAGTAAGGTGCATTACTGCTCAACACGAAGATGTCAATCTCACTAACCGGCTATTTAAATCTCAGGTATGGGCTTCGAAATGGAACGAGAGAGCGTACTTCAGCACGAGGAAAGTAAAACTGGATCACGATTATCTCTGCATGGCTGTTTTGGTCCAAGAAGTCATCAATGCGGATTACGCATTCGTCATTCACACAACCAACCCATCTTCTGGAGATTCATCAGAGATTTACGCTGAGGTAAAACATATCCTTAATCTTCATCCCAAATAAACACCGTGTGAACCTGTGCTTCTTCCAACTTGACCTGACTGTTGTTTTACGGTTTTAGGTTGTCAAAGGCCTTGGTGAAACTCTTGTAGGAGCATATCCCGGTCGGTCTCTGAGTTTCATCTGCAAGAAAAACAAACTCGATTCGCCTCTGGTACCAAAACTAACCATTGGTGTTTTAATAGTTGTAAAAAAACAGTATATTTTGAATCCCGTTCAATTATTCAAGCTGTTGAAGTTTAAAACATCATTTTTCAGTTGCTGGGTTACCCGAGCAAACCAATTGGACTGTTCATAAGACGCTCCATCATCTTCAGGTCCGATTCCAACGGAGAAGATCTCGAAGGTTATGCAGGTGCAGGCCTCTACGACAGGTAATATGAACAGACTCAAAACCTCTTTTCATTGTCTTGTTCTCATCATTTTTAACAAACAAACGAAAACTTCTTCTACTGCTTTTGGTTGCGCAGTGTGCCAATGGACGAGGAAGACAAAGTCGTGCTCGATTACACAACAGATCCGCTGATCACTGACGATAGCTTCCAGAAAAAGATTCTGTCAGACATCGCACGCGCTGGAGATGCCATCGAGAAACTGTATGGAACTCCACAAGACATTGAAGGCGTGATCAGAGACGGGAAGCTCTATGTCGTCCAGACACGACCACAAATGTGATCAAATTCTCCGACAATCTCTCAATGTGTATGTGTAAATGTGTTACGTTGTCTGTCCACTGAACTTCTTCTTTGCTCTATATAAGCATATAGATTACAGACATTTGGATTACCATTAAACTTCAAGAATAAACGATAAACAAGTATCATTATTTGCAAATTCCTCTACTTGTCTCTTAAAAAGATACAAAAAGAAAAAAAACGTTTCTTTTAAGACAGAGAGAAGAACACAAACTAACAGAAAATAAAACAAGAAGAACAAAGAATTTTGACTGTCATTATCATAAGGAACACATCAAACACAAGACTTCCTTTTATTTCTGTCTATATACATATTTTCACAAACATACAAAAATGTACAATGATTCAGGCTTTGTATGCTGCTTGGGAACACTAATTCTTCTCCACCCAACTTTTTTTTTCCCTCTTTTGACCAACTTATATTAATTTGATTTCATTGATAACTAAGTGTCGAATTGCATGCAAAAGTTTGTCAATTGATTTCAGATTAGTTAAACATTATAACACATTTTTGTACGACGATAGTATTAAAGATTATATGAATATCTTTTGTTTCAGCTAAATAATTTTGTAGATAGCTACTTTTCTATATTGTAATCTATTAGGTGATTTACTGATGAAGTGTGCATACTCATTTTCTTAAGCCATGGATGATGGACCCCCAAAAAAAAGCATCGCAGTAAGATTTTGCTTAGTCACTTTATGTCAGTGGGCTTTTATGATTTTGTCATATTATCCTTTTTTGTTTCTTTGTATTCTTGGAGATAAAAAGAAAACAAAGAAACAAGAAGCATGAATGATTTCATCACTCGCCAAGTACTTATAACACCATCACCAACACACATATATACACTTCAGACTACTATTACATTAAGACACCACCATTCCATTAAACCCCTTTTTTATACTCTCTCTCTCTCTCTTGTGAATATTAGACCCAAAGAAGACAATAAGACTGTTCTTGATTCTTTATTTACGTTTGAGATGCACACATTTAGATGCAATAACTTCGGAAATGGTGAGAGTTTGAGAAGTTTATAAAAGTGAAGGGTTTAGTCAACTTTTGTTCACTTTCACATTGTTTAATATCAAGAAAACGTTTTTCGTTTGATGGGAGGTGTGTTCGTATTGAGGAAACCTAGAAACGGCAGTAAATGCCGTCGTTTAGATCGATGCAATTCAATGAGACAAAATGAAGCAGAGTTGTTCTCAGAAGAAACAAAAATGAGAAGAAGAAGAGAAAAAGTTAATTATGGACGAAAAATCATCCGTACACTACTCACATATATCCAAAATGTGAATAAAGTAGTTAAAAATATATTTCAAAACTTTGACATATTTCTAAAATCCCATGGACTAACACCTATGAGATTTTTGGTTTTTCGGGCAAAATAAAAGATAATTTATTCGATAAGGGTAACTCTTTTGAAAACATAAAAAAAATTCTTTCAACATAGGATCTTTGAATAAAACAGTTATTAGTAGACTAGAGTCATTAGATCAACATTCATAATAATTAAAGTTAAACAATTCAAAAAACATTGCAATATTGATTTGTGATATTTGTTCTAGACCAAGGAAGATAATTATGGACGAAAAAATCAACTGTACACTACTCACATATATACAAGATGTGAATAAAGTAGTTAAAAGCATATTTTAAAATTTTGATATATTTCTCAAAACCCGTAGACTAACACCTATGAGATTTTCGGTTTTTCGGGACAAAATAAAAGATAATTCATTCGAGAAGGGTAACTGTTTTGAAAACATCAGAAAACATTCTTTCAACATAAGATCTTTGAATAAAATAGTTATTAGTAGACTAAAACCATTAGATCAATATTTATAACAATTAAAATTTAACAATTCGAAAAATAATGCAATATCGATTTGCGATATTTGTTTCTCGGCCAACAAAGATATTTATGGACGAAAAAATCACCCGTACACTACTCACATATATCCAAGATGTGAATAAAGTAGTTAAAAGTATATTTCAAAACTTTGACATATTTCTCAAAACCCGTGGACTAACTAACACCTATGAGATTTTCGGTTTTTCGAGACAAAATAAAAGATAATTCATTCGACAAGGGTAACTGTTTTGAAAACATCAGAAAACATTTTTTCAACATAAGATCTTTGAATAAAACAGTTATTAGTAGACTAGAGCCATTAGATCAACATTTATAACAATTAAAGTTAAACAATTCGAAAAAATAATGCAATATCGATTTGCGATATTTTTTTCTAGGCCAAGAAAGATATTTATGGACGAAAAAATCACCCGTACACTACTCACATATATCCAAGATATGAATAAAGTAGTTAAAGCATATTTTAAAACTTTGACATATTTCTCAAAAGCCGTGGACTAACTAACACCTATGAGATTTTTGGTTTTTGGGGACAAAATAAAAGATAATTCATTCGACAAGAGTAACTGTTTTGAAAATATCGATTTGCGATACTTGTTTCTGGGCTAAGGAAGATATTGATGGACGAAAAAAATCACCCATACACTACTAACATATATCCAAGATGTGAATAAAGAAGTTAAAAGCATATTTCAAAACTTTGACATACTTCTCAAAACTCATGGACTAATATAACACCTATGAGATTTTTAGTTTTTCGGGACAAAATAAAAGATAATTCATTCGACAAGAGTAACTGTTTTGAAACCATCAGAAAACATTCTTACAACATAAGATCTTTGAATAAAATAGTTATTAGTAGACTAGAGCCATTAGATCAACATTTATAACAATTAAAGTTAAACAATTCAAAAAATAATGCAATATCAATTTTGAGATATTCGTTTCTCGGCCAAGGAAGATATTTATGGACGAAAAAATCACTTCTACACTACTAACATATATCCAAGATGTGAATAAATTATTTAAAAGTATATTTCAAAACTTTGACATATTTTTCAAACCCCGAGGACTAACTAACACCTATGAGATTTTTAGTTTTTTGGGACAAAATAAAAGATAATTCATTCGATAAGGGTAACTGTTTTGAAAACATCAGAAAACATTCTTTCAACATAAGATGTTTAAAAAAAACAGTTATTAGTAGACTAGGGCCATTAGATCAATATTTATAAAATTAAAGTTAAATAATTCAAAAAATAATGCAATATCGATTTGCGAAATTTGATTCTGGAACAAGGAAGATATTTACAGACGAAAAAATCACCTGTACACTACTCACATATATCCAAGATGTGAAAAAGTCGTTAAAAGCATATTTCAAAACTTTGACATATTTCTCAAAACCCATGGACTAATATAACACCTATGAGATTTTCGATTTTTCGGGACAAAATAAAAGATAATTCATTCGACAAGGGTAACTGTTTTGAAAACATCAGAAAACATTCTTTTAGCATAAGATCTTTGAATAAAACAGTTATTAGTATACTAGAGCCATTAGATAGACATTTATAAGAATTAAA
Organism: Pugionium cornutum; assembly: GCA_018901935.1. Classification (NCBI taxonomy): domain Eukaryota; kingdom Viridiplantae; phylum Streptophyta; class Magnoliopsida; order Brassicales; family Brassicaceae; genus Pugionium; species Pugionium cornutum. The sequence goes on along the minus strand of CM032155.1, from coordinate 2,572,355 downwards.
GTTAAACAATTCGAAAAATAATGCAATATCGATTTACGATATTTTTTTTCTCAGCCAAGAAATATATTTATAAACGAAAAAATCACCCGTACATTACTCACATATATCCAAGATAAGAATAAAGTAGTTAAAAACATATTTCAAAACTATGACATATTTCTCAAAACCCGTGGACGTTTTTGAGATTTTCTCAAAACCTATGAGATTTTCAGTTTTTTTGGACAAAATAAAAGATAATTCATTCGACAAGGTTAACTATTTTGAAAACATCAGAAAACATTCTTTCAACATAAGATCTTTGAATAAAACAGTTATTACTATACTAGGGTGATTAGATCAACATTTATAACAATTAAAGTTAAATATCGATTTGCGATATTTGTTTTTGGACCAAGGAAGATATTTATAGAAAAAAATCACCCGTACACTACTCACATATATCCAAGATGTAAATAAAGTAATTAAAAACAAATTTCAAAATTTTGACATGTTTCTCAAAACCCGTGGACCTATGAGATTTTTGATTTTTCGGAACAAAATAAAAGATAATTCATTCGACAAGGGTAACTGTTTTGAAAACATCAGAAAACCTTCTTTCAACATAAGATCTTTGAATAAAACAGTTATTAGTAGAGTAGAGCCATTAGATTAACATTTATAACAATTAAAGTTAAACAATTCAAAAAATAATGCAATATCGATTTGCGATATTTGTTTTTGGGCCAAGAAATATATTTATGGACGAAACAATCACCTGTACACTACTCACATATATCCAAGATATGAATAAAGTAGTTAAAAGCATATTTCAAAATTTTGACATATTTCTCAAAACCCGTGGACGAACTAACACCTATGAGATTTTCAGTTTTTCGGGACAAAATAAAAGATAATTTATTCGACAAGGGTAACTGTTTTAAAAATATCAGAAAACATTCTTTCAACATAAGATCTTTGAATAAAACAGTTATCAGTAGACTAAAGCTATTAGATAAATGTTTATAACAATTAAAGTTAAACAATTCGAAAAATAATGCAATGTCGATTTGCGATATTTGTTTTTGGACCAAGGAAGATATTTATGGACGAAAAAAATCACCCATACACTACTAACATATATCCAAGATGTGAATAAAGTAGTTAAAAGCATATTTCAGAACTTTGACATATTTCTCAAAACCCGTGGACTAACTAACACCTATGAGACTTTTAATTTTTCGGGACAAAATAAAAGATAATTCATTCGACAAGGGTAACTGTTTTCAAAACATGAGAAAACATTCTTTCAACATAAGATCTTTGAATAAAATAGTTATTAGTAGTCTAGAGCCATTAGATCAACATTTATAACAATTAAAGTTAAACAATTCAAAAAATAATGCAATATCAATTTGGACATATTCATTTCTGGGCCAAGGAAGATATTTATGGACGAAAAAACCCCCCTACACTACTAACATATATCCAAGATGTGAATAAAGTATTTAAAAGCACATTTCAAAACTTTGACATATTTTTCCAAACCCGTGGACTAACTAACACCTATGAGATTTTCGGTTTTTCGGGACAAAATAAAAGATAATTCATTTGATAAGGGTAACTGTTTTGAAAACATCCGAAAACATTCTTTCAACATATGATCTTTGAAAAAAACAGTTATTAGTAGACTTGAGCCATTAAATCAACATTTATAACAAATAAAGTTAAACAAGTCGAAAATAATGCAATATCGATTTGTGATATTTATTTTTGGGCCAAGAAAGATATTTATGGACGAAAAAAGCACCCGTACACTACTCACATATACTCAAGATGTGAATAAAGTTGTTAAAAGCATATTTCAAAAAGTTTGATATATTTCTCAAAACCCGTGGACTAACGCCTATAAGATTTTTGGTTTTTTGGGACAAAATCAAATATAATTCATTCGACAAGGGTAACTGTTTTGAAAACATCAGAAAACATTCTTTCAACGTATGATCATTGAATAAAACAGTTATTAGTAGACTAGTGCCATTAGATCAATATTTATAACAATTAAAGTTAAACAATTCGAAAAATAATGTAATATCGATTTGTGATATTTGTTTCTGGGCCAAGAAAGATATTTATGGACGAAAAAATCACCCGTACACTACTCACATATATCCAAAGTGTGAATAAAGTAGTTAAAAGCATATTTCAAAACTTTGACATGTTTTTCAAAACCCGTGGACTAACACCTATTAGATTTTCGGTTTTTCAGGACAAAATAAAATATATTTTATTCGACAAAGGTAATTGTTTTGAAAACATCAGAAAACATTCTTTTAACATAAGATCTTTGAATGAAACAGTTATTAGTAGACTAGAGCCATTAGATCAACATTTATAACAATTAATGTTAAACAATTCGAAAAATAATGCAATATCGATTTGTGATATTTGTTACTGGGCCAAAAAATATAATTATGGACGAAACAATCACCCGTATACTACTCATATATATCAAAGATGTGAATAAAGTAGTTAAAAGCATATTTCAAAACTTTAAAATATTTCTCAAAACCCGTGGACTAACACATATGACATTTTTGGTTTTTCGGGACAAAATAAAAGAAAATACAATTCGACAAGGGTAACTGTTTTGAAAACATCATAAAACATTCTTTCAACATAAGATCTGTGAATAAAACAGTTATTAGTAGATTAGAGCCATTAGATCAATATTTATAATAATTAAAGTTTAACAATTCAAAAAATAATGTAATATCAATTTGCGATATTTGTTTCTAGGCCAAGAAAGATAATTATAGATGAAAAAATCACCCGTACACTACTCACATATATCCAAGAAATGAATAAAGTAGTTAAAAGCATATTTCAAAACTTTGACATATTTTTCAAAACCCGTGGACTAACAACTATGAGATTTTTGGTTTTTCGGGACAAAATAAAAGATAATTCATTCGACAAGGGTAACTGTTTTGAAAACATCGGAATACATTCTTTTAACATAAGATCTTTGAATAAAACAGTTATTAGTAGACTAGAGCCATTAGATCAACATTTTATAACATTGAAACTTAAACAATTCGAAAAATAATGCAATATCGATTTACAATATTTGTTTCTGGGCCAAATAAAATATTTATAGAAGAAAAATCACCCGTCACTACTCACATATATCCAAGTTGTGAATAAAATAGTTAAAAGCATATTTCAAAACTTTGACATATTTCTCAAAACATGTGGACTAACACCTATGAGATTTTTGGTTTTTCGGGACAAAATAAAAGATAATTCATTCGACAAGGGTAACTGTTTTGAAAATATCAGAAAAAATTCTTTCAACATAAGGTCATTGAATAAACAGTTATTAGTAAACTAAAGCCATTAGACAAACATTTATAAAAATTTAAGTTAAACAATTCAAAAAATAATGTAATATCGATTTGCGATATTTTTTTCTGGGCCAAAAAAGATATTTATGGACAAAACAATCATCCGTACACTATTCATATATATCCAAGATCTGAATAAAATAGTTAAAAGCATATTTTAAAACTTTGACATATTTTTCAAAACTGGTGGACTAACACCTATGAGATTTTTGGTTTTTCAGGATAAAATAAAAGATAATTCATTCGACAAGAGTAACTGTTTCGAAAACATCAGAAAATATTCTTTCAACATAAGATCTTTGAATAAAACAGTTATTAGTATACTAAAGCCATTAGATCAATATTTATAACAATTAAAGTTAAACAATTCGAAAAATAATGCAATATCGATTTGTGATATTTGTTTCTCGGCCAAGAAAGATATTTATTGACGAAACAATCACCCGTACACTACTCACATATATCCAAATATGAATAAAGTAGTTAAAAGCATATTTCAAAACTTTGACATATTTCTCAAAACCTGTGGACTAACACATATGAGATTTTCGGTCTTTCGGGACAAAATAAAAGATAATTCATTCGACAAGGGTAACTATTTTTAAAACATCAGAAAACATTATTTCAACATAAGATCTTTGAATAAAACAGTGATTAGTATAGTAAAGCCATTACATCAACATTTATAACAATTAAAGTTAAACAATTCGAAAAATAATGCAATATCGATTTGCGATATTTGTTTCTGGGCCAAGGAAGATATTTATGGACGAAAAAATCACCCGTACACTACTCAAATATATCCAAGGTGTGAATAAAGTAGTTAAAAGTATATTTCAAAACTTTGACATATCTCTCAAAACCCTTGGACTAACACCTATGAGATTTTTGGTTTTTCAGGATAAAATAAAAGATAATTCATTCGACAAGGATACCTATTTTGAAAACATCAGAAAATATTCTTTCAGCATAAGATCTTTGAATAAAACAGTTATTAGTAGACTAGAGTCATTAGATCAACATTTATAACAATTAAAGTTAAACAATTCGAAAAATAATGCAATATCGATTAGCGATATTTGTTTCTAGGTCAAGGAAGATATTTATGGACGAAAAAAATCCCCCTACACTACTAACATATATCCAAGATGTGAATAAAGTATTTAAAAGCACATTTCAAAACTTTGACAGATTTTTCCAAACCCGTGGACTAACTAACACCTATGAGATTTTCGGTTTTTCAGGACAAAATAAAAGATAATTCATTCGACAAGGGTAACTGTTTTAAAAACATCAGAAAACATTCTTTCAACATAAGATCTTTGAATAAAACAGTTATTAGTAGACTAGAGCTATTAGATAAATATTTATAACAATTAAAGTTAAACAATTCGAAAAATAATGCAATATCGATTTGCGATATTTGTTTTTGGACCAAGGAAGATATTTATGGACAAAAAAAATCACTCATACACTACTAACATATATCCAAGATGTGAATAAAGTAGTTAAAAAGCATATTTCAAAACTTTGACATATTTCTCAAAACCCGTGGACTAACTAACACCTATGAGATTTTTAGTTTTTCGGAACAAAATAAAAGATAATTCATTAGACAAGGGTAATTGTTTTTAAAACATGAGAAAACATTCTTTCAACATAAGATCTTTGAATAAAATAAAATAGTTATTCGTAGTCTGGAGCCATTAGATCAACATTTATAACAATTAAAGTTAAACAATTCAAAAAATAATGCAATATCAATTTGGACATATTCGTTTCTGGGCCAAGGAAGATATTTATGGACGAAAAAATCTCCCTACACTACTAACATATATCCAAGATGTGAATAAAGTATATAAAAGCACATTTCAAAACTTTGACATATTTTTCCAAACCCGTGGACTAACTAGCACCTATGAGATTTTCGGTTTTTCGGGTCAAAATAAAAGATAATTCATTCAACAAGGGTAACTGTTTTGAAAACATCTGAAAACATTCTTTCAACCTAAGATCTTTGAAAAAAACAGTTATTAGTAGACTAGAGCCATTAGATCAATATTTATAACAATTAAAGTTAAACAAGTCGAAAATAATGCAATATCGATTTGCGATATTTGTTTCTGGGTCAAGGAAGATATTTATGGACAAAAAAGCACCCGTACACTACTCACATATACTCAAGATATGAATAAAGTAGTTAAAAGCATATTTCAAAACTTTGATATATTTCTCAAAACCCGTGGAGTAACGCCTATAAGATTTTTGGTTTTTTCGGACAAAATAAAAGATAATTCATTCGACAAGGGTAACTGTTTTGAAAACATCAGAATACATTTTTCAACATAAGATCTTTGAATAAAACAGTTATTAGTAGACTAGAGCCATTAGATCAATATTTATAACAATTAAAATTTAACAATTCGAAAAATAATGCAATATCGATTTGCGATATTTGTTACTCGGCCAAGAAAGATATTTATGGACGAAAAAGTCATACGTACACTACTCACATATATCCAAGATGTGAATAAAGTAGTTAAAAGTATATTTCAAAAATTTGACATATTTCTCGAAACCCGTGGACTAATAACACCTATGAGATTTTCGGCTTTTCGGAACAAAATAAAAGATAATTCATTCGACAAGGATAACTATTTTGAAAACATCAGAAAAAATTCTTTCAACATAAGATCTTTGAATAAAACAGTTATTAGTAGACTAGAGCCATTAGATCAATATTTATAACAATTAAAATTTAACAATTCGAAAAATAATGCAATATCGATTTGCGATATTTGTTACTCGGCCAAGAAAGATATTTATGGACGAAAAAGTCATACGTACACTACTCACATATATCCAAGATGTGAATAAAGTAGTTAAAAGTATATTTCAAAAATTTGACATATTTCTCGAAACCCGTGGACTAATAACACCTATGAGATTTTCGGCTTTTCGGAACAAAATAAAAGATAATTCATTCGACAAGGATAACTATTTTGAAAACATCAGAAAAAATTCTTTCAACATAAGATCTTTGAATAAAACAGTTATTAGTAGACTAGAGCCATTAGATCAATATTTATAACAATTAAAATTTAACAATTCGAAAAATAATGCAATATCGATATTTGTTTCTCGGCCAACAAAGATATTTATGGACGAAACAATCACCCGTACACTACTCACATATATCCAAGATGTGAATAAAGTAGTTAAAAGTATATTTCAAAACTTTAACATATTTCTCAAAACCCGTGGACAAAAAGACCTATTAGATTTTTGGTTTTTCAGGACAAAATAAAATATATTTCATTCGACAAGGGTAACTGTTTTGAAAATATCAGAAAATATTCTTTTAACATAAGATCTTTGAATAAAACAGTTATTAGTAGACTAGAGCCATTAGATCAACATTTATAACAATTAAAATTAAACAATTCGAAAAATAATGCAATATCGATTTGTGATATTTGTGATATTTGTTACTGGGCCAAGGAAGATAATTATGGACGAAACAATCACCCGTACACTAGTCACATATATTAAAGATGTGAATAAAGTAGTTAAAAGCATATTTCAAAACTTTGAAATATTTCTCAAAACCCGTGGACTAACACCTATGATATTTTTGGTTTTTCGGGACAAAATAAAAGATAATTCATTCGACAAGGATAACTGTTTTAAAAACATCATAAAACATTCTTTCAACATAAGATCTATGAATAAAACAGTTAGTAGTAGACTAAAGCCATTAGATCAATATTTATAATAATTAAAGTTAAATAATTCAAAAAATAATACAATATCGATTTGCGATATTTGTTTTTAGGCCAAAGAAGATAATTATGGATGAAAAAATCACCCGTACACTACTCACATATATCCAAGATGTGAATAAAATAGTTAAAAGCATATTTCAAAATTTTGACATATTTCTCAAAACCTATTGACTAACACCTATGAGATTTTTGGTTTTTTGGAACAAAATAAAAGATAATTCATTCGAAAAGGGTAACTGTTTTGAAAACATCAGAAAAAATTCTTTCAACATAAGATCATTGTATAAAACAGTTATTAGTAAATTAAAGTCATTAGATCAACATTTATAACAATTTAAGTTAAACAATTCAAAAAATAATGAAATATCGATTTGCGATATTTGTTTCTGGACCAAAGAAGATATTTATGGACGAAACAATCATCCGTACACTACTCATATATTCAAGATCTGAATAAAGTAGTTAAAAGCATATTTCAAAACTTTGACATATTTCTCAAAACTCGTGGACTAACACCTATGAGATTTTGGGTTTTTCGGGACAAAATAAAAGATAATTCATTCGACAAGGGTAACTGTTTTGAAAACATCAGAAAACATTCTTTCAACATAAGATATTTGAATAAAACAGTTATTAGTAGACTAAAGCCATTAGATCAACATTTATAATAATTAAAGTTAAACAATTCAAAAAATAATGCAATATCGATTTGCGATATTTGTTTCTCGGCCAAGAAAGATATTTATGGACGAAACAATCACTCGTACACTACTCACATATATCCAAATGTGAATAAAGTAGTTAAAAGCATATTTCAAAACTTTGACATATTTCTCAAAACCTGTGGAGTAACACCTATGAGATTTTCAGTTTCTTGGGATAAAATAAAAGATAATTCATTCGACAAGGATAACTGTTTTGAAAACATGAGAAAACATTATTTCAGCATAAGATCTTTGAATAAAACAGTGATTAGTAGAGTAAAGCCATTAGATCAATATTTATAACAATTAAAGTTAAACAATTCGAAAAATAATGCAATATCGATTTGCGATATTTGTTTCTGGGCCAAGGAAGATATTTATGGACGAAACAATCACTCGTACACTACTCACATATATCCAAGGTGTGAATAAAGTAGTTAAAAACATATTTCAAAACTTTGACATATTTCTCAACACCTGTGGACTAACACCTATAAAATTTTCGGTTTTTCGGAACAAAATAAAAGATAATTCATTTGAAAAGGGTAATTGTTTTGAAAACATCAGAAAACATTCTTTCAATATAAAATCTTTGAATAAAACAGTTATTAGTAGACTAGAACCATTAGATCAATATTTATAATAATTAAAATTAAACAATTCAAAAAATAATGCAATATCGATTTGTGATATTTGTTTCTAGGCCAAGAAAGATATTTATGGACGAAAAAATCACCAGTACACTACTCACATATATCCTAAGATGTGAATAAAGTAGTTAAAAGCATATTTAAAAAATTTGACATATTTCTCAAAACATATGTGGACTAACACATACTTAAAATCTTCTTCGTAGATATGATCCTTTTGTTTCGTTCTTGTTTCTTCAACATTCTATTCCTCACGTTTCTTGTTTTGTCTTCATCTTCTTCCTCTGTTGCGTCGTCGGAAACCGAGAATCTCTCACCGAAAAACCAAACTCTCCGGCCACTCGAGGAGCTTAATAAGCTCAAAATCATTAAACAACATCTAAGAAAGATCAATAAACCTTCCGTCAAGACAATTCATGTAAGTCACATTTATCAATCGCTAATCTTCTTCTTCTTCTTCCTTCTCAGTTTTGAATTCTCTTCCTCATCTGTTTCATTCTCTTCTCTTCTTCTTCTTCTGTTTCATTCTCTTCTCTTCTTCTTCTTCTGTTTCTGGTTCCTTTGTTCTGTTTCAGATAACACTCTTCCTCTTCTCATCGTTTTCTTCTTCTAATTCTGTTTTTCATGGTCCCCTTAATTATTTTGTCTTCGTGGCAGAGCTCTGATGGTGATATCATAGACTGTGTTTTATTACATCACCAACCAGCATTTGATCATCCCAGATTAAGAGGACAGAGGCCACTGGTACAATTACTGACATACATATGTTAATCTTAATTATACAGTTTTAGACCCACTAATCATGAGATTAATTAATCTGTGACTTAATTACTCAAGGATCCTCCAGAGATGCCAAGAGGAGACATAATAACAGAAGAGCACTGACACCAAAGAGTTTCCAGTTATGGAGAATAAAGGGAGAGACATGTCCTTACGGAACAATCCCTATAAGAAGAACAAAAGAAGAAGACATTCTCAGAGCAAACTCTGTTTCTAGCTTTGGCAAGAAACTCAAACATTTCAAAAGAGACACCAGTAGCAACGGCCATGAAGTAAGATTTCTTCTCCTTTTTTTTTACTTTAAGAAAATTCAAAATTCGAATTCTTTGTATGGAAGTGTAAGATTTTATACTAAATTAACCAGTATTGATTGAAATAATTAGTCATTAACAACGTTGTAGCATGCGGTGGGATACGTAAGCGGAGAGAAATACTTTGGAGCAAAGGCAAGCATAAATGTGTGGGCCCCACAAGTTGAGAACCAATACGAGTTTAGTTTATCTCAGATTTGGATTATCTCTGGTTCCTTTGGTAATGATCTCAACACCATTGAAGCCGGTTGGCAGTTTTTTTTCTTTTAAATCTAATCATTTTCTACTTCTTTTTTTTTCCTATCACTAATATTATTTTAATTTTTAAATCATTGCTAATTGTGTATAATTATATTCATCTGTCTTTAGGTGAGTCCGGAGCTCTATGGAGATAATTACCCAAGATTCTTTACTTATTGGACTGTAAGTAATTCCACTACCATGTTCTTCATTGCTTAAGTTTGTAAATTGATTACTTGTTATGTTTTGGAGACAGAATGATGCATATCAAGCAACAGGTTGCTACAATCTTTTGTGTTCGGGTTTTGTCCAAACCAACAGTGAGATTGCTATTGGAGCTGCAATATCTCCCTCTTCTTCATACAAGGGTGGTCAATTCGATATTACTCTTCTTATTTGGAAGGTACAATCGAAATTTCTATAAATATTATCTTATCTACTTCCATTTTAATTACAATATTCAATAATAATATTTTAAAATATCACGTTTTAATTTTTTTTTTCTTCTAAATTTAGTATTATAAAATAAAAGTTTCTAAAATAATACAAATAATTATGTGAAAACATTTAAATATTTTAAATAAATTATAAATAAATTTAAAATATTATATTTGGGTTCTTTTTCTAAATTATGATTTTTTTTATTAAAATGAAATTTTAATATATTTAAATCTTAAATTTTTGGTATTATTGGAAATTTAAATTTATGATATTATTTTTAGAAAAAAAAATTTTAAAAAAATATTATTTTAGAGAATTGGTCGTAATTCAAATTAAGTGAATTTTTAAATAACAAAGATTTGTGTGTGTGTTTACTTAATTGAAAAATAAAATATAGGATCCGAAACATGGACACTGGTGGTTGGAATTCGGGTCGGGTATTCTAGTCGGGTATTGGCCATCGTACTTGTTTACACACCTGAGAGAGCATGCAAGCATTGTCCAATACGGGGGTGAAATCGTAAACTCGAGTCCTTTTGGGGCCCACACTTCGACACAGATGGGGAGTGGATATTTTGCAGAGGAAGGGTTTACAAAATCTTCTTATTTTAGAAATATCCAAATAGTTGATTGGGATAACAATTTGGTCCCTTCACCTAACCTCCGAGTGCTGGCGGATCATCCGAATTGTTACGATATTCAAGGCGGATCTAATAGGGCTTGGGGAAGTTATTTTTATTACGGAGGACCAGGCAAGAATCCTAAATGTCCTTAAAAGAGAAAAATACAACAAAATTAATTAGGGTTTAAAAGTTGAAATATGAAATGGTTTTTTTTGTCACTAGATCATAACGTACCGACTCAATAGTCTAATATTTTCATACGAAGATTTAGCACTTTTCGTCGAGGGATAGTAGAGTCGAACTCCACATATATAGGATGGACGTAGAGTTGGTATAACCAATAGACCACTTGTTCTTCACTATGAAATGATTGTTTAGGAATATAAGATGTTGGCAACTTCATTTGTTTAGTTTTTATTAGTTTTGTTCATTTATGTGTAAATGTCAAAACAGTACATTGGAGGAAACGTAAAAATTAGACCGATAAGAATTCAGTTTGAGAAATACCATAAAATAGTATTTTTTTTTAAAAAATGTGTTCCAAATTTAGCATTCTAGATTTAAAAATTTAAAATAGTTCTTTTTCTAATTTAAAACTTAATTTTTTATTAGAAACTAGTTTTAAATTATTTTTTGAAATTTAAATTAATAGCGATACATTTGAAACAAAAACTAAAAAATTTGCTATTTTGTGAATTGCCCATTCAATTTAATGGTTTGGAAATTTTTTTTCTTGTGGTTGCATAATACTATCTACAAAAGCTTAACCAGTTTATGTTTGATGATTACCATTAATTAAATAAAATTTTCTAAAGTTTTTAAATAATTTGTAACAATATAGAGGATGCAATCAAATTGGCAGTACATAAAGTGTAAAATCAATCTAGATATATATTTTGATGAGAGAAATGTAGTAAAATATGAAAATAAACATATAATTCATAACGAGCATGCAGTACATTAGTTTTTGAAGAATTTGGAATAAGGAGGGGTACATATGTAACTGGAAACGCACTCTTCTTTGGTATGAAAACAAACACTTTGATCCTCAAAACAACACCAACAATCTCTTTTCAAATGACCTGGTTTGCATGCCGAAGGAACACAATTTGGTATATACAATTTACTTGAACTCTCCATCTGCATGCCTACACATTTGAAACCACTCATCATTAACCAAACATTAACTAACAATGACAAAACAAATACATACAGTGATGTAGAGCAAAGAGGGAGAGCATCAAGATGCAGATGAGAGCTGTCTGTGATTTCATCTTTGGTGTCTGTTACTTATCTCAATACAATATGTGATGTTTATTTTATAGTCAAATATATAGAGAGTTTAGTATTGATAATGAAAGAGGAAAGTAATATATTGTCATTAAATTTCGTTAAAACAAGGAATAATAGAAAATATTAATGATTTCGTAAGAATTTACATCTTATGACATTCATATATACAGTTTAGTCTTTAATTTATTTATATGTTCTTATATTAATTGTAAAACAGTCAGAATTGGTGGAATATTGTAATAAATATTCGAATTCCTATTATCAGAGTCAAAAAGTAATAAATATTCCTTAATCCTTCCAATTACTTTCCTTAATCAACAATTCTCGATTTTTCACAACTGTCAAGCTGACAAAATCCTTTTGAGCAGAATAGATGAAAATAAACAGAATCAATTATGTTGGGAACGTAAAATCTTTATCATTCATGTTAATTTAAATATTAAATGTAACCAAATTTATTTCTCCAACTTATTTTATTTATGTATTGAAAAAAAAAAAAATTGATGCCATTCGTGGTATAGTGACCCAAACTACATGTCGTTTCCCAACGTTAAGTGAATTGTCCAAACCCCTCCCACAGAAAGAAAACAGTTCGCTGTTTAACAATTTGACCAAAATTAAGTGTCGTAAAAAGCTTACAGGAAAAGAAAAAGAGAACACCATGAAACAATTCACAACAATAATGGCTTCTAAAACAACTTTCACCACAAATGTTATCAGCTATCTTTTTTCCTTTTTCTTACATCTTCCTCTGCTTTGTTTCTTTGACACTGACTTAATAAAATAAAACAACAAAAAAACAGCTCTCATATTACATGAGTCTGAGTTCATACTCACCAGCCATGGTTATATATCTCACCCATGGAAGAGCTTGGTACCCACTCTTCTCAATTATCTTCAGGTATCGAACCTGCCGATATTTAGCAGACATTCTTCAACTTTTAAGTGTTTGCCTTCACATTTTTAATAAAGTTTATCACTGTGTCGAATACAATACTGACCTGTATCCCTGAAACTGTGAAATATGGGATCTCGAATTTGACACGGATCGGAGCTTTTCGCTCAGGCGTTGCTTCCTCTGCGGTTATACTTGGAAGATGGAACTCTGCTCTCAACATGTACTCCTGCATTGTTTCAAAACTAAAGTGTAAGCATTCAACTTTGTATTGTCAAATGTTACAATTAAATTATAAACACCTACCTTGTTCCCAGGGAAAGATTTGATTTTCCAGACCAATGCATCTTTTTCGGGAGCATACGAAGCAGATCCGAGAGATGTTCTTACGTTAGGGTTAGATGCATCGGTTGGTACAGGCAACTCGATCTCAACATTGGTTGCAGTGCTGCAGAGTAAGGAACTCTTTAATGAATCTTTTTGAAGGCTTAAAGTCATGGTAAAAAGGTAAAATCACACAAGGATTATTACCTTCTTTCCTTGAACTGGCTTCTAGCTTTCACTAGCATCTCAACACGACTTCTGGAATGCCTCTCTATCTGCGCTTCCACCCATATAAGAGGCTTTACCTGAATAAGTATTACATCAAATTAAGATATATAATGAGATTTAATTTGGTTTAAGGGGACAAAACCATCCGTGCAATATTCCACATTTCAGACCTGAGTACTGAGTCTATATGTCATTAAATCAAAAGATCCATCAGGTGGTATGAAAGATATTGTCCTGTCGTTCTCAAAACGGGCCAATCGAACACACCTGCATTTTTTCAGACCTGAGTACTGAGTCTATATGTCATTAAATCAAAAGATCCATCAGGTGGTATGAAAGATATTGTCCTGTCGTTCTCAAAACGGGCCAATCGAACACACCTGCATTTTGAAGAAAGAGACACCTCAAACTCGAAGTATCGAATATTTTCTTGAACATAGAAAAAATTGGCCTGGATAAGAGACTGAAGAAAATGTTTGGAGTTGCAAGAGAATAACATACTGATGAAATTTGATGTCCTCCAAATCAATGGCTTTTCCTTTTGTTGCTCGTCCCTGTGCCTCCAACAACACTCTATCATTTAGGCCTAGCTTACACTCTGGCATTCCACTGTAATAACATGGATTATGAAGCAGAGTAAAAAAGGATAGAGTTTTGATCTAAGATTCGTTAGATAGTTAGGAACACTAGAAACCACACCTCAAGTATGTTCGCATTTTCAATGCACCAACGACATCAGACCTCACAATTTGCCCGTTACTGTTCACAAGGATATTTACACTCTCTATTACGTCCAAGAAAACCTGGAATACAGAACAACAGTCTCTAAGCATTTGGGACCCTTAAAAGTAAAACAAAAATCCCTGCTTGAAAATTAAGCACCTACTTCGTTTTTCTTAAACTGTAACCCCTCACTCCTCCATGAGACAGCATTTGTAACAGCCATTGGGGGTCTCTGTGTAACTTCCATTCTATATGCATCAGTCTTGATAAATTCACTAAGAATTCTTGCTTCAGTATACTGAGGGTAACCAAAGTCCATCATCTCATCAAGTAACTCATACTGCCAGAAACATAAGTCAATTTCAGAATCTAATTTTACATATTTTTTTGTTGTCACACTATCCAGCCCGCGCAAGAGACATAACAACAACTAGTATCAAAGACGTATTACAAGACAGCTGGGAGAAGCATTAACATACCACTACGACAAAGTTGTCCCTCAATGATTCTTCTTCTAACTCCTCAAAATAATGCTTGAAGACCTACAATTAGTATAAGAAACATGTAAACGATCAGTATCATATGAAACAGTACCGCGCTTTTTGTTCCATCTCCTCCAATCCGGGAAACGGAGGAATTGCAAAAACTGAATCACTAGGGATGCTTACATCGACTACACGATGCAAGAAGAAGAGAAGACTGGCAGCGTTACAGTTTTGTCTGGAAGCTATCATCAGGTAAACGTTACTATGCTGTACAAACATGTAGGTCACCCCATTATCGTAAGCAATCGGATCATTTGACTGTGAATCACCCTGAAAGAGTATAAGCAAGTAAGCAAACCCACAAAGAAAAACATTACCTGTTTCATCAGAAGTACAAATATATTGGTTCCGATCAAGTTATAATCCAATATGAAACGTATACGGACTGATCAAGCTTCCGTTTCGCAAATCAGGAGAATCTAAAAGGGTCGAATGCCATCAGATCACGCCACCACGGAGACAGATACGAATCTGTCACTATCTTAGAATTTGATTATCAAATAATGACGAAACAGACAAATTTGCAACTTCTAAACGAGTGGTCGGGTTCTTCGAACAGTAACGATTTTATTGACGAATCTCTCGGAGATGGAAATTGGAAACAATACCAATATTACTTACACTCTTCCATTTCACAGCAGCCTAGTACTAAATCAAGCATTCAGAACATAAAAGAAAAACCCACGAAATAAACACCGAATCGCATATCTAGAAAGAAAAGATCGGAAGAGTAAATCGCAGAGAAAACCTCTTTCTCGATGAGTTTGGTGAAGAAACGCTCAGCTTGAGCAGCGGTGACATCCCCGCGGTAATCACGCCACACCAGAACACGGCCCTTGATATCGAGCAGAAACAGCGCGGAGGCCGCCCCTGCCATGTTTATCCTGTATTCTCAAGGATTGCGAATCAGATCCGATCAATCACGGATTAATCCACGAGATCTGAAGAATTCAATGCTTCACCACCGGAGAAGAAGAATGAGCTAAGTGGT
Source organism: Pugionium cornutum (assembly GCA_018901935.1). NCBI lineage: Eukaryota > Viridiplantae > Streptophyta > Magnoliopsida > Brassicales > Brassicaceae > Pugionium > Pugionium cornutum. The sequence continues at coordinate 2,556,439 of CM032155.1, read as the reverse complement.
CTCGATAAAGTCTCTATTCACGATCTGACGATATCGTTCTTGTTCGTGGGTGGATTCATAATAGAGCGACACACCACAACATAAAAAATAAAACCGATGAGAGTAAAAAGTGCAGCTATTAAATGCAGCTTCGCAGTACTATCTTATATTCCACCAAAACGACATCGTTTATCTAATGTTACTTGCATTTTTCCTAGATCTATAATGTAAAAACAAAAGTAATAAAAAATTGGGTTGCTAATGTCAATCTTTAGATGAAATCTATACTTATAATACTCTAATCGTCCAAGGTATTTATCTTCTTAGATCAAATTGTGTAATTGGGTCTTCTACATTTTGTTATATCAATTAATCTTTGACATTTGATAGTATGAAGCCAATTGAGATATTTGAGATGTAAATTAAGTATCAGCATGTACTAAACACATTTCATCTAGTTTTATCACTTTGTAATTTCCAATTGGAGAAAGACAATACAATGCAATTGAGGTGATCAAGTAAATATTCTGTACATGTTTCAAAACCTTTCTTTCTTCCTTCTCTTTTGAGAGCAAATACCACAAACTTATATATTGACAAATAACCAAACTCACCCAAAGATAGACTTCATCACGATTTGACTCAGCACGGATTCTTATGTGCAGTTCCATTGTTGCGATCTCGTGAGGTAGGGCAAAGCTACATGACAGCGTATGACTAGAGATGAAGTTTTCATGTTCATTTTTGATCTGTGCCCTTTGAGGTACTTTTAGACTTGAGAGCTAAGCTACTTATATCATCGTCACCTTCAAGATCACTGAATGAAACATCATCCTCATTCACTGTGAACATTGGAGCCCAATTATGAGCAGAATCTTCCTCTTCTGGCCAATCATCATCATCATCACAATCATCTTTGGGTGTTTGGCTAAGGTTTGGACTCTTTTTATCATTCTTCTGGATCGGTTTTTCCTCAATAACAGCTTTATCGATGAACTCTGCATTTTCAGACCTGCGTTGTCCCGTTTCGAAATCGAGATACATGATTGAAGGAGGTTCAAATGCATATATTCTTGGAGAGAGAAATTCAGGAGGAGCATGCTGCTGGTAGTAATTTGAGGTTGATGGTGTAATGTCCTCCTCAATACTATCTCTATCTTCTTTTGAGGAATGGGTTTGATTCTGAAGCTCTTTCATCCACAATGCTCTTGCTTCTATCACCTGCAAATAAAAAGGTTTTTTTTTGTTGGGTAACAACAACAATCATTTTGGTTGGTGTGGATTGGATTCTAAGGTTTAACCTGTGGCGACGACAAAAGCTGAGCATCGTGTTTATTGAGCCTTGAATGAAGAAGAACAAAATAGACTTTCCAGAAGTAACCAACAGTCATATGGCATGGACAAAGTTCTATTCTCAGTGCAGCTAACCTCGGAGCAAGACGTTCAACAGCTAAAGCATGGCCTCTTTGAGCATCAGACATTTCCAAATCTATAAGAAGAAATAAAAAATTTGAAAATTAACATTTCCAAAACTTTTATATGCGTAAGTCAATCGATGAAGACTACAGGTCAAAAATTGACTGAAAAGCTAACAATATTTTTTTTGTTATCAATCCAATATTGACTCAGTGTACGTTACCATCAAGATCTTCGTCGGGGTCGAGAGGAAAATCCAGCCAGGTTTCTGGATGCATTGCTATGTTCCTCGCAAATGCGAGAACTTCGTCCGTAAGAGCGACCGCATCAATCTCTTCTTCTTCATCATCTGTTTCTTCTTCTTCTTCTTCTTCTTCCTCCTCCGGACCATTGGACACATTTTCTAACCATTTTTCTTCCGAAGCCACCGTCTCTGAATTCCAGCTTCTAACCTTGATTCCGACCTCCGGCGCCTCGTTTCCAATACGAGATTCAAACCGATCTGAAGACTGCGATGGATTCAATCTGGGATCCGAAGACCGCGATTGATTCAATCCAGGATCTGACGACCGCGATTGAATCAATCTGGGCTTTGAAAGATCCGATGAAGATCCATCTGGTAATGGAGCGAGAAAGTTAGCAACGCCCCGAAATTGGCGTGTGAGGGTATGACCGAGTTCCGTCAGGTCATCTTTCACCCCACGCCCTTGAGCCTCCTCGTCCGGTGAAATCAAAGACAAACGATCAGCGTTCTCCTCAGAATCTTGTCTTCCAAATGAAGATTTCGGATTATTGTTGTTGCTGTTGTTGTCGTTGTCACTGTCGTCGGCGTCGTCGTCTCCGATGCCCTCGTATAAGCTTTCTAAAAAGTTCGAAAACATTATGATTGAATTCCGTTTTTTTTTTCTTTTTTCATTTTTTTCCCTTCGGATGGTATCATTAATCTATTGGATCCATCTACTCGTGTTGAGTCAAAAAATAAACCCATACAAAAAGAATTTGCCCAACAAACCCAATACAAATTAAATATTAGACGCTGTGATATTGATCTAAATTTTCTCTTTTCCAAAAACTTTCTTTTTTAAATGAGAAATCAGAGCAAATCATCTCTTTGCCAAAAGCTTTCTTTTTCCAAAAGGAATTTTCTGTCTATCAAGTGGAAACTATACTTTTGGTACTTGAATCTGACCAGAGAACCTGGCATTCGATTAGCGTACCACCCGAAACAAATGCAGAACAGTAGTCAAAAATGAATTGGATTGGTTCGACCTCTACATGATGGAACTAAGAGAAATGTGACAAGGAGAGAGGAAAAAGACTTCACGTTATCAGAATCAGGTAGATTCTCGACTCTGCTTTCAAGCGTTGGTATTATGAGTCCAATGTCCAAGGATTTGAGTTAGACCATATTTCTCTTTTTAAACTATTATTTTTTTTTTGAGTTTTTGAATATCAATAAAAATATTCAATTTAATCATTTTTAATTTCTTTTATATTCAGTTTTTTCCATTGTATATTTGACACTTTTAACATTATTATAGTCCTCTAACTCAATTGTTTATAGCGTTGGTTATGAACCCAAAGTCGTGGATCTGAACCCTGCCGGGACCATATTTATCCTTCTAAACTACTGACTTTTTTTGGATTTTTGAGTTTCAATAAAAACATTCAATTCAATCATTTTTAATTTTTTTCTTTATTCAATTTTTTTATTGTATCTTTGACAATTTCAACATCAGTATAGTCCCGTAGCTTAGTTGGTTAGAACGTTAGTCTTATGAGCCGAAGGTCGTGGGTTCGAATCCTACCGAGACCATACTTCTCCTTCTAAAAGATTAACTTTTTATGGATTTTTGAGTTTCAATAAAAACATTCAATTCAATCATGTTTAATTTTTTTTTTTCAATTTTTTCCACTTTATCTTTGATAATTTCAACGTTAGTATGGTCTCGTACCTCAGTTGCTTAGAGCGTTGGTCTTATGAGCCGAAATTTGCGGGTTTGAGGTTCACCAGGACCATACTTCTCCTTCTAAAACTATTATCTTTTTTAGATTTTTGAGTATCACTAAAAATATTCACTTCAATCAGGTTTAATTTTCTTGTTTATTCAATTTTTCCATTGTATTTTTGACAATTTCAACGTTAGTATGGTCCTATAGCTCAGTTGGTTAGAGCGTTGGTCTTATGATCCGAAGGTTGCGGGTTCGAGCCCTGCCGATACTATACTTCTATTTCTACATTATTCACTTTTTATTCAATTTTTCTATTGTATATTTGACACTCTCAACGTTAGTATGGTCCCGTAGCTTATTTGGTTAAACCGTTGGTCTTATGAGCCGACGGTTGTGGGTTCGAGACCCGCTATGACATACTTCTCCTTCTAAACTATTAACTTTTTAGATTTTTGAGTTTCACTAAAAACATTCAATTCAATCATGTTTAATTATCGTGTTTATTCAATTTTTCCATTGTATCTTTGACACTTTCAATGTCAATATGGTCCCATAACTCAATTGATTAAAGCGTTGGTCTTATGAGTCGAAGGTCGTGGGTTCGAGCTCCGTCGAGACCATACTTTTCTTTCAAAACTATTAACTTTTTTATATTTTTGAATACCGGTAAAAACATTCAATTAAATCATGTTTAATTTTCTTCTTTATTCATTTTTTCTCATTGTATCTTTGACACTTTCAACATCGAGATGGTCCCGTAGCTCAGTTGGTTAGAGCGTTGGTCTTATGAGCCGAAGGTCGCGGGTTCGAGCCCCGCCGGGACCATACTTCTCCATCTAAACTATTAAAAAAAATTGGATTTTTGAGTTGCACTAAAAATATTCAATTCAATCATTTATAATTTTTTCTTTATTCAAATTTTCCATTGTACTTTTTACACTATCAACATCAATATGGTCCTATAGCTCAGTTGGTTAGAGCGTTGGTCTTATGAGCCGAAAGTCACGGGTTCGAGTCTTGCCGAGACCATATTTCTCCTTTTAAACTATTAAATTTTTTGGATTTTTAGTTTCACTAAAAATATTCAATTAAACCATCTTAATTTTCTTCTTTATTCAATTTTTTCTATTGTATCTTTGACACTTTCAAAGTCTATATGGTCACGTATCTCAATTGGTTAGAGCGTTGGTCTTATGAGCTAACGGTCGCGGGTTCGAGCATTGTCTGGATCATATTTCTCCTTCTAAACTATTAAATTTTTTGGATTACTGAGTTTAACTAAAACAACATTGAATTCAATCATGTTTAATTTTCTTCTTTATTCAATTTTTTACATTGTATCTTTGACCCTTTCAATGCAATATGGTCCCGTAGCTCAGTTGGTTAGAGCGTTGGTCTTATGAGCCGAAGGTCGCGGGTTCGAGCCCCGCCGGGACCATATTTCTCCTTCTAAACTATTAACTTTTTTGGATTTTTGAATTACAATAAAAACATTCAATTCAATTATGTTTAATTTTTTCTTTATTCAATTTTTCCATTGTATCTTTGACATTTTCAACGTCAATATGGTCTCGTAGCTCAGTTGGTTAGAGCGTTGGTCTTATGAGCCAAAGGTCGCGGGTTCGAGCCCCGCCGGGACCATATTTCTCCTTCTAAACTATTAACTTTTTTGGAATTTTGAGTTTCAATAAAAACATTCAATTCAATCATGTTTAATTTTCTTCTTTATTCAATTTTTTACATTGTATCTTTGACCCTTTCAATGACAATATGGTCCCGTAGCTCAGTTGGTTAGAGCGTTGGTCTTATGAGCCGAAGGTCACGGGTTCGAGCCCCGCCGAGACCATATTTCTCCTTCTAAACTATTAACTTTTTTGGATTTTTGAATTACAATAAAAACATTCAATTCAATTATGTTTAATTTTTTCTTTATTCAATTTTTCCATTGTATCTTTGACATTTTCAACGTCAATATGGTCTCGTAGCTCAGTTGGTTAGAGCGTTGGTCTTATGAGCCGAAGGTCGCGGGTTCGAGCCCCGCCGGGACCATATTTCTCCTTCTAAACTATTAACTTTTTTGGAATTTTGAGTTTCAATAAAAACATTCAATTCAATCATGTTTAATTTTTTTCTTTATTCAATTTTTTCCGTTGTATCTTTGACATTTTCAATGTCAATATGGTCCCGTAGCTAAGTTGGTTAGAGTGTTGGTCTTATGAGCCGAAGGTCGCGGGTTCGAGCCCCGCCGGGACCATATTTCTCTTTCTAAACTATTAACTTTTTTGGATTTTTGAGTTTCAATAAAAATATTCAATTCAATCATGTTTAATTTTTTTCTTTATTCAATTTTTTCCGTTGTATCTTTTACATTTTCAATGTCAATATGGTCCCGTACCTCAGTTGGTTAGAGCGTTGGTCTTATGAGCCGAAGGTCGCGGGTTCGAGCCCCGCCGGGACCATATTTCTCCTTTTAAACTATTAACTTTTTTGGATTTTTTAGTTTCAATAAAAACATTCAATTCAATCATGTTTAATTTTCTTCTTTATTCAATTTTTTCCATTGTATCTTTGAAACTTTCAATGTCAATATGGTCCCGTAGCTCAGTTGGTTAGAGCGTTGGTCTTATGAGCCGAAGGTCGCGGGTTCGAGCCCCGCCGGGACCATATTTCTCCTTCTAAACTATTAACTTTTTTTGGATTTTTGAGTTTCAATAAAAACATTCAATTCAATCATGTTTAATTTTTTTTATTCAATTTTTTCCGTTGTATCTTTTACATTTTCAATGTCAATATGGTCCCGTAACTCAGTTGGTTAGAGCGTTGGTCTTATGAGCCGAAGATCGCGGGTTCGAGCCCCGCCGGGACCATATTTCTCCTTCTAAACTATTAACTTTTTTGGATTTTTTAGTTTCAATAAAAACATTCAATTCAATCATGTTTAATTTTCTTCTTTATTCAATTTTTTCCATTGTATCTTTGAAACTTTCAATGTCAATATGGTCCCGTAGCTCAGTTGGTTATAGCGTTGGTCTTATGAGCCGAAGGTCGCGGGTTCGAGCCCCGCCGGGACCATATTTCTCCTTCTAAACTATTAACTTTTTTGGATTTTTGAGTTTCAATAAAAACATTCAATTCAATCATGTTTAATTTTTTTCTTTATTCAATTTTTTCCGTTGTATCTTTTATATTTTCAATGTCGATATGGTCCCGTAGCTCAGTTAGTTAAAGCGTTGGTCTTATGAGCCAAAGGTCACGGGTTCGAGCCCCGCTGGGACCATATTTCTCCTTCTAAACTATTAACTTTTTTGGATTTTTTAGTTTCAATAAAAACATTCAATTCAATCATGTTTAATTTTCTTCTTTATTCAATTTTTTCCATTGTATCTTTGGAACTTTCAATGTCAATATGGTCCCGTAGCTCAGTTGGTTAGAGCGTTGGTCTTATGAGCCGAAGGTCGCGGGTTCGAGCCCCGCCGGGACCATATTTCTCTTTCTAAACTATTAACTTTTTTGGATTTTTGAGTTTCAATAAAAATATTCAATTCAATCATGTTTAATTTTTTTCTTTATTCAATTTTTTCCGTTGTATCTTTTACATTTTCAATGTCAATATGGTCCCGTAGCTCAGTTGGTTAGAGCGTTGGTCTTATGAGCCGAAGGTCGCGGGTTCGAGCCCCGCCGGGACCATATTTCTCCTTCTAAACTATTAACTTTTTTGGATTTTTTAGTTTCAATAAAAACATTCAATTCAATCATGTTTAATTTTCTTCTTTATTCAATTTTTTCCATTGTATCTTTGAAACTTTCAATGTCAATATGGTCCCGTAGCTCAGTTGGTTAGATCGTTGGTGTTATGAGCCGAAGGTCGCGGGTTCGAGCCCCGCCGGGACCATATTTCTCCTTCTAAACTATTAACTTTTTTGGATTTTTGAGTTTCAATAAAAACATTCAATTCAATCATGTTTAATTTTTTTCTTTATTCAATTTTTTCCGTTGTATCTTTTATATTTTCAATGTCGATATGGTCCCGTAGCTCAGTTAGTTAATGCGTTGGTCTTATGAGCCGAAGGTCGCGGGTTCGAGCCCCGCTGGGACCATATTTCTCCTTCTAAACTATTAACCTTTTTGGATTTTTTAGTTTCAATAAAAACATTCAATTCAATCTTGTTTAATTTTCTTCTTTATTCAATTTTTTCCATTGTATCTTTGAAACTTTCAATGTCAATATGGTCCCGTAGCTCAGTTGGTTAGAGCGTTGGTCCTATGAGCCGAAGGTCGCGGGTTCGAGCCCCGCCGGGACCATATTTCTCCTTCTAAACTATTAACTTTTTTGGATTTTTTAGTTTCAATAAAAACATTCAATTCAATCATGTTTAATTTTTTTCTTTATTCAATTTTTTCCATTGTATCTTTGACATTTTCAATGTCAATATGGTCCCGTAGCTCAGCTGGTTAGAGCGTTGGTCTTATGAGCCAAAGGTCGCGGGTTCGAGCCCCGCCGGGACCATATTTCTCCTTCTAAACTATTAACTTTTTGGATTTTTTAGTTTCAATAAAAACATTCAATTCAATCATGTTTAATTTTCTTCTTTATTCAATTTTTTCCATTGTATCTTTGAAACTTTCAATGTCAATATAGTCCCGTAGCTCAGTTGGTTAGAGCGTTGGTCTTATGAGCCGAAGGTCGCGGGTTCGAGCCCCGCCGGGACCATATTTCTCCTTCTAAACTATTAACTTTTTTGGATTTTTGAGTTTCAATAAAAACATTCAATTCAATCATGTTTAATTTTTTTTATTCAATTTTTTCCGTTGTATCTTTTACATTTTCAATGTCAATATGGTCCCGTAACTCAGTTGGTTAGAGCGTTGGTCTTATGAGCCGAAGATCGCGGGTTCGAGCCCCGCCGGGACCATATTTCTCCTTCTAAACTATTAACTTTTTTGGATTTTTTAGTTTCAATAAAAACATTCAATTCAATCATGTTTAATTTTCTTCTTTATTCAATTTTTTCCATTGTATCTTTGAAACTTTCAATGTCAATATGGTCCCGTAGCTCAGTTGGTTAGAGCGTTGGTCTTATGAGCCGAAGGTCGCGGGTTCGAGCCCCGCCGGGACCATATTTCTCCTTCTAAACTATTAACTTTTTTGGATTTTTGAGTTTCAATAAAAACATTCAATTCAATCATGTTTAATTTTTTTCTTTATTCAATTTTTTCCGTTGTATCTTTGACATTTTCAATGTCAATATGGTCCCGTAGCTCAGTTGGTTAGAGCGTTGGTCTTATGAGCCGAAGGTCGCGGGTTCGAGCCCCGCCGGAACCATATTTCTCCTTCTAAACTATTAACTTTTTGGATTTTTTAGTTTCAATAAAAACATTCAATTCAATCATGTTTAATTTTCTTCTTTATTCAATTTTTTCCATTGTATCTTTGAAACTTTCAATGTCAATATGGTCCCGTAGCTCAGTTGGTTAGATCGTTGGTGTTATGAGCCGAAGGTCGCGGGTTCGAGCCCCGCCGGGACCATATTTCTCCTTCTAAACTATTAACTTTTTTGGATTTTTGAGTTTCAATAAAAACATTCAATTCAATTCTGTTTAATTTTTTTCTTTATTCAATTTTTTCCGTTGTATCTTTGACATTTTCAATGTCAATATGGTCCCGTAGCTCAGTTGGTTAGAGCGTTGGTCTTATGAGCCGAAGGTCGCGGGTTCGAGCCCCGCCGGAACCACACTTCTCCTTCTAAACTATTAACTTTTTGGATTTTTGAGTATCATTAAAAACATTCAATTCAATCATGTTTAACTTTGTTTTCTATTTAATTATATCTATTGTATCACTCACAATTAAAACGTTAGTATGGTCATGTAGCTCAATTAGTTAGAACGTTGGTCTTATGAGCCAAAGATCGTGGATTTGAGATTGCCGGGATCATACTTCTCTTTCTAAACTATTAATTTTTTTTTGGATTTTTGTGTTTGAGTAAAAACATTCAGTTCAATTATATTTAATTTTCTTTTTTATTCAATTTTTTCATTTATATTTGTGAGACTTTCAACGTTAGTATGATTTCGTAGCTCAATTGATTAGAAGGTTGGTGTTATAAGTGTCGTGAGTTTGAATCCCTCTCACAGAACGATACTATACCTTCTTATAAACTTCATTCATTTATATTTTTTTTTGTTTTTGTTCCCTTTTTTAGTATAGTCTTATAGGTTATAGCTCAGTTGGTTAGAATATTGATAGTATGAGTTGAAGGTTGTACGTACGAACACTCCGATGAGACTATCATATTTCACATTGTCGCTGCTTGTGGCTTTTTTTTCTTTGATTTACATTTATGTAAGGTGCATTGGGCATGAGTGAACCAAAGTGAAAGGAGATTCTTAAATCTATTTCAATCTTTTCTTTGTAGTATTTTGTGTATGAGATTTCTATCTGCTTAACAATACCGTGACAGATCAGAAATGCTGTGCAACCTGTTATTTATCACTTTCTATAAACGAAATGTAGCTGATTGAACATTAGCAATCTATGTTCAGTTGAAGAGTCTTCAATCAATTGTTAAGAATTTTTCATCTTAGTAATTAGATATATAGGTTATATATAAATCTCAACCTTTTTCTCTTAAAATAAAGTTTTCTTCATTGAATCCTTCTCGCAAACCTCGGAGATCTCCGAACATATCCGCCTGATAACAATTCACACCCAAAGCAAATCATAGATCAAAGTCGTATTAACACAACATAATGATTTGATGTTTGGTCGGTATATTGGCTGAGAAATCAACTTGAAAATTTACAAAAAAAATTAGAAAACGCATAGGATCCCACAAAATCTTACTTAAGAAAGGCCTAGGAGAGACGAAATGCCCATAGGTTTCAAAAAAATCCTTATTTTCTCTTTGAAGTCCTCTCCAAACTGCCCAACAAAAACATTGTAGCATACTCGTTGAATATAACAAATCCTTAAAACAATCACAGGTAATAAGTGCAACTTTATAAAGACTAAAACCTGTGAGAGTAACGAGTGGTGGAATGCTTGCGTGGTGTTGTAACGCCTTGACGCATTCATCAGGAGTCATTCGGAGTAGAATGCATCTCTCTATCATATATTGAACCTAAACGAACATCAATCACTAATCTCTTTTGAGGATTATTACACCAAAGACAAAAACATAAGCAACAATATATATATGTACCATGCGAATGTATGAATGTGGTTGGCAATGGAGACAAGGGAGGTTGTGTTGTGATTCCTCATGATGAGTACACATTTTTCTTCTTTTTAATTAGATCTCCAATTGATATGGAGACAAATCCAAGAACTTTGGAAGAGAAGAATTATGAATTATAATGGAAAAGTAACAAAAAAACATGAATATGTATGTTGTGACAAGATAAGGAAGCTTCTAAATATAGACACATATGTGGGTATATTGGATAGTATCATGTAATGAGAGTTATCCAAGAGCGATCCAAGTGAAAGGCTTAAAATAGAGGAGAGAATCCAAAGGATTAGATTCTCTATCTGTCACTTTTTCAACTTGTTCACATTCTATTGGATCTAACTTGTCTTTTGACTATGACTTCTCAGTTTCTCACTTTCTGGGAGATTGATACATTCTCAACCAAACTTTATTTCGTCTTTTTTTGCCATTCAGTTTGTTTAAACGGCAAAGATGATTTCAATCACTAATTAACCACTGGACTAAACCAATTTAGTTGATTTAAATTTGAACCAAACCAATCCAAAAACTTAAATTTTGTTTTTTTTTGGTCGGTCCCACGAAATCGTTGTAAGAAAACCGACACTAATTCTATCGTCTAACCGAAATACTATGAATTAACCTTTTTTATATAACTTTTTATTATGTTTGGATCGAAAATCTATATGAATTTCGCATCCTAAAACAAGGATGGTCGACTGCTAGACATATGAGGCCAATCGAATCTTCGTGTCAAAAAAAAAAAATATAGTTACATAAATAACACATGGTTTTATTTTCTAAAATTTAGTATTTATTGTTATTAGAAGAAAGCTACTAGATATATTATACGTTAACTAATGAGTAAATTAAATGAAAATTATGCAAGTTAAAAAATATTGAAAAGTCATAAATATAATATAGTATATTGATAAAAACAAAATATTTTTTAACTACAACCCAATGCAAATATGATATCCGGTACTTACTAGCGAATTATGATCAATTTACGAATGACTCTGTTCAAAAGTATATTTTATTTTACCTGCTATGGCGAATTTGGAAAATCATGAATGATCTCTATTTTAATAGAAATGATAAATCAGTCGATAGCATTTTACAAAAGTGTTTGGATGATGCACGCGAATGGGTAACTAACATGGTACAAACAATGGATCAAAATAGTAGAGGAAATGAATGTTCTCAATCAAAATAGTAGAGGAAATGAATGTTCTCAATCAAAAATCTGGAAGATGTCACCACAAAGATGGGTAAAATATAATTATGATGCATCGCATCGGTTTGGATATATTCCTTCAAAAATAGGGTGGATTCTTCGGGATCACTGAGGGTTTTTCATTAAAGCTGGTAGAGGAAAATTTGAAGGAAAACCAACAGTTCTTGAAGCAGAATTTACTGCACTAATCTGGGTATTACAATCTACTTAATCAATGGGATTTCGGCATGTTATATTTGAATGGGATAATTTAGTTCTCCAGTAATATCTGGCTTCTCCAATAGCGGGATTACATATTCAACATTACGTCCAAACAATCAATCGATTGAGATCAAAATAAACTCTCCTACCAATCAAAAAATGGCAATCAAACTGCAGACGAATTGGCATTTTCTATTCTTAAATGTTCTATTTCATAGAACATTTATAATAATTGTCCTAATTTTTTACAACCATTTATAAACAATGATATTTATTGGGAATAAATATAAGTATGTTGGCAAAAAAAACAAAATATTTTTAAATAGATATTAGAGTATCATTAGACCGGAACGAACAAATCCGTTTATTTGGAATCAAATGCGAAAACTTCTCGATCACTATCTGCCTTCAAGCACACAACTCATATGATTGGTCCCTCGTAAACGTTTACCTTTTGATAGTCTGGACAATCAAATATCTATACACGACAAGTTTTGTGTATAGAGACACCTTCAAACTGTGAGATTGGAGATTGAGAATTTACTCTTAGCTTAATTACTTGACGAATTTAGGTTAAAATTTTTTTTTCTTTAATGTGTTCGACTACTTGCCAACAACTTTTTCCAACTACAGTTTGTTTCCAGAAATTTTATACCAACATTTAACATTACGATTGATGATTGCAAATATATCATATTTTTTTGTCGTCGCAATATCACAAAAAGGAAAAAGACATTAATCTATAGTTTTCCTTCCGACAAACCTAACGTGCGTCGGTTTGGTCCGGTCCCTGGTAAGTATAATTTTCCAATCCACACAAACCGAAACCCCGAAATTTCGAACCGATCCGTCCTTGAAACACCCGAATACCGAAAAACTATCTAAAGGCTCCTCTTATGCTAATACCCGCCAAAATCTAACGGCCATATTTGCCTAACGACCTGGCTCATGGGTCCCACTCGCAATTAAATGGGTCCCACTCGCAATTAAATGGGTCCCACTTGCAATAAAATGGGTCCTCTCACGTTCTCCGTTATCGTCGCGCATGAATTTTGGTAAAATGTAAGTAATTGACGAAAGTGCCCCTTTAGCGTTACTTGACCATCTCTTTTACTACCGTCAGAATTAATTCCCCCCACCGTGGAATCCGTGTCGTTCCTGTTAGGATTTTAGGATCCTTTCTAATTGTCTTTGGTGTTGGTTTTGGATTGTTTAAAATAAAGATACAAGATTTGATTACCGAGTTCCCACTTAAGGTACCTCTCGGGTAGGATCTGTCTCCTACAAACTTCACTATAAATCTGATAAACCCTTACAATGAAGCAACTTTAGAGAAACTGGACTTAGAAAGAAAAAAATACAATAACCTTGATTTTTCTCTCTCTCTCTCCTCTCTTTCTCTCTCTAGGCGTCACTCTCTCTCTAGAAAAAAACTCACGCAGCTTTTCTTTTTGTGTGCAGGATCTTGGTGGAATGCAACTTCTGATGTATTTATACATCAGCTCTCTAGGGTTTACAACCCTAATTAGGATTAAGATTGGGCTTCAGACCCAAAAACAGTTGCACAAAGTATTGGGCCTCGTTTACAAACTCCACCTTCTCACAATTCGGATTTGGGCCTCCGAATTTTGAGACTTAGGCCCAATTCGTGTCCTCATGCGCAACCGCGCGTGTCCTCACGCGCCACCAGGCATGGATGTAACGCACCACCGCGCGTGTCCTTACGCGCCCCGCGCATGTCCTCACGCGCCACCGTGCGTGTCCTCACGCGCCACCGCTCGTTTCCTCACGCGCCACCCGCGCGTGGTCTTCACGCGCCTCCGGATTTCGTGCCGCCGGTGATGCGCCGTCGGGCACGCTGCCGTCCCCTGAACCGAACCATTACCTGTTTCTCTTGGAGCTGCTCTATTCCTAGCTGAGCTCCAACTTGAGAGACACTTACCGCTACACCTTCCTCTCGCATCCATCTTCCAGGTAACATTTGATCTTCACTCATCCTTCACTGCTTAAATTTCTTTTCCGAAACTGACTTGTTTCCCTATATGTCTCTGCGAGAACGAGACACTGCAGTGATGTAACCTGGAAGGCCCTCTTCTTCTCTATAGACTCTTGAGAAGTTCACAGCAAAGCTGTGAATTCAAATCAGGTATGTCCTTGGTAGCTGAGATTTCTGGAACTTTGCTTAGCTTGGTTTCCATGCTCAAACTCTCTTTTTCACTCCTGAATTTCTGTAATTCTTGTGAAACACTTTCCCTTTGAGTTTTAGCATCAACATCTACCATATTCTGTCGTGCTACAATTCCTCTGGAGATTTCATCAGAAAAGTCTCCACCTTGAACGGTTGAACCTGCTTTAAAACCATTCGGTGTAGGTCCTTGAATTAGATTCTCACTGAAAGTCACTCTCCTTGACTGTCTATCCACTAATTCGACCTTGCTTGTAGCTATCTCCTTACCCAGCTTCTTCGTTCCTGACCTGATCTCTGCCTTGCACACTCTACCTTGAAGATAATATAACCCATTGTTGAGTTTCCCAGATATTACCTTCTTGCCGTCTTTATAAAACTGCAGTCCCAAATCACCTCCTTGATAACAACAACCTGCCTTTTCCAACAACCCAAATGAAATCAAATTCCTACTTACCTCTGGCATGTATTTCACATCCTTGAGTATCACCATAGAACCATCTGAGTTCTGAATTCTAATACTCCATGTTCCTTTGATGCTGTTATGAGTATTATTTGCCATCAGAACTTTACCTCCATTGATTTCCTTGAAATCAAACAAAACATCTTTGTTCTGTGTGATGTGGTAGGAACTCCCTGAATCCATTACCCATTCCCTTGTGTCTTCAGTACTGGCTGTTAAGACCACTGGCTGAATAGGTTCTGCTATGTTAGCAGATTCTGCACGTTTCTTTCTCTGAGGACAATCCCTTTTCCAATGCCCTTCATCCCCACAAATGAAACATCCTTTGTTGTTATCAGATTGTTGCTTTGACTTGCCTCTACTCTTCGATCGGCCTCCCCATGTGTTATCATTATCGAACTTGTTGTTCGACCTACCCCTTGATTCCACATACAAACCTACATCCTGAGAACTTGTTACCTTTCCACTTTCGATTAGCTCCCTTTCCTTAGACTTAGCTGCTGTTGTGACCTCGTTCAACTTTAAAGTATCTCTCCCATACTTTAGGGTTTCCTTGAGTTGATCATACCTGTTAGACAAAGAACTTAGAAGTAGAATTGCTTGTACCTCTTCTGAAATTTCAACTCCTATGTTGTTAAGATCTGTCACAGCCTTAGAAAGTCATCTACATTGGTATCAATGTTTTTGGAGTCATCCATCTTGAAAGTGTAGAACCTCAACTGTAGGTAGATCCGATTTGGCAGAGATGTCTCCATGTATAACTTGTTTAGGGTAGACCACATGGCTGCCGCTGTCTCACACTTAGAGATTTTCCTGAGCACCTGATTCCCCACGTTCAAAACAATCAGATCCTTAGCCTTTTCTGATTTTTCAAACTTTACCGGATCAATCTGTGAGCTGCCTTCTATGCTTCCTTTTGCCTCTTCACCAGATTTACCTTTTGTGACAACTGGATCCTTGAGTAGTTTTTCATCTGTTAGGATATCTTTCAACCCTAAACCCCCAAAGTGAGCCATCATTCTCACTTTCCACAGGGAAAAGTCTCCTGACCCATCAAACCTGTCAACCTCAATCCTTGAACTCATCATTATGTCTTTAAATCTGTTGTGTTTCTGACTTTCCCAGCAACTCCAAAATCCCTGTTTCCCAATACACCCTTTGCAATAAACCTGGAAGCTCTGATACCACTTGTTAGGATTTTAGGATCCTTTCTAATTGCCTTTGGTGTTGGTTTTGGATTGCTTAAAATAAAGACACAAGATTTGATTACCGAGTTCCCACTTAAGGTACCTCTCGGGTAGGATCTGTCTCCTACAAACTTCACTATAAATCTGATAAACCCTTACAATGAAGCAACTTTAGAGAAACTGGACTTAGAAAGAAAAAAATACAATAACCTTGATTTTTCTCTCTCTCTCCTCTCTTTCTCTCTCTAGGCGTCTCTCTCTCTCTAGAAAAAAACTCACGCAGCTTTTCTTTTTGTGTGCAGGATCTTGGTGGAATGCAACTTCTGATGTATTTATACATCAGCTCTCTAGGGTTTACAACCCTAATTAAGATTAAGATTGGGCTTCAGACACAAAAACATTTGCACAAAGTATTGGGCCTCGTTTACAGTTCCTGACTTTGAATTTGACGTGAAATAAATATTCATTGTTATTATTCTCCATTCATCTCTCTGCATTGTATTGAGAAAATTCTCCCGAGTTAGAAAGAGAGAGACAAGCAATGTCACAGAACAACGACAACAACAATGTGATATTGCTGCAGTAGATCAAGGCAAAGAAGGGTTTGGAGATAGCGTAATACATGATCCAGCTTCATCATACATTAATCCGAACAACAACTCACCGGAACCACTGAATAGAAATAAATGTGACCACTAAGGCATATAAGAAGCGAAGATGCTTTGCTATCTTGAATATGCTTCCTAAGCTTCAATACAAACTCACCGGAACCACTGAATTTCAAGAATTTCTGGGTTCTTTGGGGACCGTTTAGAATTTTTGTGCAGATCTTAACGAACTTAAAATCCTATAACCACAAGAATATATAGTTCCAAGAATCAAGATGCAAATCAAATCTCAGTAGTAACTTTTGGCTGAAGCAAAAGAGAAAACATGTCCTTTTTTTGGTTATGTACTCTGTTTTACAGACTCTGCATATGGATTGTCTGAAGTTATCATCATCTTGAACATCAAATCTCTCAGATTTTCAGACGAAATTCCGTCTTTGTTGGCCTAAAAAAAAGTCCAAACTTCTATCAGATTTCAAGAACCTGTCATTAAGTTGGGGCAGTAAAAAAATTTACCTTAACATTGAGAAGGGACACGACTGTGAGATTGAGTCTGATGAAATTGACGTCGATAATCTCAAGTCCACAAGAATCCACAGTTTCTATCAACCTCTTGAATCCATCTGGTTTATACTCCTGCGCAACACGAATCAAGAAATCTCGCTCACCAATCTTATGGACATTAAGATTCACCTGAAACAAACGGGGAAAACAAAGGAGTTTGTGGGATTTCACAGGTCAGATATTGATATAATCTTGAGGCTCTATATTCTATACCTCATTGTTCACTTTAATTTTGAGTTTATAAGAAACTTTTTCAGATTCTTCCTCTGATGCGATTTCACTGCATTCCATCTCGTTGATTTCTTTCAGCTCATCTTCAAGTTTCTGCTTCTCAACAAGCAATTCATTGATGTAATCAACCGCATCACTAATAGTTCCAACTTTGTTCATCTGTATAGCATAAAGAAATGGATAATCATCGGCTGGTGATCACAAGAAAAGTGATCCAGAAAACCTAATCAAGTTAAAAAGAAACCTTTGTAACTTTGGGGACTACGGCTCTTAGAGCATAAATGCCTTGATTAATTCTTTCTCTTCTTTTTCTCTCTGAATAAAGATTCTTTGATTTGAAGTTTTCATTTGGAAGCTTCTTATTATCTTTGAAGTCAATGGTGTTTTGCACCACGACATCTTCTCCCTTGTTCATTACCAAACATGGCCCTTGTTCCTCCCTGAAAACTTCCATATAAGGAGCATTCAGGTGATTTCCGAAAAGATTCTGAGTTTCACTGGAGGGATTTGAAATGCTTGAGCCACTTAGATTCACACCGCTACTCATAGATTCCTCAGCTCTAGGAATGATCCTTAATTGCAGTGTTTGTTCAGAGAATGGTTCAAAGAAAGCTTTACAATGCGATATGATCAAATCAACCATGCTTTCATCAAACGGTTTCTGAAACAATAAAAAAAAGAGGACACATTTTAACTTTATCAAGTTACCATCCAAAACCAAATGACTGACATAAATGCTAAACATATTTTTACCATTACAAAGGAGAAAAGCTCAACGAGACCATCACTTACAGGAACAAGAACTCGGGTGCTGAATATATCCTGTCAAAGAAAAACCATGGAGATTGGAGAGAGAGCAGATTCTTCTTATGATTTAACCCGATAGTTGCAGTGACAGTTTAAACAAGTTCAAAAAGGCGGAAGCAAAGAATGTGTTTTACCTTTTTAGATCCTGGACCAGAATTAACCAACCATTTGGGTGATTTTGACATCACTACTTCTCCATGAATCCTGTAAATGGTGAAGCTTCATATAAACTTTTTATAAAGGGGACATGATCTCAGGGCTTGAATCTATTAAATAAACATACCCGGGATAGAGAGGCATGCAGAGAGGAAAATGAGAAAGAGCTTCACAAGCTAGGGTTCTTATATGATGCTTACTATGTTCATCTCTGCATATAGAACTCATCTTTTTTTTCTCAATTCCTTCTTCAAGCTTAATCTTCTTCTCAATATAACAACCACTGCAGCAGCATCCCACCCATTTGATAAACCTGTGGGTTCAATGGGAACACTAACAGCTCAGAGAAGGAAAAACCGAGAAAGGACAAAGAAGAAATGTAATATCAAAACTCAGAAAATTTGGTAATCCAAGAGATATATGTTAAGACAGAAACACCGAGAAAAAAAAAACAGAAGATTTGACTGTATTGTCAAACTTTTGTTCCTGAGAACACAAATTACCATGGAATCCAGAAGATTTGGATATAGAAATTATTACGGACTAATCTCAAACTGGAAACTTGGATACCAAAATGAATCAGGAAACCGAAGAGGAAATGAAATTAACAACATAACCAAAAACAAAACAAAAATCCAAAAGCAAGAAAGCAAGGATATGGATAAACACTAATAAGAATCAAAATGGAAGTTTGCTTCTGAAACAAATAGTATGTAGCTGGAAAACTCACATGAAGAACGAACAAAGAAACCCACAAAACAAAAACCTCGGGATCGAGAGTGTGTACCGAGAAGGATCATCACCGAGTTTCCAGATAACGCAAAAGTCCCAAGCTTTGGAATCGACAAAGGGACGAAGAAACTCCTTCATTCTCTCACCATCTCTTATCATCATCCCTCTCTCTCTCTCACTTAACAACAAGGAAAGCCAAACAAAAACCCTGAATTTTTGTGATCTCTTTTGTTCTTATTTATAAATTGATGCAAGGAGAGAGTGAGAGAGAGATGTTAGGCAATAACACAGCAGTTACTCTGTCAAAACAGATCATACTGCAAATATACGATCGTACAAGACAATTGTAACCAACTTCGCTTTTTGAATTAAAACCCAGAGAGAGAGAGAGATAAAAGTGAAAATCGTCTGAGAGTCTGTACCCAAATCAGTGACAATGATGACTGACATCTGTAGTGAGAGAAAGAGAGGGTTTTTACTCTGACTATATGAAGAAACTTATCATGTGCTCAAAAACGGCCACAAAAGGGTTTTTGAAGCAAACAACAGAGAAAAAGGACTGTATGGTTTTGATAGCTACACTTAACAAATATGAAACGATGAAGGTTTTTGTTTCCTCACTTGATTAAATCATCCTCTGTGCTATTTACTTTAAGAAGGAACGACCTTGAGAGCTTTATTACTTTTTAAAAAATTGAACCTTTGATTCTGCTTTTGTACTTTTGTTTCTTGTGAACAATGTTGGAAAATGTCTTTAAAGAAAAAAGAAAGAACTAATTTTTAAAAAAATTTGGGCTATTTCGTATCCAATGAATCAACCAAATGAGATGCAACAAAATGAAGAAAATACCAGAATCAGAACAAAATTGTGAAATTACGTAATTTTTGAAAATTTTAAAGCTCAAGTTTAGAATATAGTTATATACTTATATGGACAAATAAAACAAATAGAAGCCATGATATATACATTTATACATATATATACAATACACAGAAGTTCATACGCCAAATACAATGTCTATTACACATAATTTATGATTCAATTACAATATTATTAGCATTGCTAAGCATAATAGATGGTGTTTTGTGTTCATAACCCAACAAATCCAATAGCCTTCTCACTTCTCAGACTAAGTATACAGCTCTGATTAGTTAGGGTTACGGCTATGATGACGGTTAATACTGACCTCCTTCACCCCCAGTGGATAAAGCTTGAACCTTTTTACTAAATAGTCACAGAAGGGTCGCTACCTTACCGCAAATCAAAAATCTCGAACCTAAGGTTCGAGTTCTTGTAGACGTTTGAGCAATGCTCATAAACTGGGTTCCCATCTTCTGGTTCTTTGTGCAGGTGGAATCCATTTTCAGAGCATCCTCTCAGTACCTCCATTCCTCCCGGGTCTGTTAGCTTAAATATCCCATAACTCCTGCGAAAAAAAAAACTGTTTCAGAGTCCATCCCGGAAATAATTTTCGCCATGGTAATGGGTTAAAATAGCTTTGGAAGAGCGTACCTAGAACTATCGGTTGGAGCCACGACGATTGCAAAAGCCTCTGGCACCATTACCTAAATAAGACATTATTATGTGAAACCGAGAACTGAATTACCTTGTATATATGTCATACAGGGAAAGAAAACATAAATCTTAGTCACAGGTTCTTGCTTGAGTTTGGATAGAGCAGAGCCAGGTCCGGATTTTCAGAGATTTAGAAATTGGTTACTCAGAAACTCAAGTACCTGATATGAGTAATGTGTATGCAGATCTACTGATGACATGAAACAACCCTGAGAAGGATGAGTCTGTAAAAGACGCATAAACTTGTTATTGCAAGTCACGAAAAGCAGATAAACACATCACTATACATCTCAAAACGTGAAGGGAGAAGAGATATATACATGAATCCATCCTACAGGATATAGTTCTCTTTCGTTTTGTATGGAAAACACTTCCACTTCATTCATAGCTTGACACTGCCATTTGTTTAGCACCGAGTTAGCACCCTTCTTTTACATTTGAACACCATGAAATGACCGAGAAAATCTTTCTAAGATACTCACAGAATTAGCAGTTGATTCTTGCTTAGGTATTATCAGAGTGGTTACATAAAAAATTCCTCTTTCCTAAAGCATGAACAGAAGTGCAAAAACGATTAGCGTATCGGATCCTCAACTTCGAAGAACAAGGAAGAATAATAAAGCAGAAAAGCAAAGCAACACTGAACTTAAAACAAAGCAAAGCAATAGCATCACTTGAACTCATAAATCGTCTGAAGAAACAGATAGTAGCGACAAGCACCAGAAATTCAATTTCTTAAGATTTTCTTTCACTTTCTCACGACCAAGATATTGTTTACAACAAAAAATAATCATCTTGAATGTGCAGATAGTAAAATAATCTTACAAGAAAGGCAGCGAGAGTCCCACAAGTCTCGAGGTCCTTCTCAGTGTTCTCCCTCGCTAATTCAGTGAAATCCTCCAATAACCTTTCTGACTAAGAGGAACAAACAAAAAAACATTAACTCAATACGAAATCGATCCTACCAAATACATAAAGAAGAATCTGAAATCTCTTACGATATGAATATCTCTGAGTATCTTGGGTTCCGACGATTCCCCGTGATTCTTATCAGGACCAGAGGTAAGAACCCGAGAAACGTGAGACGATTTACATGTCCCGCTCTCTACGCAAGAGAGCGAGGGAGATGGAGACGAGAGCGTTACCATGGTAGCATAAGCATCTGCTGTAATGGATGAGCTCGACGAGTGGAAGACGAATCCACCGAAGAACAACTTGACCACTGAACCGGTTCCTGATGGACCGGTCAAGTGAAATCGAATTTGAAGATTAGAAAACCGATTCGGAGAATAGGGTTGTAATTTGTAATAGGAAAAAGTGGGCAAATCTGATGATGATTTTTTAGTGATACGACACGTGTCCAGGACATGGATCGACGGTCAGTATTAATATCTGAGTTTAGACATAAAACCGCCGCGTCTTTGTGTATTTCAGCCTCGACAGATCTAATCGCAAACTCGACTCTTCTGCCAAAAAAGAAAACGTAAGTGAATTCATAAACCCTAGCTTTTTGTTTTTTTTCATTTCGGTATGTTCGATATGAGATTCTGTGAATTCTGGGATCAAAGTATTACTTTTCTGTGTATTTAGCTTTAATTATCGATTTCTTTTTGTCATCTGGTCCTGGATTTGTTTCGATGTTGCTGTTTAACGAATCCTGTTCTGCGTTTTAATGGATATGTTGGGTTTGACGAAAGATATTGTTTAATCTGGTGGTTGTGGGTTTGTCTCGGAGAATAAATGCTTTGTCTTTATCACTATAACTCGTCTCGTTAAATTGTTTCGATTAAAAAGTTTCTTCTGTGTGAATGGCTACTGTGATGCTTAGAAATACTGAACCTGCTGTTTTGTGCTTGTGAATTGAATTATTCTTAGTTCTGATACGAAAAGTATACTTCTTTATGGCTAATTTCTAGTGTTGTTCTACAATGACTGAGGCAACGCCTGCTTTGAGGAAGCCTGTGTTCACCAAGGTTAGTGAGCTGAGACCAGGAACCAATGGTCACTCACTGAACGTGAAAGTTGTTAGCACGAAGATGGTGATGCAGAGAGGAGGTCGTTCCAGTGGTCCTCAGTCACGTCAGATGCGGATTGCAGAATGTTTAGTTGGAGATGAGACTGGAATCATAATCTTTACTGCAAGAAACGAACAAGGTGAAAATACATGCTTTTGTGGTTTCACATTATACAAATATCCTACTCATGGATTTTGTCGAGGCTTCCTCTGTTCTCAGTTAGCATCTTCATCAGCACACATGATATAGAGATTAATGATTGATGTTATAAATCTTTTTTCTTATCAGTTGATCTGATGAAAGAGGGCAATATAGTGACCCTGCGCAATGCAAAGATTGACATGTACAAAGGGTCTATGAGGCTAGCAGTTGATAGATGGGGCCGTGTTGAAGTCGCAGAGGAGCCCACAGACATCACCGTGAAGGAGGATAACAATCTTTCGCTAATCGAGTATGAGCTTGTCAGCGTCGAAGCTTGATGAAAGAAAGCAGAACGACTCAAGGACCCATTTTCTTAGCAAAAGCCTCTCTAGGCCTTTTAGTTTTGGTATCAGAATTTGCAGGTGGGTTTGTTGCTGGTTTGAGTCTTGTTTGTGTATTATCGAGCTTGCCTCTCATTTACCATTCTCGTTTCGAAAATCAGTTTGCCGTTTTCTTTTCTGTAGATCATGGGATCATACTCTTTTAGTTTTCGTTTTTCTAAAGCTAAAAAAATTAAATTATATAAAGGCATAATATCACGAAGAGAAGAATTGGTACAATGAGTTTCGTTATTCCACCAATATTTACATTATATTTACATTAACCGATGCAAAACAATAAAAGTATATTTGGGGGTCTCCTGAGCTAAACCGGAATCGGTTTGCGAATT
Organism: Pugionium cornutum; assembly: GCA_018901935.1. Lineage (NCBI taxonomy): Eukaryota > Viridiplantae > Streptophyta > Magnoliopsida > Brassicales > Brassicaceae > Pugionium > Pugionium cornutum. Next base: position 2,533,050 of record CM032155.1, on the reverse strand, counting down.
TAAGCATGTTGATTTTTGCGGTCAACGGGCGTGGCCGTGGACCCTTTTTGTAAAAATCACATTGTTAATTTAATGCTAAACTTTAGCCCAACGTGTGGTGCTAAAGAGTCGTCGGATGCACTCGGAAGATGGTTGAAGATTTTTTTCTTCAAATTATTATTCTTCTATTTATTGCTTTTGTGTTTACTTTTATCAATAATAAACTAAAAGTAATAAAAACAATATCGTCGTAAGTGATATTTCCATTATTAACTGGAAATTTTTTACGATAATTTATTTGTTTAAATGGTTAATGACTAAATAGCTATTTCTGTTCTGTCACTTCGGCTATAACGGAACATAGCATTTCTCACACAAGAAAAAGAAAGGAGAATCGAATTTTATAGATGAGACCAAAGATAGGATAACCACAGAAACACTTGGTTTCTTAAAAAACTTGGTTTCTATTGTAGTAGAGTGAAGAAACATGTGCCTTAAAACTAAAAACTGACGTAACAGGACGTCAGAAAAAAACGTCACAGCATAGAAGAAAGTGGTCAGAGAAGTAGGCGATTTGATGTAGTGTCGTTATTTCTCAAATCCGTTGAACGAAATTGTAAAACCAGAAATGTCCAACACAAAAAAAGAATAGTCCTCTTTTTGGACTCCCATGTTTTCCATCTTTTTTCAAATGTGTTTATTTTTGGCAATGCTATCCAATATCACCTTTTTCTAAATATTAGTATATTAATTTAAATTTCTAATAATAATAATATAAATTTAAAATTAAAATATACTAAAAATTTTGTTAATAAAAAAAATAAATATAAATTAAAAAGTAAAATTTATGTATTATTTATTTAGAGTAAATAATTATTTATGTTATTTTCATAGTTTTAATTTTAAAATATTAGATTTAGAACTAAAATTTTTAAAAATACGAAAATTTACATTTTATATTTTTATTTTAACATAGAAATTGTGCCGATCTCTATCCATTTAGGGATGGAATTAAATAAGATGGAAATGGAATTATACCAATGAACGGGATTGTCAATAAAGATTTAGTTGAATCCAAATTCATCCGACATTTGAATATTATAAATAGTGTGGATAACAAATATGTGCACCTAATTAATTGAAGATGTAATTTTATTTTGTGACTTTTCTGATCGGTCGTACGGAACCAAGTTTTTTTTTCAGTGGAAAGGTATATATAGTTTCTGAAAAAAGATCTTCCGATGAAGTGACTCTCGAAGTGATTGGTAGATAAATATTTGCTAAAAATTTTAACAATAAATAAAACTTTATAAGTAGATGTAATTGAAATTTCGTCAGATCAATATTTTTTGTTAATTCGACGATAATATTCTATATGTAATTAGATGTAATAACAAATTAACAATGTATTAAAGATATTTAAAATTAGTTTTAATTTAAAATAATTATATAATAAATATAGTTTGAACGGTCTCCAACAACGTGGTCTACGATAGTGATAGAAAGATCCTGTTGTAGCTAAGTTGTTAAGTGGTCAATTTGTTGTTTAATAGTTATACATAGTATAATTGATTTTGCCAAATTTCTGATGTATCATTTGTATTTTTAGTTTAGTAAAAAATTATATTAGATTTGCTATAATAGTTGTTACTATATTTTTTATTTAAAAAGATGAATTTACAACGAATTAGTATTTATAATGTTTAAATTAAAATTAATTAAAAATTCATCGTAAACCTATTGTTAATTAACAACAAATTTAAAATAATTTTTTAATGGGCAATTGACTAAAATAGCATCATTTCAAGTTTTTGTTCTAAATATAGTACTAGTCATTTAAATTTCCAAAAATAGCATAAATTTAATACTAAAATAATTGAAAACTTATTCCTAATGAAAAAAATTTAAATCCAAAATTAGAAAAAGTGAACCAAACATTATGTTTTAATTTTATATATATTTTATTTAAGGTAAATAATTATTTTTACATCATAATTTATGATATTTTGGGAATTTTAGTTTTACTGTGTTAAATAAAATAGTGTTATTTTAGAGTATTACTCTTTTTAATAGCTCGTAAATTAGAAATAAAATTACGATAATTTCTAATTTTTAATTAAAAAAATATTCGTTGTAAATTAACAACAAATTTAAGATAAAATGTCTTTTTAATAATAAAAAAATATAATATTATTTTAATTAGAAAAAGTAATATTCGTTATAATTAACTAGTGTGTAAGCTCCCGGACGCAAACACAAAAAGGCATGACTTTCTTTAAAGAAAAAAAAACATCAATTTCCTCTATAATTACGCAGTAGTGTCTCTCAAAATTTAGACATGTGACTATAGGTTCCCCTCTCCTTCTCTCTATCTCTTTTATATATCAAACTAGAGAAACGTATATAGTAACAAAAAAGCTTACAATGGAGAGGGAGAGAGAGATAGGAGAAGGAAGCTCATCTTCGTTAAGGGAACAACGAAACCTCAGAGAGAAACAGCGACGAATGCGCATGAAAGATCTCTACTTCAAACTCTCTTCTCATGTCTCTCCCACTCATAGGGTCTGTTCCTCTCTCTCTCTCTCTAACAATTACATTCCTAGTCCATATATATATTAGGTTATATAACCATGCATGCATGTTTCTGGTAAAAACATGGAATTATAGTGATTAATTTTGTGTTTTTACTGGCACAAAGCAGTTACCAGTGCCTCAACTTTTAGATCAAGCGACATCATATATGATCAAAATGAGAAAGAATGTGGAGTATTTGACGGAGAAGAAGAAGACATTGTTAAGAGGACAAGTACAGAATCGCAGTCAAGGGTCGTCTCTTCTACCAAAACTCAATATTTGTTCACGGGATTCAACCATAGAAATGAATCTTACTTTGCATAGAAACATGAAAAGAGTAATGTTACATGAGCTTGTGAGTGTTTTTGAAGAAGCAGGAGCTCAAGTTATGAGTGTTAATTTTCATAACTTGAATGATATGACCACTTATACAATCATTGCCCAGGTAAGTATATATGAACACATCCACACACACATACATATATATATATATGTATATGTTTGTATATATACATTACGTAAACGCACATGCATGCATGTATCACGTTTTCTGACTAATTTTTGAAAAGTCTTCTAATTATAACATGATTATTGGCACAGGCTATCATATGTCGGATCGGGATTGACTCATTAAGGATAGAAGAGAGAGTAAGGGATATCATCTCTCGATAAACTTTCTTTAAGTATTAATTACATTCCAAAATCATTAGTGTGCTGTTTTTGCAGTATTTTTTCTTTCTTGACCATTCTGTTAGTTCTTTAAACATTAGATGTGCATTCTCGTTTTGAGTTTGATTAGTAAACTTCATTCGCAAATCATTAAAAAAGTGCTAATTTTCATTCGAGCATTACAAAACTAAAAAAACAACAAAAGTACTAAGAATTTTGTATGGATGTTATGGAATATGTAATTGAGTAATACACTCAGCTATCATTTGAAAAATTAAAACTAGAGATTTGTTATTGAATATTTATAGCATACTTAGTTTTTGTATTCATCTTTACTAAGCTTCTAAAATTAAGAAATACTATTGTATTCGTCTGCAAGAAAATCCACAAAAACAAGTAAGAGTTGTTCTATGAACTAACTATCTACAATATATACAAGTTGTATGAGCTAACTCCATGGATATTTGTCGACGAGATCGTTCTTAATTGGATCACTTTTGAATATGATTGATCGGTTCTCCAAGTTAGTGCCTAAGTCCTCACATACTTTACAATTTCTTTTCGTTTTTGGTTGAGATTTTGAAAAACTTTTATCATTCCATTTTTTCAACAATGAACAAAATTTCCAAGAAAAAACACTACAAGAAAATGAAACTTTTGCAACGAATTTTTCCAATTTTTGTTGCAATTTTAAAAACGTTACAAATACATTTGACGCAATTTCTTTGTTAATTTAACACAAATTAGCAATGAATATTTTAAATAAAAAAATTTTAAAAAATTGCAAATGATAATGTTGTAACGGAAAATCTTAATATCTTACAAAACACGTAATTTTAAAAAAAAAATGGTTTCTAAAAACCTAAAGGTCGTTACACGAACACGAACACGAACACGAACACAAACCAAAAGTCAGGGTTTATATCTGAATTCAAACCAAAAGTCAGGGTTTATATCTGAATTCAAGACAAAAGTTTCACACAAATTGCAACCCTCGTGGATTTAGGAATTTTGAAACCCTTGTGGGAAACAAAGAGGCAAAATCTCAGTGTTGTTTTTGCTAAGAATACTTGTGAAGCGAAACTTGGAACTTGAGATGGATCTGATTCAGTCCAACGAAGAAGAAGCTGTTTCTTCCTCGCCGGAGGATAAATTATTAACGGAGAGAGACAACAAAAACAAGTTTAAATGCTCAAGAGAAACTGTTGACTGGATAGTTATAAAGATAGCTTTTTTCAGACTTGAAGTTACGCAAAAGCTGTGTATATTTAAACCGTTGCTGCAAGACTTTGATTCGGAGCTTGTTGATTTGTTCACTTCTGATTATGTACCATTTGCTTCATAGTTCTTACAGGACTTTGAGAAGAAAGGCTTCCAGAGAATGATTGGTATAGAAATATCATCAATTAATTAGAGTAACGAGACCAATGAATCGTGGATCTCGAGGATTCTCTGTTCTATGTCGCTTTAATCACTTTGGTTACTCTCACGGAATAGCTCAATGAGTTTGTTCCACACTTTGACCCTCATAGCGGAAGCTTCCTCAGGTTTAAACCACTTCTTGTGAATCTGAAGATGGAGACAAATTGTGTTAATAACATCTTGTTAGAAGAAAGGAGGAGATAGAATAGAAACACACCATTCCCAAATCCTGCAATTTCAGTCTTTGAGGAGCCTCTTCTATAAACCGTTCTATGAAGAAGAGCACAAACAAACCACAGTCGAATTCATTTTTCTGTTGCGGAACCTGGTTTAGGTGATGAAATAAGTTAAGTGAACACTATTATTTTGTATTTAAATACTATAATTAGCAACTTAAGAAATACAAAAGACTAGCCTGCACTTCAGCTTTGTTGATCTTATTGGGAAGATCTCTCCATACTTTTTCTGAAATTGGTAAATCCGATGAAAGAGCATCTTGATTCAGATTGTTCCACTCTTCTCTCAGAAACCTAATTAAAACAACAAATTAAAAAAGAAGAAGAAGCAGAATCTAATTAAGATGTTCCTAAAATAAAAAAAAAATTGTATGCAATCAGCATCGAGATCATTTGTTCGGATTCCTTTGATCTCACCTTTTGACATTATTGAAAACTAATCTTTTTGGGTGCAATCCCAATGAATCTAAGTGAAGTATAGTCAATCCAGATTCGTCCTCCTTGTCTGGGATGCAAATTATTACTAAACTCCAGTGGAGACTTGAAGATGCAAGAGAAAAAAAAAACCCATTAAACAATCTAACAATTGGTGCTGACTGCTGAGGATAACATTTCTCCATTAGAGAAAAAAAGAGCCTTGAAATGCGATACCTATGATCTAAATACCATATTTTGTATTTTCTCGTGCTTAGACGACAATAAACTAAGGTTCATGCCATAAAGATGCGATCATAGAATTCAATAGACAACAATCAGTAAATTACTTACTCTTCATGTATTGGTATAAATATATAGGATTTACGGAATAAATCAGAACCCTTCCACCACCGCCTGAACTTCACAAAATATGCGTCCTTGTCATTACCCTAGTTTTAGTGAGAGGACAAGATGAGAAGACCAATCAACACATGGGTAACCACAACGAAAATTATGTGATTTGCAAAACGTGGTGGTATCATCCATCATCTTCTATCAATTCTTAGTATAGTAGCACATGAAATTTTTACACTCAATCTTTTAAACAACGAAACTAGAAGGATTATGTGAATTTGAACTTTTTGAAATTCAAACCAAACATAATGAATTTGAGAAGCATTGTCTTGTTTTCTTTTCTTATAGAAATAAGGAAAAATTAATTACCTTGTATGAAACAGCTTCTATGAGCTTCTTGTAGAAAAATGTATTGAAGAAATGACAGTCAATAACTGTCTGATGCGCCGAAAACACATGGTGCTGCAAAAACCTAGCCAAACAGAAAAGGATAATAATCACATAAAAGCGATAACGCGATAGGAAGAATACAAATATGCAAGTCTCTCACTTGAAAGTCACCTGATGTAGAAATTTATAATTGGCGAAGTAAGATATTCTCCAGGTGAAAGACATTTAAGATCTTTAAGAGACACTTGAACAAGATCTGGGTCATCCCTTGATCGCCAGATGAAGTAAAATAAATACAATCATTATCTTATTGAGGATGACAGTTGATAAACTTACACCAACTACATGATGGTTTTCACTTTTCACCTACCTTGATGGGTAGCAAATATCTTCTGGCAACCTACAATATCACCAAAATTAAGTTATTTCCAACGAGTAACCTTCACTTGATAAAGGTAAATAGAAATAAACTCTTTTTACCCCTCAGGAAGTTCAAATGCTTCTTCTACCACCATTGAAGACGCAGGTTCTTCATCCAAATTAATGACTTTATCATCTGATTTCTATAGAAAAAGTGTTGAAAAGGTGATAAGCACCTATATTAATTATGTACAAGAACACAATCGAATGGTGTAGGATGACACACCTTCTTGCAGCTTGAACCTTGTGATGGTGATGCTTGAAAACTCCACTCCCTGTGAGGGAGAGGTACATGTGTCAATTAGCCAGAACCACATTGTATTGCATAAATGGTACTATGAATCAGTAGAGAAAAAATTGGAACCTAGGGGTTTCATAGCCAATGACGTTGTCGTCATCATCATCGTCGACAAGTAAATAAGGGGAAGACTCCTTTGGATTTCTTTTACCAAAAAGTTTATTGGGTTTAGGATCCCCTTTTGGGTCCTTATATCCAGAATAAAAGTTCTTTTCAGTGATCTGACACTTGCCTAACGTTTGCGGCGACTGCCACCCATTGCTTTTCTTTGTTACTGTGTCTCTATCGGCTTCGCTTTTCCAACTTTCACTTCCAAAATCTTGTACTTTTTCATTAAATATTTTCGCTGATTGAGAATCCATCTGTTAAACAAGAATGATCAAGTTGCATCTTGAAGCAGCCACTTAAAACTGTTTAAATGACAGAATGAAAAAGCACCATACTTTGGGATTTTCACTGATATGAGCAGCAACAGTTGACTGAGACAAGCCTTTTGATCCTGTATTCCATTGTCTAGAGGTGCTTTTTGAGGATGTATGCGCTTGTCTAAGCACATCTGAAAAACCTACATACGAATAAGTGGGCAATTCAAAGATAAAACTCAAAAAAGACACTACACAGAACAAACATCTAAACCCAGATAAAGGAACTGATATTCTGAACATCATTATTTCGCACTGAAATCTAATAAGTAAAAGCAGGATCTTACTAAAGCCAAGTCACTTTACACGTTAGAGACAAAATTTCGTACTCTTAAGCCAAAGTAAAAAATTCATACAAATATTTAGCATGGAAAAAACTTGCAACAAGATACCTGAGCTTTTTGAATGCTCGAGAATCTGACATCCATCCGTTTCCTGCTTACATCAGGGAAAGTAACATTGCATCATATCAGATCAATTCATTTCATCATTTTCAAACAGAGAACCATCTCTTCAAAAGTCGGTGGACAATAGTTCGGGTAATGTAGCCTAAAAAGTTGTTGACCAAGGATTTTACATCCATAAGGAAAACAATACCAAACATAATCAGAATTATAGTAAACAAGTAAAAAAAAAGGGAACTTTAGCAGAATCTTAAACCAATCGAAACACTCAACCCCTGATCATCGTAACACATGCTACATTAATTATCAAGCTCCGGTTCCACTGCACAATAAGATTTAGAAAATGTGGAACACTAAAGGAAATTCCAAATTCTTTCAATTTGAGTCACAATCAACTAATGTTTCCAAAGAAATCGGTACCTAGAAGATTGGAAAATGGTAACAAACAAAGAAATGACGCAATGCAAGTTAAAAAGACAGACCATTTTCGTCCGTCGGAACATCCTTCTCTGTTTCTCGTACTCTAGATTTCCGATTCTGGTGCGGATTTTTTCGCCCTTGTCTGATAGCTTCTCACCGAAAGCACCAAGAAGCAATCTCTGACGCCTCAGCTGCTCGTCGAGTTCGCTGTCCCCAATGGATCGCACGCAGAACGCGGAATCATCACCGGTACTAGTAGACTCACGCGGCGGAGTTTTATCACTGCCGATGATCTCCAACTCCGGCACTTCCTCTTCGCCCGAAACATCCTCCCAATCTATGTCGATCTTCTTCTTCTCCACGCAATCTATCTCGATTACCTTTTGCCTCTTCATCAATAAACAAAAATAAAATAAAAACTTTGCACTTTGCAGTAGGTTTTGGGTATGAAATTTCTGGTTATTTTAATAATCTTTTTATCATGATCTCTATTTTCACGAGATTGTTAAAGTGTTAATGGGCTTTTAATTTAAAATCAATTCAGCCCATTTTATAATATATCATATTTTCTTCAATTTGATTTTTCTTACACCATTTTTTCAGTTCGATTACACTATATATTTCATATTTCTGTTGAATTTATATTTTGCTTCATTATAGTAGCTTTTATTAATTAACTTGATTCAAGAAAGTAATAATAACATTTACAGTATGAAGCTTAATGGCTATTGCAATGCTATCCTTTTAGCTCTTTGGTTTATTAAAATATACCCGAGCTAATAATAATATACATTGAAACTTTTATGTAAAAATAAATAAATAAAAGAATTTCACCCTTAATATAAGTCTTAACCGATAACTCTTTCAAATACTCAAGAGTTACTGTGTATACCAAATCACCAGGCGTGAACGAACCGTCCTCTTTGAAGATTCGGTTCAATTGAACCGGACGAACCGGTTTTCCTCTCCTGAAATTCATGGATCATTCTTATAAGCGTACTAGCCTTTTTGCTTCCTCCATATTCGCCGTTACTTAACACCGTGTAAAGGGACCCTATCACAAGCGAGTTCTTCACCAAAACCCCAACGACGTCTCTTCCTCCGTTAAGACACAGGTTCAAAACCAGTGCAACACAGTGCTGCTTCACCGCCGGCGAAACTTCCTGCGAGGACAAAATCTTCACCGCGAGTTTCAAACCGCCACGGCGAATCACTCCAATCGTCCCGTCGGGATATTCCGATAATTTTGCCAGCGTCGCTAGGCAATCCGCCGTGAGTTCACTGCCGGTTGCTTCGGATCTCAATAAATCGAGAAGAATCGGTACAGCTCCGGCGGCGAGGACACGCCAATGATTATCGGACTGCATCAGCAAACCCATAACCGCAAGCAACGCGTTGCGTTTCGCGGAATCACCGTAATCATCCCCCTTGACGATTCTCATCAATCCTGAAATCGCTTCTGGATTTTCTCCAATCAATCTACTGTAATCTTCAACGGAAGAGAGATAAAACAGAGTAGAAGCAGCGTATAATCTGGTCTCTGTTTTAGCTCCTTCGTTGAGAACCCCGACGATGATCCGTAACCCTTCTCCAGCAATATTTGATTTTCCGGAAACGTGTCTGGAGAGATTCAAAAGCCCAGCCATTGCGTTCTCTTGAATCCTGGAATCTTCCGAATTCAGAAGCCTTAAAAGCGGACTCACACAACCAGCTTCCACAAGACAAGATCTATAAAAACTACCCGTCTTTGTGAGAACACGAATCTCCCTCACAGCTCTGTAAATCATCTCTTCACCGCCATTGATCAATTGTGAAGTGAGAAACCTCGCGATGAGTTTACCTGCTCCCTTTGCAGCCACACTGTCCGGTATAACGTCATCGTGAGTCTTACGTTTCCGACCAATCCCCGCCAAAACGATGCCCTTTACTCTGCAGTGCTTTTGAATTACTTGACTTACGGAAACGTTTTCAACCAACTCAGTGCTGGTCAGTTTCTTTCCGGTTTTCGGGCACGTGATATTCCCGGATCCGAACCATCTTGCGATGGAGTTTCGATCATACGTGTGCCCTGTTTCAATAACCACAGGATCCGACATAAGCTCTAGAGAAATGGGACAAAGGAGATCTGCAACGTTTAATCCTCGAATCAAGTCTTGCTCTTTCTCGCTATTAGCGCCATGATGATGATCATTTCTCTCAATCCGTCGAAGTATCACGCATCTGCAATAGCATATGAACCCCATTAAGCTACTGAGAAGCTCGACTCTGGTGTTACTCTTCTTCCTCTTATCAGCTAACCGCTCCACCTCTATCTCTTCTCCGAGAAAGTTAATCTCTTTAACGCAGTCTCCCCATTCTCGGATCCCCACGTGATTCAAGATCCGGTTTATCTCATCCGGATCAGGACTGACTCTGTTCTCGAACAGAGAAAGGATCCGATTAACGGAGCTCATGACCCATTTATCATCGAGGTCGGGTCGGATTCTGTGCTTACGGGCTTGCCGTACCACTAGGTCGATCAACTCGTTAACTTCGCTCGGTAAGTCAACGGAGCGGAGAGGGAACGCGCTAAGGCTGGTGGAAATGGAACGTGTCAGGATCTCGAGATGATCTGAAACTTGATCCGAGCTCATCATCATGCATAGTCTAGCTCCGTCTCTTGTGCAGTCTTCTAGAAGGAACCTGAGCTTCTGTAAGATGACGTGGATGTCCCTGAGGCTCGAGACTGGGGCAGATTCCGGGAAGTGTAGTGTCGGAGTCCCGACTCGGACCCGGATCTCTTGGAAGACTAGAACTAGGTTTTGGATATGCCTGAGAGTTTCTCGAAAACTTCGTCTGATGGTGGAGAACTGTTTTGACTTGAATGTGAGAATGTCGCCAGCAAGTTGAATCAGTGAGTCCAGTAGAGTGACTATGGAGATTGACTCGCATGGTTGCACAGCCGGAAAAGTCAAGATCCGGCGATCCGGACAAGTTTTTGTATGGATCATAATAAGATTTTTAGATTAAAGTTTGTTTTTGGATGTTTGTGACTTGGTGTTTGTTTCGAGTAAGAGACGGCGAAAAGGAACTTGGGAATATATAAACAGTTGACGAGGGTTTCAACTAGAGAGAGGCGTGGCGATATATCATTGGATAATTATCTTGGAAACCCTGACCACTGACTATGTGCCACGTGAGATCTGTCGAAAACGAGGAACAGGTTGCTTCGTATGACCTGTGAGAGTGACATGTGGCCATGGAATGTGTGTGGGCCCACGTGGTCATGAAGTTACGTGCATGGAGGCTGCCGACATTTGGTACGACCCATGTGTAAGGACTCTCTCTCGATATTTCCTCCTTCAATTTTTCATTTATTATTTGTTTCATAAATTATTTTTCACTAAAAATATTTGTTTTTTGTGAGTTGATCGAGATAGTTGAGGTATTCACGAAAATCTATGCTACTTTATCTGAAAATTTGTGTGGATTTGTAAAGTAAAGTTTCGTGATGTTTTAGTAAAATCTTTTGCTTCATTATAAGTATAAGCAACCCTTATAATCATAAGGATACAACCAAATTAAAATTTAGTTTTAATATTGATTAATTTTTAAAAAATAAAAGATAATTCGAATCTCATTATCTACTGCTTTCCGTTAAACTATTACGAATTTAGATAAAAAGATTAATTTTCAAAATTGATTATTTTATGACATATTTTGTAATGCGTTTTGGGGTGAAATTTCATGTTAGTCTGATGATAAAAATTAGACGATTATTCTGACCTTTACTTGTAGACAATCTTGTTCATAATCTTCATTTATGGCATCACCTAGAAGGCTAGAAGTTCTTGGTCAACTTATGTGGAAGTTTCTTCACATTAAGTTTTGATTAATTATTGGTGAAGATGTTATATATTATTTTGGAATCTAATTTGTTTTAGCTGAGAAGTTTCAAAGAAGGATATTTTCACGTAGTTTGTAGTTTATCAGTTAGGGTTGTCAATTGGGAGAAGGAGGCAATGAGCTGTTATAATATTCGAAAAACAACATTGGCCGGTTGCATTATTATAAAAAAAAAATGCAAGAAATAATTATACAGAGGAAAAGTCAACCATTGATAATTTATGGACCTGTTTTTATTTATTTATTTTTGGGTTTTTTTGTTATTTGTTAGAGGAAAACTAATGACAATATTTGCTCTCTTTTTTTTCACTAAACACCATTTTGTTTTATAAAATTTATTGAAAAGACTACTGGACAACCAATCTAGATCAAAGATTGGTGGAAGAACGCAAATCTTGTCTTTTTCCGCAGAAAATCATTAAAATAAAATCATACTCTGGTCTGTAAAAAATGTTGTCTATGAGATCATGAAATTCGCAGGAAGATAAGGCAAAGAGATTCAGACATTGCTCTTTGTGTCTGAACTCAAAAACATTATTACAAATATTATTTTGGACTCATCTTCCAGCGGTCATTGGAGCTTCTTAACTCCTATGTGCCCACCACAATTTCAATCATCTTGGCAGTTCAGTACAGTGAAATTCTTGAACCTCAAGAGGTCGGTGAGAAACAAAAGTAATCACATCTTTATGTGTTCATTTTCGTTTGTCGATCGTAAGAATCTATGATTATAGTTGCGATAGATTGTTATTCTTTTAATTGTCGTAGATTTGTGCGGCATACGCTGTGGTTATACATTGCGTCATATGTCGTAATTTTTTTGACCGCTGATTAAAATATTAGTGTGTTTAAAAATATGTAATCAACCGCAAACGCAATCGCGAGCGACAAACAAACAAACAACATATACCATAATCGAATCCACAATATTGAACGTAGCCATATTTGTTTGCGAGGATCAAACGAACAAAACTTGTGTCTTTGGTTAGTAACTAAATCGCAGGGTGGCTGTTTCTTGATGAGAAAATGCAGAAATTTGAGTGGATCATGTGTAGAATCCAAAATGCTCTTATTGCTGCCTCGTTATATACTTTAGACTCTTCTTTTAATTAATTACTTGGTCTATATTTGTATTCTATAATTATATTAGTAATGAATATTTGTGTTGCATGAATACCGATGTACTAATATTTGAGTAAAACTAAATTCTAGATTTTTGATATTCTATGAAAACTGTGCAACTTTTTAATTTTTAAAGATTTTCCGTACGTTAATTTTATAATAGTCTTTCCTTTATGCATATGAATATACTTCTTATATCATTACAGTAATTAGTAAATACAATTTTAAAAATTATCATATTTTAAAAAAAAAAATTCTAAAAATAACACCATTAATTTTTTTTTCTTTAAAAAAGTACCACAAAATTCATATGAAAATTGGTCGAAAACATTTTCTAATAGAACCATAAAATTGGAATTTAGAAACCAAAAACACATTATTTTAACTATTTTGTAATTTATTTTAAGTAAAAAAAATTTTCACACAATAACTTTTCATGTCTATAAACTTAGTGATAAACTTTTGTAACAAAAATGGGTTTACTTCCGTCATTTACAAAAACTTATACGACTAAATCTATTTCCATCCGTACTTTTTGGGTTTTTTTTAACTACATAAACTGTATTTTTCTTTCATAAATTACACAAATTTCATAAATTATTCTAATTGTAGAAATTATATTAATGTTTACACATTAAATACCTACTAAATCTCGTTGTAATTCAAAAATCTAATTTTAACTTGAATTAATTTTGAAACTAAAACCAGATTTTTGAAATAAAATAAGGTTTAATAACAATTTAATGTGTAAACATTAATGAAATTTTTGTAATTGGAATAATTTATTAAGTTTATGTAGTTTACGGAAGAAAAACACAGTTTATGTAACTTATAAAAAATCCAAAAAGTACGGGTGGAAATAGATTTATTCGTATAAATTCGTGTAGTTGACGGAAGTAAACCCAACAAAAATTTAAAAAGTGGTAGACTAGGATATTTTTCAAATATATAATTAACTTCAAAATTTTTCTAAAACTAGATCTAATCAATTAAGACCTGTATTTTTGTGGTTTTGAGCTTAAAACAAAAAAAAAATACTACACAGAAAGCTCATGAGTATTGTTTAAATTCCCATGATCATATGCATTTAGGCATTTACTTTAACAAGGAAAAATAGTAATCTCTTTTTTATTAGATCCATGTTCATGCATGTCAAAAAGTTCAGTAAATTGCTATATATAAATATTTGGGATTCCAATCGTGAGATATATTTACTGATTAAACAACAGCTGTTGATGATTCGAATTATCCTTTTTTGATAAAAGTGAGATATATTTATTGAATAAGTATAAACTTTTGATGTTGTTTATAAACCATTATAAAAAGAAGATCGTTGGTGGGTCTAAAAGAAAACCTAAGGACATACTTCACAATCTTAAATATTGATTTCCTAATTGTTGGTAGCCTCATTTACGTGATTCGGTCTCATATTGTTAACGAACACAAATCAATTTTGTTACATCTTTTATATATAATTTATACAACCAAATCTTTTACGTTAAACGATTGTGAATGGTCACTATGTTTTTTCTTTTTACGAATGAAGTATACGACAATTAAGGGTATTTATATATAAAAAATGATCCTCAGTGGAAATACATTGGATCTTACAAAAGAGAAAACAAAAGTAATAATTACGTTTAATTTTAATACTCTATAACCTCTTGTTTTGCCCTGTCACAAGTTGTTAATTGCTAAGCAAAGCAAAAAATATATTATTACAAAAACATTCTGAACTATATTTAAATATGGTTCAAGAGTTGTAAAAAAATCATAACTTACAAAAACAACTTTGGCAAATTCGTTTGAAAACATTTTAGTTTTTTTAACATTATTAAGAAATTAATTATAAAGAATAAAGTTTATTGCAAATTTATTTAAGAGTAATTAACTAAAATATCACTATTTTAAATTTTTGTTCTAAATATATCACTAAATATTTAAATTTTTTAAAATAACAAAAATTTAATATTAAAATAATTATAAATCTCTTCCTAATAAAATTTTAAACCCTAAATTATAAAAGGTAAAACTAAACATTATGTTTTAATTTTATATATAGTTTATTTAACGTAAATAATTATTTTCACATAATAATTTATATTTTTTTTGGAATTTTATTTTTAATATACAAAATTTGAAAAATAAACTAAAAAATAATATTATTTTATGGTATTATTTTTTATTATTTAGTTTTAAGAAATTTCAGGTGTGACCCATAAATATTTGAATGGGCATTCAGTCAAATCTACGTAACTAATATCATATGAATATATGATAATCACAACAAACAGTACGATACAATAATATAAAATTGGGATTTCAAATGTTTTATAAGTAAAGCTAAAGTGAGAGTAGAGTGTGTGGACCCTTCGCCGGAAAAAAAACACTCTTTTCTCTCTGTTTTTTCTTTCTCTTTCACAGAGTCTTCCTTCTACTCTGTTGTTGTTTTCTTCTCTTGTGTGTTTTTGGTTTGTGAACGTCTTTCTTTTTATTAGTCAACAGAAAACTTTGATTTTTATTCAATCTGACATGGGAAATTGTCAGGCGGTGAACGCGGCGGTGCTGGTTTTACAGCATCCCGGAGGGAAAATTGACAGGTATTATGGCTCTATCTCTGTAAGCGAGGTCATGGATATGTATCCTGGCCATTACGTATTTCTCATTATTCCTTTGACGGAGGAGGAAGAGAAGAATATTCCGACGGTGAAGAGAGACGATAAGAAACAGAGGAAGACTGTGAGATTTACACGTGTTCAGCTTCTCCGTCCGACGGAGAATCTTGTGCTCGGCCATGCTTACCGGCTGATTACTTCACAAGGTTCGCCTTTTGTTTTCTTTCATCTTGTGATTAAGATTGATGATTAAATGGATATTGTAATTTTATTAGAAGTGATGAAAGTCTTACGGGAGAAGAAATGCGCGAAGACAAAGAAACACCACACAGAGATGACGACGACAGTGAAGAAGTTGTCGGAAAAGAAAGTTCCGGTATATTTCTGACTAATGCGCATTAAGACATTGCTTTGGCCCAAATCTTTACAAGATCAGTTTTTTTTTAAATAATATAAACAGAAAAGGGGTTTTAGCTAAAAGATCTATCTTTATTCTGTTTTTGAAATGTAAAACGGAGAATTGTGTGTTTTCTTGTCTAAAAATTTACGAGATTTTAGACAAAATAAAGGTAATCAGTTTGTTTGTTTTTTCTTTGGCAGGAAAAGAAACAAATGAAGCAATTTCGTGTCTTGACGAAATCAGTTTCTTCCTTGAAGTACAAAACATGGAGGCCATCTCTTCAGAGCATTTCCGAAGCTACCAGCTGAATGTATTTGGTTTTTGTTCGAAGGACGAGAAACAGTATCTGCATCTAAAAGACAAACTGGACCGAATAAGTTTTGATTATGTTCCTTTTTTCACTTGTTATTACAGAGGATGAACGGATGAAGTCTAGAATAAGTTGTGAAGAGAGATAAGTACAGAAGAAAGCTCAAGAAAGTCAACAGAACACATCTACTTTTTTTTCATCTCTATCATCGATGTATATATTTTCGAAGATGGAGAAATCAATGGAAGTTTGTAAGACCAAAGTGAGGTTTTTGTTGATGTGAAATCGATTCAGAAGAAACACAGAGCTTTTATTTCCGTTCTTTCTTTTTCTTGTTTCCAGTTGTTTGGAATATCTTACATCAAAAGATTATTGAGCAAATTTTAAATGGCTTCATTGAATCAACAAAAATCAAGAGATCTGACCTACTTTCTGTTCTTATTACTTGATACATTGGAAGAGTTATTTCTATTGAGCAGACACGAATCTCAGAGGAAAACATTTGAGAGCTAATTAATAAAAGGCTCACATCAGCAACTTCATCAGTTACTGTGACTAAATAACTCAGACGGATTATCTTTTGATGCTTAGAGGATTGTATATTACTAATCAGTACCCGTCCATTCCTTCCAATCCTTGTCTACATGATCCTGAGCCCATTTAATAGCTGCTCGTGCAGCTTGTGGACCTCCGGGTAAACCCCTTTCATTGAGAGTATCTGCCATGTCAATGAAAGGTATGACCAAGAGAGTACCAGGTCCTCCATACTCACTGTGCAAGAACTTGCCAAAGATCTGTCAAGAATCACATTTGGTACAAAGCAAAAGAAGACAGATTTCATTCCTGAGTTTCTGGCCAAGAAATATAACAGATTTGACAAGACAATAAACTCTTTTTAAAACTATATTCACATTTATATCTCTCACCAAGGCTCTTTTCTGGAATTTTTATAAACAAATCATCTTGGAAGGGTCTTGATCCTAGTTGCGTGCTAATATGTAAACTGAAAATCCCACCTCTCATTTTCAAACCATAATCACTTCCTGTTGAACTTTGTAAATAGGTTTGAACTAAAAAAACTGCTCCTTTACATTCAAACATTCCAAAGACCATTTCCTAACCAGGATATCTCACATAAGCATGTATGAAAGTGAGAGCATTTCAGATACCTCAGTGCAGACACCGACAATTTCATCAACAGAGTCTTCAAAAAGATCCCTCTTGGATAGTTTCTTTGCCATATGGTCTCTAAATTTCTCAGTCTCCTGTAACACCCATCAACATCCATAAATTAAAAAAAAAACTCGTCATTATTGAGTAAAAATGGAAGATAAAGAGGAAATTAGCTCACAGCTTCGGCGAATTCGGGTATAGGATCAGGGAACTTGTACTCGGCAGCTCTGCAAACGAACTCTCTACGGGGCAGGGAAGAATGAGAAAGATCCTTCAATTTAAGAAAATGGGTTGATCTAATTGCGCAGGAACTCGTGACTGGTGAAGAGATATTGAAGACTATCGGTAAAGCAAAACGGAAGGACGAAGAAGAAAGGGTAGAGATAAAGGAAGATGAACGAAACTGAAGCGGAGAAGAGAAAACAGCATTCTGCATAGAAGCCATTAGGTGGTTCGGTTCACTCTTGAACCTTATCTCTCTGCAACTGTTTGGATATAGTACCAATAAGGGTTTTAGCGAGGTTTCAATTTCGGAAGTTAACTTGTTTCTAGGGGGTTCAGCATGATTTAAGAACTAAGGGGTGAATGTTAATACATTAAAAGTGTGAGGGTATATTAAAAAGGAAAATAGGGATGAACATGTAAGAAATTAAAAGTCCGAGGAGAATACAAAAAAATGAACCTGTCAGACAGCCGTGCGACCACCCTAGCGAGGTTAAACCGCACTAGGTAGCGATCCTCTACAGCAGCGGATATTCGAGAGAGCATCGTAGCCGTTAATCACACTCAGATCGCACGACCATGATTCATCAACCAGGTTTGAGGGCCTGTCTCCTTAGAAATCAAGGATACAGAGGTACGAGCCTATAGAACAGATCCTGTTCAAGTAAGGTCGTGTCCAATGATGGTTTCTACTACTATATAAAGTACTTCTATGTTTTCTTTGTTCACGATGTGGGACTTTCACCAATTTCATTTTTTTTTAATTATTCTTCTTGCTACAACATTATGACACGTGTAATTAAACGGACCCCTGTTTCTAAACCGGTTGGTTTTTTTTTTACTGACCTTCTAATTCAGCGTTTTGAGTGCCAGAAACTCCTCCGCTCGGAGAGATGATGGCGTTCGCTGGAATCAGAATCACGGCTACAAATCCAAATTATTTTCGGCTAAGGATCTTAAACGCAAGTTTACGTTCTATCGTTCCATGTAATTCGGTTTCTTTTCCTTGTTTGTCATACGTGAAACTCAATCGGAGAAACCGCCTTTATGTACGATCCACTTCAGTTCCAGGTTCGAATTGATTCACGAAATTGCTTACTCTATCTTCCAAAGAGGCATCTTTTACCTTTTCTGATTTTCTCGGTTGTTATTGTTTTCATCTACAGCTTTGGTTTTCTCTCTGAAAATATCGGCTTTTATTCTTGTAATTTTGCACTAATGCTTTTGCGATTTTGGGTGAAAAGTGAAAACCATAACAAAATTCTGTAATTGTGGGCTTATTACGTTGCTAATGTCGTCGAATTTGGAAAAACGCTGGTAATCCTTGTGACCTATCTCATCCTACATTTGTTTGCGCCTGTATAATCAAAAGTTTTCTGACTTCTGCTCTAGTTTGGTTTGCATTTCTTGAGAATTGAAAGAGTATTTCTTACAAACGGTGGTTTCTTGAATTTCTCAGCGGCACAAGCAATGGAGGGACTGAAGCCAGCGATATCTTTGACAGATAATGCACTTAAGCATCTACATAAGATGAGATCAGATCGTGGGGAAGATTTGTGCTTGAGAATCGGTGTCAAACAGGGAGGGTGCTCAGGGATGTCTTACACAATGGAGTTTGAGAACAAATCGAACGCCAGATCAGATGATTCAACCATTGAATACGAAGGATTCACTATAGGTACATATTTTGGTAACACATGAATGTTAGTTTCTGCATGTAGCATTAGCATTCATCCAAACAAAGCACTCTGGTTTTTGTCAATAAGTTTTATACGAGCCTGAATTACATATTCTAAGCTGTTGTTGATTCTTGAGCTTACTGTTGTTTGCAGTCAAGTGTTTATGCATCTATAACGTGAAAGCTCAAAATTTTCTTTTGCACAAATTTGTTTTGCAGTTTGTGATCCAAAGAGCATGCTCTTCCTTTTCGGGATGCAGCTTGATTACAGTGATGCTTTAATCGGTGGAGGCTTCTCTTTCTCAAACCCTAACGCTACACAAACCTGTGGATGTGGGAAGTCTTTTGCTGCCGAGATGTAAAACAGTTTCACATATTGCACTAAAAAAAGAATAATACAACATTTTGTATTATGGCTGTAGAATGCCCACGACAGAATCAGAAAACAGTGCAAGCATTTTCATGTGTTGTGTAATTAAACCAAAACTTTCTGTATAAATATTCAAAGTTCTGGTTATCAAAAATCACTTGGCTTTACCTTCTTATTATCAGATTTGGTGGAATTAATACTGATAAGACCACTTGAAGATATCCTAGACTATTGCAAAGCCTTAGGTTCTTTGTCCCCAATAGCAAATTGTTCAAGCAATTCAGGATACAATACTTCTATTCTCGCCCTCATTTGTTCCTTTAAACCCAAACATTGAGAGTGAACGATTTTTACGACCTTAAACGGTGAGCAAAACGAAGAATATGCATACTGAGACGGAAGCAATTACCTCGACTTCTTTTGCTACTTCCCTAAGATCATTATCGACTGATACATTGTGAGGTTCAAGCACTCTCTGTAACCAAAAGTCACCATGAACCGTATCAGTCATGTTCAAAGACGAGGGATAATTATTACAGAGCAAAAGAACATGAAAGTGTTTTATTAGTTCATGTGAACTTACATCTTTCAACGGAGGTAAGGTAGATTCGATCTCCTTTGTTGCGATTCCCATTCAAATATTTGTACAATTTCTTTACAATCTTCAATAGAAAAGAGTGTAGTTATCCCCTTCCTAACTGCATTTATCTCTGTAAATGGTTGAGTCTTAGATTCCGTGAATGCAGTATACTAGATCAACTACAATATCTTTGAAGTTTACTTGGGATAAATAGTCTTATGGTCGAAGGAAAATTTGTATTATCTTGTGAGAAATCTGTTATAAATTTTTGAGTTCGGTATTAGCTTCGAACTATTAAAAGTCTCTGTCTAGTTATGGCGCGAGTCTCCTCTTTTATACCTTCAACTCGCTTAATTTTTTAATACTGTAATTATTGCCATTTTTAAATGTTCATAAATACCATTTAATACTGACAGGTTTTTCGCCGTTTTCGGTAGTCGGTGAGATCGGAAAGTTCCCTGACTTGCTTGGCGGTTCCTCGATAGACGCACACCTACTCTCAATAAAAATAAGCTTTCATACTATGAGACCTATTTTCTTTGGGTCGAGCTCTGGATTGCAGGGAGGATGCATCCCACCTCCGAACATAAATGCAATGAAATGAACAAATTTAGAACATTCAGATGTGTCTACAAGTTTATCTCGCTATGTCAAACAAAACTTAAAAGTGACAGGTCCAAAAATATATGTTTGTTTGATTGCCTTCATTACAATACTATTGGTCGTGAGTTTCAATGGAAGTTTTGATGTTAGGTTTGGTAAACATTGATCGATTCTCTAAACACATATTTTCTTCCACCATCGTGGAATCTGCATAGCCATAAATTTAATTTCTGGCCCCAAAAAAAAAAAATCAATTTTGGACAAAAAATAATGTTTAGCAAAAATTTTGTATGTTTCGGTTGTAATTGATATTTATGTATGATGTGATAATTGTTAGATATAGTATTCATAAAACTAAATAATTAAATACATTTTTGTAAGTGATTAATTGGCTGCACACGACGCAAATATTTACTATTTAAACAATAATGGTGTACACAAATAACCAACTATGTATTAAATTATTAAATTAAGATAAATTAGTTTTATCTCGGCAACCAAAAAAAATAGTTTTATCTTGTCACATAGTACACGTATTCAGCAATCACAATTTCTTCCAATCAGTGCTTTATAAAGTTAATTTTCTATATCAACTGTCTTTATTTTATTTTATTTATTTGCTTAAATAGATGAACTGTCTTTAAACTCAATTTTAATTTCAAAAACTTAAATCTAACGCCATTGTTTTAATTATTAGATCGAGAATCATTCAAACTAATAAAGTAATCAATTGTTTCTGTCCTTTTTTGACGTTGAGAAATATGTCGTCCTTTTTATCGTATTTTAAAAAGTCTTCAAATTAAACAATTACGCCTTAATAAATATAAGTATTGAATTATACAATAGTTTTCTTGACAGTCAAATATAATGATTAACGATGACCAATCAAGAGTTTTGTTTTCGTATTTTAATAAACTTGCTTTTAAGAAAGCAATAATTCCGATACTAATGCAAACATATAATGGACACAGGACATTTTACTAATATATAATCTATAATAATTAATTAAACCAAAAATAAATAGGTTAAATATAATTATGATACCGCACACAGGACCGACAATAATAATTTAATTTTTGGTTAAATTATCCGGAATAACAATGAATTTTTTTTTAAAACCGATATAGACAAATTTTAGGATCGTTCAACGGTTATTGAAACAAAATTTACAGCAGTCATTTAAGTTTTATAAGCTACATGATCATTGTGATACCGTAAAATTATTTTTGAATAAGATAATTTGGCATTAAACAATTTTCCCAATTATAAAAAAAACTAATATACAATTTTATCATTACATCAAGAACAAGATGATTTATCATTGGATACATAAAATCAATAGGTAGATTTAGGAAGAATCAAAATATAAGGTTAACATTACAAAATCATAACTGTTAGTATACTTAAATGGCACCTTGGTCCAAAACTCATGTGTGGTTTAATTACTCATATACAAGTAGTGATGTTCCAAAGTTAACAAAGACATACAACATTACCAAAACTAGGAAACATACGAAATGGACAATAAAGGAAAAGCTTTTAATAATAGAGAAATGTAAAAAAATTATATATAAAAAGGTGTTAATGTGATGGGATAAGCATCTAATACACACACATAAGCAATATGGAATTCCATTGGTGTCGGAAGTGACATGTGTTGCACAATTAAAGGTGCCTCCAACATTGGATTTTGGATCTATTTAAACTTATCATTCCAGTCACGAAAATTCTTAATAAATTATATAACCTGCCGACTACCTTATAAACATATTTCATTTAAATCCTCAATGGGAAATTTCGAATCAATAATTCACCAAATCTAATATTAAAGAATAAAATCTATAACCACTATAGATCATTTACGTTAGCTCATTTCAAACTTTCGACATGTTATAACAGATTATTTGGAATTTGACTAGAAATCACCGGTCACTATTACAAATGTTATGGCATTACCAAGAACATAAAAGAAATATGTGACTAAAAGAGATGTCATGAGTGAACTATATATACAAGTTGAAAATGAAAGCTCATGTTATTTGTGATGTGTTGAAATTTCAATACTTTCAAGACATTAGTAGGAAGTGATAGTTGAGTTGAAACACAAGATTAGGTCTTGAGTATGATTGCAATTCATCAATCATACTCAACACCCAAGACTTGAATCCAAGATATTAGAAGATGCTCAATTCTAATAGTGGAGTTCGAGTTGAATATCTCTGGAAGATGTAAGTAATGTTTATACTGACACTGTTAAACTCTCATAAATCATCTTCTTGTTTCAGTCACTTGTTTCGCTTCAGACATCTTAAAATCTGAGTTTGTTACGGTGTAAGCTTGTAAAGCCCAAGACGCTTTTCAGACTATATATAAACATTACACTTTGCAATTAGTGTTTGATTACAAGCTAAGCAGCAAAACGAAATGATTTTGTTTCAAGATTATTGTTTATTATTATCCCATATTAATATAAATCAATAGTTGATCCATTCTACTTCTCTCTCTCTCTCTATAGGATACCTAAAATATCTATACAAGTAATTGAATAATTATAGAGCATCGATCACTTGGAATGAATTTTTGTAAGAAACAATACATATATAAACCTAAATATATAAATGCATCAAGAAAACTATTTCTTGTTCTTTTTTCCATTTAATTGAATAACATTGCTAGTGTGCAATCTTAATCATATATATAACTTTCTGATTTTTCTGTATCTCAGTCAAACCCTAGATGAAGATCCAGCGATTTAATGTTTCTCTTCGAACCAGAACGAGAAGTCAGATCTCTCTGGAATTGAATCATGTTCTGTTGTACACCGTACAGTTTATCCATCTCACCACTTTGTTCATTAAAATCTTGACACGTGTCCTTATTTCCGAAGATAATCTGCGACGACATCGACGACCATTCATTGTACACACCCATCTGATTATTATTCACATGCATTGAAGAGAAGGCACAATACGACGGCGTTTCATATTGTCCCTGAAACGTTGTCGTTATGGGTTGTTGGCTGGTGAGATAATAGCCGATGCTGGCTCGTCGAGCTTGAAGTTGAAGCCTCTTCTTCTTCAACCTCTCCTTCTTGTGAGCGTTTTGGTGACCTCCCAAAGCTTGAGAGTTTGCAAACTCTTTGCCACAGTATTGGCACTCGAGTCTTTTCATCACTGCTAACGACTTCGACGAGCTCAAGCTCTCCGCCGTCGTTACTTCCGGTGAATGATTACCGCTGATGAATTCGAAGCCGAACAGCTTTATCGTCTTGTCTGAGGACGAACCTGAGGAGCTTTCGCATGTACGAGACATTGTCGGAGATATAGACATATATGATATATGTGTATGTGTTTAATTTGTTGATGAGGTTAATTAAATTAGCTTTAGGAGATGTGTAAATGATCTTCTTTATATAGCAAAGAGAGAGAGAGAGAGAGAGAGGATGTTTTAGCTTAATAGTTTGTAATTAATTAATTATGCAGTGCATCTGTAATATAACCCTATATTCTATGTCTAATTAGCTTAATATGGTTTGAGAACTTGGAAGAGTTTTAAATTGATTAGTCATGAACAGAGTCGAATTATAATTTGTAGAGTTTATAATAAAATTCTTTGTTTGAATATAAGGTGTGACCCGTATAATACTCTAATATTAAAATATGACCCGTATAATATGCTCTAATAAAAATATAAAAAGTTTTAATATAAATATTTAGTTTTGAATTTATAATTTTTGGAGTTTAGATTAAACTATAGTACACATATGATTCTAACATATAGTTATTCATAATGACAGACATCAAAACAATAATATCCATGCACATTATTATGCTAAATATCACAAATTAAAATTAACATATCATAATTTTACATATTCATAAAAAACATATATATATATATTATTTTCTTATTCTATATATTATAAATATTATATATCTCAAATAAAGTATTTGTTTTTTAACAAATTATTTTTCTTTACTACCGTGTTTTAAGATTGATTTTACTATCTTTTCATTTTTCAACTTTATAATTTTCTACTTTATTTATTAGATTTGAAATTTTTATTTAAATTTTAATAAATAAAACAAGAGTAATACCCTAAAATAACACCATTTTAAGTTTATCTTCCAAATTTAACACACTAAAAATAAAATTCCAAAAATAGCACAAATTATTATGTGAAAATAATTATTTACCTTAAATAAACTATATAAAAAATTAAAATATAATGTTTGGGTTCACTTTTTCTAATTTAGGGTTTAAATTTTTTTCATTAGGAAAAAGTTTTTAATTATTTTAGTATTAAATTTATGCTATTTTTGGAAATTTAAATGATTAATGTTATATTTAGAATCAAAACTTGAAATAGTGCTATTTTAGTCAATTACCCAATAAACAATTTAAAATAATAATAACACATATACGAATTATAGTTATCTTATATCTCACATTCATCTTAAACATATTCATCAATCTTCATATAAAATATGTGCATACAATATTTTTTGAATTTATATACGACAAATTATTCATAAATATTTTCAATAGCAGTTTCATGTTTTTATAATCAAATTTATTATCCTTTCATTTTTCTATTTAGTCTTTTACTATTTCTTAATTTTTTAATAGATTATGATGTATGCAAAATATCTAAAAGAATAATAATGATACATATGATATTGAAATATAATAATCACATGTGTCATGTCCGCGTTGCATCCAAATTATATATAAATATTGCAACATAAAATAATGCTACGAGATACAAAATTACTTATACTATATATAAAGACTTAACCTGTCAACTTTGTTTTATCTTTCGCCTCGTAATGCATTAAAATAATGTGGAAATATACTTTCTGTTTAGTGCCTTAATAAATTAATTACTTCAAGTTGAGATTTCATGATTAAACAACACAAAATATGCAAAGGCATGTAGCCATCACACCAATTACTCTGAAAATTAAAACAAAAGTTATATATATTCTAAGCTTAAAGAGAGGATTAAGATGGTAATAAAATTTTCGAAATTTCTGTAAAAACACAATATCATAAAAGTCAAAATAGGAAGAACTAAACCTAATCAATTATCCCAAAAGTATACTCAACGTGCAAGGTGAAGGACAATATATACTTTGATCCCTAAATTAATATTAAACATTCACTATACTTAAATAACGTATATTTATCATAACTTTAAGCAATCAATTGACATATTCTTAATTTATTCTTTGACAAACATTTATAACAAAGAAATCATTTTAATCGTGTCATCACCCAATAAATTTCAAATAAATATAGAAATAAATTTAAATTATTAGAATAATTATAATATATATTATTATTATTAATTTAGTTAGCGAATCAATATATTTTATTAAACTAACCAAAAATTATTAAATTCGTAAATTTTTTTCCTTAATTTTTATATACAAAAATTATTATTAAAAATAATTTAAAATTATAGAATTTATATTTATTAATAAACAATATTATATAATTTTTTGAATATTTTTTCTCAAGTATAAATCTATTTTTGTATTAAAATGTTAAGTCAAAAACATATCAACCAAACCAAACCAAGAATCGTCTTCCAGTATTCTCTATTAAGTTCTTTTAGTGATATATATATTTAGATTTTCCCATCAACTAAAGTTGCTGGCATAAAGGTTTGATCATGGAGCATCGAATTGAAGCTTCTTTGTGATTTATTATCTGAATGTCTTCCACCTAAACCAAAACTTGTTTGTCTAATTTCTGTGAGAAAAGAAAGAAAAAGCCTATCTTGACCATGTTTAATGAATGTTACTTAAATCATTAAATAAATTATATATGATGAATTGTTAGTTGCCAAATGAAGGAATACAAGAAGTGGGCTATGATGCAAGAAGCATCAATACTATATAACAAATAAAAAAGATATATTCATAAGTCTAATCTTCAAACAAGATCTTCAGCAAATCTTCATAAAGCATGAGAAGACAATATTATAAACAGAAAGAAATTTGTTATTAATTAAAAGTTCTCTAGATTATTCTTATTTTCAGGTGAATCAAGTCATGAGATAATATTATTTTAATGGAAATAATTATAATGAAATGCCATTTGGTTAACTGTTGTGTAACTTAAAAGATAGATCAAGACAATTAATTGAAATAATAATTAATTCTTATTAGGTGTTACAATTATGTTCACTCATACAAAACTAAGATCTCTGATTGGTGGACTTTCTTGCCACCAATTGTTGTCTCATGCAATCAAAAGCTTTTTCCTCTCTCTCAGGTTCTTTAATTGTAATATTATTTCAATCGATGGAAGAAGAATTCCAAATAAGTATGCTGTCAACAATAATCTTATATTTAACCAATTACATGTGGAATAATTTTAGCCCCATTATGATTTTTTTCGAAAGTTTGTTTCTGGTGGCTACAGCCTACTAGTTGGGTGGGTTGGTTTCTATATTTTATTTCCACCTCACTTTTCATTTGTATTGCCGTCGAACAATTTATCATTATTCAAAATCCATTCATAAAGAGTTTAGAAATTAGTCTACGGTGTCCCGACCACATAAAACTATTATTCTATCAGACAGTATCAAGTTTAAGGTTTCCTCTTCAAACACTTCTTCTGGAAGATATAACTGAGCAGAATGTTAATGCCACATTTTGTAGTCAAACCTGAGTAGAAGTTGAAAGAAAATGTTAATCAAAATTACAAGATGAAATTTATGATGCTCTTTTGATATCAAACTAAATAAAAATGAAATAAAAACTCAAACTTGATTCTAATGTGCAAATTATGAGTATGAAAACCACTTTTTGTTTTACATTTATAAAGGAAATTGGAACAGTTCAGTTCAGTTCATTGGGCCGTTACTAAAATCTCTTTTTCCGACAAAATAAAAAGTTCTAAGACGATTTGGATTTCGTTATTTCATTTAATAGTTTGATATATGACTGAGGTATTCAGTCTTCCTCATTAGGAAATTACAAAAATACAGAGACAACGTAAAACAGAATCACTACTACAAATTTTTATGTCTGAATTGATAATTTTCAGGTTTGGGCCGATCCAAAATTCGGACTTACTACAAATTTGCATGTCACTACTTTGGTTTTATGTGCGACACTAATATTTTGGTTTTTTATTGTTCAACCCTCGATTTTGAGCTGATATCATTAAGATTTGATCCATCATACATTGGCCCACTTCGTTTGAAATATCATCTCACAAATCAGTCTTAAATTTCTGTTTCTATTTTCGAAAACGGTTCCATTGCAAAGTTTTAATTGAGGATTTTCTTTCCATTTGTTAGATAAGTTAAAATTAGTCAAGACGACTGACAGACAACCAAAAAGAATTTGCCAATTCGATTAACTCTAATCATCGCTTCTCTATTAACTCTTAAACAAATGTGAATCTCATCTTTTAACCATTAACTTCACTAGGAATTTCATAATATTGAATTTTGTTTTATTTGAGCTTCGTTCATGCAAACTTTAGCAAAATAATACAGATAATTTGTAGTGATCTCTTTATTAACATTGAAAAATATATCTGTTATTTAAATTAGTTAGAAAAACAAAAACAATTCGATTTATAGTATTTTAAATAATCATGTGGGTGGGAAAGACAAAGCAAAAGCAATCTCCAAGATTTGATACGCTTTGGTGTCTAAAGAGCGAAACAGCAAATTATGTTTGGAAAAGAAAGAGGAAAAGTCCAAATGCCTTAAAAAGAAATGTTCTAACAAATATTAATGGGTCCCGCTTTTAGATTTTCGTGGGTCCCCCGAATCTTAATTTTATTTTGTACGTCAATTACTCAAATACACATTATTACTTGTCAACCTTTCTTTCTTAAATTTTGAAAAAATATTCTCAAATGTTGTTCTCAATTTATTTTTAAAAAATGCTATTAATAAATATTTCTAAAATATCATTAAACTTGGGGGAATTGGATTAGATTTATTATTGCGATGTGATTAAATATTAGGATAATATAGATTTATAGAGTCAGATGGATATAGTTAGGTAGGAGGATATTTTAATATTCTCGTCGACCCTATTCGTTGAATTCTATTCGGACAACGTAAAAACAATTTTTACTAAGTAAGTTTTGTTTTTGCTAAGTGATCAAAATGTTATGATATTTAATTTAAAATGTAATGGAATGATGTATATAGAATAATTATTTGTTGTGTTACATAGACTAAATATAAAACTCAAATATCATAATCGGTGAAAACACATAAGACCAATCCGAACCGAGACGGATTCGATTGAACCGGTTTTAGTTTAACCAATACTGCGAATTGTAACGGTCTGACTTAATCAGCTTCTTCTTAACGGTAATTACGGTTTGACTGACACACAGGCCGCACCGTTTATTTTGACCAATATCTCACGATTAGTCTCCTTAAGTATTTTTCCGATTACTTTGTACGGATTTCTCCTCTATTATTTATTCGATTTAGGAAAATTTTATTCGCATAGACCCCCCACCGGTTTCTCAGAAATCTCAATTAATTAACACTATTTTTTATCAGAGAAAGTTCAATTTCCAACCCTAAAAGCATGGCAGAAAAAGAAATTTTCAAAAAAAAAATTTACGTAAAAAGGAACCAAAGATTTGATTGGAATTTCCATGCTGGCGATAGAAAAACTAAAAAACAAAAGACACTCTGAAAAATAAAATTTTGAAAGTGAGAAAGAAAGAAAAAATCAGAAATATAATAAACTGTCCAAAGGAAGAGAAGAAAAGAAACTGATGTGAGCTCTCTTTTCGGTTCTCTCTCTTTTATTTTTATACACTCCTCTCCGTTACCATTCCACTATGGCCAGAGATGGTGGCGTTTCTTGTTTACGGAGGTCGGAAATGATGAGTGTTGGCATCGGAGGGATTGAATCTACGCCGTTGGATTTGGATGAAGTTCATGTCTTGGCCGTTGATGACAGCCTCGTTGATCGTATTGTCATAGAGAGATTGCTTCGTATTACATCTTGCAAAGGTTTGTCTTCCTGGAAAAGAAAAAATTTGGTCTTCAGTTTTTTTCTCGCCGGAAAATTTCCTAAAAAATATATATCTGGTGGTTTCGTTTCAGTTACGGCGGTTGATAGCGGATGGCGCGCTCTGGAATTTTTAGGGCTAGACAATGAGAAAGCCTCTGCTGAATTCGATGTGAGTCATGAAATCTGAGAAATTGAGACAGATTTTGTGGATTATCGAATGCGATTTTGATGTAGTTTTGTTACCGATTCTGTTGAATTTTCAGAGATTGAAAGTTGATCTGATCATTACCGATTACTGTATGCCTGGAATGACCGGCTACGAGCTCCTCAAGAAGATAAAGGTCTCAATTTTCCCGCATTTTCGTTTTCTGAAATCATGTGCTTTTATTGAATAATGAGAATTTTTTTTCCGGGCTATCTGAAACAGGAATCGTCCAATTTCCGACAAGTCCCGGTTGTAATCATGTCGTCGGAGAACGTATTGCCCAGAATCGACAGGTCATATATTCTCAGAATTTGTTTTTAGAATTGAGAAAATGTTGATTGACGAATAAAATTGATGAGCAGATGCCTTGAGGAAGGTGCGGAGGATTTCTTGCTGAAACCGGTGAAACTCGCCGACGTAAAACGCCTGAGAAACCACTTGACCAAAGACGTTAAACTTTCCAACGGAAACAAACGGAAGCTTCCAGAAGATTCCAGTGCCGTCCATGATTCGCTTCCTCTACCGCCGTCTCCGTTGACTATATCCCCTGAATCTTCAGACTCTTCTCCGCCGCTTTCTCCAGTTGAGATATTTTCCTCGGCACTGTCATCCCCAGTAGACAATGAAAATGACGATTTCTTCACATCATTACCGGAGTCTTCGCCGACGGCGGAGGAATCGCAGATTCGACGACAGAAGATGAAGACTCCCGGATTAGATTAATGAAGGTTTATACTTTTCTGGGATCCGTGTAATATCTATCTCCGTTAACTTTTTACCATTGACGGTGTTTTCTAATTGCACGTTGACTTGACGCCGTCAAACTATAGTTTTCCTTTTTCACGTTAGCCTTTTTCTTTTACTAAAAAGCTTTTTCGAATATCGTAAATTTCTTCACGGAAAATGGAAGTAAAAACCTTTTAAAATACCTTTTCAGTTGTAGAGATCAAATTCAATAAATGAAAGTCTAAGTTTTGAACTATTGAACTGCTGTTTGATTCAAAAAATATTTGTTGTTTTTTTCGGCAATAATAATTTATTAATTGGATAAATCATCCTTTACAATTAAAGTTAAAAAATAAAAAACATGAATGAAATAGATTCTAGTCAATATTTGCCATAATCGATGTTGAAGCTAACAAATCAGCCGCATTTTTAGATAAACGAGATTGATAACTAAATTTTATTTTTTCAAAATGAGAAGACCATTGTTAAATCGTCCTAAAATAATGGCATAGATGTAGGTTCTCTTCTTTTGAGTTGAGATTATTAAGTGTTTGATTATCTTCTTCAAAAATCACATATTTGTATCCGAATGATCACGTTGATTGAATAGTCCAAAGGAGTGCAATCAATTCTGATTCAATAACCAAGAAATGTCCTTGAAACTTTCCTACCTGCTTTGAGAAATATCCCATATGAATTTCTGATGATCCATCCCAACCCAGAATGTGTATTACCGGTCCGATGTACCACATCATAGTTACATTTAATCTAATCTTGAGGTGGTGGCATCCAATGACGACTTTGGTGATGTGAGGAGACAGTCATAGTCGATACTCTGGTAGTAGGCATTGTAGGTTGTTCTACATTTGTTGAACATATCCATTCAACACCATTATTTGTACATTTTTTTAAGCAGAAAATCCTCTGTAACATTGTTGTTATTAAAAGTAACCTCATTTTTTGATTTTCAAAGACACCATAAAAGGAAAAACGGTAGATCGATACTTCTACGTTGAATCGATAGTGCATTTCTCGTAACTTGCAATTAGGAATCTGATATTGTCATGAAGAGTCGCTTGGAGATCACATATTGTCAAAGTTAAAATACCCATCATACGCCATAATCTTTGAGCATACGGACAGTGGAAAAATGCGTGGATTTATGATTCTTCATTATCACAACATCGAATACATATATTATCATCTATAATGTTGCGATGATATAGGTGTGACTTTAAAGGTAGAACTTTTGACAATAGTCTCCATAAAAAGTGTTTAATCTTCGGGGGAAGATGAATGAACCATATGACTTTAGCGAGATCAAATTGGTGAACCAGTGGGGCGTGATGTTCCGTAAAATTAGAGGAAAAAATATCAACCGCTAGACGATAACCTGATTGCATCGAGTATTTTTCACTGTTTGTGAATTTCCAAGACCAGCTGTCTTTAATCAAAAGAGATGGTAAAAAAATCTTGTATAACATATGGTGATCATCTTTCTAGATTAAATCCTGGATAATGTCTTGATTCAAAAGATATTTGTTAGTTGGACGAAAAATAGATATTCTTTAAAACATATGATATCTTCACCATAAATATTGCATTAATAATGTTTATAAATACTGTTTCGAGACATCTAATACCGTTTTAGATATCTGGTGAAATCAGACATTTTAAAAGATTTCAACGGTTTCTCAAAATCGACAGAGATTATCCGTACAACAAGATTACGAGATCGAGTTATTGGATGGATTGCAACTTAAGCCAAACTGAATATTAGGAATGTGAACCCCACCTCCTAACATTCATTTATATTAACCACAAAACTTTTTTTATTTAGACCTGGTGAAATCCTAAGTATGGACTTCATTTATGACCAAATTTTGAGTTTTGGTATCCTAATTTAAGAAGGTTAAACAACAGATTTAAATGAATCTAAAAGTATGATGATATTAATTAATCTTGTGAAAACCGAATAGATAATCTTTTCGTTTTCCTTCTAATTAACTATATCCTGTCTGCTAATCGCTTTCAAGATCAAGGAAATGACTTTTCTCCTTATTATATTTGTCTCTAAAAAGTAAAAACGTAGGAATAATTATAAATGTGTAATCTAATAGGCTACCACTAATGGAGGAGAAGAAGCATCATTATGCATGTGTAGACGTGTGTGTAAAGAGTAAGCAAGAAAATAAACTAAAAAAAAAATGAAGGGAGGGGAAGAATAAAAGCATGCAAAAGTTGGAAATAAGGCAACTCTTGTTCCCTTCCTTTAGGGCATAAATAGTCTCTATAGATCTGTTTGGTCTCTTGCACTCATTTCTGATGTGTTTTTTTCACGAACCATAAGAATGTGTTTCTGCAACTCCATTGGGATACGAGCAGTGATCTTCACACGCTTTTAGCATATGCATCACTTGTTTTTATTATGAAATAAAAGATAGATTAGTATAATCTCATGTACTGTTAATGTACAGCGATGAGCCAACCATATTGGAAAGACGAATTCAATTAAAAAAAATTAGTAGATGCAATGAACTATATATAATAAAATAATAATAATTATTGTCGACAACAAAATCAATCCTCAAACGATACTCCTCACGTTTGGTGTACTTCAGAATTTTGCAATAAATTAACAAAATATTCCTTTGGTTTACGTTTTGTCCCTTCATGTGGGGAATGAATCTCTCATATCTTTTTCTTCCTTTTATTTTCTGTCATTTTTTGGTACTGTTGTGTCCCAATCGATCTGCATGTGTCTTTTCCACCTTTTTTTTTTGCTATGCTATATTTCACTTTTGTCCACGACTACTTTTGTTGTTTAATTATTGTTAAATTTATTACACTAATTTAGTATTGTTTGAACTTATAAAACTATTTTTTATTACTACATTTTTTCCAATATGAAATAAGTTAGTTTATATAGTGATATTTCGTTTTGTATTTTGCTCATCCATTCCATTTTCTCTAAAATTATACATGTATTTTTTTACCTTTCCCCTTTGATTGTAATCATAATTATCTGCCTAACAAGCAATGAAGGAAATATATATTGAATATAAACGGGTCTTCGGTTTTGGTTACTTCCGTATCATATATCATGTTAAGACTATACACTAAAACAAACTTGACAGCTCCAAACGCAAAAAGACGTTGCGTAGTTAACCATAAAGCCATATGATCCCAGTCCATGTGATGACGTCAAAAACAAGCAAACTGGTCTACCGCCAAAGCTTTCCATAATCTCTGAGAGCCAAAGAAGAATCTTTACCATCAAGAACCTTAACACTAACACCTGAAACAAGAGAAACATTGAGATTAATTATTGCGAATGAGGAAGATCTCACAGCCTTCTTGTGTGGTGTAAGAGAGAAATTTGGATAGAAGAATTGGAGAAGGTGGATAGAAGAATTGGAGAAGGTACGAGCTCATAGTGGAGGCAAGGAAATAAGTCTGCAGTTGAGCATAATGTGAAACCGCGATATTTTCCTCTGTTTCGAGATTTCACTGACTCTCTTACGTCTCGGTCCCTTTGGATTCAGTTTCATCTGTTTGCTTCTATACAAAAGATCTGATGTGTTTGCTACATACGTCACCTGCAGCAGTTGGATCATTGGCAAAGTTAAGTTTCATTCATCTACTCATCTGTATTGGTGACAGAAAGCTTTTTCCCCAACACACTCGTTGTATGTTGTACCTTTAAAGAACTGCAACTCATTTTACATTCCAGCTCATTTATAATATTCCATCCTTCCATTGCAACAGGCATCCCCGAAGATTCATCTACACCGGTGAATTTCTCCTTATTCCTGCAGAGTTTGGTGAAGCATTACTACTGCAGAACCAAAGAATATACATGTACACCATATGCTCTTATCATGCCTTTTTAACCTTTTCAGAAACAATCCGTGCCTCTCTTCATCATCAACGGATGTAAGAAACTCATTTTGCAGATAATTTGCGAAATCTGGCTCCATAGCTACAGCCGTTGTTTCAGGGTGATTATTCCAGCTGTTCATTAGCTGAACTGAGAGACGAGTTTCTGCTGAAGACTGCAAGTGTCCAAAATAAATAAATATATATACGCTATTGAATTCAAATGTACAAGGATGTTTCATTCAAGAGAAACCTACATATCTGATACGGTATATGTTTGCTTCATGGAGGAGGGCACGAGCACTCTCATGATACACTAGATCAAAGAATCTTCCCGGTTTTCTGTAGTTCTCGTATGCATATAGTTGCAGAAGCTTGATGTCCGTCTCATCAACTGCAACCGCATGGAGCTGAAACATATCCAAATGATAAAAAAGAGAAAAAGGGGTGAATGGAAGTAGAGTCAATAAGATATCAAATTAGTTTTGCTTACATGCTTAACAAACTTCTGAACTAGCTTGTCCAATGTGAAAAGAACATACGACTGTGCTCCAAAGATAGCTCGGCACTCATCTTCAAAATTTGTATTGTCACTAGACCCGTCAAGTAAATTATAGAGTGCATCTATGAACCTAAAAGTGTTGCGCTTGCAAAATGTCAGTAAGGGGCTAGTTTTATAATACAAACTTAATACTTGGAACATAAATCACCTGGGATAAGAATCAGGAGATGTGTTCTCTGGAGCCTTCCATTTCTTTTCTGAAAATTTCTTTGCTGATTCTATTCTCTCGTACAACATCTACAGATCAGTAGAAGTAAATAGAAACCGGTGAAAAAGTATTATATTCAAGATTAACGGAAGGATTCCTTCAAACAGTTCTTACTTGATGAAGCCTAAAAAGCACATAGCAGGAATCATTCCCATAAAAAACTCGACAATCATTCTGGGAGCCAATTTCACTAGGTTGCAATGGCCAAGACACATGCTTGGCAACGGGTTTAACTGTTTGCAGAAACCGTTCTGAAAATGCAAGGGATCTGTCTTCACCTTCAGTTCCATTAGCCACCACTCTAGCCACACGAACACGCCCATTACAGTTCATAATTCCATTATGCTCTTCATGATAATCAAACTTAATTCCTGAAACAAGCATTTCAGAGGCAGTCTCATTACCCTCTGATAGCTTGTGAATGATTTCCTTTTTGTCAGCTTCAGTACAAGCCTTGCTCTTTCCTTCAGTTTCAGAACAATATGCTCCCTTTTTATCACAACGTTTTTGGTCTTTATTGCTTCTTACAATATCCGTCACCCCTTCTAAAGGCGTGAGGCTATTCTGTCCATTAACCTCAAAGTTGCCTTGCTCACAACTGCAGGCGGGAGATAATTCGTCCCCTTCTCGCTCAACCTCATGCTTTCCCTCTGATCCTTCGTTAACCCTAAAATTCTCTACATCCTCCATTATCTGATCGTTTGTGGTTGACATCAGATTGGAGGACTGGATAACCTGTAGACCATGAACCAAAAATAGGATAATATCTATAAAGGCTCATATATAAAAATCGTGAGGCTTTATAACTGATCGTTTGTGGGTGACCCCAATTTGCTAACTAAGAAAGGTAACTTTCAATTTCATCACAACTGAAATGCATACGACCTGAGTTTAAAAACAGCTCCACACAAGTAGTTACCTCATTAGTCATAGCTGCATCATCTTGAAGTTTATCATGCTGAATAGTTTTCCCTATATTGGCAGAGACATCTTTCCCAGGAAAGCTTCCTTGCACTGTTGAATTATCTTTGTTCCGCAGTTTCTGGGATATTTGATATTTCCGGTTCGCGCCAGAAACACTGTCCTTCACTGCCACGTGTGCATCATGCAATGCTTGGTTGTTGTTTTTGAACTTTGACACATCGTCCATAGCCAGATTACCTTGAGACCTCGAAAAAGTGCCAAACATGGGCTCCAAAAATGTTATCCACAGTTTCATTACCTTGTCTGATTGTTCAGGCGTACATATTTTTTCACAGTAATACTTAATTAGCATGAAAAGGTCTTCGTGAATCTGTGAATCACAATAACTGAACTCCAAATCCGGAGTAAAAGAGGGCATAGTTCTAACAGCCATAGCTTGAAGCAGATCTTCTTGATGCTTTTTCTCATTTATAGCTTTTATTTCTGCCACTAAACCTGCATTCAAGGAACAAGAAAACAATGTCACTGATGAAAAGTGTAACGACAAAAATAAGTACAAAAATCGGGCTCTCTACTCTCATATTCAGCAAACATAATTCAAAAGTAGCACTTTTTGTTGCTTCACCATCCTTTCTTCAAAATCACGAGGTAGAAAAATAAGTTGCTAATGATTAAGCCGAACATTTTTCCACGAAATTTCAAGTGCAGCCAAACAAAAGAAGTTGTTTAATCAAACCTAAAGTAGGTTGAGATCTTCACATAATGAACTTATTAAATAAACATTTGATAAAGAAGCTTACATTTTGTGCTCAGGTTCTTGGAATCCTGCTGCTTGAAATAGAAACTGCGATGATCAAGTGACTTATTGTGATTCTTAGCATATACTTCCGCCCAAACTTTCTGAAAATCAGAGCGGCATCTTGCCCATTCTTGTTGCTTCTGCTTCAACCGTGTCAGTATCACTTGTAAAGCGCTATGCATATTCTTCTTCAAAAGATCCATGACATCAATACCATTATCACCGTATAACCGCTCAATGCATCTTAAATTCATAGCTATTCAATACAGTCACATATACAATTATTAGCACAAACAAATGAAGGATAGACAAAATATAACCACACTAGAGTAGTACCATACTAACGACTTGCCTGACAAGTGTTTTTCAATACATATTGTAGTGTCTATTGAGATTGTGTTATTGGTGATCTTTTCATGAAGAATTTCCACGTGCTTGATGGTTGAGCTTACAGATCCTAGTAACATGTCCATTTCATACCTAAAGTCATACTGGGAATGTCAAACTGAGGGAGTCTAACAATATATGATCACCATTTCTATCGGTTTCAGAAAAACTAAATGAAAGGGGAGAAGTCCCGACAGTAAAGAAGATAAAATTAAGCATGCCAAAGTTATAGGAAACAAATAAATGGATATAGAACAACGAATAGAAAACCTACTATGTTGCATATAGTGAATTAAGGAAATTTGTCGTCAAACCACCAGCTCATACCTGTCATCCTCACACCGAAACAAGCTTTCTTCATACTGGTTTTTGCGCATATGATTGAATGAGTAATCTTCACTCCCTGAAGTGACAGATACCAGGTAGTCATTAAGTGACTTTTTACCAAGTGCATTTCTGTAGCTTGGAATTTCAACTGGATACTGCATGGGCAAAGCCAAACATATGATTATAAGAGAGCATAATGATGCAGTAAATTGCAGACAATACTGTTAAGAAAAGGCACCCACATCCTTTGGCAGGAGCCAATAACTTGGCGTACACCGGGTGCATTCAGAAAGGTCAAGTTCATTTATAGGTCTTGCCAGTTGCTTGGTAGTCGATAGAGGACTTTTGTGATTTCCACTATCTTTACTGCCAGATGCTGCACCTTTTTCAGTTCTCTCTGTATCTCTTTCAGTATCTTCTCTATCTTCATAATCTTGAATTCCCCCCTTTTCCTCCGCGTTCAAATATCCTGGCTGACCTTTAACGAGGGAATCTGTAAAAAATAACGACCTTACTACCAGATATAAACTACTGATCACTTAAGCATTAACACAGACAAGATTGGGCAATCACAATATAAAAAATAAAGGTAAGTAACAAAGGATTCTGCAAAAAGTTAACATACTTGAACCTCAGAACCAGATACAAACCACTACTACCTTAAGTCATAAATGAATAAAAAAATGGACCACCGTCAGAGTAGACAAGATGAGGGAACGTCTCAGACACTAGATAATGTAACAGGCCATCTAAATATGTACTTCCCAGAGAATTACCAGCGGAGCAAGCAACAAGGTTCTCATCACCATCTTCTCGTTGATCTGAATGTTCAGAATAATTTTCGATTTTACATCGCCTTTTTATTTTCTGTGGCAAACAAAAGTCTATATCAACAATTCAGCATCTCAACCAAAAACTGAATGATCAAGTCCCCATATAAATTCTGTACCATACTGCCTATTTCATCTTTGTTAATTACAAAGATGAAGAACGGTAACCTTATCAGAACGCACTGGATGCATGGCAGGTATTGCAGTGCCCTTATGACGCGGTACTGCATTCCTTGCAGGAGGGTAAGAAAAAGCTGATTCTGAACAATTAGGCAAGAACTTAACGAACTCCATGAGCAGATCTTCATGACCCTTGAACAATATAGTAACCTACACAAGAGATATACACTAGAACGGAACGGTCGCTCTAACAAATAAAGAATGAAGCATGAAGTTTGAAGAATTAACACACTGTGCATCATCAACAATAAACATACCTCTTTATAGACTTCAGTGATGGACTTTCTATCCTTTCTATACGTGTTTAAGATGTCTAGAAACCTTTTATACGCATGTTCATCACCTCCGAACCTCGCCTTCAAAAGTACAAACTCCAGTAAACCTTCGCTGATAGAAACATTACCTTAGTATGTCATTTACCACATCGCATACATACCTTAGTCTTGGCTACAAAACCGATAGCATCTTTGAACTCCACACGGGCCTTAGATTTCTCTTCCTGTGGCAGAAGGGTTATTTTATACCCTTTGGGTAGGAAAGTATTAAAACCTAAAATGAGGTCCTTGTAACCCTTGAACAAATCTTTTATTCTCTCTATGACACCATCAGTGTCGACTCTGCAATCAACATGAGACACCATGAATATACGCAGTTCAAACCGTGATATCCACAACAGATGCATTCCTTCTGTGACAAAATGAAACTAAACGAGAAGATAAGTAGAAATACCTCTGAGCTTTAAAGTCCTTCATGAGCTTAAGAAATTTTTCGTATTTCTCTTTGTTGTCATGAAAAATGTCCTTTACGGCTTTGAGATAGCTCAGGGCATCACTTCTGGTTAATCCTTGAGGTTGCTCGTTACTGCATTGCACAAACACATGTCAGTTACTTTCGAACATTTAAATTGCAGTTACTATATTGAAGAACTAACATTGCAAATTCGTCTCTACTGTCAGCTTAGTTTATGAAGCTATAAACCCCAGAACAATTCTAAAAGGAAACTCAGCGTATAAAAAAAAGCAATCCAAAGCATGTAAGATTAACATCACCAACAAAAAATTAGAATAATGGAAATTATGACAGCCGAACAAAAGCATAATTAAAGATAGAAAAGAAGAACAAAGAACTGGCATTAGGGAGAGATTTACGTTTCTCCACGAGACGAAACTTCAGGCCTTCTTCGCCTTTCCGCTTCAGTGTAAACATCTTCTCTAACTCTCTTCATCTCTTTCAGTTTTTCCTCCCGTCGACAACTTATCAAAAAAAAAAAACGAAGCTCAAGACTTGTAGCAGCCAACCAAACTAAAAACCCTGAAAATAATACAAGTCCAGGAAAATAGATAGGAATCATTTTCCCCGGTAATAGATCTATCATCGGAAAATCTAACACTAAATCACATAAACGAGAAAGAAAAAAAAGCAAGAGATTTCGACTAAAACCTTTTATGCCGTATCACGTTAATCAAACGATAAACGGAACTTCTTCGTTGAATGTTCAAAGAAGTCAGAGGATCGGCGAAAACGTCGGCCGCCGAAGTTTCAAGTAGACGACGGAACCTTCACCAAATTAAAAACCAAATCAAGCTTTGTTTTTTAGTCGCAGGGAAGTTTATATACTTCAATGGTGAGATTGCTTATGTTTTGGAGTAAAATCTAACTCTCTCTGGTTTCCGAAGCGGAGGAGGGAAAAGAGGCTTACCAACGCTCGAGCAGGCGGAAAGAGGAAGGACATGCGAGGGACTTATTATATATATGAATACGGAGAATATCTTATAAAATATTTCTTTTACAATATATAATATTTAAATCATGTTAATTGGATATTAATAAGACCTTCGACGTCAGGTGGAAGTTTGCGAAACTGCAAGTCAAAATTAGGAGACAGTCAGAAGGGTCTTTTTTCATACACTAACAAATTTAGGTTAACAATTGATTTGTGGTACTTTATTAGTAAAATATAAGTTCCTAAGCTAAGGAGAAATCGTTCACAATTATTACTTACAAGTGAAATGATATAATAAAGAAAAAGATTTTCTATGAATTTCATTATTTTATTTCATACTAAATGTTTTTAAATGATAAAACTTTAATTAAGTAACATAAAATGAGTTAGTAAATAGAACGTAATGCTTAAAATTGGGCATTTGGTCTAGTGGTATGATTCTCGCTTAGGGTGCGAGAGGTCCCGAGTTCAATTCTCGGAATGCCCCATTATATTATTTTTTGTTCGTACAAAACCTCTACCTTTTGTCTTCTTTACAAAATCTGTATACTCTGTCTCTCTTACAAAATTACATATCCAAATATAAATATCCATTTTTCTCGGCCGGGAGAGAGAGAGAGGGAACCGAAGACCAGAGGCAGGATTTGATTTCCGTTTTTTGAACATCTTAACCTGGCCGATACAATCCCTGGAGATTCGTTTTCTTCATCCGACGTGTGTCGTAAAGGTTTTTTGCGGTTGAAGAATCGTTTTGTTTTGACGAGATGCCGTCGAACGGAGATCTGGACCGTCAAATCGAGCAGCTGATGGAGTGTAAACCGCTATCGGAAGCAGATGTAAGGACGCTCTGCGAACAGGCAAGAGCGATCCTTGTCGAGGAATGGAACGTTCAGCCCGTCAAGTGTCCTGTTACCGTTTGCGGCGATATTCATGGCCAGTTCTATGACCTTATCGAGCTCTTTCGAATCGGTGGTAACGCCCCTGATACCAATTACCTCTTCATGGGAGACTATGTAGGTCTGTCTTTCTCATTTCTCTTCACTTTTGTGTTGTACTTTAGATCTGCGTTTATGGGCAATCTCAACAGTTAATCTTGCATCTTTTTATAATTATATGATTTACTTGTTGGTTCTGTTTTTAAAATTAGTAACTTTCGAGGGGATAAATCCAATCTTTTGGTGATTGGTTTTTGTTGTTATTGTGCTATGTAGCCATCATTTGGTTTTAGGATAGTGATACTCGCTTTCTTAATTGCCTTCGATACTCGAGCTTATAACCATTTAATGGTGCACTATGTAATGGTGACAGTTTTTCTAATTATTTATCCAATTTATGGATGATCCTATTTAGCTAGGTTTAAATGTTTAGTTGATAGTAAATATTTTGGGTTTCTAATTGTGTTTGCTTCCAGACCGTGGTTACTATTCAGTAGAGACGGTTTCTCTATTGGTGGCACTGAAAGTGCGATACAGGGATCGAATTACGATCTTGCGAGGAAATCATGAGAGTCGGCAGATTACACAAGTGTAAGATTGTATTCGTCATCAAAGTATACTTTTCTCTGGTTTCTGACTTATCATAAAGTGTTTCCTGTTTCATGTGTGTTTTTGCTTCTCTGTTTCAGCTATGGTTTTTATGACGAATGTTTGAGGAAGTACGGAAATGCAAATGTCTGGAAGTATTTCACAGACCTTTTTGATTATCTTCCTCTTACTGCCCTCATAGAGAGTCAGGTATGAGCGCTGTCCTCTTCAGTTGATGTTTTAGTCATCCTTTGTACCTAGTTTTTGACTTTAATCAGTTTTTATCCTTCACAGGTTTTCTGTTTGCATGGTGGACTTTCACCT
Source organism: Pugionium cornutum (assembly GCA_018901935.1). Classification (NCBI taxonomy): domain Eukaryota; kingdom Viridiplantae; phylum Streptophyta; class Magnoliopsida; order Brassicales; family Brassicaceae; genus Pugionium; species Pugionium cornutum. Next base: position 2,490,479 of record CM032155.1, on the reverse strand, counting down.
TCTCTGGATACCCTTGATAATATCCGAAACTTGGACCGGATACAGGAGGTATTGCCTTTGTTTTTTCTTTCTTAGAACTGAATTTGAAGAGTTCTGAGTTGTTTCTGGATTAGTATCCCTCTACCTCTACTTAAGAGACAAATGCTAACTTCCAAAATAAGTATTAGGTTGTTTCTGAAATAGCCAGAAAGATTGAATTTCTCTCTATACAACATGTAATTGGTCATTTGTTTGTACAATGTATGGTGGGCTCTGTAGGTTCCACACGAAGGACCAATGTGTGATTTACTATGGTCTGATCCTGACGATCGCTGTGGATGGGGAATATCTCCGCGAGGTGCTGGTTATACATTTGGACAGGATATCGCAGCTCAATTTAATCACAACAATGGACTCAGTCTCATATCAAGAGCGCATCAGCTTGTTATGGAAGGTTTTAACTGGTGTCAGGTATGTTATGTTCATGGGGTCTTCATCTTCTATTGCTTAAGGTTCTCAAAGGCATAATTGGTTCAGTCTGTGGGGGATCGAATCATTGATCTCAATTCTTATATTTGGTATCAGGAAAAGAATGTGGTGACGGTGTTTAGTGCACCAAACTATTGCTACAGGTGTGGAAACATGGCGGCGATTCTAGAGATAGGAGAGAACATGGAACAGAACTTCCTCCAGTTTGATCCAGCTCCTCGACAAGTTGAACCTGATACTACCCGTAAGACCCCTGATTACTTTTTGTGATTTCTCTGGTTTTTCTTTTGCCTCGACAATATATAATTTTTGAAATTCTGGTTTCTGTTCTGATGTATCATTGTAGATGTGCGATTTCTTTTCTTTTTTCTCTAACTGGAGTTCGAATTTTCCCCCTAAAAGAAAGAAAAAAAAGCATCATTTTTGTTGCTGATGAAAGTTTGTAGGAGAGGCGTCTATCTATATATATATGGTCTCTTCATTTATTTCTACGTAACGGAATGAGTCTTCGAACTCCGTCACTTCCACTTGGTTTGGTTCTTTATATTAAGTTCAAATTTTGTACAAAATCGAAATTCCTCATGTTTGCCAGCATATTGTTTGCTACATACAGAGTTTGTATAGAGAAAGATGAGCAAGACTTCATTGCAAATTAGTAATTAGTGTAACCCAATACAATTCTTGTTTGTGTGTACAACATAAGGGAGTAAAGTCTCTTGACCCTAAACGCATTGCCACTGCTAATGGCGATCATACCAATAACGGAACCTAAAAATCAAAAATGCCTAAGAGAATATTTCTAGATATTTCAATACAAACTAAAGTCCTAACAAAACTTCAAGTATTGTGCATAGACTAGAAAAGTGTATATACAACACCGCAAACATTCAACTTTTTCTCCTTTCAATTCTTCATTGGTGTTTTGGGTCTTGACCTCATGCTGGCTCTCCTAGCCACGTCCCACGCCTTCTGTGGCGCGTATATTCCCAATTGGGATGCGAAGAAAGACTCGTAACCAGGTGAATCAAAGGCAAAACCAGTGTGCTTTGAGATTTCGCGAGGCAATTGGGATATTGCATAGCTTCTCGCCTCTTCTGGTGTGAGCTCGTTCACTATCTCCAGCTGATCTGCATTGCTACTATCTGGCTCGTGCCTGTGAATCTCTTGAACAATCTGATAATCATATGGGAAAAACCATCTCTCCACCCTGCAATTTTTACCAAAAAAGACCAAACTTTCATGATAATTCAGTAATCTTTCACGGAATAAGTTTATAGGTTAAGTTTGGAGCGTTTCGATGCAAGTTTACTCTTACCCTTGGTAGATAAAATCCGCCAGAAGAGCAACAACAGGAACAAGCAGCAACGTGAAGTAGAAATAAAATGTACTCATTAAGACATATATGACAAAGTAAACATTCTCCTGCACACAGAAAAAGTAAAAATGTAAAAAAAAAAGAAAAAATCAGAAACCAAAACATATATACAAGGGAAAGGAGGTTTTGACCAAATGGAGAAATAAAAGCTTACATTTCTATCATGAGGAGTCGTAATCCCACAGTATACAAAAGCAAAAACGAGCCATGCTAAAATGCTTCCTCCAACTGTGATATGATGCCATCTGGTAATGGAGTTGCTCATCAAAAGAATCCGCAGGTTCACAGTTATGACCAGACATGTGAAGACCATTGTGCTCACATCCCAAAGACCGAATGTTTTGCCTGATGAATTTTTTCCATCAAAAGCTGAGGCCGTTACAAAGAGATAGCATACCAAAGATTGATACACAGCAGAAGAAGCCCATACAGCCACAACTCTCCATTTGAAAAAGGAATTCCGTATTCCCTCTCTATACAGTTCAGGGTATCTCTTTGAAAGGGATGCACTCACATCCTAGCAAATGCAAAATTCAGTACCGTATATTGATCCAAACAAAAAATTATGGCATTGAGGAACTATTGGGGAACTGTCTGTAAGAATCGTCTTCAAGAAAAAATATTGGGGAGCTCATTACCTTCTCAAACAGCCCAAGGACAATGACAGGAAGCGCTGTAAAGAAAACGTTGTATAATGACTGGAACCAATCATCATAGAACCTTTGACCCGAAAATCCAGTTCGGAATGTAAACCAAAACTGAGTCAAAGTGAATGTAAGATTTTTGTAGAAGAAATACATGACGACCTGCCAAAACAAAAGACCATTGTAACAGCACATTTTAAAAGTAAGTTTGAAGTGAGAGAGAAGGTTAACCTTGCAGATTCTAAGATATGACCACCGTCCATGGACAAGAAGCAAATCCGTAAGAAATCTAAACTGAGCAATGGCAAAATCACTAGCCATCACAGCTTGCATTCCCTCCATCCCACTTATCCCTACACCAACATGAGCGGCTTGAATCATGCTAACATCGTTGGCACCATCACCAATGCTAAGTGTTATCTTTTTTGCCCCTTTTCTCACCAAGCTTGTAACCTAATATTCACATTAGAGTGTCACTGATTTATGATCATAAGTCGGTAATGATAAAAAAATTAAGAGGTAAGAACAGATGTTCCCATCAAGATTTCTGTTGCAACCACAAAATCCCAAGAAGAGCAAAAATATAACCTTATTTCATAGAAAATTATACAGGACCCTTTGCTTCTCATTCCAGACCACCATGTAAGTTTTAATCAGAGAAAAATCATCTGAAATTACCTGCGCTTTCTGTAAAGGAGAAACGCGACAGCACACAACCGAAGTACAGTTCAAGCTCAAGCTGAGCAGAGTTATACGTAAAGTTGGATCCAATGCGTACATCAAACACTTCCCATCAATAACGAGAGCTAATTTTGGTCCGGTTACAGTGTGCAGGTACTGTTGAGCTTCTTCAAGACTCTTCTTCAGCTCCTTCTTTACTTCTTCCTTAATAACACGCGCAATTTCAACTTGGTCGCCCTAGTTTTAGATATTTTTTCTACTATTAGGAGGACTTTAGTCAATGATGATCATACACAGATATAAGAGGATCTGTCTGATTTACCCCTTCTTCAGCTTCCCTGATTGCATCAGTTTCAGAACTGATAATAAACTGTTTCATATCATTGTTGATCAAGTTGCAGGCTGAAACATTCAAAGAATCAAGGAGCACAAAGGTAAAAAAAAAGGAAAAAGGAGAAAGATGAAGATAAAATTTGTGGCACTTACCATATGCGATATTAATTGCAGTTTCCATCTTGTCCCCTGTGAGTACCCAGATCTTAATCCCAGCTCTTGATAATGTCTCTATGCAGGTAGGTACTCCGTCCTGAAGCTTATCTTCTATTGCAGTTGATCCAATCAGGCTAAGATCTTTCTCAATAAGTTCTGCAACCTGCATGGACCAAGATTACTGCTATAAACTAAAGAAGCTAATGCCTGACACTCAGAAACACACCAAAGTTACTCTCACGGCTATATGATGAATACCCAATTCTAAAAGTTCTTATTGCCCCTGCTAGCCATTTTCTATATTCTCATTGCCATATTGTAAGCAAAAAAATTACAGAATAGCAGTATACCTCATCTAATTTCTTCTCACGATCTCGTAAAGCAGACTTGGCCTGAATGAATTTTTCATTCCAACTATCGTAGGTTTCAGGATTTAAATCTTTATAGGCCAAGCAAAGGGTGCGCAACCCAGACGATCCAAAATGTTCCAAGTGCTCTCCTGTTACTTTTCTAACATCATCCATACCATAAGCTAGTCTTTCGAAAATTACAGTATCTGCACCCTGTAGATATTATTCCAAGCGGTTAAATTTGATATAGAGGTACACAGGCTCATCTAAATACCTAGAAAACAATTTACCTTACAGTACAGTACAAGTCTCCCATCTGGAAAACGACACACAACAGACTGGCGCTTCCTTGTACTGTTAATGCATGGTGTATCATTTCATTAGTATGTTTAACCATGTTAAAGAGATAACAAGCTAACATTACATTCCGCAGCTTTATATACCTGTTGAACTCGAGAACATTAAGAATCTCATAAGAAACATCTTGGATCTTCCCCATCTGCTCTGTGTGAGACTCCCGAACATATACCATAGTTGGAGTACGCCTGAAAATACATGTAAGTGGTCTCAAAGAAACCCACAGAGACTATAGAGGAAGAAATATAACAATGAAATAAAACGAGTACTTTATTCTTGTCAAATTGTCTATTTGAAATCGAAACGTAAATGAGAATAACCTGTAAAAGAAGAATCCAAAATTCTTAGCGGCTATAACTAGAGCAGCTTCATCTGGAGATGCAGCTTGGTAAACGATCTTCTCAGGGGACTCATCACCTTCCGGAAGGACTGTGTGGCATATGGCTAGGCATCTAAAAAATTCCTACAAGGATTAAAATACAATATATTTAAGTTAGAGTCATGTGTTTGCCCAACAGATATGGAACCCCAAAGTTGCTTAAATTCTCTAAATGGATATTTTTATGATATTCTGTAGTTTTTTCTCATTCACGGCTCCCATGACAGTGGAAGACAATCAGGCCTTGGTCAAAGCCAAAATACCAACTTAAAGGATCGCTTAAACTTAAAAGCTAAAAATGATATCAACTAATCAATGAAAGAAACTATCACATGGGATATCATCCATTTTCCTGGCTTCTGCTTCCAGGAGAAGGCAACTCAGGGGTAATAAAAGTTCTCCATAGCATTAATCGAAAATATGATAGACGTTAGAGACTATATACCACTTGAAAAGGAAATAACACCTGGGTAATATCATGAAAATTGTCTAATAACGCCTAGATAATATCATGAAAAGAATCTATCTCATCACTTTTCCAAGAAAACATATACGCAAGCTTCTCACATGGAAAGAATCCAAATTCTTTTAAAACTAGCCAAATAACAAATAACCTAGGTATTACAATTCTTAAACTTTGCAAGTCAAATCTATGTGATATGAAACCTTGCACAGATCCGGATTAGGTTCGTTTCTCCAACCTCCTCGCATTAGCCTTGGATCATCGAAATTAAAACCCTTTTCTCTTATAGCACCAGTTGACCTTTGTTCCTGAAAAAATTATAGCGTAAAACGATAGGATCATTTGTTGTTTGATAAAGCTTGACACAACACACTCAAATGAGAAGAAATTATACCTCTTGAATTTTTAAGCCATCACGCTGAGCAATTCCTCTTTCTATTTCAGTAATCCCACATCCATAACTTATTCCTCCAATTGAACATTTAAAGAACTCCATCAAATTTCTTGTCAGAGTTCCAGTTTTATCAGAAAATATGTATTCCACCTGAAAGATCCCAATAATAGTAATTGCAACTCTGAATGTTAGACAATAAAATAAGATATTCAGAAAAATAATTCATCATGAACACAGATTACTGCACCATGACCGATTATATAAAACAAGTGGCAATGGGTGAGCGGATCAGTAGTTACCTGTCCAAGCTCCTCATTTAAATTGGAAGTCCTGGCGGAGGCAGGAGTGTTTGTCTCAGCATGATACATGTGAAGATCACGGTTGATAAACTGAGTTGATTGAATAAATTTGATCATCTGTGTTATTTGAGCAGGAAAAAGAGGAAGCATTGAAAATAGATAACTTTTTAAAAACAGAAAAAATAATTTAAAAGAAGATATTTAGAAAGCCATACCTCAATAGAAACATATAAGGAGATTGGTATAATTGTAGAGAAAAGAGTGACTAGAGTGAAAAAGGTAAAAAACGCTATCTGTGGCACCAAAAACTATTATAAGGACCAGCAATGAGTTTATATAAGAAACCAATTCAACTATAGGTTATTACCGTCAATCCGTTACGGTATTCCCAATCTTTCTTATGAAGACCCAAATAATAGTGGTCACGGTCTGTCACAATTGCACTGCACAATTTAAGGGGTTTTTAAATCAATGCGGGAACAATAAAATATCAACGGATAAACCACAAGAATGACTAGAATCCATACCACCCTATAGCTCCAATCAAGCACATTATGACAAGGGCACAGAAGATTGTAATAATGAGTTTGTCAAGTTTCTTTTCCAGCGTACTTCTTTTGGAGGGAGCATTCATGGCATTCATCATCACCTACATACATCATATTCACCATAAATTAGAACACAAACAACTTAAAAGAAAGCAGAAACAGAGGAATGTCATTAAAAACAAAATCCTGACTGCGAGCCACTCCTCAACTTTGCAGAGTTAGTTTCTCATAAGACAACCTTAACGGAAGCTTACTTTTGTCTCATGACCAGTAAAAATCACAGCCCCAACAATGTATTCCGTGTTCCTAAGACTGCATCCCTGAAAATAGGAATGCAGAAGATTTACAGAAACCAAAATTATAAGGTCACACATAGTGTAATCCTGTAGACATAAGGCAGAAAAGGAACACACAGCTAAAAGTTGAAACAGTTGATCATACACGCAATAACAGCTGGTCTGGCGAGAGAGGTAAAGTTTGATTTTCTACTATAAGATTCCCAGTGAAAGTGTACAGAGAATTATTAGGTTGCTCGCACTGAACTTCACCTACAAGGTAAAAGAGATATATTCAATAAAGCTGATGAATACTGCTCAAAAGTTAACAACGGTAACATACTAACAAAGAATAGCCTAAGATAAAATGGACCCGTTAAGTCAAAGAGAATTGCTTTTGAAAACATTTCCAGAAGCTAATGGATAAAAGACACTAGTACAAGCAGATTCAACTAAGGAAATGTTCGTTGGATAATAATCAACTCCAAAGGCTAACCTTTAAATTCAGAAGCTTTCTCTGATTTCAAGTAATCCCATGTCTTTTCAAGGGCCTTTCTGATTTTTAAATTTGTTTCTCCATCTAGGTTGGCAGTCTGGACTCAAAAAGAGTACGCACAACAGTAGAGTAAAAATGTAATTCAATAGTCCAAAATAGCTGATTTTGTGACAGACAAAGAAAAAACAATTTATATAGCCAAAGGAAGGAGCCATGCACCTCTACGTAGCAGATACCATCAGGATTCGTACTAGACAAGAAAAGCAGATCAGCTGGAAAAAATCCATCTTTTCTTATCTGCAAATATCAACAAAGAATATTTACCAGCCTTACCGTGGTTAAAGATTATGACATGTTCTGGAATCCTCCATAAACGAAGCTTGCTGTCATAACAGGCAATTCCATAAACATGCAGATAGACATAAAAACACTTTTCTAACTTTAGTTTTACAGCGGCCCCTCTAATTTGAGAGCCCTAAATGAAAAAGTAACAGAGTGCAATACAGCCAGTAGGTACAAATGCCATGATTTTGGTGTCCCGGTTTTTGAGGCCAACAAAAGAAAGTTGTTTACTCATTTATAAAGTTGACAAAAAAATTTGAGAAAAAACTTCTTTCTACAAGAAAAGAAACAGGTATACACTACTAAATGCCTAACAAAGAGTCATAAGAACCTAACAAACAAAAAGATCAGCATCATGGATGGAACATATTGAAACATAAATTATATAAAGGTAATTGAAATATACTACGATAACTAAAATTCATGCAGTATAAACAACTAAACATGTGTGCCAACAATGTCCCGAGTTTTCAGAACAACGTTGTTCAGTCATGCACATAGTAAATTATCGCTTCTGTTAGCAAAATATATATACCTTGATAATATCTCCAACTTGCAACTTCCGCCAGGGAATAGATACCCATCGTTGATCTTGCAAGACCTCCACTGTACTATTATTTATGGACATATCATTTTGAAAACGTTTCTGCACCAGAATATACAAGGATTTAAAGTTGAGAAGCAGATGGGTCCTGAAACACTTAAGCCTTCACTAACTTAGACCCAATACAGATATTAACTGAATAACTGTATTTCATCGCATGGAGAGACGACATAATTCTATAATGTCAAGACATGATGAACCAGAAATCAGGCCCTTACCCAGTCTTCAAAAGCCTCTTTAATAAGAGAGACGAGAAGCACCATTGACAGGGGAGCCACATTTGTTATTGGGTTTACAGGACTGCAGGACAAACAGTTTAGTTACATTTTACTGTCTGAAAACAAAACAGATAGTAACAAGGGAACCAAAGGTACACAATGGCATCAGAATCTTGGAATAACTGAGCCAAAATAGACTATATCCACATAAACTTCCTGAGAAGTCTCACGGGTAAACAAACAATTGTTTTGGATGAATTATGGCCAACTGTTATCAGAATACCAAACAGGCACAAGTCCACCAGTCAAATTAGACAACTGCCATAGAGTTAACATACCTTATTGGTGTCATTGATAGACATGAAATTCCAAGAAAGTAGATATTTGCTATGCGCCTAAACTGTCGGAAAGTAATGTTATTTCACAGATCAGATATAAAACGTCAAAGATATGAAAGAAATACAGTTTAATAAACCAAATTGCTCGATTTTCATTCCCCCTAAAAACCTGAAGGCGCGTTTGCAAACACTCCAAAATACACAAACTTAATGAACATTAGAAGGCCGTTGACAAGGATCAGTTGCTGAAGCCAGAACAATAGATAAACATTTTTTGCTACGCATTAATCGAACTTGATATACATATCTAACCAATTACTATTAAATCTTTTGACCATTACTCTCCTCAGCTTAAAAATAAAAATTTCCTCCCACATATATGCTAGATGCAAGTGGACAATCGACGTCGTAGCTAGTAGCCGCACTATTGACCAAAAACACTTACTTGTTCAAACAGACCTTTCGGAAGAAAGGTAAAAACATTATATTTTGTTGTAGAAATTGAATTTCCCTGCAACATATCACCCAGCATTCATTATGAGAAAAACTCAGATATTGACTGGACACAAAAAACAAATTTCAGAAATAGGATCACACGTTACGAAAAAAGTATGAACCATAACAAACGAAATTACCAATTCCCGGTTCTGTAATGTATTAAAGATAATATAGAACAACATTACGATTGCGAAAATGAAAACACAGGCGTTGCCAAAAGACTAATACTCCAACGTACCTTGAAACGGACGGGGAAATTAGCATCCCGATCATTGCAGTAAACGGTACGGTAAGTCGGAGCCTGAGGTTGTATACGACCTAGCGTCACCGTTCGAGACGGTGCCCGCAGGTGATTTGTTGACGAATCAACGCTTAATACTCCCGACCTAACCATTCGGATTCACCCCGATCCAACAGGTCGCCACCTTCAAAATTAAGCTTCACTGTTCACCCTCTGAATTATCCGATTAACCGAGCGCGAGATCTATACAGACGGTAGAAACAGAGAGGACCATCTCCTCTTTCGTTTCAACCTTTTTTTCTTTTTTTGTTTTTCCTTTTCTGAGATTATTCGTACTTCTGATAAAGACGATTCTTCTTCGCGCTTGTAAATTTTTCTATTTGTCCAGGCAAAGATGAAAAGACAACAAATGCACATCTAAGAAAAGCCCACACCCTTATGACGGGCCCACTTTTGTTGTACAATCACATTCTCTCCACAAATGGACTCACTCGTACGGATAGAATAAAACCGGAACAACCATATTTTTAATTTAATTTGGATTCTTTTGTTTTTTTTTTTACTTTTTCTGTCCTCGAAAAAGCAAAACTCTTAATATTTTTAAAAATCTTTGAAACTAGCAATACATAAAGATTAAAAAGATCTAAAGTGAACAAATCGTATATTAGCTTAATTCAAATCAATTCAATAAAAGTAAGAAAAATACCCTAAAACAACACAAAAAATATTTATTCCAAAAATACTACCATTACTCTTTATTTTCCAAATATATCACTAAAATTCTTTTCTAAAAGTACCACAAACATTAAACTGAATTTTAAGGGATTCTAATTTAATTGGGTTTGGGTTTATTATTTGGATTTAGAATTTAGTTTTTATGGTTTAAGGTGTGGTTTTGAGAGTTTAGAATTTAGTTTTAAGAGTTTAAAATTTTTTAAAATAAATCTAAGGTATTTGGAAAATGCCTAAAAAGTAAATGTAATCATATGACTATGATATATAGGTAATGTTCGTTTGGCAGCCGTAAGTTCATGTGGCTGCGGCTGCGGTAGATTGTTGTTCGTTTAGCTGCCGCAGATATTTCCTGCGTCGTAATTTTTTTGACCGATGATTAAAACAACGGTACGATTAAATATCTGCGATTAACCGCAACCGCAACCGCCGGCGGCAGACAAATGAACAACATCTGCCGCATCCGCAACCGCAGGGTTGACCGCAGCCGCCTACGGCAATCTAATAGTTTATGAGACGGCAGTGGAGAAAAACAGCATCACATCATATATAGGTCATGTTCGATTCTACGGCTGCGGTAGATTGTTGTTCGTTTAGCTGCCGTAGATATATGCGGCAGACACAGCGGTCAGACGATGTGTCATGTGTCGCAATTTTTTCGACCGCTGGTGCGATCTAATAGTTTATGCGTCACCACGAGCTCGTGTCTACGTAACAAATCATGTGATGAGATGGCAGTGGAGAAAAACAGCATCACATCCTCTCCTCACCCTCCACCCTTTGCTTCATGTCTAAACTTGGAATCTAGAATCTCTTTGCTTTCTCCACGACGATATATTGACGATGTATAAACATATATATTGGCGATATATAGTTATAAATGTTTATGCGTATGCTTGATTTCGTGACTATAATAAGTTTGCTTTGTAGCTTTCTTTCTTATTTCTAGAATAAAGTGTAAAAAGACGTTTCTATATTCACGATGTTCTTTCGAAATCACCTCCTAGCTGCATATGCAACCACTCCGGTGTTGCTCCTCTGCTGTATTCTCTTGTCTGCTGTGAACTGAACTTCATCCCCGGATTTTCAAACGGCTGCTGATCGAACAAAAAGTATGTATTTTGGTCAGTGAATGCTAAATCAGTCGACTAACTAAGCTTTGTTAACATCTGCTATTGAAATCAAAAGAAAACACAGTCTTGAGGTTGGCTAAATCAACCGTTTTCAACGATATGTTTACCTAAGAATTCAGTCAATGGAACTCAAAGATCGTTGAATAACAGTAAGTGCTGTAACAGGCTAACCTCTTTTGGCGAGTAGAACTCGATTCCAGGATTCACTCTTGAGTTAACAGCTTCTAGTTTCATCGATAGAAACTGAAATTGGAAGCAATCTAATGAGAGAAATTAAACAGTTCAATAAAAAAGTTTTACAATAACCAATATACGGAGGGAGTACTGCTTCACCTCAACTTGACGCTGCAGCGATTGTACATAGTTGATTATCTCATCGAGAACAAGTGCTTTTCCGATAACCTGAAAATACAAACATATCTGTAGATGTTGATTAATTGAAACAAAAATAAAGAAAAACATCTTGTAAGTATACAAAGACAGATGAACAGACATCACTTGATTATACCTTGTTACAACCTGGAACAAGATCTTGCAAGATTTTCATCCGCTCGCTTATTTTTTCTCTTCTCGCCTACCAACGAAGAAAACTCTGTTACAGATTCTGCTCTCTCTCTCGATATCAAGTTTTGTTCATTTAGCTGAATAAAGCTTTAAAAAAAGGTAAGCATTATTAAGTAGTACTCTTTCAGCTAGACTGTGGCTATCTGTAGCCTGTCCCCGTCTTGCTCGGACATGAATGTAATCTTTTGGAGGTTCAGGCAACTGCTTCTTTTGATCCGATGATCCTGTTTCGACTTTCCCATCACACACTTCATCTACAAACCCTGACGTCTTCTGCTTTTTACTGTCACCATCATTCTACTCAAACTCAAAGAATTACTAACTTCAGAGATAATTTACTAATATTAAAGCTCTTCATAAGATCAGCCATCTTCTCTTACACACTAAATACATGTATCTTGAAGAATGTCAGGACGATCAATACCAATTTTATGCAAGATAACAGTCGTTTGAATCCAGAGTGTCTCACTAATTTGAGCTCTTAAGTCTGTTTCTTAAATTGTCAATTATATAAGATGAAGAACGTTTTCACCTGAGAATACATAAGAATAGAAGCCTAGACAATATAATAATGAAGCATACCAAAAATGACAATTCGCAGAAGAATTCCAACAGACGAAACAGATCAATCAATTTAGAAAATGAGAAGGAAAACTTTGAATAAGAAAACAAACCATACCGCGTCATTGCCGTCTCTGACGGAGACGACCTTGTCCCTCGCTACGTACCGCCGCTTCCTATCACCGGAGATACCAGCAGCCACCGCTTTAGAAAGCATGTGACTCATTTGAGCCGGACTGCCACAGTTGGTGGAGCTTATTAGATTCGGATGAACGTAGTTGGACCCACCGAATGAATCACCGTTTCTCATCGACGAATGATCAGTCACACCACCGTTAATCGGAAACGGCCAGATCTCCGCCAGGTTATACGTCCCAGTCTCGTTTATCATCCCGCCGGGATCCATCACGCAAACTCAAAGCTGTCCCAAAAACACTCCTCAACGAGTTGACTTAACTGCTGCCGATTCCAACCAGAAGCTCCCAGAGAGAGAGAGTAAAAGATAGGTTGATGTAACTTGTTGTAAATGCGATCTGTGATGCGCAGTGTGTTTCTCTTTGGCGATTCTCTTTTTCTATATAAGTTTTCTTCCCCATTTTTATATATATTACATTTTATTGTTAGAAACTGTACTTTTTTAATTGTTTCAATTACTTTTTCCTTTCACTTTTACAGTACTTTCCTCTTTTCACCTCGGGAATTGCAAGCAAGTCACTTCATAACGAGGTTTTCTTCTAGTGGGACCCATCTTTACAGCTAAACTAATCCTGTGCGTCGGACTATACTCCTAACGCTCTCTTTTAACCACACGATTGAAAATCGTCGGTGATTACATATGCCACGTAAGCATTCCCTCTCGACACTAGAAAAGATCATGTTCAAATGGGAAACAGACGGAAATAGAAAGACTTGGAAAGTACTTGTGTAATTGTTAATCTATCGAACTATTATCAGTAATGATTCAAATGTTATTATTTTCTCAATTTCACAAAGAATATCGTTTTAAAAAATTCTTACAAAGACCAGCAAAATTTTATTTTTAACTTTATTATTTAGTTGTATTAATTAAAACAAAATTATATAGTGTATACATTGGAGAAGAAATAGAGTTTTTACAAAGACTTTCATTTTGTATTTATATAATTTTTAGAATAAATGAAATTTCTAACATGATTTTACAAAAAAACAATGATTCTTGGGTTTTAATGATGCAATATTAGCATCTCATCTACGATCAGAGAACTAACTATATACCACAAGATTAAATTTTTCATCCAAACATATTCTTATATAAAAAATTATATACAACTACATGCCATAGAGAAAAAACAGAAATAGAGATGATGACAACGGCTTTATGGCTGAGAAAGACTTATAGAATAGGAATAGCATTTTGTGCCAAACACTTCCATTTCTTGCTACCATTTTTGTTTCATGATGACTAATGCTTGTTACGCACTTCACTCTTGCCTTTAAAGCTTTATGTTTCCCTTTCCTTTTTCAGACGAGATAGAGATTGGAGCAATCATTATCAGACACGTGTCACCGTTATATTCCCGACAACTAATGTGAACAAGCACCACGGAATTATCCAAGTACGGTCAGCGGCCTAACTCTTTTTTTCTTTGTGGAAAAATACGAAATAAGATGGAATTACGTATAACACGTATATATCATCGTTATTAAACTTATTATGGGTGATATAATATTTTCTTTTTGTTGATTTGGAATGCTTTTTAAGAGATTAGATTATATGCTACAAGATTAACAATCCAAACAAGAACCAATGCAAACTGAATTATTATCTCATCGTACAATGTTTTTTTGCAAAGAAATCAAATACTTAGACGAGAATTAGGGCACGTGTAAAATACAAAACTTATTGTGAAAATGACTGCTAAGTGTAAACGTCACGATTCACGTGTACGATCAAAGAGCAATACGTCGCACCAAGGACGTTTTCTGTGAAAGGTGAATGTTTTCATTTCCAATAGTACACGTTTTTGGAAAATGTTTTTAAAATAATATTTTTTATTCATCACAAAGGAAGTTATATGTCCGAACGCCGTAATCTGTTTGAACCAGAGATCAATTCTGGATTAGTTTAGTCGTTTCTCCCTCTACCGGTTTTGAACTGGCGACCTCCAAAACTCTTTTCCTTTAGGCGGAAGAGGTTCACTGTTACAGCAAATGTGAACTTGAAAATGACCATCTGACCATTCAAGTTTTGATTTTTCCTTTTTTGTTGTTATTAACTAAAATGAATTACTTTTGACAACTATAAACACTAAAATCCACAGTATTCGCATAAAATCACAAAGTAGCTAATTTGGAAGAGTCTCCCTTCCATTTAGTAAAAGAACTTTCATACACAATTCAAATATAGCTTTCATTTTAAAGTTCAAGGCCCACATCATTTAAGTACTCTTGTAACCACGCACGGAGCAGCAGTATTCGCAAAGTCTTGAAGCCCATTTTTACTCGGCCCATATAAAATAAATGAACTTCTCTGACTATTGGTTCGAGAATTACAACGACCTAAATATCCTTTTGACAATTTTCCCGAGAAAATCACGCGGTTGAAATTCAAAATCTGAGGGAAAACCAAAATGGAGTTGCTCAAGTTGTCAAAATTCAAATTGCAGCTTCAGTCAATGATCGGAGAAGTGCGAGATCTGCGTGTAAGAACGAAGAGGTTTAGAGGTTTATACTTATATGTATTGTGTATTTTAGCTCCACAGTCTCTCTCTTCTTCTTCTTCCATTTCATAACTACTAGCGGCGTTTTTGTAGGAAAGGGAGCGATCAGTCACATATCACATTAACCTCGTGAATCAGGTTATTCAATCAATGTTAGTGTACATGACTCTAACTTTCTTGTTGCGTTTCTTAGTCGTGATCATGTTGTTTGGTGCTTCGATGCAGAAACAGAAGCAAACGGAGGAGGAATACAGCAGGAAAGTGCAAGAGTTGCAAGCTGAGTTAGCTTCTTCTATAGAAACACAGGAGGCACTCGAGAGGAAGGTGTGGAAGATTCTCTTGTTCTGCGAATCTATTACATTAAGATACGGAGTTTGTGAATGTTGAATTGATTTGCAGGTGAGTTACCTCCAGAACGACTATAATTTGCTGGAAAACAAACATAGCGAATTGAAGACTACTATCCAAAACCTGCTTCAATCACGAGAAAGTTTCGTAAATGCTTACCAGGTGCTTGGCCCATAATATCATCCTGTCAAAATTTCGGAAACTAGATTTGAGTGATAGAAATAACTTTCAAAATCATCTCCACGATGGCTGAATAGTTAATCTCGATTACATAATATGGATATGGATACATCTCCACGATGGCTGAACAGTTAATCTCGATTTTATAATATGGATATGGATACATCTTCACTGTGAATTTTGTAACTTCAATTCGTGAAGTGGTACTATGTTTGCAGGACTCGTTTTGTGAAATGAAATGTTCAATTGAAGCCAAGGATAGGAAGATCGCCATCCTACACCAGAAGATATCCTCTCATTTAGCATTGTTTGATTCAATTGAGAAAGAGGCATCGGTAATTAAAAAGGTCATACATGAAGTTCAGAGTCTTGTGGATCAAAAAGAAGATGTAGGCATGTAGATTCTCGATCTCTTGCTAATTCTGCTAAATGATATGTTTAATAATGCATTTATGGCTCCCCCCATGCAATGATCTTGTTTATGTTGCTTTCTTGTATCCAGTGGCTTCCTTGAAAGAGAAAATGGACCATGTCTCTACATATGAAAAAGTGTTTATCGGTAAGTTTCTTTTCATTGAATCTTCCTTGATGGTAACCTGGTGGTTGATAGATTACTTAGCTGTTTTTAGAACGCAAGTGTTCGTTTATTCTTGTGGTATTTTCCTTAAGAAGGATGATTAGATGAAGCCTGTTCTGGAGCATGACATTGTATTCTTATGGCTAGATTCTGTTGAAACGTGAGTATGATGCACATTAATGTCATTGCATTTAAGACTTGTCATCTTGATATATTTGCCAAATGACTCAAATTATGTATGCTTACCTTTATGAAGAAAATGATTTCTATCTTCTTTATATATGCAGAGACAATCAGCACTTTAGAAGAGAAAATTAAATATCATGAAACAGAATTGCAGAGCAAGGAGGATATAATATCAGAGCTTTCGGCTCAGTTGGAAGCAGAAAAGATTAAAAATGAATATCAACTTCAAGTGGATGAGATATCCACACCAGAATTTGCATTTTTCACTGCATTTTCAAAGAAGTGAACTAGCGCATGATTTTTGCTCTCAAAGTACTCTCCATGTTTATGTTTTCTTGACCCGCCTTACCTTCAGAAAACTTTGCAGATCAAAGATTTAGTTGTAGAGAACTTGATCACTGAGAAAGAGGTAGGAAACGGAGATAATTGGTTATCTGCTGCTTGATCATATTTGCATCCTCAACAATCTCTATTAATCATGTCTCTGATGTTTAGGCATTGCATTCTGAAGTGATGGGTTTAGAGATGATGTTACAGCGAATTCAGGAGTCTGTATCCCGTATGACTGAAGAGGTGACAGAGAAATAAATTGTTCTATAACATTCCATCCTTGATACTAGTCTTAGTGGAGAACCTCAAATTCAAATGATAAAATTATTATTTCAAATCTTCTTTCATTCTCTTGATATGACAGGATAGAAGGGTGTTCACATCGGTACGGACATTAGAACAAGCTGTCAATGAGAGAAACAAGAATTCCAGGTCTGTAATTTCACACACAAACATCATCTTTGTTTGTTTCCGTACAGGTGCAAGGGGAGATAGATTGCATATCAATTTTATTAATGAACATGACATAGTACAGTGAATCTTTACTCTTTAAGGTTCTACTTTGGGATGAAGTTTGTGGCTTTTCTGTCTCGATTTTGAATAAAAAGTTGTCCCAAATCAATGTTTATCCCTCTTTGATTGGCTAATTAGGCACGATGACACAGTTGACAAAATGGTGGAATTTCAATGCGAAGCTCCTATTATGCGTTCCCAAGAAAAATCAGGTCTGGGCTCTTCTTTTGTTGCCTTGTTATTTACTTGGTTTGTAAGTAAATATCAGAAACAGAATCCAGAAACAACATAAACCATAAAATCTTCTAGTGTTTATAGCTATGTAAATAGTTTTGGAACAAGGATGTTCTTGTGATAGAATGCCAAGAGAAGATGTTTAACTGAGCTGCTGCGTACAAGAGAGATACATTGATCAATTACTCACCAAATTTTCTGTTACTCCCTATTGCAGTAAAAGTTATTCCATCAGCGTCTACATGCTGTCAGCACCAAAACACAGACTGCAGTTCGATACAAGAGGATGATCATCAACTGGATTCGGCTCAGTTCGTGCAGCATAAGACTGTCAATGGCCACTGGCAGAGTACTATTGACCACGAACACTTTGAGACCGAGGCAAGTGAAACCGATTTCTTTTCTTGCTTACAATTCCTGATAGAAGTGAATCCAATAAAATGAAATTATCATCTCAACTTCCTCACAACATGAGTCATCCGTTAACGTACAATGCATTTTCCACCAACAATCTTAAAGCTTTTTCGAAGTAGCTTTTTTCACTCGGATTCCTTAAAACAAATCCTCATATCAGAGCATATTCATTGGTTCATACACGAACTAATTCCAAACTTTAAACTGTAAGTGACTATAAACGTCAGTGTTTTGCAGGAAAAGTACAAAGATTCGATGAACCAGCCTGATTCTGAATGCTCAACGAATCGCTTATAGTAGTTTAACTATCTCACAACAACGTGATAGTTATCACTAAAACCTCTTATACCTACAGTAACTCAAACGGTTATACCGTTTGGACTTTTCTTTTTTATGTTCATAATTGTGTTTCTCAGGTATATAATGAAAGAAGATATGACCGTCAATGTATATAGGCTCAAAAACTGAAGAGACTTAAAATTACTTTTTAGAGGCAATTAGCTACATAGGTTAGTATAATTAGTAAAATAACCAAATGCAGAGTGATTTGTGAATAGTGATCATAGATTGATTAGATTCGATGAAGACATTACAAAACTACCCCTTTTAATACGTCATTAGGCTTTTACGATCCACACAATTTGCTTATGTGTACTGTTCTGAAGATTTGGAAAGCAATATCTGTAGATGCATAATTGAATCTTTATTTTCCAGGTTATCCATACTGTTTACTTTCAAAATTATACACTCTTCTATGGAATAACTATAACTCGTGCTTGTGAAATATGGAAAGAGATGAGATTAAATGTAGCATAGACCTACCTACATTGTATTAGTCTTTGAACAATTTTTTATCGTTTGGTGGGGAAGAAGACAGCAAAGTAGTACCCTCTTGAATTAATTTTCATCTTTATTACAAACACAAAGATGGCACATATGGTCCACCATTCTATTTCAAACGTTGGATCCAACTATCCACCATTTATCAGTTTATGTATGTATATATAAATAAATTAAATGCTCATAGAAAAGTAAGAAAAAGTTGGTGAGGGCATCTAGAAAGTTACTTAAATAATATTTCATATCAAATATTAAAAGATATTTTCAATAGTATATAAAAGGTGTATATTTATTATCAAATGATTTTGAGTTAGAAGTATAATCTAATATTAGTAGATAATAGTTTATATCAAAAGTTGAAAAAAATCTTAAATCCACTTACTAATAATTGATTTTAAATAAAAAACGAGCTAAATGTGTAACAAAGAAATAAATAACAAACATGACGACTTTCTATGTTTGTATGACTTTTATTTATTTCTTTTTGAAAATATGTGTATGGTATGATGGCCCATCAAATGTAAATTTGGTATCCAGGCAGATTCGGGACCTAAACCATCATTATAAAGATATTTCGTTGAAAACTTCCTATGTTTAAAGTTCTCATTGAAAAATATATTTCTATATATGTTTAAGCCATAAAGATGAGCCGAGGATGACCTTTAAGAGTTCACTTTGGTATAGCTTTTGCACTTCTACATTAACTACGATGGTTTTGTCAGCTTAATGGTTTCTTTTATATTGTTAAAAACAAGACAAAACAAATTAAGGCACTAGCAGGTCGCATATGCTAAAATATTCTCAACACATAATGAAACTAATTAATTCCTATAAGAAAAAGAACCACACAGCAAATATGATAATTAAGTTAAAAAGAGGCCAAGAAAGCAATATGAGTATCGAAATAATCATTAAGGAAAATATAATATCTTATCTATATATATTAATTGAGAATCATTTTAACAAAGTAACCTTATGTTGACGAGTGATTTACAAATGTGTCACGGTGATGTGTCACATTATTAGAGCATTTTAAGATAAATATTATTTAAGACATAATTTACTAGAATATTTACGAAAATTGTCATTATATAGTATATTATATGTAAATCTCTAATATTTTGACATACAATATATTTTGTCATAAAATATAAATATAATATAAAATAAAATATAAATTTTGTTTAATTAGTCAAACAAAATATAAAATAAAAGTTTAGTTTAATTGAATATCTATCATATCTATAATTTTATCCAAAATAGATACAATTTAAATTTATTTATATAATCCAATTTTATTATCTATATTATTTTCGTAATTAATATTAAAAATTATTTTAAATATAAGACAAATTATATATATATATTTAATTTAAATTAACAAAAT
The DNA here is from genome assembly GCA_018901935.1 of Pugionium cornutum. NCBI lineage: Eukaryota > Viridiplantae > Streptophyta > Magnoliopsida > Brassicales > Brassicaceae > Pugionium > Pugionium cornutum. The sequence continues at coordinate 2,470,322 of CM032155.1, read as the reverse complement.
AATTAATTAATTATTATTTGTAAATAAGAAAGCTGTTAAGTTTCCACTACGTTTATTTAATGCTCCCATGTCTTCTCTTCCAATTATTTAAACCCATATTTTGTCTTCTGTTAACTGCCTTAATTATGTATAATTAATTAGGTTTACAATCACTGCGTTCGTACGCTTTGAAAATTTAAGCCATTCACTCAAATTGCGGTCAAAAAGCAGTGACTATGTTATAATTGGATTTTACTTATTAGTAACAATAATTTGTAATTGTGACATTTGACAAACCCTAAGCAAGAGAAAGCTCTTCACAATGGCCCATCGTCTCTCTATAATGGTCGAGACTGACACGTTGTCTTTTGGTATCATTATTTGCTCGTGACTTTATTTTAGAAAACTGTCTTTTACTGTATTACACATATACGATCAATTGTGTAACGCCAATTTATTATCACAACTGTTTATACAGTTTTAGAAAACATTGTAATTAACTTAACCAAAGAAAAAAAAGAGACTAAGAGATAAGAATTGTTATTGTGATAAAAAAAAATACAAATTATCAGAGGCGTGTGTGGAAAACTCAAGCGACAGTTCTGAACAAATCGAAAGACTTAAAAGACTCTGTGATCCTGACATAAAAAAAAACCACACGTGTGTTTTGCTGTGTTGTGTTGTGTTGTGTTGTGTTGTGTTGTGTTCATTATTACTTTTTCTTTTTTGGTGTTTACTAATCATCACTACACAACAATCTAATTACAATGGCGAAAATATTGATGTACGAAAAAAACGTTTAGATTTGATAAGAGGTAAATATGTTTATTCGGTCGACATAAAAAAAATGAAAGAATGAGTGGTCACGTAATCAGATCAGACATGACCCACTTTTCTTCTTTTGCATGGCTAATTTCTTCTGCTATCTTTAAACTTGTCACATCGAAACCTAACTTATTACTACCATTTTTCTCGAGAGGTAAAAAAGTATTATAGAAATTAGTTTGTATGATTTTAACAAATGAGGGATTTTTTCATCCCAATAAAGAAAATAAAAGATAATTATAGATAGATTTTCCTCTCATATATTTGAGAAATATGTTGGTTTTTCTACTACACCTCTAATTAATATATCATACAATTATATATCTCTTGATAATAATAGAAATTTTGCATTGAGAAACGAATATACTACAAAAACAATCTTAAAACGACATTAAACTAAAGTGGAGTGAATATTTTTTATGCAAAGGGAATAAATGATTTTACTACTAAATTGTATCAAAATATAAATTAAAGACCGAATGAGATTTTATCTAATAGTAATATTCATTCCGTTTCGAATAGATTGATTTGTTTTATGTAATTTCATTGTTCCATAAAATTGATGTTTTAGGTTTTCTATGTATTTTTAATATTTAATGAGAAATGTAAACTTTAGGAAACATTTATTATTTGAATATTTGGATTATTATTATTTATAATCATGGAAAAATATGTGCGATGATTAATCTTTCTTATTTATTACTGAATATTATTTTTTTCTTAATTTCTACGAAAACTCTAGAAAGTGGAGAGGAAGTAGCTTTCAATTCTTGTTTATTAAATATGAATGCACAATTCTAAAAACAAGTTAAATTTTTGACTGACATAAGTTCATAACCCTAAAACTTAAATACTCTTGCGACTTTATTAAATTCTACACTTTTGATTTTAAATATGAAAACTAGATTTTTAGTACTCACAATCTATATTAAAATTTGAAGATGTCATTTGTTTGGAAAATACCATAAAATGAATTTATTGTGAAATGGAGAAACATTAAACGTTAAATATATGAACGTGATATCCGTTTTGAGAAAATATTGTTCAAACAAAAACAATGTACATCCAATTTTGTATCAATTTTTAATCAAACTACATTATGGAAAACAGTTAATCAACAAATATTAACTTTTCTTAATAAAATACTTTACTATATTTCCTAAGCCAAATATATTGACCAAAAACCACCAAATTCGAGTGGTAATAGAAGTGTACCATTAAGGCATTAACCGATTACTATACGATCACAATCAATAACTTCATTCAAAATTGAATTAAACCAGATTCATTTTTGAATCAGTTCCGGTTTAAAAAGTTGGTTTACTTAGTAAAAGAGAGAGAAAAAGACATTTACATGAGAATTGCTCGGAAGTTAATGCACCGAAGAGATAACTCTTTTAACTATTTCTTTGATTTTTTTTCCCATTTAATTGATTTTCCGAATCTCAAAAACAATACTGATGTTATGAAAAATATTTAGAAAAATAAAATTAAACCGATAATTTTACTTAAAAGAAAAGAAGAGAGAGAAGAGAGAGGAGAGAATCGTTCTGTTATTCTTTTTACAAACAATGAGTCTTTTATTCTTGTTTTGAAACAATGAGTCTTTTATTTTTGTTTTCAAACAATGAGTAAAATTATATTTATAGGAGAAGTAAGTTGATAAACGAAATTAAAAATAATCAAAAGAAAAAAGAAAAATCAGACGTCATTGACCTTTCTTTCACCAAATAATTTGTCGCTTTCTCAAATCATTCTCTCACAAGTCCTTTCTCCCTCTATATTTCTGGGTTTTTTTTTCATTTTTAGTGGGATTCGATGATGACGGATTATTTTTAGCAGAAATTGATTGGAGAATGAGAGGAGAAAAGTAGCTCTCTTTATAAGTTTCTGGGTTTTTGTCCTTCTCTCTCTTGAGAAAATTCGATGATTATCTATGGAAGATTGTAGCTAAATCTAATATAATCTAGATTCAGAGAGAGAGAGAGATGGGAGGTTGCGTGTCGACGCCTAAGAGCTGTGTAGGAGCGAAGCTGAGGTCACATAAACGAAGGAAGACTCGTAAAAGACGAAAATTTCAAAGGAAGAGAGCCGTCTCTTCTCATTTATCTGACGGATCTTTCGACAATCTCGATCATCATCGTAACTTCTCCATTCCCTTGTTTTTCTCTTAGTTTACTTTTCTTTTCCCCTGCATTCGATTGAGTTGCTCGAATTTTATCATGGTAAATTCGTTTTGAATATCTCTTTAAGTTTGCGTTTTCTTTGTTGCAATTGTCGATTATATTGTTGGGTTTCTCTAATGTTGCATTAATTGTACAGTTTAGCATCTGAATCTTCCGGATTAGATTCTGATTCTAGAGTTCTTAGAGGCTGCTAACAAGTTGTTTTTTTTTAATATAAAAAGCTCATTCTTTGTTAACAAATCTCTGTTTATTAATCAAACCGTGAAGCTTTTCTCTTTAATTACTCAACAGCAAATGGTGAAGAAGCATGGTTTGAGTCCAATGTCGCATTTGAAACAGACGGTGATGATGATTTCCACAGTGTCCATGAAGGCAATATATTATATACTCAATTCATTGGCTTGGAGGAACATTTCCTCTTTTTGTAGATCTTCATTTCGAGGCCTTTTAATTTTTGTTTTCAGACATAAACGGAGCTGAGCGTGTATCAATCTCGAGTACTACAACCACATCATCAACACGAGACTCTGAATCAAACGCAAATGAAGTAATGTCACAATCGAAACCAGACTGTGACTTAAACGACACAAAGCAACCTGTTTTGGTAGATGAACATAGCTCGAGGAAAGAGGAAGGACTTTTGGAAAATTGCGGGATTTTACCGAGTAATTGTTTGCCCTGTCTGAATCCCACAACTGTTCCTTCTGTTGAAAAGAGAAGGTCTCTTAGCTCTAGCCCTCCAAGTACGAGGAAAAAAGCTTCTCTCAGACTGTCTTATAAATGGAGAGAAGGTCATGCTTCAGGAGCCTTGCGTAAGTATATATTCCACTTTACTCACTTAGATTAACGGGTTGATCTCAAATCAAGAACTCACATGTTGTCTCGAATATTGGTTTCAGTTTTTTCTAAAATGCATCTGAAGAGGCCGATAGCGGGTTCTCAAGTTCCTTTCTGTCCAATTGATAAGAAAATGCTAGATTGTTGGTCAATTATCGATCCCAGTAGTTTTCGGGTTCGTGGCAAATCTTATTTCAGGTACACCATTGGCAAGACAATACAGATTTTAATTATGAGTACTGATTTTAACCATCTTGACAAGAAGCTATATTTTGTTCCTGGTTAGGGAAAAGAAGAAAGAGTTTGCAGCTAGCCATGCTGCGTATAATCCTTTTGGTGTCGATGTTTTCTTGTCGGAACATAAAATAAACCATGTAGCACAGTATGTCAAACTTCCCGCTATTACCTCATCCACAAAACTCCCACAGATCCTTGTTGTAAATGTTCAGGTATGATCTAGTTCCTCTGTTGCCTTCTTTCTGGAATTTTCGGTGATTGTTTCTATTTGTTTATGGTTGGAACAGATTCCGTTGTATCCAACTGCAATCTTTCAAGGTGAATCTGATGGAGAAGGAATGAATATTGTTTTATACTTCAAACTTTCGGATAATTATTCAAAGGAACTTCCGCTTCATTTTCAAGAAAGCATTCGGGTAATCTAAAGCTCTGTTTCGGTTAGTTTCATCTATATGGGGGTGCTGTTTTGCAATGTAATGCTCTTTGTTTTTACTCCATACCTCTCTTTGTTTTTGGTATATTGACGCAGAGATTAATAGATGACGAGGTTGAGAAAGTTAAAGGCTTCCCTATGGATGCAACCGTGCCTTTTAGGGAACGGCTTAAGATATTAGGACGTGTTGCAAACGTAGATGAACTCCATTTGAATGCTCCAGAGAAAAAGCTGATGCAGGCTTATAACGAGAAACCCGTTCTTTCACGTCCACAGCACGAATTCTACTCGGTGAGAGACCAAACTCTTTAATCCTGATTAGGAATTTGCTTGGTTCCTAACGAACTCGGAAAACGTTACTCATTTGTAGGGAGAAAATTACTTTGAGATTGATATAGATATGCATAGATTCGGTTATATATCTCGGAAAGGGTTTGAAGCATTCATAGACAGACTTAAGATTTGTGTTCTTGATGTTGGTCTCACAATTCAGGTACAAGCGTTTTTCTTTCTTTCTTTACGGATTGAAAAACATAATGAGGGTTATAACGTTGTTGATTATGTTGTGTGTTTTATATGCATGAACAGGGGAACAGACCAGAGGAGCTACCGGAGCAGATTTTGTGTTGTGTCCGACTAAATGGGATTGATTTCATGAACTATCATCAGTTAACTCAAGAACTCTTATGACTAACAACATTTTTTTTTCCTTTTTCTTCTTCTTTGTTTTCCCTGAAAATGAAACATAAATCTAAAAGCATCCCTTTAGAATCCAAGAACACAAAAAGGGTGATGATTTCCAAATGAATATATAAAATATTTCGAATCTTGATCTTCTGAATGCGTGTCTTTTGCACCTTTGAGGATGGATATAAAATTAACGTTTTGCGATTGCGGTTCCATGAAAGAATTGGTTAACATAAAATTACAATGGAATTCATTGTTACTAAGAAATACTTTGAAATAGAGAATTCTTGAGACTTTAATACATATTGTGTAAATAGATTCTATTTTGACTATAAAGTGTGGAGATGTAATCTATTAATGTCACAAACACTTGTCTGAAATGCTTTTCTAAAATAGTACCACATTTTTATGATTTTATTGTTAAAATACCATTACTAACTTTTTCCTCAAAAAATATCATTATAAAAATATTTTTTGTCATCAATAAATTATAAAATGATTTAATATTTGATTCCTATATTTATTTATGATTTAGAATTGTTTTATGAATAATAACTTTAAATATTATATTTTTAAATTTTTGTTTCAAAACACTTTAAACTTAAAATTCCAAAAATAGTCTAAATTCTTTTTTGAAAATACATATTTATTATAAATAAATTACAAATATTATATTTGAGTTTTTTTAATTTAGAATTTAATTTTGTTTTATTAGAAAGAAATTTTAAGATATTTTAATATTAAATTTATGTTATTTTTAAAAATTTAAATTAATAAAACTATATTTTTAATAAAAACTTAAAATAATATTATTTTTATGAATAGCTCTTGTTTTATTAAAATTTTCATAATAAATTTAGAGTATGATATTTTTGAAAAAGTTAGTAATGTTAATGTGGTATTTCTTAGAATCCCTTGGACCATGAGACTCGCACTCTCGCAGGCATAAGTCTTCATCTCAACAAATCAAAAGGCCAATCTTCGGATTTCGTAGCTCTGGCAAGTTGCATCTTTCGTGCTTTCGATTACGGCGAGACTGCTCCGTACTTCGTCGGTTTTCAGGTTCCGTTCACCAAATCTTTTTGGTCCACATCTGACTCGACGCCGGACCTATTTGTTTTTCTCCCTTCTCGGCGATTTCACGCTGAATCCTAATTTCTTCTGCCTAGACATATTCCACGACCTGAGATTCCGGTCCTTGCGTCTTTGATATCCGTTGATATTGGTGAGGCGTATTTGTGTTTGATCGAAGAACGTGTGACCTTGTTCGTCTCTTTTTGCATCGGATTCAAAGGTACCTTTTGTTCTTTTTTGAAATTACAATTCAATTAGTTTCCGGTTTGATCTAACTGCTGTACTGCTCTCTTTTTTGCTGAAGTTTGTATCTCAAGTAGTCTGGGTTTCGCTTTGGAAATCATTTTCTGAGTTGATGATTTCTATTTGTGATCTTGCTTTGTTTATCGTTTTTATTTATTAGATAAATTTAGAATTCTAGTATAATTATGGATGTTTATTGTGTCTGAATTTTGTCACCAGCTTTTACCGAGATGGTGTTGCTTATGCGCTTTTTAGTTCTGCTGTTATCTTTTTTGTAATAGAATTTTCTTTTCTTTTCTCAGCTGCAAGATATAAATTCTATTGGCTGAGGCTTGAGTTGTGAAACTACAGAAAAAATGTTCGGCTCATCTAATTGTAAGTGATTCCATCTTATTCTTACTTGTTGGCTTTGGTAGTCTTCTATTTCATTATTTTCTTTTATAATTCTATGCTATTTATTTCTTTTGTAGTTCGCTAAAAGAAATTTGAATTCCTGATCTCTTGTTCTATAGCTTTTGGACAGTCATCTGGTAGCAGCCCATTTGGGTCCCAATCTTTGTTTGGTCAGACCAGCAATGCAAGTAGTAATCCATTTGCACAAACACCCTTTGGTACATCTGCTCCTTTTGCTACACAGACGGGGAGTTCAATGTTTGGAGGCACTTCAACTGGTGTTTTTGGTGCACCTCAAGCCTCCTCTCCCTTCGCCTCAACCACAACTTTTGGAGCTCCGTCATCACCAGCGTTTGGAAATTCTACTCCGGCCTTTGGAGCATCCCCAGCATCTTCACCTTTTGGTGGTAAGTACCGTATATGGATTTCATTGCATGGTTTGTCAGTTACCGCATTGATTTGCTGCTTTGCCTGAATATGAATACTCTTTGACGTCATGGATTGCTGAGGAGGTGGTCTTTTGCATGTTTTTGGTAGGATTGAACAAGCCTTGGTTAGTTTGATATTTTTAAGCAGTGAATTGCACTGTTTCTTTCAGTGACAGTATCCAAGTTTCCTGATTTTTAAAATGATTGTCACTACCAGAGATATGATTCTTGAACTTCTTTAAACTGTTGCTTGTTTTTGGTTCTCACTGTGCTGATTTTTTTAGATAATGGCCTCTGATTACCTTGTTGTTTTTCTTTCTTTAGTCAAGGTTCTCGTTAGCTGTGGTTTTCCCGTCTTTAGTTTTGCAATTGCTTTTGAGGACTAAGCTAATTTATTTGTTCCTATTTTAGGATCTTCTGGTTTTGGCCAGAAACCTTTGGGTTTTTCAACGCCTCAGTCAAATCCTTTTGGAAACACGGCGCAACAGTCTCAACCTGCATTTGGAAACAGCACTTTTGGTTCATCTACACCTTTTGGTGCCACGAGCACGCCTGCCTTTGGCGCATCAAGCACACCTTCCTTTGGTGCCACAAGCACGCCATCGTTTGGTGCATCGAGCACCCCTGCCTTTGGTGCCACAAGCACGCCTGCCTTTGGCGCCTCAAACCAACCTTCCTTTGGCGCCACAACCACCCCTACATTTGGCGCCACAAGCACTCCTGCATTTGGCGCCTCAAACCAACCATCCTTTGGCGCCACAAGCACGCCTGCATTTGGCGCGTCACCGACTCCAGCTTTTGGTAGTACTGGCACCGTGTTTGGTAACACTGGCTTTGGTTCTGGAGGTGCTTTTGGAGCTTCAAGCACCCCTGCTTTTGGTGCATCAGGTTCTCCTGGCTTTGGTGCATCAAGCAGTCCTGCCTTTGGGGCATCCAGTACTCCTGCCTTTGGGGCAACTAATACTCCTTCTTTTGGAGCATCAAATACCTCGTCCTTTAGTTTTGGCTCCTCCCCAGCTTTTGGCCAGTCTACATCAGCGTTTGGTAGCAGCGCATTTGGCTCTACACCATCTCCCTTTGGAGCCCAAGGTTCTCCCTTTAGCATGTCCCATTGAGTAAAAGATTATAACTGTGAATTATTGTGTTAGTCATTTGAATAAAGGGTGACGAAATATATTTGCATGATTTGTTTTGCAGGTGCGCAGGCTTCAACCCCGACATTTGGGGGTTCTGGTTTTGGTCAATCACCTTTCGGTGGCCAACAAGGGGGCAGTCGAGTTGTGCCTTATGCACCAACAGTTGAGGCAGAGACTGGTAGCAGTACTCAGCCTGCTGGAAAGTTGGAATCTATTTCTGCCATGCCGGCATATAAAGATAAAAGCCATGAGGAGCTGAGGTGGGAAGATTACCAGCGTGGAGATAAAGGTACACTTGATCAAACAAATCTTGTATTACATCTGCTGAACGCAAGTAATATATTTAACAAAGTATACATCTTCAATTTTCAGGTGGACCACGTCCTCTTGGCCAGTCTCCTGGAAATGCCGGGTTTGGTGTATCTACTGCTCAGGCAAATCCTTTTTCTCCATCACCACCGTTTGGTCAGACATCAACGAATCCAACTAATCCTTTTTCAAGCTCAACATCTACAAATCCCTTTGCACCTCAAACCCCAACGCTTGCCAGTTCAGGTTTTGGAGCATCTACCTCAAATTTTGGTTCCTCGCCCTTTGGTGGAACATCTTCATCCAATCTTTTTGGGTCAACCTCATCAACTTCTACATCTGTTTTTGGATCATCCCCTGCTTTTGGAACAACGACATCATCACCGCTATTTGGTTCATCAAGCACTCCTGGATTTGGCTCTTCTCCATCAATCTTTGGCTCAGCTCCTGGTCAGGGGGCAACGCCAGCATTTGGAAACAGTCAGTCATCTACACTGTTCAGCTTAAGCCCCTCGACTGGGCAAACTGGTTCTGCTTTTGGACAGACTGGTTCTGCGTTTGGGCAGACTGGTTCTGCTTTTGGACAGTTCGGACAGAGTGGTGCTTCTACATTTGGCCAAACTAACATTTTTAATAAACCTTCCACTGGATTTGGAAACATGTTTTCAAGTTCTTCAACATTAACCACGTCTAGCAGCTCTCCCTTTGGACAAACGATGGTGATTTTTTTGTATTCGCTGACAAGCTTGATCACTTAGTTTTGTTTCTTTTCCATTTCCTTTTATGTTGTTCTTTTCATCGTTAGTAGCTCTTTTGATTCTCTTGATTGACACACTTGCAACTGCACTTCCCTTCTGATTTAATTTTGACCATCTAATCTTGATTTATATCTGTAGCCTGCTGGTATGACACCCTTTCAATCAGCTCAGCCAGGTCAAGCATCAAATGGTTTTGGTTTCAACAACTTTGGTCAATCGCAAGCAGGTACCTCGGTCGACTAAATCGCTGAAGTTATCTTCTTGTTTCTAGATGCTAATTCTTGGATATTCATCCTCTAAAGCTAATTCAACTGGAAATGCTGGGGCGCTGGGATTTTTTGGTCAAGGCAACTTTGGGCAATCGTATGGTCTTTCTCATATCAGTGGTTACTAAACTTCTGTTTTCTCTCTTTTGTATAGTTTATTTACCCACAACGGCATTATTATTATTTTGACAGGCCTGCTCCGCTGAACTCTGTTGTTTTGCAACCAGTTGCTGTCACAAACCCATTTGGAACACTTCCTGCCATGCCTCAGATTTCAATAAATCAAGGTGGAAATTCACCTTCAATTCAATATGGAATCTCCAGCATGCCTGTAAGCCTACTCATCCTTCTGCAACACTCCTACGGTGCATTTTGCTTTTTACATTTCCAGATCAAATTTAAACAGCCTCTGTAAAGCTGTTTGGATGTTCTCTAACAAAACTTTAGACATTCAGTCCTTCCACATGCATCTCGAAGATTGTTACTCACATAGATACTCGGTAAGAAATAGATGTGGTTAATTGTTCCTTGGTTTCCAATCCTTTTATTTTCCTGTCAGGTCGTTGACAAGCCTGCTCCTGTTAAAATATCGTCTCTCCTGACTTCTCGACACCTTTTGCAAAGGCGGGTCAATTTACCAACACGAAAATACCGTCCTGGCGATGGAAGTCCAAAGGCATGCTTCTGTCTTTGTGAATATTTGTTCAAAGAGTATTTGAATCTTAACTTTTGGTGCTGAGGTTCGTCCGATATATTTGAATCTTTGAATTTTTTTGTAGATTCCATTTTTCACTGATGACGAGGAGACCTCAAGTACACCGAAGGCGGATGCTTTTTTCATTCCAAGGGAGAACCCTAGAGCTCTAGTTATACGCCCAGTTCAGCAGTGGTCTTCAAGGGAAAAATTAACTCTTAAAAAGGATCGCCCGACTGCTCCAGTACAAGACAATGGTAAGATTCCTTTTATGCATTCATTTGACTATTGCAAAAAAAGAGGTTGCTTCATTATTCAAATAATAGGAAGCTTTTTGAGACTGCTTTAGTTGATTCCCGTGTAGAAAACATCATTCAACCATGACCTCTTTTCTTTTGGAATATTAATGTCTACTCTTTTGCACTCTTGTAAGAGCACGCTTTCTTGTTGATAAGTGATTTTTCTATTGAACATTTTACTCTGTATGTGAAAAGAAGTTCACAGAAATGATTTTCCCTAATGAGGTACTAGGTATTGATTTTGATGATCGCTTTCTCTTTTTTCGTTTACAACATTAACCGTAATTTCAGGAAAGAGTCCAGACATGGGTACTGATGCAGCAAACCATGACAGTGAGTATATGCTTACAAAAAAAAGTTCCCATACGTTTTGTTATATATGGACCATTCTGACTTGAGAGAATTTTCACAGAAAATGATAACGGAGAACCAAGTTCTGCTGGAGAAAGAACTCATCCATCAGCCAATGCAAATCAGAAATCAAATGGCACAACACGCACAGATCACGCTGGGGAGAAGGACCCGCCCTACAAAACACTAAGCGTACACAGAGCCGGAGAAGCCGCAATTGTTTACGAGCATGGTGCAGATATCGAGGCGCTAATGCCAAAGCTACGCCGGTCCGATTACTTCACCGAACCACGTATCCAAGAACTAGCGGCTAAGGAAAGGGCAGATCCGGGTTATTGCAGGCGGGTCAGAGATTTTGTTGTGGGACGACATGGCTATGGGAGCATAAAGTTCATGGGAGAGACAGATGTTCGTAGGCTAGACTTGGAATCCGTGGTTCAGTTCAATAACCGGGAAGTTATTGTATATATGGACGAGAGCAAGAAACCAGCAGTTGGGCAAGGTTTAAATAAGCCGGCAGAGGTAACGTTGCTGAATATAAAATGTGTTGAGAAGAAGACAGGGAAACAGTTCACCGAAGGAGAGAGAGTGGAGAAGTATAAGATGATGCTTAAGAAGAAAGCCGAGGAACAAGGAGCTGAGTTTGTGTCGTATGATCCAGTGAAAGGCGAGTGGAAGTTTCGGGTCAATCATTTTAGTTGCTATAAGCTCAGAGATGAAGACAATGATGAAATTTAGGGTCTCATCTCAGTGTTACTCTCTTGGAATTGCTCTGTTTTGTGTATGGAATGTTTGAATTGTGCAGTAGGAAATAGTTTCCTGCTCCATTTTTTTGTGTGTTTCTATACCCTTTTTTGTTATTACATTTGTTTTTCTTTTCTTTGTTGGGTTTGTGTATTTGTGGTATATGTTTCTACTGTCAGTGAATTATTTTGGTTTTTCTTTTAGATAAGGACTGTCCTACTGAGAGTAGTAGTGTGCCGTAAGCAAAAAAAAGATACAAGTGTGCGGTAGCTCTCTTGTGAGGCAAATATTTGAGGATCCGTAACGTAAGAAGCTAACAAAACAATACTTTCTTGCATCTCAATGGAAAAAATATAAATATTAGATCAACGTGAGCCATGCAATCTAAGCCTTATTCACAGGTTGATGGGCCATAACAAAGACGCTGAAAATGAAAGACAAAATATGATATTGGATTAATCACCAACTAAAAAATAAATAATCGAGAAACGAGAAAATTTTGAATTTTAGAGTTTTACCAAAAAGAAATCTCTTATCTTAAGCGAAATTATCATATCTAATCTATAGAACATATTTATTATATTTTCCTTTTTTGTTTATGCGAATAGCTATTTGGTTATTTTTATCATAAATCCGTTAACAGTTTTGAATAAATCCTTGGTAAATAAAAAATTAATGTATGGCGACATTACATAAAGAAAGTATAATACTCCGTAGAAGAAAGTCCTGAATTAATGATTAAATCATTGGATTGGTCAATTACTCGTATAAGATTTAGCAGAGGAAACGGAAGGGCTAGTGACGTCACGCTCTCCGTGGCCACCGAAATTACCTTTTCCGGTTAACATCTTAATTGCGATCTGAGCTACTTCCGCGAACCACTCTTCCTCCGGCAACGTCCTGTTTCATCATCATCATCATCATCATCATCATCATCATCAATCAACCAATATTATACATGCTTTATGTTGAAATGTATAATGTACGTACCCATAAGGATCGATCCCAGTGGCTGAAACTGCTTCGATGGCTCGAGCTATAATGTTCTTGATCACTTGATGAAGGTTTCTCGACAAATACCTTCCTTGTGAGGCAAAGATCATCACAAACTCCATGTCCAGATAAAACTGTTGAAGACCAAGTGGTCCCAACGGTTTAGCTCCCGTCTCCATCTCTTCCCAGAAACTCTGATCATCAGAGATCCAAAGAATCACTGTCTCCGTCAGTCTCATCAGCAATATCGTCGCGAATCTCTCTCTTCCAACAAACATGTCGCTAGCAATCGTCGCTATTCTCGTCAGTTTCGCGAACAGTTCCTGATAGAAGCAGCATTTTTTTTGTTTGATCTCAACTCTCTTTGAATTTATGTTTTTTCTAATTGATGAGAAGCATTTAATGTTTTCCTTTCTCTTTTACCTGGAAAATCGGGGAAGGAAACCATTCTGGCTCTTGAGTGGTTTCGTCCATGAGGATGTAAATCTCAGAGCTAAGACGAACTTCTCCTTCTTCAGTGAAAATAAGTTCAAGAGCGTGTTGTCTACAGAAGCTATCTCTTAGCCGATCAACGGATCTTTGAAGCTTTCTCTTCAATTCTCTTTGCTCTGGTCGGTTCTGCTTATCCGAGGAACCTCTTCTTGGAGTGGATTGGTTCGTACCTTGTGCCAAAATCTTCGAAGCAGAACGCGGGATTAGCTCGTCTGCTAAAAGAAGTGCATTAACTAACAAAGCTGTTTGTTGAGACTCAGTTTCAGCTACTTTAACTATTCTATGAACTGGATTCTCTTCGTTCTCTGCTGAACCGGGCAATGCGTTGATCAAGAGATCCACGTATGAGTTAAACACTTGTAAAACACCTTCTAGTGCCACCCCGTCTAGCTGTAATGCTTCGTCGAGCGGTCCAGCATCCTCCAGAAATTCCTACATCCACACAAATCCATACAACGTTAAAAGATAAACTGAAGCAGCAATTATGATTGTGGCTGGAAAAAAATATGTTGATTACTTGAACCATGGAGTTGAATCTCTGAGCGCTTATAGAAAGCTTGAGATGCGGTGCAATGGCAGTAGCCGATGAGGCACGTGATCCTGTTAGTGTGTAAGAGAGTGACCAATCATCTGAAGCAGCCAAAGCAGCGCTGCTTTGTTCAATTCTCTTGAGATTTCCAGTCAATGCTTGTTCCACGCCCGGCCTAAAGTGTTTCAATAATACAGAGGAAAGAGCTAAACCGCGAGACTCCAATGACGAGCAGTGTGATGCACATAATTGGATGCACTCTGCGGTTACTCTTAAGCTTCCTGCAGCAGCAGATGAAGCCAGAGTGTGTCTTTTCAGTAAAAGAGCGAAACACTCTGCCTGTTTAACAGCCCATGTCACCAGCTCTGATGAGTAAGCCGGATCCTCCCCAACAACTGCTTGGGAGTCGCTTGCAGCTTGAGCAATCGTTGAGAAAACAAGATGAGAGAGCGCAGCTGCAAATGTTACCCCGTAGGAAGTGTTAGAAGCTCTGAGGCTTTGAATGTTGGCTTGTAGCCTCCTCTCATAAGACCTAAGAAGCAATGTGTGGGCGCGAGAACCATCGCCAATTTTCTTGAGAGCCAAGACGGCTGATCTAAGCTCGCCTGCTCTTGTAGAAGGTTGGCTTATAGCCTCTGCCAATTGGTCAGCCAACTCTTGTCTCTTTTCTTTGATTGCATTGTTCAGAGAAAGAAGAGCCTTTGGGCTGAGTGTGCGTTTCTCATGTGCTTCTATTGCCACACGACGCCCTTCTTCTAATGCAGCCATGGATTCCTCAACTCTCTTCTCAGCCAAGAGAACTTCAAGTCTATCAAAGAACTCCACAACCCAATTCTCTATTTTTGACAGCTGTTTGTTCTCCATATCATATAGGTCTTCGTCTCTTAGATCGTCAGCGTCGTCAGCGCATAAAGAACTGATGTGCACGCCATCAGCTAAGCCGTGAACAAGAGCTGCTTGAGCAGAGAGAAGGTTTCTCATGGAAAGAAGCTGTCCTTCAAGAGCTGATATCTCCTTAGATGTCCTACACATTAGAAGAAAAAAAACTTGAACATTATTAGCAACAAAACCGTGTAAATATATATCTATTCCCGAACAAAAGATATGATTTACACACCGTATAAAGGCGGCATAGTTTGCGTAGACGCTCTTACGCATCTCTTCTGCAGAAGCTTTCTTCAGTTCGACGAGGTAAGAAGACAAATGTCTTGTCTCCTGTTAGCAAAACACGCCACCAATACATAGATTATTATTTCATGATTTCTGCCCATTTTTACGGACACTTGGAGAGCTAAATTAACGACAGATTTAGAGACGAACGCATTCCACATTGTACTGAACAATATGGTACCAAAAATGATCAACCGTTAAGAAAATCTCGAGCAAAACAGAATTTTGATTCAGCATCAGAAACATTATTAGATGAAATCTCTGACCAATTGAATTACATGGTTCAATAACATATTATGGACTCAACAATTTTATAAATTTACGTTCAAAATCACAACCCACGACGAAGGAATGCCACATTTTCAATCCTTTCATTTGTAGAACGAGATGAGAGAAGAGGAGGACGAGAACCTTTTCGTTCATGTGCTGGCATTTGGAAGTGACATAAGCTTCGGGATCAAAACTAGAGCCCTTGAAAACCTTAAGACGATCACTTAGAGTCAGATTCGCTTCGATTTCTATGGAATCGCCGATGCTCGACGACATTGATCCTCTAGCTCTAGCTTCCATTTTGCGATCCAATCAAGTCCAGAAACCAGAAGAGAGAATCCCAGAAATTGAAGATGAAAACAGAGGAGAAGGAAGATTGAAAATGAGAAGGAGAAGGCGGTAAATTTGGGTCCAGGAGGCGACTCCTTCGTCGCTGAGAGAAACGGAAGCGCGTGTGATTCACAAGAAATGAATTGCTTCCACGTCCTTGGCACTTGGCAGTGCTTACTGGGCCAGACTTAATTAACTAATTTTAAGAAGACTAAACCGCTTAAACCGGAAGTTATGGTTCCCCATTTTATGCAATTCAGTTCCAGTATATAAAACTTTCTGAATGCAAATGATTACATATGTACCATATTGCATTTATGTTTCCAAAAATTGTAAAATTCACTGAGCTTCTCAGTTTTTTCAATTTTTTAGAATTGTTTTTCCTTGTGTATATTTTTTTATAGATATCTTCTTCAATATATTGTAAATAGTGTTTATATTATGTTTCTATTTTGTAGCTATGCAATAGTATGTATGGTAAGTTGACTCCTTTTTAGCTGGAAAGTGAAGAAAAGGCTTATAAGATAATCGAACGTAAAACAATGTAAAGAGAACAAACAGAGAAATCACAAAGATTCGATCCGTTGAGCTTTCATCTTTTAGTTTGATGCGCACCAAATGAGTTTACTAACGCAACACAGTCGATTTTAACGCAAACGCATCACCATCCAAACAACAGCCCATGACAACGGGTACTTTACCCAGTTTCCTGCTTTTGAAACAAAATGAAATTATTAGCCTAATATTCCAAATTTATAACTAAAAATAAATAAGTTTGGTAGATCTCTATAATTCGTTAATCCTTGCAATCAAGTTTTGTTATTATTGAAGGATATAGTTCCGAGATTGCTGTCGTTTTTAGATAATACAAATTACAACACGGCAAAGAATATTCGTTAGAAAAAACTTAGAGAAAAATCAGTTTCTCGAAAGAAAAAACAGCTTTTTGTAAATAAATTTATAGGAAAGAAGTTAATTTGTGAAGCAGTGTAAACTGAATATTAATTTGACTAGCAAAAAGTGTGAAAAATGGTGCTTACTTGAGATCCAAGGAAGAAGAATAGAAGCAGAGTTATAAAGGAAGAAACAATCCGACGTCGTGTTGATCCCACCGGGACAGTTGCAAACGAAGGAGCTAGTCGGAGTGTTGTAGCCACAGGCACCGTTACTACGCTCGCAGCCACCGCAGACTGCAGGGTACTCATCGAAGACGTTGAACTTGTACTTGAGTGCGATTCCGTAGTTCCAATTCTCAGGGTGAGATTCTTGGCCCGGACCGAGATTGTAGAATCCGGTGTACGACGAGCACCGGAGTTTCTTTAGATCCATTTCGAACGATGGTCCAAGATCTAAAGGCACGTAGACGCAACACGTCGATACTTGGAGGTTTGTCAGACTTATCGCCCTGCCAAACCGGAATTAATTATAATCCGGTTTTTAGACTACACATTATAGGCTTAGATTTTCGAAATAAGATATTTTACATTGTTCATATAAACCGGAATTAATTAACTAATTAGGGGGATTCATGACATTTCCTATGTGATAAATGACCAGGAAAGGAAGTGAGAAATTGATCCGGTTTTTTATTTCGGTTTAGATAGAATTACTAGTCCGGTTTATTTCGATTGCAGGGAAATTAATTTCGGGTTACCTGCAGTTAGAATACAAGAAGGTGCAAATGGAGGAACTTTGACGGTCACAGAGGGAGACCCGCCCGCTACCGTTACTTAAAGGCGTGAAAACAGGAGATTCGTCGACGGAACAGTCTAGGAGCGTAAAAACGGTGTCGTCGTGAAAAGAAAACGGAGCATCCCAATTCAACCCGAATCCCTGACTGGGTCGGGTACATGCACACGTGGACATAGATGAGTCAGTGACGTAGATCACTTGCTTGGCGTAGTCTACGGAAGTGATAGGGTAAGAGCCTGTGTGGGTGGTGAGCATCAAAGTCTGTTGGTCCGGGTCGCACGTGATGTAACGTGTGAAACGTGGGTCGCCACAACCTGACCCGGTTCCGAGCGGATATTTGATGGGTATTTGGCCACAGGTTTTTTGACAGGCTTGTGAGGAGACATGTGAAGTAAGAAAGGAGAAGAAAAGAAGAAAGAGAAAAGAGGGAGTAGAAGAAGAAGAAGAAGAACGATTCGAACTCATTTGCTAGACGTTTTCGATAAAGATGAGAGAAAGATACGTTAAGAGAAGTTTAAGAGTGAGAGAGATATGTGAAATAGGTACAGATGAATTGAATGTGTGAGTGTGACTAAAGATTAGTATTTGCTTATATATAGGAATAGATGTTTGCGAATAGTATATATAGTTTTTTCTGTGTGTGATAAATCTTAGATTCTTTTGGTTGGGTTTGTATATAACTTTCATATACAAATTATCTTGTATGAAGTATCACAAAGATATGTTTTTTGTATGTATAAACAAGCAATGGTTAATGCAAAATACACTAATTTTTTGTATTTTCTTCACTTATAACATTCGGAATTTTCGCATAAGTTTTTCTCAATCTAGTTTAAATTGAATGTTAGTAAATTGATGGTTCATTGATCTCGTTTAGGAAAATAAATGATATAAAAGTCATATAAAAATATAATTGTATTTTCTTAATTTGCAAATTCATATTTTTAAATTTTAGTAGACTAGTTTAAATTGAATATTAATACCCAAATTTTGTGAATTTGATGGTCCACGGAAACGTTTAGAGAAATATATAACCTATTCAAGTTTGAAAGTAATATAGAAATATAGATATTCCCCAAAAAAGTATGTCAATTATCTAGAAAAAGTGTCCCTTTAGGTGTCTCAAACTCACCAGAAAATAAGGCGTAGAATACATAGAACAATTGCAAAAACATCATTAATATGAAATGCCCACTCACACTAAAGCTCCCACCCAACCAAGGAAACGGGTAGGATAAGGGAATATATTCAAGCGAATATAGTAAAGAAACCTAAAAGGCTAAAGTTGCTTAAAGAAATTCTCAACGTTTGTTTATTTTTACTTAATTATACGATTATATCTCTTCTGCAAGTAGCTGAATTATAGCATCTATTCTAAAACACACTAAATGTTAGACGTATGTCAAAGCATTATAGATGTATATACGGTCGTGTATGCAAAACTATACGATATTTTTTGGTAGAAAATAAATAAAAACATAAAAATCTGTAAAAACTATACATATGAAAATACAATGATATTGTAGATGTAATAATCTTAAGCCGGCTAATGTTTAACACTGCCATATGCTGATATTTACTATCGCATGAATCTGCTTCCCGTCCTTGATCGAATTAGCACATGAAGAAAATGCAGTAACGAAAGTAGCCTCGTTCGTTGTTATTACCAAACGCTTGTTTTCTATCATGGCACCAATAATCATTACAGATTTGGCATGTAATCCCTTCTTACTAAACCCGAATTCTCAAATCACACCAACTTCACCATAGAATAGAACAAAACAAATTTGAACAAATGGGTCCCAAAGAGCCTTCGGCCGGGTAAAGCAACATCTGAAGACATAAGGAAAAGCAAGCTCCAACCGTATAAGGTAAACCCACTTTGTAAAACCTATTTTGTTAAACCCACTTTGTAAACCCAAGCTCCAACCGTATAAGGTAAACCCAATTTGTAAACCCACTTTGTAAAACCCACTTTATAAACCCAAGCTCCAACCGTATAAGGTAAACACAATTTGTAAACCCACTTTGTAAATCCACTTTGTAAATACACTTTGTAAATGCACTTTGTAAACCCATTACCCCTCCGAAGTTAAGTAGGGTGAACTTTTTTCCCCGTACTTTGGTAAACTATCGTTGGACTGTGTTTCTTCAATCGCCAAGGGAGAGGTTAACACTATCGAAAAATGGAGCAGAAGAACGAAAAGGAAAAAGGAGAGCGACCTTCATGAATATCTGTTTACGGAGCCAAATGCTCATGTCTTTTGTTTCCATGTCACGCAACCTTCATGAATATCTGGAAACCAAATGGGCTCATGAACACTCTTCTCGACCGAGTGACTTCGAAAAAATTCCATGGGAGGTACTCCGATGATGATGATTTGCCTAATTGAGGTGACTATGGCAGTAGAGAGACGGGACACAAATTTAAAGCCAGGGGATGCACGGATTCAGAAGGTGAAGAACAGATAGACTATGAAAATGACATAAGAACCAACAAGAGTTCAAGAAAATACAACAGGAATGGGTCATTAGCTGATCAAGGAAACTAGACATCATCCCCGCATAAAGGATCAAACCGTTGGGACGATGGAGGAAATGACAGGAAGAGAAGTATAAAGACTAGTCCCAGAGAATTTCAGTCAGATAAAGATAGAGACAAAGCAAACAGAGACATAGATACAAGACAAGAGATCCGGAACTCAATAAGGAAAGGAAAACTACATGGAAGAAGCTCAGGAAATGGTGTAAGCTACCGAAAATCGCAAGAATTTCAACGGGAATGGAAAGAGAGAGAATGTAAGTGGGTCATCATCAAGTAAGGAGAGTTGAGAGAGAGAAGCACACAAAGAGAGAGCTCACCATAGAAAAAGAAGACGGGTTACAACATTCACACGACCAGACTCGTAAATTTTATGAGGAAACAGAGGAAGTCGAGGAGAGATTGAGCGTTGGAGACCAATGTGATACGAGTTCGAGACTGTGTACGAAACAAGTGATGTTTGTGTTACTGATTCGCCTCTTCATTTTTCCTCTGTAAATATTTTAGTTGAATTTTTGGCGAATAAGTGTTAGTAAGTATATAATTTGGTTTGGTATGGTTATATCGGAAAAAAAAAATCAAAGAAAATAAACGAATCGTACGTGAGAAAGTGTGGTGTGAGACTTATACATGCTTAGGGAAACTTGTTCGCGACGAAGAAAAAGAACATAAGCGGTCACTGGCTGCACGATGACGATAGCGACGCCTTTCAGCGGAGCTGCAAACTCTGTTACGGAGGCGAGGATCGTTTTGATAACGGGAGTGAGCAAAGGTCTGGGAAGAGCCCTAGCTCTCGAGCTCGCCAAGAGAGGCCACACTGTCATAGGATGCGCTCGCACTCAAGAGAAACTCACTGCTCTGCAATCGGAGCTCTCCTCCCCTTCCATTCATCTCCTCCTCACCGCTGATGTGGTAATTACCGCTCTTCGGACTCGAATGCTTGCATTCTTCCGTGTTTCGTGTGAAATTCAATCGGTGTTTCTGGTCGTATTTACGGAATAAATTTGATTCCTGTTATCGGAAATGGAGAAAATTTTTCTGGATTGACCTTGTTCTTGATTGACATTTGAGAACGCTACTGTAGGAATTTGAAGAAAAACTTGTTACTCGAATAATTTTGTTGTGAAGCTGTAGGAATATTGTTGAAGTTTTCTTTGGAATTCGTTGAACTATTGTTTTGATGGTGGTATTTGTATTCAGCAATGGTCTGATTTTTTTCGATCAGCCGGTGAACTCATGTGCTCTAGTGTGCCTTGTGTTGCGAGGTTGAACTTAGCAAGATTATGGTCTTTGTTTGCAGAAATCAAACAGCAGTGTGGAAGAGTTTGCACGCACTATTATGGAGAAGAAGGGTGTCCCAGATATCATAGGTATATCTACATCCTTCTTTGACACTTTGCGTTTTACAGTCTTTCATACTTTCACTGACGACAGTAGCTTTGAAATTCCAACCTTGTATGCACCTGCATGAGGATGTTACAAGCATTTTAAGTAGTTTTTGGATCTTTTAAGTTGTACTATCGTTCCTAAAGTGTATGGTAGCCTTCGTAATACAGGAATAATCTTTTCTCTAGGGAAATTGTTCTTAGGCAGCTCGATCACACTGCTATGGACTTACAAGTAGTAAGTTACTACAGCAGGAAACAGGGAAAAGTATGATAATCATATTGTGAAATCAATGGTCATGTCTGCTCTAAATTTCTGGATGTGCTCCTTTGTTTCTTTCTATGGTTAAAACTGTAATGGCATGTAATTTTGATTTTCTTTCAAGTTCCTGAATAGTCCGAAGCAGGCATTGTCCTATTCATTGTTGGCATGTAAGAATTCATTGAAAGTGTAGATTTCACGGTTACATGATAATTATCTCCTGCACACCCTGGTCCTATACTATTATTGGGCACATTTTTTTTTCATCATTAATCCTGTAACTTTTGATTCTCTTAATGCTGGTAAATGCATGTTGCAGTTAACAACGCCGGCACTATCAATAAGAACAGTAAGATTTGGGAAGTCTCTGCAGAGGATTTTGACAATGTCATGGATACAAACGTTAAAGGAGTAGCAAATGTGCTGCGCCATTTTATCCCTTTAATGCTCCCACGTAAGCAAGGGATTATTGTCAATATGTCTTCTGGATGGGGCCGATCTGGTGCTGCCCTGGTGAGTTTCAATCATCACTTGCTTGAATTTGAAGCTATTAGTGTAGCTTTGCCCATTTATCCATAGAAAAGTAACAGTGGCAATTGAAACATAGAGACGTGTTAATATCTGAATTTACGTATTATCGTGAGCTAGACAGTCTAGACTTTTGTCCTAAGTGAATAATGATGTTGGATAGTTTGACTTAATATTAGAGTAGCACTCTTCTATTATCATATATAGAAACAAGGAATCTCACTGAGTTGATAACTTAAACGGTAGGAAGAGACTACATCTTCACCTGAAAGGTCTTAAGCAAGTTACTTGGTTGGTCCCTTTCCCATAGTCTACAAGGCCTACAATCATTCTCTTAGCCTTCTCTCATATTGGCTGAGCACTTTTTAATTTTTCAGGATATGCAATTAACTTCATTCTTGATGTGCTTCTTCTATGCTCTGGATTTTTGAATTGTTATGATTTGGGTATATCAAACCTGATCCCTTTGAGTTTAACTTTGAAACCAAAACTGGATGTGCAGGTTGCACCTTACTGTGCATCGAAATGGGCGATTGAGGGTTTAAGCCGAGCAGTAGCAAAGGAAGTAGCTGAAGGAATGGCAGTGGTTGCATTAAATCCAGGCGTGATCAACACAGAATTGCTCACTTCCTGCTTCGGCAACTCAGCTTCCTTGTACCAAACTCCTGATGCTTGGTAAGCAACACCTAACATGCTTGCTATAAATAACTCGTAATCAGTAATCCTTCTCTCGTTCATCTTATCCAATTGTGTTTTTATTTTTATTTTCTATGGATCGATTCCCTAAACCAATGTTGTGGGATTGCAAATGTAATAGGGCTGTGAAGGCTGCGACGATGATTTTGAACCTTACAGCAGGAGACAATGGCGGATCACTGACAGTCTAAAAACAAAAACTACACATTTCTTTTCAGGTGACAAAGGAGCTTCTCTTCAGCTAAAGCCTAACAAATAACCCTTAACTTGGTCCATTTGCTTTTAACCAGAAACCATATCTTCAATGGTTGATCCATTGTAATTCTGCAGCTCACTTAATTGAACAATCTCCCTCACATATATTTTGTAATCTTCTGGGAAATGGGCACACTATCATATTAATTCGAGTACACTGTTTTTTTCTTCTTCATTCTTCTGTATCAGTAAGACGTGAAAGTATTTTCTATTCTCGACATACCGTTTAAATATTTTAGGCTATGGAACTAAATAACTAAATTATCTAAAAAATTCTAGCCTAAAACTATTCCCTTAAAACTTAAACAATGGAATTCTTAAGAATATTTAAATTTAGTAATTCACCAAAATTCGTAGGAATCTGAAATACATAATTCATCCTATAACTTCAGTATACGGTGCTAAGAAAACATAATGGTGCAGATTTTCCCCTCAACAATAGATGCGAAAAAAAAATTGAATAAGAAAACAAAATTTCAAACAGACATTTGACTCATGAGACCAAACTCTTTAGCTGCAAACACATGTGTGTGATACGATAATATCTATCAACAAAGAAGACAAACAATAGTACAATCCCTTTCTTAAACTAGAATAAAAAAAAAAACAAGAGTAACTTAGTCCAAGAAAACGGGAACCAAACCCCAGAAGAAAAAAAGAATCATGCGTTTCGGGGGCTTTCTTTTCAGGTTCTAATACCTGTAAGATGAACCGGTTGGTGGTGGTGCTGGTGGCAACCGAGTCGGGGTGGTGCGGCGGTTGCTACCAGAGCCTAGTGATGCTGCATCTCCGTTTTGAGCTGGGTCACTGTAGCGGCGGCTATGACCACCTGAACCGTACCTTGACAATGAGTCTGAAGGTCCATTAGCAGCGGCATTGAAGGCATTCATCCAGTCATCTCCTGAAGACCCTCCTCCACTGGTTCTTGGACTACTTTCTGTGGGTCGCAATTGAAAACAAATGTTAATAAAGTATGAAGAATTGCTAGATAGCCTGCTTTATACTGTCATCCGAACAGACAACGTTTCATTTTTTTAATATCTTTGAAAGCTGAACTGAAAAAGAAAAAAAAAACAATAGCAACTAGAACCTAAGTTTCACTGAAAATATTTCAAATATTTTCTAGAAAAACCAAATTCCGAAACCGTATCAAACCAACGAAATGACAGTGTATCGTGCTTTTGAATTACCAGTGCCACCATTGTCGGACCAACTTGAAGCAGCAGCAGCTCGGTTGTCGTGAATGCTAAGCTGCCTCGTGAGCTTGGAAAGAAGAGAGGATTGTTTCTGGTAACGCTCTCTTTTTCTTTTGACGTTCTGATCTTCTTGAATCAATGACTCAATCCTTTCATTGCCTATTGCACTGGACATCAAATACAAGAGAACACAAATAAGCACACTACAACTGAAATGAAATTTAGCACAGGGAAGAAAAAAATATCCAACCTAATGGAACTATAGAGTTGATTCAACATATCTTCCTTTGCTTTCTCCACTTGACAAAGAACAACAGCCTGTTGATGTCAAATTGGCATTGCTTAGTAGCATGACCAATGAATATATATTTAAAAGAAAAGAGATGGACAAGAGAAATTGGAGCTTTTGAATAAGCATAATCCACCTTTGGAACATTGGCTGCAAGGCTGTTAAGAACAGCTTCAACATAACCCCGGACTTCTTGGGACATCCACCGTAGTTCCTCTTCTGGGTCAATGGGTTTCCTAACCATCTTATCCTGAAACACATATAAGACGTAAAAAATCAATAAGTAAACACTGTCGAATCTAAACAATAAATACCTTAAATGCCAAACAAAGCTTCTGTCCAGTTTAAGAAATGCACCATACCTGCCCATAAATTCTAACCCTTCTATAGCAAAAATGTTTCAACAATACATAATTTGAAAATTGTTTACTTCTAATACAACAATAACTTCTTTGTTTCCCAACAGTACTTGTTATAACTCTTCCATTTAAAGTTTCTTCATTCAGTGTACCAAGCGACTTAGAAACCTTTGTAACACAGACTTGGAAGCTCTTCATAGTGATAATTGGTATTGCATAAGACTCATGAACATATCTAGCATATATTTTAGGAAAGGGAAAAAAAACATCAAAATTAAGCATAAAAGTTGGCCATGGGTGACTCACAAGTGAACCTTCTGAAAGACTTTGTCTCATGGAAACACTACCCACTTGGCCTCCTCGTGCCTGGATAACCTTTTGCAACTTATTAATCCACTCGTTCTTATCGACTACACTCTCAGCCTTGAGAACAAGGGCATTGTGAGCTGCAACATAATATTATTATGAGTGCATAGAAGATTACAAAGTCTGAACTCTGGTAATGATCGATTCGCTACCTTTTAATACAGTCTTATAGGGAACCTTGCAGGTTATTTTAAATACTAGGCCTGGTCCTTTTGGATCAGGTCCATTTGCCTTCTTGTCCTTCGAACTCTTTGCCTTTTCTACTTCTTCCTCGAGAATTTCGTCAATAGTGCATTCCTGAGTGGATTAACAAAGTAAATGAGAAAATACAGTTAGAAAAACAAGAAATTAAGTTATTTATAGAGCCTCCAAATTTTCTGATTGATAATAACAGTGCTATTAAAAATTTTGAAGCATACGCTTCACAATACACAATTGTCACTCTCCATAGTGGAACAGTGTGGGCGAAAATAGCAAGGTGATTATGAAACCGTACTATCATTCTTCTCTAATTTGTTTGTCACTTAATCTTCTCTATTTATAGTTCACCCTTAGCAGGAGAAAAGAAATCATCAGAAGAGAATGATACCTCCAGAGTTATAGTGCCCCGGAAGTTTCTTTCTTCTTGCTTTTTGGTATAGCCAAGCTAGAAAAAGGTAAATGGTAACGTCAGTAAGTGATCACAGTGAAGACAGTACTTTCTCTGTTTGGATCAACACCTGAAGGAGATATGCCCAAAATGCTTACCTTTCCAGTTTTCTCATTCAGAACAAACCATCGCCTACTCCATCCATTTGTTTTTGCACTTTTTTTCATTAAGTACCCTACAGGAAATAGTAATTATATGTTATCTACCTTGGAAGTTTCTTTTATCAATGCTTATGTGTAAAAGAAGAAAAAAATATGAAGAAAGCATGCACTTGGACTAAGAGAAAAGCTTTGCAGCAAAAAAAAATAATTCAACATAAAGAGAACAAATCGGGAGCAAGATTATTCTTTTTTAACAGCAATCGGAAAGACATCTATAGGATAACAACCTGCTGTTATTTCCCCCTCAGGTCCAGCAGTTTTCAGACCAGAGACCTCCGGCGTCTCTTTATCTTGCGGACTCGATTTGTCTTTCATTGATTTCAAGCTACCACCAGCTGTTGGCCCGTCTGGCAGAGGACTAGTAGCCTGATATATATGCAGATATGAGAATTTTTATATTAAGTACTTTCCTATAATGTAAAACCATTTCCCACTACATATATCCAAATTGATTTAAAATGAAGTCACACCCTGCTTAGTAGAGACTGCTCTGCATCTTGTCCCTTCTTAGAAGATCGTCCTTTCAATTCTTCCTCGCGACGTTGTCTTTCCATTCTGATGAAGTCAATACAATACCGTCAGAAAGATAGAAATGAGTTCAGTCATGAACCATGAAGGTAACAAGTATGTAAAATTGTAAAAAATTGGACTTGTTCAACAAATATGCAGCAACAGAAATATGAAGACTTGGATACAAAAGTGCAGTAATAGATCTACATAGAGTTTCTTAAGAAGCATACATTAGTTTCCTGAAAAACCTCAGCCAGTTAGTCTAACAAGTATATAGAATTTCCCCTCAGAAAGCATGACAGTTTTACCTTTAAAGCTATTGGCTGGCTCACAAGAAAGGAGAAAGAAAAAAAACATACAAGATGGTTATGAAAATGAAGCATAAGAACTTTATAGAAAATATCAATGAGAAAGTTGGTCTAAGCAATCATTTCTCCAGAGAGGTCCAAAATTTTCTTGTAATGAAAGCATCAAAGCCCTAAATGCCCAATTCACAAACAACGAAGAAAAGGCATAAGAAATGATGGGGTCAACAATGGTCCATCCAAAATATCCAAAATGTTTAAAGAGAAAAAGTAGGATGGGGGATCAATAAATTCGAGTGTACAACCATCAGGAATACAAAATAAAAATTCAAAGGAAGGCAAGCCATTATACCTCCTTTGCACAAGACGGATAAAATGTTGAGGTGGTACAAAAGCACGTTCCATATCAACTAGTGCAACAACCATTTTCTTGGCTTCATTCTTGAAACCATCAAGTGCTGCACTTGCTATAGCTACAACCTGGTTGATGATTAGTTAGGAAGGAACAGCTATTATTCAACGATAAAATTTTATTTAAAAAGAAACAAAAAAACGTTCTTACCTCTCGCTTAAAAGGAGGATATCTCCCAAGTCCAGGTGTAGCATTTGCAGAGGCTGAAACTATGTCAACAAGAACTCGGTGAACCTAGGCAAAATTAAGGCCATGTTAGCTTAGCAGAGAAATAAGATAAAACAGAAACTTTTTTTCTTTTTAGAGTAAGAAGAAAAAAAGTAGTGTAGCTGCATCTCACTAAGGTATATTAAAGACCTAAATAAACAGAAAAATGCACTAGGACTAGAGAAATATTGCGAAACTCTCAACAACAGTCAGAAGAATTGAAGTGAGACGAGTCAGACACGTTCACGATGCAGTACATTGTTGAAAATCAATCCTACTACACCTATAAAATACTTAAATAGGCACACCTCATCAACACAAAGACGTGCCGGATCTTTAGCTAACTCAAGGACAATCTTTATCAACGATCTCAACCCTTTTTCTGGAGATATAAGATATGGTTGATAGCCATCTGCCTCCAAAACTACCTGATAATTTCAGAGATCATTCTGTCAAGCCAGTTTCAAACCTTGACTTGTGCAGAAAATTTTAGGAAAGAAGCAGACACCCACCCTTTTAACATTGTTCAAGTCAAAATGCCTGTCCAATGGAAGCTGCTTGATACGGTTGGGGAAATTTCCTTCAAAACTTGCAACAACTTTCCAACCACTTCCCTGAACAAAGTAAATTGTTGAAGAAAGCATTCATCAGCTCGAAACCGGACTTCAGCTCATGAACTAAACATAGATAAGTACACAAATGTACCATAACCTCCACTATCAGGTTCATAAGATTCCCAACAATATAATGTGATCTTACCTAAAATATGTTAACAAGAGACTTTCCACTACACTAGCATGAAATCTGAAATGGCTGATTGCTAATATTTGGACACTTCCTCTCATTCACTATGTTCTTGTATTTTCGACTAAAATCTAGTTTACTTATGTAGGAAAGTACTTACCTCACCACCAGCCAAGTGGAGAAGAAATTTGTCTTCAAATTCACGGCAAAGCTCCAAAGCTATAGCCCTTGTACCTTCAGCACTGTTAACTAGTTGTTCACCAAGCCTTGCTAGCTCATCCTGCACAATTTGAGACTTACCCTGGAGCCTGTACAAAGAGTCATATACGTTTGGATAACCAATGTCATATAACCTAACAATAATGAAAGCAAAAAAGGCAGCAACTCCACACTGAGAGAGGTATACAGCTCAGCATTTACCAGTAAACTTGCAAGATAGACTTGTGGTTATGCAAAAATAAGTATCGGCCTAGGACAGAATTGGCAATTTATCCAATCTAACTATTAAGTACTGCACCAGAATTAATTTGTGCAAATTTGTTCTGGGATTCACTTCCCTTTGAAGATAAGCCCCTTTTGATTAATAACAATTTATATTCAATATTGTTCCTTCCCATTTACAAAGTCTACATACGGTCTGATTTAATGACTTCTAGGTAGAAGTAAAATTCAGTTTGGAAACATTATTTTTTCTATAATAAATCTAAACTCACACTAGCTTGCTTTATACAACCTAAAAATACATTAGAAAAGCTTTCTACACCTGAATGTTAAAAAAATTGTTATTGTTAATGGAAGCTCGAAACTCTAGGTCATTGAGGCTACAGAAGACTGATTGCTATCTTTGTCACTCTAAGAGACAAGAGAACAGGTGGGAAAAATATAGTTTGCCTGACGCCTAACAGATTAATAGGTGAAACAATGGTCAAATGTTTACATCATGAGATTCATGAAGAAAGTAAATATATGGAGAGAAGCAATACCCTGACAAGATACTTGGAAGCCTGAGCTTCATTCTGCTACGAATCTGGCTAGCAAGGGTGTCCACCAAGGCAATTCTGCCAAGCTTGCTTTGTGGAGCCCCAGTCAAAATGGACTTCAGACTTTCAGTCTCAGCACGCCAAGCAGTTTCTAAGGAGTTCTCACCACTTCCAGACTGTGCTGACGCAATTGAAACAGATTGGCCAATAAGAGCAACCCATGGAATGTCAGTTGTTTTCGGAGGTCCCTGATTTGAAAGCAGAGCCTGCACAGCTGCAAGGGCTTTAGAGTTCTCGGCTGCCTGGTCAATTTTGCCGATGATGCCTATTGTCCTAGTGCCTATAAGCAGGCGGGAGTAATGATGGCTAGTGAGTAATTTAAGCAAACTGAAGTGATGATTGGGTAGAAAATGAAAACTTATTATTAAATATAGAATATTAACAATATAAGAAAAGATGGATTTAAAATACTGATGTACTCAGTACTCACTCTCTGGATCATACTCCTTTGCAATCTTCAGGGCTCGGGATGATGAAATTTCAGATGCCTGGCTAGCAGGCACTATAACCAGCAGTATGGCATCATTGTGTTGCACATATTCAGCAATCTTGCAAAGAGATCCAAGAAAAAAACAACAATTTCAACAAAAACATGATAATGAACCGATGTGAGCATTTTAGCAGGAAATTGATAAAAAGTTGTCAAAATTTTATGTTTCGAGGTTGTCAGAGGATTAAGGGCGTGACAAAGGCATTAGGTAGTTTCAAGGCTCACCAGTGAATCATCCACAATTCTCTGGTCCAGTCCCGGCAGATCAATTAATTTCAGTGGTGGCGCTGAAATATAAGGGTAAAAGTAATATGCTAAGCTGATCAGAGAAATATTACACTAATACAAATGCAGGTCATATGTCATCACTCATCACTGATATCCAAAAGAGTACTATTTATTTTCTATCTCCATTAGATATATCATATGATACGGTGATACGCACCAACTTAAAGCCTTAAGCTCTAAAGTAGTGCCCTAGATTGTATATATGGGTGGTAACATATTACAGTTGACCATTTCACTGATATCAAAGACATATTCAGCCACCCAATCTAGGTTAGCTAAGAATGTGCTACTTGAAGAGTCGATTGGCTTGCCACTTATGATTGTGCGAGTAAAAAGGGACATACCAGTGCTGGTACGAAGTTTTAAGTGTATTTCATCACGATTCTTCCCTGAGGCTCCCTTGCTAAGTCTATCTTGCAGAGAATGTCTCAGAGCACCTACAATATGGTGATATTTGAGAAGATTGATAGAAAGCTTTATATGATACATGCAAAAGGAGGCTCACATAGCACTGGTAAACAGAAAATGTTCTTAGAGGGATACTTACTTGCAGAAACTTGTTGAGATTTATTGTCGATTTGCAAAATAATTGCCTTGCTACTCAGTGAACCCTCCCTGTTCAATTCAATTATTATAGGAGCCCGTGTAGCACCATTCTCACCTGTTGGCTGTCCATAGTAAGTGTAACAGACAATCGAGGTCAGTATAATATGAAGAAAAGGAATGAGCCAATGATAACCATAACAAACTCCAATAGACTCGATTTACAACTTACCAGGACTGGATGCCCAATTAGACTGTTTAGAACTGCAGACTTTCCAGCTCCCTGGTTCAGTATGCAATAACTTAGGTCTGAACACGAGACAGAATTTAATTTCCAAACAACCTAAAGTATGACTACCTCTATGAAACCATTTTTTCTTCAAACTTTCAACATACAACTCATTTAAGCAACTGAATGTGTGAACAAAAACGAATTGGAACAAAAATTAAAGGAGGATCTGCAAGCAAACCAAATAGATTAAAGCAATTTGCGGGAATTTTTTGCCAAGATTTATATCGATTTTCTAACAGTTACAAATATCAAAACACATCAGCCTTCTCCAGCTTGTTACTCCTGCACCAGTGGCTCTCACATTTTGATCTCATAAAACCACTTATCTGCTAATAAAGAGAAACACAACAAAACAAGCTCCAAACAACGAATACGTCCTACCGATATTCTAGGTTCCAGCAGGACAATTCGACAACCTGATCGAGATCCAGAAGATCTCCACCATCAACACTCGAACACAGCATAAAACCAAATCAAGGAGCAAGGAGAGAAGCAAGGAACTCACCACATTCCCTAGGGCTACGACGTTGAGGAAAGTGGCCGGGCGCCTGGAAGAAGATGTCTCGTCGGGATCTTCGTCGGCGAGCAGAGACGCCGCCTGTTTCATCGAATCTGAGAGCTGAGACAACTCATCGATCGCCTCCATCCCGACTTTCAAAAGCCCTCCACGAATCAAGACGGAGTAATCGATCCAAAATAAGAGATCTGGAGGAAGAAGGTAACCACTAGATTAGACCTGACCAGAACCAAAATCGGTAGCTAGGGGAAAATCTCAAATGTCCCCTCCTTTTTATTTATTTATTTTCAATTAAAAAAAAAACATGAAAAACCTTCCAAACTTCAATTAATTACATATCTTCATCTTTTAAATTATTTTTTTATTTTAAGTTTTTAAAATCATTTTTATTAATTAAAAAAGAAATGATAAGTGTATTTTTGGAATTACACATTTTATTATTATGTTGAAAGGTATGTAGATTATTTAGAAATATAGACATTTCAGATGATGCCTCTAGCTAGGAGCGGTGTCTTTCCCGGTGAGACGGAACAGTTTCGAATCCGGTGGTGTTAAGCTAAGCTACGTCGCAGTGGATTTCCTTAGGAAATGCAGAAATAAGCGAAGACAGGATCTCATATTTGAGGAAAAATCACAACGAATTGGAACAATATTCAAATTTTCAAACTACGTAGTTGGAAAAAGAAAAAAAATCAAATCTATCTACACTTTTTTATGTCATCGGATTCACTCAAGTGCTTCTCTTTTTTCTTTCCTTTTTAATTTTCCACCAAACGTGGATGTGCTTGATAAACGTATTACCAATTTAGCAATTGTTAGATCCATTCATATTAAACTGGAACAATGTAACGAATCTTTAAATGGTGAAACATTCTACAGACTGAACAGCTTGTGCTTCGGTTAACGAAGTTCATAAAAATTTCAGTTATAAACATGGCTGTGATTCAAATATATTTTCAAATGATGGTCCTGGTCGTTTGGCAGCCGCAGGAACCTGCGGTTACGGCTACGGCAGATTTTTGTTCGTTTAGCTGGCGCAGATACCTGCGGCAGACGCAGCGTCTGACCGATGCGTCCTGCGTCACAATTTTTTCGACCGCTGTTTTAATTTTTTCGACCGCTGTTTTATGATTAAAACAACGGTGCGACTAAAAATCTGCGATCAACCGCAACCGCAACCGCCGACAGCAGACAAACGAACAACATCTGCCGTAGCTGCAGCCGCAGGATTGACCGCAGCCGCAGCCACCTGCGGCGACCAAACGAACAGTACCGATAAGAACAAAAATCGATGATAAGTAGTTGGGTAAACTATTGAAAGATATTTGTAATTACAAATATCAAATTCTGCTCGCGAGATGGAATGAATATTGTACAACACTTACAAAACCACTCGTACACAAGGGTTTTAACTATAGAATCAACTATGCCCCCACACACACAAAAATAGCAAGCTGAAAATTGGCATGTTGCCTTACACCATCAACCAAATCCTCTTAGACTTTGTTTTTGTGAATACATCACCAATTGCAACCATTTTTCTCACCAAGCTCGAATTATTAATGGACACAAAACAACTTGGTGCATTTCATTTTCTCAGAAATGTAATAGAACATTCAGAAAAAAAAAGAAATAACCCGAATCCAATCAAAGTTGCAAACAATTTTATAAGGTTTTATAAAACCAAAAATCGTAAATAACAAAAAACCGGAAAAGCGTAGTCAAAGCGTTAACCTACTTCTAGTTGACAAGCACTAAACGACGTCACTATCGAAAGTGGGGCCCGGCCCGATAACTTACAACCTATATTCTCTTACCACCTGGCAAGATCTGGAGTTTGAACTCGCTATGTTTTCCACGTGGAACTTAAACTCAATTAATATAATTATATTACACATAGAATCCAATTAATTTTGTTTTCTGTATATATAAGATTAATATCAACAACACACGATTTCAACTAGAAACAAAAGACCAGATTTGTTGATGTTTCTTGCTCTCTGCGGCTTCAATTTCTGATCTGTTTCAGTCATCGTCTCTCACTTTCTTATTTTTCCTCGACACTTCTACGGCTTTCGATTTTTTCACGAAGATTTTCAGAGATCCAATTCTGGTCTCTTTCGTGCTGTTCCCTTTTTCGTTTTTTTTTCTTCCCAAAATTGTTGATTCCTGGATTTGACTCTTTGTTACAAATTAAGAAATAAATCTTGGGCTATGAAGGAAATGGATTTTTGTCTGTTTCCCTAATACTTTATTTTTGGGGAACAGTCGAATTTCTGGAAGAAGAAAATCGGCTGCGCGAAAGATCAATGTGTGGAGAAGATTGAGTTTCTCAAATTCTGTAAAACAATGGCGAGAGGAAGAGTGGGTGAGAAAGAGGTAGGCGAAAAACATATAGGGTTACTAAAACTTGCTCAAACGCTGTCTTTTTTGCTCATATTCATAGCCGGAATCATCATCGGCCTCGCCGCAAGCTCTCACATCGATCGCTACTTCAATTCTTTGCCGAGGATGCGCTCAGCCACCACGAACCTCCAAACGATTCCGTTTTCGGCTCCTGATTACTCGAATTGCACAATAATCCACCGGGATTGCACAGACGAGGCCGGAGAAGGAGGAGTCAAGGCTGAGAAACCGAAGGATCGCGATTGCTGGAGCATCGACGGTATTGTTCGGCCAGAGAATCTGAGCCATGGAATGAATGACGATGAGCTGTTCTGGAGAGCGTCGATGATGCCGGTGAAGGAGGAGTATCCGTACGATAGGGTGCCGAAGGTGGCGTTCATGTTTTTGACGAGAGGGCCGTTGCCAATGCTTCCGCTTTGGGAAAAGTTTTTTAAAGGCAACGACAAGTACTTTTCGGTCTATGTTCATACGCCTCCGGGATACGACATGAATGTCTCTCGTGATTCTCCGTTTTATGAAAGGCAGATCCCGAGCCAGGTACGTTTTGATGCAATACAGTGAAATGTTGTTTGTTTCATACAGAGCTTGCATTTTAAGTTATTTTGTAGATCAGAACAGAACAAGGATATAGTTCAAAGTGATTTACCTTAGAATACAAGAACAGAGTATTAGATAAGTAGGTATGAAACGAGTTGGAAGCTTGGGAATTTCGTCTTTAAAGTTAATGAGTTTTGCTATTATGTTATGATGTCCAAAAATAGCTGGTTTTAGAATAAGGATTGGGAACAAGCTTGATCACTAGGGGTGGAAGTAAAGCTGTTTAGTTGTGAACCACCACAAAACCAGAACACTAGAGACATTATATGAGCTTCTCTTTTGGATTTAAACTTCTTTTGTTATAGTCATTTCTTTCATTTTCTCCATATGTCGCAGTTATCCTGGTAATCCCTCTAGGCTTCTTTCATTTTGTAACTTTTGTTTGATGCTTTAACCTAGTCAATCCCATACTCCCACAAAATTAATGATAGATCATGGATGGTCTGTGTGATTTTTTTAGTTAATCACAAACAGAATAATCTGTTTGGTTTCTCATGTTTATCTATACTTGGGTATTTCAGAAAGTTAAATGGGGATCTGCACTATTGACAGATGCTGAAAAACGTCTTTTAGCTAACGCATTGCTCGACTTCTCAAATGAGCGTTTTGTTCTTCTCTCAGAGAGTTGTGTCCCTGTCTACAACTTCTCAACTGTCTACACGTACCTAATAAAGTCTGCTTACAGTTTTGTGGACTCGTATGACGAGCCAACACGTTATGGTCGTGGCCGTTACAGCCGCAAGATGCTCCCAGATATCAAACTCCATCACTGGCGCAAAGGGTCTCAGTGGTTTGAAGTAAACCGTAAAACCGCCATCTACATTATCTCCGACACAAAATACTATTCATTGTTCAAACAGTTCTGCAGACCAGCTTGTTACCCAGACGAGCACTACATCCCGACTTTCTTGAACATGTTTCACGGTGCGCTGAATGCGAATAGAAGCGTGACATGGGTCGATTGGTCAATAGGTGGTCCGCATCCAGCGACATATGCTGCAGCCAATATCACGGAAGGGTTTCTACAATCAATAAGGAAAAACGAGACGGATTGTCTTTACAATGAAGTGGAAACTTCGTTATGTTTTCTCTTTGCTCGGAAGTTCTCTCCTAGTGCCTTAGCTCCTCTAATGAACTTGAGTTCGACAGTCTTGGGGTTTTGAGAAAATAACAGATTTCTTTCTCTTCGATTTTCTACTTTTATAGGGATGAGATGAAATTCTTCTACCAGACATAGACATAGGACTCTCGTTGTTTTCGTTTTTGATCTTTTGTTATTAGCTTCGTTTGGTTATGATCTCCTGTATTTGGGGGGTTTTCTAGAGATAAATGTAAAGGTCGAGCCTTCTGTACGTAAAAGTTTTGCTCCTGTCGACCTACAGAGCTAATCTAGTTATAGATTACGAAAATCTAATATTCTTTTTCATTACTTTTTGGAAAAATGAAAATTACAGTTCGATCGAGTAACTGAACTCCATTATTATATTATGATGAGTAACTGATCGGGTAACAGCAGAAATACGTATTAAATTATGATGTTGATCTTTATAATTAAATACCGGAGTCTGCAACAATCGCGAACCACAAAACAGAAAGCAAATTACTAAAACTAGTAATGAGAAAGATGGTACAGATGAAATAGCGATTTTGTCGAACTAGTTGCTCGATTTAACTACCTTTTTTTCTTCTCCATATTGCCACCCATGGGAGGACTCTGGCTCCTGTTGTTGAGGAAGATGACCATTTACAGATTGTGGCCATGGTCCCTGATTAACCAACTCTCCGGGTGCCGGATTTGACCACTGTGACTGCTGATGGCTACTTGTCTGATTAGGCCACGATTGCGGCTGTCCTGTCCACGCTGACTGCTGGCCACCTGTCTGATTAGCCCATGGTTGCTGACTGGCCCATGATTGCTGATTGGCCCA
Organism: Pugionium cornutum; assembly: GCA_018901935.1. NCBI lineage: Eukaryota > Viridiplantae > Streptophyta > Magnoliopsida > Brassicales > Brassicaceae > Pugionium > Pugionium cornutum. The sequence continues at coordinate 2,434,000 of CM032155.1, read as the reverse complement.
TGATTGCTGATTCGCCCACGATTGCTGATGAACTGAAGGACTTGACCACCCCTGTTGCTGAGACCAAGATTGCTGCTGTTGGTATCCTGGTGCCTGACTCGACCATGATGGTGGTGCCTGACTCGACCATGATGGTGGTGCCTGACTCGACCATGATGGTGGTGCCTGACTCGACCATGATGGTGGTGCCTGATTAGACCACGATTGCTGCTGGTGGTTAACCGAAGTGTTGGACAAAGGCAGATTCTGTCCACTATTACCCTTGTAAGTTCCTCCTGCGTTTTGACCTACAATTCCATTGGCCCAACCTGAATTAGGAAGTCTCTCTCCTTGGCTCTCCCATGGGAGCCTGTTTCTAGGCTGCTGAGGAGCTGTAAGTGGGGTTCCTAACACTGGGGGTACTTTAGGTGGAGGGTTACCAGATTGTACAGGGTTTCTAACTGATCGGGTAACCGAATTCAAGGTTTTCTCAATCTCCTCACGGCGTCCTGCTTTCTCAAAAGTCTCGATGACAAATTCCCGTAACACAGGAGCAACCCCAATACCATGTCCAATCATCTCACTAATTATGCCCTTGGCTTGGTCAAGTGCACCACCATCACAAAGACCTCTAACCACCACATCGTAAATTGAAAGATCTGGCTTCGGTTCCTTCATTCCCATCTTGGTCAAAACCTCTGCAGATTCCGTGAGCTTACCATTCTTAATCAGCTCGCTAAGAACCCTTGTACCGAAATCAGCAACAACCCTTAGATTCACATCCACCATCCTGTTCAACATCTTGAGAGCATCGTCTATTCGCTCTGCCTTGAGATAAGCATCTATCATTGCTCTATGGCTCGGAGCATCAGGAGGCAAGGAATTGGATACACCTTCCGCAAAGAACTTTTCAGCCTCTGATATCATCCCTCGTTCACAGAATCTTGTTACTATGTTACAGTAACCTACATAATCCATCACAAACGGCTTCGAGGTGATCTTACTTCCTACCTTCTTGAATGTAATAATGGCTTCGTCAAACTGCTCCATCTTGAAACACTCATTGACCATTATACTAATTGTCTCTGAATTCACAGAAAGGATGTTGGGAGGAGTGTGATTATCCAACATCTCATTGAACAGAGCCCAAGCTTCAGCCTTCTTACCATACTTGAGAAAAACTTCCAATAGTACATTTCCAGTCGGCGGATGCATTCTGAATTTCTTAGCTAACAAAGACCTGTAAGACTCCATGGCTTCCTTATCATTCCCTTTCTCGAACCAGTATTCCATAAAGGTCGCATTCACAATCCCATCATAAACCGTACACTTAGATTTCAATTCATCGAAGAACTCGTTGGCCTTGTCTAAATCGCCAAGGTCCAAGAATCCTTTAATCAGATTGTTGTACACCATCGAATCCGCAGCTTGACCTTTGCTCAACATCTCTCTTAATAAACTCGCAGCATCTCCGATCCTTCCAGCTTGAACCAAACCTTTGGTCAAATGTCTATAAGTAACTGAAGATGGAGCAAAAGGAGCATTAGCTAATATGTGTCGATACACTTCAAGTGCTTCCTCCACATGCCCTTCGTCACAATGAGCATTGATGATCTGATTGTAGGAAACTACATTGGGGACGATGTTAGATTGCTTGAAGAAAAATTGAAACAGAGAAATCGATTCACTGTAACGCTTTGCCCGATACATGGCGGCGATGATGGCATTGCAGGTGAACACGGTAGGTCGGGTATTGGAAAACACCGACTGGCGAGCAAGCCGTGAAGCGGCATCGAGATCTGATGCTCTGATCAGTGACTGGACTCTGTTGTGTAGGTTAAGCCGTTGGCCTACGAGTGCGGAAGTTGAATCCGGAAGGCGTGGCGCGTTAGGATCGCGTTTCGGAGGAGGAGCTGAAGGATCTCTTCGGAGAGCGTGGAGAGGAGGCTCGATTCGTAGACGTCGTTTGCGGCGACGACGCTCCGCTGCGGCTTCCTCGGCTGATGAGAAGGCCATGGTTCGCTGCGGGATCGGTGGATAGGGAATTGGAGGGGTATTATTCGGAGGAATATGGAATTGAGAAATATTACTGACTGGAAATGAATTAGGTTCTGCGCTCGTCTCCACATCTTGATTATCAATGTTAGTCCTTGGAGCTTCACTATCTGGTGAAATTGAAATGTTGTAGAAGCGTTGGTGGAGGGAGGAGATCGGAATAGGGCTTCGGCTGGTTGTCGTAGTATCACAGAGACGGTGCAAAAGGGAAGAACGGCGGAGGAGGTGGCAGAGAGACATGGCGTAAGAAAAGGTTAGGGTTTTAGAGGTAAACGAAGGCGAAACAAGACAATGGTGTGGCTTAAACCCTTCAAGGCTTCAACTGAAATGAAACCTGATATTTGACGATAAAAATACTAAACGACGTAGTATTGTTTAAGGGGATGTTTGGTAGCACGTATAACCATATATAAAGACGAGTAGACAAGGCGTAAGATAACAAGATGCGCAGGAGAAACAAAGGGATTATTGTCACCTGCCTGCGCAAATTAGGGCTTTCCCTTCGCAAAGACTGTTCGTTCGTCACTCTAGCTTAAATCAGTACTCTCTCTCTTTATCTCTATCTATGCTACTTCTCCGTCTATCCTTGTGTCGCATTTTTGTCAAGAGTCATTTTTAAAGAAGATGAAAGAAACTGGAATACGGATCCTACGAGTTTTATATGAACTTATATTCTTTTGATGAATTCAACATTTCGGCAATGGAGATTTCTGAGATTTTAACTTCTTCAGAAATTTTGAAACCCATTCTTTTGGTTTTGATTTCCGGTGATAGCCATTGATCCGGCATATCAAAAATGTGCTTAGTATTTTCATAAATTCGTCGTTTCGCTGTTCGGAAAACTCGAATTGAGTAGCTTCGAAACCGCTAATTGCATCCTAAATTTTTCGAGCTTCGTTCTCTTAAGTTAAAATTCCTCTTTATCTGCATCCTGTACCACAAGTTGTTAAAATTGCTCTTTATCTGCATCCTGTACCACAAGTTGTTAAAATTGCTCTTTATCTGCATCCAGTACCACAAGGCGTTAGCTTTCTTCTGAATATTTAGTCATCTTTAAACATTCACGAAGCATTTCTGGCAGATTATCCGGTTTCTATCAATGCTATATAAATGGATTATTTTTCGGTTAATGTCATGAGATAATTGGTTGTACATTTTTGAGTAAGCATATGATATGAGTAAGAACATAGTTTTGGTCCCCTGCTCAAAAGAGATCAAAAGAGATCGTTTTACCCGTTGTGTCTTGGTACATACTCAAGATTGTAAATGTTACAGCCTCATAAGTAAAACTTAAGATAACATTGCTGTTGTTATGTGCTTGTCAGGCAATCTTACTGACACAGAGTGCTGAACATACGTGAGGAGCAAAAAATGTCGGATGATGCTGGACAGATGTTGCTCATATATGATGATCCCTCAGATCATCGATCTCTGTCTTTGGATGATGCTAGTAGTACTGAGGAATCTCCAAACGGGACCAACCTCGCTTTAGAAGCAATTAACGATGCCATTCCATATATCGGACAAAGATTCCTTACACATGATGCTGCTTACGAGTTCTACAGTACATTTGCAAAGCGTTGTGGGTTCTCAATACGCCGTCACAGGACAGAAGGAAAAGATGGAGTTGGCAAAGGACTTACCAGGCGTTATTTTGTTTGCCACCGCGCTGGTAACACACCTGTCAAAACTCTAAGTGAAGGAAAACCACAGAGAAACAGAAGATCTTCTCGATGTGGATGTCAAGCATACTTGAGGATTAGTAAAACTACTGAGTTAGGTTCAACAGAATGGCGTGTTACGGGTTTTGCTAATCACCACAATCACGAGCTCCTAGAACCAAATCAAGTTCGTTTCCTTCCTGCGTACAGATCCATATCAGATGCAGATAAAAGCCGTATTTTAATGTTTTCGAAGACAGGAATTTCAGTTCAGCAAATGATGAGACTCATGGAGCTTGAGAAATGTGTCGAGCCAGGATTTTTACCATTCACCGAAAAGGATGTCAGAAATTTGCTTCAGTCATTCAAGAAACTCGATCCTGAGGATGAGAACATTGATTTCCTGAGGATGTGCCAAAGCATAAAGGAGAAAGACCCTAACTTTAAGTTCGAGTTTACTTTGGATGCAAATGATAAGTTAGAAAATATTGCCTGGTCATATGCTTCTTCCATTCAGTCATATGAAATCTTTGGAGATGCTGTAGTTTTCGATACAACACATCGCTTAAGTGCAGTTGAGATGCCGCTTGGAATATGGGTTGGAGTTAATAACTATGGTGTGCCTTGCTTCTTCGGTTGTGTGCTTCTGCGAGAAGAAAATTTGAGATCCTGGTCATGGGCACTACAGGTATCCAAATGACCCACTAAATTAATCAAATTTGTTTCCCACTTATTTCCATTTTAAACACTTGGCAGTTGTTTGTGAGTAGGGCAAATAATAATCATTTTGTTTCTACTTTGACATTCTTTTATCTTTGTCTCAAATGGAAGGCATTCATAGGGTTCATGGATGGGAAGGCGCCTCAAACGATATTAACCGATCATAATATGTGTCTCAAAGAAGCCATAGCTGGAGAGATGCCAACCACAAAGCATGCACTTTGCATATGGATGGTTGTTGGGAAGTTTCCATCATGGTTTAATGCTGGTCTTGGGGAGCGGTACAACGACTGGAAAGCTGAGTTCTATCGCCTCTACCATCTGGAATCTGTTGAGGATTTCGAGTTGGGTTGGAGAGACATGGTGAACTCTTTTGGACTGCACACAAACAGACACATAAATAACTTGTATGCCTCACGTTCCTTGTGGTCGCTACCATACCTGAGAAGCCATTTTTTAGCTGGGATGACTTTGACTGGTCGATCCAAAGCCATTAATGCATTTATTCAGAGATTCTTGAGCGCACAGACCAGGCTAGCTCACTTTGTAGAACAAGTATGTTTTTTTCTTATTCTGACAATGTTTTATACATTGCTTTCGTTTTGTGATTTGGAGCGGAATATATTACTCAGCATGTAGGCTATGGATAGTAAAGGGAGCTTTCAAGCTTTTAGGCCTTTTCATTGATTGCTCAACCATTTGTTTATAGCGTTTATACATATATGTTTTACGCATGTTAAGTTTGCTAAGTAATGGGGAATATGCAGGTGGCTGTTGCTGTGGATTTGAAAGACCAAGCCACAGAACAGCAAACAATGCAGCAGAATCTCCAAAATATCAGCTTAAAAACTGGGGCCCCCATGGAATCTCATGCAGCCTCGGTCCTCACACCTTTTGCATTCTCCAAGCTCCAAGAACAGCTTGTGCTTGCAGCTCACTATGCATCGTTCCCAATGGATGACGGGTATCTCGTGAGGCACCACACAAAAATGGATGGAGGAAGAAAAGTATATTGGGTTCCTCAAGAAGACATCATAAGCTGCAGTTGCCAACTGTTTGAGTTCTCAGGGTTTCTCTGCAGGCACGCACTCCGTGTTCTCTCTAGCGGAAACTGTTTCCAGGTCCCAGACAGGTATCTTCCTCTGAGGTGGCGCAGGATTAGTACTTCTTTTAGCAAGACTTTCAGGAGTAACGCTGAGGATCATGGAGAAAGAGTACAGTTTCTGCAGAATCTAGTTTCTACACTAGTCTCTGAATCATCTAAATCAAAAGAGAGGGTAGAGATTGCAATAGAGCAAACATCCATCCTCTTATCCCGCATCAGAGAGCAGCCTATCACTTCACTTGCTCTCCGAGACATTCAGAGAAATTTTTGATACCGCAATGTAATGCAGTGTCTAGCGATTGTTAGATAGGATTATAGTTATATAAGGTACCATTTTGGAGGCAGAATCAACTGCAACTGTACAAGTAAATAAGAAATAGACTTGAGAGAAGCTTAGCTGATGTAATGAGCCAAATATATTGTGTTTAGCTACTACCATCATATTCACATCGTCATGAATTTTTTTATATTGACATAACTATTTTTTTATATTGACATAACAATTTTTTGTCTCCTATTGACATAACTATTTACTTGGTTAACCTAATATTACAAATAACTCGTATAGATTATATGATAATAACTATGTGTTATTAAGAGAAATGAAAACGTAAAGTCAAGATTTCTTATTCTGTTTGTGCCTGGACAAGACCATAAAAAGAGTGTGTTTTTCATGATTTGTTTAAAACGAAAAAATAGTGTTTGTGATTTGTTTCGTTTATTCGGATATAGTGATTTCCTTTGATCTGAAAAATACATATAAGAATATGAACTAACCATGAATTTTGTTTAATGAAAAAATAATTGAAATTAGCTGATTTTTGCCTCTGTTATCAATGGATAATAACCGATTTGCTTTTTGGGACGAAGAAGACTCTGTCACGCACACATATTCGAAACGCTATGACCGTGCGGCCAAAACGGTACAAGCCAGTTAATTATGATTTCCTTAAAGCATGTAATCGATACGAAAACATGACTCAAAATAATGCCATTTTCTAGATTGTACCTGAAACTCCAAAGCCAAATATTCCCATTTAGATCATCATATCTACGAAATTTGTACACAATTGAATCAAGAAACAACGGAACATGACCAAGAAAGTCATCCGTTTGACTAATTACATTTCACTACCATGAAAAGAGAGGAAAAAAGAAGAAGAAAAGTTACAGATCTGTATCAATATTTACAAGAGTCTATGAAAAAAAGATGATTTGGACAAAAATTCAAGGAAAAAATGTAAGATGAAACGAAAAAAAAACTTTTCGTCATCAGGAGCCAAGATGCGGAAACTTCTCCTTAAGAAGAGTTTGGTCACAAGGCGTTGTCTGGTTAAAAGATGTTCTTATTTCCATATTCATTTTCTTCTTCTTCTTGGTTTTGGATGTTGACCCTCTGTTTCTACTCTGTACTTTGATCATTGGAACCAAGTACCAAAATATACAAGTGCACATGATAGAGACGGTTCGTCCAAAAAACACCAAGAATATCAGAACGATGATCAAAGCCACTGGCAAGAAACCGTTTGGTCTCGAAATATTCTTCAGATTCTTGTTCAATAGAGAACCCTGTTTTTGCTCTGTTTCTGACTCTGTTTTCTTTGTTTCCTTTATCTGCTCTGTTTTCGATTCGGTCTTGGCTTTGAAATCATTTCGAACATCTTTATTTTTCACTGGTCTATTCGTCTTGATTATGACAGGAACGCACTCTCCGGAGCTTTTGAACACGAACCGAACAAGAGGCGGCCCATCAGAGTCGAGCTTCTTTGCGTAAATGCTCTGTCTTTTTTCTTCGAGCTCATCGAGAAGTGCAGAGAACTTGTCAAGTCCAAGATTTGAATAAGGGTTGTTGATTTCCTTGCTTCCTTTCCTCGATCTCCTCTGTGAAGAAAACAGGCTCAACATTTTCGATTCGTTATTTTTTCTTGTGTGGAATGTTTTTGGTTATGGATAAATTGTTAGACAGGATTTAGTATTCGGACAAGAGAAGACGGTTTTACTGTTATCATAATCAGACTTTGGCTTAAATAAACTGTGAATTTTCAGATAAACAAATGGATTGTTGATTTGACCAAATATCATTAAATCTGAGAAATTGATCAGATTACGTTATTTAATTAGACAAATTTTATTTTAAATTTCCTGGGACGAATAGAAGATCGGTTCCAACAGAAAAGTTAAAAAACGTCATTACAGATGTAATTTGGCTGATCTTACTGATTGACATTCTTGCCGAAGAAGCTTGAATTTTCTTTGTTCGTTTATCATTAATAATTTTTTAATTATTGAGAATCATATATGATGCATCCATAAACATCATGTTTTAATTTTTTATTATTATTGAAATTTCTTGCATCCATAAGCACATCATGATTATTCTATTAACATCAAAACATACAAAATTTGTGGGAAAAAAGACATAAAAATACATATTTTTATTCTGATAAAAATAGGCCCATGAACACAAAAGGTAAAAGCCCATAATTCTAACCGAAGACAACAAAATTTGGAAAGTGTATGAATGCTAATGAATTGGTTAGTTATTTGATTCAATAAAGATGTTAGGTAACATTATGATCACTCATTCTCTTTGAACCAATCATGTCAATAGTACAGCTCACGATAAGCCTTTTATGGTAATTGGTAAAAGCATGTTTCAGATATATTTTGACATCATATATTACAATTTAGAGACTTCAACAGTTCACTATATAATCAGACAAAGATTCTCTCCTGTTGTCTGATTGCTCCTTACCTCAAACCAAGAAAGTAAAATCAATTTTACAGCATTATCTTTGGTGTAAATGCTTAAGCATTATGTATAATACCTATTTTAGTTATTACATTGAGTTAATGTTGAAAATATCTAAGAGACAGATATTGACGGGTGCTTACTTCAAATTTGGACAAAACTCATTAACAAAAAAAAACAAAACCCGTTGATTTTCTCCTTTATCTTGTTTTTAGGATTAGACAATGACAAAAAAACAATTGCTTGAGTTGTCAGGAAAAACCCAAATATTTGAATTTTGAATTTGAAAATTTCCAAATTATATAATACTAGATTTATACCCACGCCATGCGTGGAGAAAAATATTCATAAATTATATTTTATTAGTAAATATAAATTAAATATTTATATAATTTTAATTTTTATTTAAAATTATTTTTAATATTAATTTTTGTATATGTAAATTAAAGAAAAAAATATTTGTTTTTAACGCATTTAATAATATTTTTGGTTAGTTTAATAAAATATATTGATTCTCTAACCATATTAATAACAATGGCCAATATTGTAATTATTCTAGTAAGTAAAGTCTATTTATATATTTATTTGAAACTTATTGTGGTGATGACACGTCCGCATGATATTTCTGTTAATAACACGTTAGGGTAAGGTTATTTTCTTAAAATGATTCTCAAATAATATATTAGGATATTTCAAGTTGTATAACTTTTTCCCAAAAGCTTCTCTATAACTTTTTTTTTCATAATTATTTTGTAAAACTTTAATTGAAATATCAATTTCTCCAACATTTTTTGTGAATTTTCTTTTAAAACTAAAAAAGAGAAAAAGACATGTTATTTTCAATATTTCAGGTCCCCCATATTAGAAAAACCAAGCAACAATTATTGACAATCTTTTTCTTTCATCTTCATCTTATTCCTCTGATCTCTCCCTCTCAAGAAGATTGAGCTTGTTTGTCGTCCTACTCTTTCAAGAACAACTCACAAATGGCGTTCGCAGGAACAACCCAGAAATGTATGGCCTGTGACAAAACCGTTTATCTCGTCGACAAGTTAACCGCCGATAACCGGGTTTACCACAAGGCCTGTTTCCGATGCCACCATTGCAAAGGAACTCTCAAGGTTTTATTTTTTTTATTCTGACTTCTTCTTCTTACGTTTTGTGATGATTTCTTATAACCCAGAGGTAGATCTAGTAGTTATAAGTCTTTGATTTCGAGGAAGAGTGTGAAATATGAATCTGATTCGGTTAAAGATTTGATTGTTTTGCTTCTTCTTGTTGATGAAACAGCTTAGCAATTACAACTCCTTTGAAGGAGTTCTTTATTGTAGACCACACTTCGATCAAAATTTCAAGAGAACAGGAAGTCTTGAGAAAAGCTTCGAAGGTAAACAAAATGATATTTTTTGGAAATATGTCTATAAAGTTTGATAATTTTTGATTGGTATATATAGGGACACCAAAGATCGGAAAACCAGATCGGCCTTTGGAGGGCGAGGTAATTTCAGACAACAAAAATCACAGTTATATGTTCTTGAAGTTTTAACATTTGATCTGAAGAGTTCTTTCTCAGAGACCTGCTGGTACCAAAGTGTCGAATATGTTCGGTGGAACACGAGAAAAATGTATTGGCTGTGACAAAACTGTGTATCCAATTGAGAAGGTATCCAAAAAACTTTCCCATCAGAATCAAATTGTGTTTGTTTCAATATCAAATCTCTCAAGATGAATTAATGTTCACACATATTGCTACATTGTTCAATAGATTGGACTGCTTATTAAAAACTTGTGGACTTTGTGAAGGTGTCGGTGAATGGGACATTGTACCACAAGAGCTGTTTCAAGTGTACACATGGAGGCTGCACAATAAGTCCTTCAAATTACATAGCTCATGAAGGGAAGCTTTATTGCAAGCATCATCATATTCAGCTGATCAAAGAGAAAGGAAATCTAAGCCAGCTCGAAGGAGGAGATAATGCTGGATCTAAGGACAAAGTTGTCGCTGCTTAAAGAAACAATTCATTCTCTCTGGATGATTTTGACCATCAAAGAAATAAAACCATCGCTGCTATCCATCTATAACATATATTGGTTTTGTTTCTTTTATGTTTATGTTTCTTTCTTTTTTGTCTTTGATGTTTTCTTGGAGATCTTTGTTCTCTCTTACGGTGATTGTATTCACTCTTTTGTTTGGTTTCGTAACAGAGGAATAATGGATGTGTTGTTTTATATAATTTAATTTTCATTATGAGAGTTCTTTCGCAAATTTTTTTATTCAATTGCTATCAAATTTCCTTTGGTATAGTAAGGTGATTTTTCATACATTTATACATAAGCTACCCTTATTTATATTATTTTGATTTCTCTAAGCCTTCAATTGTTTTTTGATTTCTCAAATCAGTTACTAAACATAACTATATATAATACTGTTTAACGATTTTAGGAAATTGAAGCATAGGGGTCTCAAAAATTCGAAAGTAGAATATAATGAAAAGTAATTGAAGTTGTTATAGCGCTCGTCAACAACCAAAAGGTGGACGTGCCGGAGTGGTTATCGGGCATGACTAGAAATCATGTGGGCTCTGCCCGCGCAGGTTCGAATCCTGCCGTTCACGTTTTTTTGTGATTCTTACCATTTCTTTTACTGTTTACAACAGCCAAATCTATTGGGCCATGTAAATTTGAGTAACATAATATAATGTCTATTGCTCTTTTGTGGTAATACATAATTCCTTAAAGAAATCTGTAGTAAATTTGTTATTGAGATTATATTGTGGTTTTTTTTGTCAACAAATTTGTGGGGGTTTAGGAAAAAATTAGAGTTTTTAGTTAGATAAAGGAGAAAATCCAATAAGAAATGCTTTAATGCAAAAAAGAAGAAGGATTCTTACTGTCTTACCCATCGTGCCGTCTTTTTCTTAAAATATAGTCATTCATGCCGTTTGTAGACAAAAGAGCAATGAGCACAAAAATCCGGAATCTTTCTCTGTCACTAAAGTCTAACATCGTGCTACTTCGGCAACACTGTCTGAGACTCCGAGGAAGAGTGAGAGAGCAACGACATGGAGAGCAGCGAGGAAGAAGACGACTTCCCATCTATCGAAAGCATAACTCCTCAATCAAAGATCGATTCCGTTCACACCAGTCTCTCACCGAGAAGGTCTTTTTTCTCCTTACAAAACTTTGTAACATGAGGTAATAATTTCGTTATTTTATTATTACAAGTTAATAATGTTATTCATTCATCAGTATACTCGTGAAATTATGTTTTATTGCAACTAAATAGCAAAAAGTGATCTAGAATAGAATCTGTAATACCATTAGAAAATAGGAATATAAAACAACAAAGGCCAACTACTTCAAAAGCTTCATTAATTACCATCTCTAAAGTTCCACGATCTTGCAAGTTGTAATCAATACACATCACCAATTACTTCATCTGCACTCAATCGCCATTGTCTTAATATCTTTTTCTATTCAATCTCCATTGTCGCTCAATACGGAAATATTTTCTTCTGATCTATTAAAGTATTAATATCGTTTAGATGACCTTAGTAGTAAATATGTGATCGGTTTGATTCTGATACAAAAGTTGAGATTAGACGACGAAGAACAATAGCCACAAACTGAGAATATTTGCTTTAGCTTTCACTGTGAGATTGAATTATGCCGTTTACACGGTTGATATCATCATATCTTGCAAAAAGTAATGCACTTACAAGAAGAATCTTAAGAAGAATAAACTGGGTTCCAACTTCTTTTATTCTACTTCTGTCACAATCCTACTTTTTCCACAAAATTTTTCCATAGTGAAAAGAAACAAATCTCTATATAATGCTCACTGAAGAGAAGTGTTCTTTTATAAACAATCAAGCAAAGAAGAAAGAAAGAAAAGAAAAATGTCTGCCCAAAAAGCTGTCAAGAGTTCTCACTACGAGGCAGAATCCAACATGGAACAAGATGTAATGAGTCAATTGTTATTCTTTTTTCACAAGTGATTTTATTTTCTCTGTTGGTTATTATATTATAACTTCAAAATCAAGCTTGATTAATAGATCGGCAGAAGTGCATGGATTTTTAAGCCAAGTGGTCTTAATTTCATATGGGGAGGTGACTCTCGGTATTGGGTCATCCCTAAAGAAGACAGGTCCATCCTTCATCTTACTTTTTATAAATAACCGAATAAAACCGGTTTGATTCCGAATAAACCGGTTTTTGGTTTACTGTGTTTATAACTCTGGAGTGTTTGGTGGTTTCAGGAGACCTGCTGAACTAAAGATGGTGAGTTGGTTAGAAGTAACAGGTTCGTTCGACAAGATAGAGCCAGGCAAAACGTACCGAATCGGTTTTAAAATCTCCTTCACCGCCGATGCAACCGGATGGGACCATGCTCCGGTTTTCATTTCGGCTAAAATTGGGAAGAAAGGGAAGACAATTTGGAAAAGGATCAAATCAGTTAACAAAAACATAGAGAAGCTTAAAGGCAGAACTGAACCGGTTAACATACCAGATGAGTCTGATGGCCGGTTTGAGGTCATCGTCAGTCCCACAGAAGCAATAAACCAAGAGACGAAGCTTCATTTTGGTTTGTATGAAGTGTGGACAGGAAAATGGAAGACTGGTTTGTTGATCTATGAAGCTTTTGTTGAAGAAGTGTAAAGAGTTTATGAGTGCTCTAGAGATTGAATGATTTATCACAAGCAAAGCAGAAATCTTCTCAAAGTATATAAATTTATATATCATCAATAAGAATCAAATTGTGCATATACAAGCACACAAATCTCAACATAATTCTCAGCTCCAACTATAAACAAATAGAATGAGAAAGAAGCTGATGATTCTTGTGTATCTAACATATATATTCAACAAATCGATCCGTGAAGGACTAAGAATGCTGGTTTACGCCTATGGGAGGATTCCGAACACAGCCGCTTATGACGTGCAAGTACAATGCGACGAACACAGTCATTATAAGAGAAGATTTGGCTCCAACATAATCAACTACTTGATGTCCTCTGTCTGTAACCTCTTCATGAATCATATTGAAACTTTTTCTAAACCCTTGATATGTCTTCAACATTATAAATCCGATGATTGATCTTGTAGTTTCTAGTGTTACTCTTCCTGTTACATCGAACATAAACCTTCGATTGCTTGGAACTGCCAATGTAGTTGAAATAGTCTCGGCCCACCCACTACTCTTCTTGATCCCGTCTGCTGATTTCGAATGCATCATGCTTTTCGAGGAACCATTAACCTCGAAATCATCTTCTTCAATCTCTTCTATTGCATTATCAGACCTTGACGATGTAAAGACTTGGTGAGATGTTTTGACTAGAGTTTCTAGAGCACCGTTACAAACTGAAACAAGAACATCTTTGACGCTGTCCTGATGTTGCGGATTCGTCAACCCAGCAAAGATCTGATCATAAGTATTGATATCCATTGTCTTGTCGAGATACACAGCGACTGCTGTGCTGGTGAATCTCTCAATGCAATCTGCTAGAAGCTCTCTACACTTATCATCACAAAGAAAATTCACCCATGGAGGTGTCTGAGAAGAATCAGAATCACATTTCACACCATTCTCCAGCTCATCTGAGTAAAATCCAAGAACAAGATTCTTAGCGAAGCTACCAACTACAACTGAAACGAAACCAGATCCAGCCTTTGAGAAAACCCTATCAATCACTCTATCAACAACGCTCGACTCCGATGTAATTCCTGAATCGCCAACGTTACCACTAGACTCGAAATTGTATCCACGAAAGATCCCAATCGTCAGAGCCTGAGAAGCCCTAGCGAGCGAATCCGTGAACTCATTCGACTTGGTGATTTTCGCGATCTGCTTTAAGCTGTTGGGGATTTCATCTGAATCCGAATTGAGAAATCCCTTCAAGTCTCGCGACACGATACTCATGGTCTCGGCCGATTCAGAGATCAATTCAGCTACGGAGGCAATGGCTCCGAAAATCTTCATAAGACGTTTCCTCTTCCTCGCGACAGATGGCAAATGATAAACCTTGTAAACTCCATAAACAGAAACGCCGGAAATCGCCATCAAAACCAGCCATTTCCTTCGTCTCTGAGATAAAAAGAGACCCTTTTCTCTCAATCGAAGAAGGTCCATTCAACAACAGACTTAAATCGCACAAATATCAATAGCAAAACACAGATTTAGGGAAACCCAGAAAAGAAAAGGGACAGGGGCAAAAATCTAGACTTCGTAATTCTGATCCGAAAATCGGTAATACGATTCAGATTCTGTTATTGACCCGTAACATGCTGGGTATCGATAATTTAATTCCCAGATAAGAGAAGATAAGGGTTACGTGTAGCGATTCATGACAAGGAAATTGGCGTGAGAAGTGAGAGAATCAATAAAATTTGAAGCTTGGAGAGACAAAAGTTTGTGGACAAGTTGGATTAAACAAAAACAAATAAACACTATTTCGGTTCGGTTTCATTGGACGATGTATATCTACAGTCACGACCTGTGGACAAATAAAAACAAGTTGTCAAAAAGAAAAAAACAATATCAAAGCTTCATAGCAATTGTATCAATAAAGAATATTAAGGAGTTTAATTTTATTTTTCTTCTTACAACCACTTCCAACTCAGCAAAGACCAACCAATGCTATATCTAATTGACCAAATTCTTTATCGGTCTTTATTACAACAACCGTTTATTCTCTCTATCCTGTGCGATTTCTTAGGCGATTTCTCAGGCATCTCTTCCGTCGACGATTATCCATTACCGCTGTAGAAGTTTTCTTTCTCTTCTCTGTGAAGAGTTTTCTGTCGTCTCTTATGACGGTTATCTTTTCATCATTTCCATTTTCTTCTACAATTTCTCTTACTTATACCCTCTTCCTCCTACGTTTTCTCCCCTTCCATTTAATTCCTTATCATCCTTCATCGATCCTACTATGTCAGACTATCTCTCTAAAAGGCTCCAAGACATCGACTTAGGGATCAATGAACCGCCTATATCATTGCCTCTGGAACTCTGCGTCCATGCCGCATCTGAAACTCGTTACTCGCTAATCGGTAAACCCGTAAACCCAAAAAAATAGAACCTGCGCGCAATGATGACCACCCTACCGCGTTTCTGGTGTGCCGGAGAAGTCTTGGTCTCTCGTATTATCGAAGGACATCGAGCATAGTTTCTTTTTCAATCTGAGGAGGCCCTCATCTCGGTTCTTAGGCGTGGACCTTGGTCCTTCAACGAACGTATGTGTGTTTTGCAAAAATGGTCTCCGACGCTATCTAAGACGATCTCAAGTTCATCCCTTTTTGGATTCAAATACGTGGAATTCCAATCCAATACCTAACCTACCAGATGGTCCTCCACATCGCCGGAACACTAGGTCGAATTGTGGAATCAGATTTCAACTCTGAAAATTCGCACCGTGTCGAATTTGTCAGAGTTAGGGTTCTTATCAACATCGACAATCCTCTTACATTTCAAAGAATCTTCAGATTCAATGATTTAGAAGTTGCACTTAAATTCCGCTATGAAAAATTGCGGAATTTCTGCGGCACCTGTGGGCTCTTAACTCACGACAGTGGAGATTGCCCCACTATCCAACTAAACGACATCCCTGTCGTTAATTCCCCTGGAAGCGACTCCGATGGAGATGACGATCTTCCTCCTGGTTTCGGTCCCCCGAATCTCCCCTTACTCCCGAGTACTTCCAGCGCTGTAACTACAGAGGAGATCCAATCCGCGACGACACAAAAAAACCTATCCCCCAACAACTTCGGCGGCGAAAAACGACCCAGATCTACTGCCGCAGGTGATTTTTCCGATGACGATACATCACCGAAAAGGAAAAAGGCTTCCCCTCCGAGCAGCGACTCCGGCCAACCAGGTAAACCGGAATTTATACTTACCATTAGGATGCTAACCGGATTAGGAGTTAACCGACGCCGATTTTGGGGTAGTATTTTAATCAGTAAATTCATTGATAACCGGTATGGTTTAATCATTTTTAATAATGGGATAAAAGGGTTAGTAAACCGGTATGATGTTTTCAACAAATCTGGGAAGGTATATCGGATAAATATTTATAATCTTAGGTATAACCGCATTTCCCGGAATTTCATTCTTAGTGTATTTATGAGCTATTTAGGTGACGGCTTGGTGGGCCATAATCCGCCCACTCTGAAATGAATATCGCATTTTGGAACTGTCGGGGTTTAGGAGGGTCTGTGGTAGTTTGACGCCTGAGGGGAATTAAGAAGGATTATTCCCCGGACATACTCTTCTTGGTGGAAACAAAGAACAAAAACGACGTTGTCCACGACATAACTGCCTTATTAAATTATGAGTGTGTATATTGTATCCCCCAAATGGAACTGGTGGTGGTTTAGCTCTATTGTGGAACAAAACTGTGTATTTAACAGTTATCGGTGCTGATGAAAGACTCATTGATTGTAAACTTAATAAAAAAGGATATGACTTCTTTTTGTCATGTATTTATGGACATCCAATTCGGAAATTACGTGTAAATCTTTGGGAAAGATTACAGAGAATCGCCTCTCAACGTACATATCCATGGATAATGTGTGGCGATTTTAATGAAATCCTCCACTCACATGACAAAATTGGTGGTGCTACCAGAGCACCATGGAGTCTTTTTGACTTCCAGAAAATGGTTTCTACTTGCGCGATGTCAGATATCAGATTTAGTGGGAATAATATGACCTGGGTTGGTAAAAGAAATAACCAAATAGTTCAATGTTGGTTAGATAGAGCAATGGCAAATGACGAATGGAAAGCTATTTACCCTGCTACTATAGTAGAATATCTGGATATGGTGGAATTTGATCATCGTCCGGGGATCATAAAAATAAATAGATCCATGGAGTATAGAAAAAGAGGCTTTCGCTATGATCCACGTTGGTCCAGCAAAAATGACTTCAACGATTTAGTTCGTGAATGTTGGCATGATATTTTGTCACCAACAAATCTACTACAAAAACTCGACTCATATCGTAAAAGAATGTCCTTTTGGAAGAGGAAATTCAATATAAATTCCGATAGACGAATTCGTGAACTTAGTATGGTTATCAACTCAGCTAAGTTACGCCCTGATAGTGACCCACATTTGATATCTGGATTGAAAAGTGATCTATCCAAAGCTTATGCTGATGAAGAAATATATTGGAAAATCAAAAGCCGGAACCAATGGCTTAAGGAGGGTGACCAAAATACAAAATATTTCCATGCAGTCACAAAAAACAGAAGAGCTAGAAATCAGATCTGCTCAATTAAAGATGATGATGGTGTAGATGTTTTCGGGAATGATCAGATTGCTCAACAAGCTTTGAAATATTTCACAACGTTGTTTCACTCCACGATTCCAGGAAATATGGACTTTGTTTTGTCAAATGTTTCGCCAATAGTGACTTCAGAGATGAATGATCAACTCACGAAACCTTTTTCTCTTGAGGAAATTCGGGTAGCAGTTTTCTCGATTGGTTCAAACAAAGCACCAGGACCGGATGGATTTACGGGGTCATTCTATCACCAACATTGGGATATTGTGGGACTTGCAATCTATGATGAAGTTAATCGGTTTTTCAGTACGAGTCGTATGATAGATGAGTTCAATCATACGAACATCTGTTTAATTCCAAAAATCGAGAACCCTACAACTATTAAAGACTACAGACCTATATCACTATGTAATGTGATCTATAAAGTGATATCCAAAGTATTAGTGCTCCGCCTAAAACAGATATTCAATGGTATTATCTCAGAGAATCAGGCGGCTTTTATACCAGGCAGGCATATCACTGATAATGTCCTTATTGCTCATGAAGCTCTCCATTCTTTGAAAGCTCAACATACGTGTGCTACATCTTTCATGGCTGTCAAAACAGATATAAGTAAGGCTTATGATCGCATAGAATGGAGTTTCTTGGAATCTGTCCTCTTAAAAAAGGGTTTTTCAGAACAATGGACAGCATGGATTATGCAGTGTATCTCAACTATCTCATTTTCTGTCCTCATTAACGGGAACCCATATGGATCTTTCAAACCTTCCCGAGGTTTAAGACAAGGCGACCCGTTATCTCCGTATCTCTTTATTCTCTGTGCGGACGTGTTAAGTCAAATGCTACACAAATGCTATCCATCCACTACATATTTGTCGCAAAAGTCCGCCGATATCACATCTGTTATTTGCTGATGATTCCTTGTTCTTCATTCGTGCGGATCGCAAAAATGTTTTATGTCTCAAGAAGATTTTCGAAGATTATGGTAAAGCATTAGGGCAACTAATTAATTTTGAGAAATCTTCTATCATCTTCGGGCAGAAAGTCTATCACCATACTCGCGTATTTATACATCAAATGCTACATATTACGAAAACCGGTGAAGGTGGGATGTATCTTGGATTACCCGAACAGTTTCAGCGTAACAAACGTCAAATGTTCAAATATGTGTTGGATAAAGTTAATTCTAGGATTACAGGTTGGCAAACACGATTTCTATCTCCAGCGGGGAAAGAAATACTAATCAAAGCGGTTAGTTTTGCCATGCCGGTGTATTCTATGAATGTCTTTAAACTTCCGAAGGAAATTTGTCAATCCCTTGACAAGTTAATTTCGAAGTTTTGGTGGGGTTCTACAGCTCATAAAAACAAAACTGCATGGGTGGCATGGAAAAAGATGACAAGACCGAAACAATCAGGTGGTCTAGGGTTTCGTGATTTCCAACACTTTAATCAGTCATTATTGGCTAATCTATGTTGGAAAATTGTGTCAAGACCTAACTGCTTACTGGCACAAATTCTTAAAAGCCGAGACTACCACAATGGCGATCTTTTGTCCGCGAACAGGGGATCTCGACCTTCTTATGGTTGGCAATCAATTCTTCATGGCAGTTCTCTGTTAAAGTCGGGTCTACATCGTCGGATAGGAGATGGTGTAAATACTAAGATTGGGAGTTCTTCTTGGTTTCCAAGTATTCCACCTCGTGCTCCCAAGTTGCTACCTTATACTAACCCTTCACTTAATGTTGAGGTTCTTATTAACAAGCACACAGGGCAATGGGATAAGGATACAATTAACGACCTAATTGAGAAAGAAGATCATCATATCATCTACAAAATATTTCTACCCCCAACAATGGTTCAAGATGATTGGTTTTGGCGACATACAAACAACGGGATTTACACAGTAAAATCTGGATACCGTCAAGCAGTTGATATAAATCCTACACATCCGGAACAGAACTATCCTCCACTAATGGACCATCAGGACTTGGCAAAACAAATATGGACTATCGATATCCCGCCAAAAATCAAACACTTTTTGTGGCGCTTACTATCAAAAGGGTTATCACTCAACTCTCATCTTTGTCACCGGAAGATATTACCAGATAACAATTGCAACAGATGTTGTACTGCTGAAGAAACTGAAGTTCATGCTTTCTTCCTCTGTCCTCATGCACAAATAGTATGGAGACAATTGGGTATCTCAACCAATACAATTTGCGATTCAAACGCAAGTTTGTATGACAACATAAGATATTTACTTGCAAGCTATCATCAATTGGATGCGGATTCGGCCAACAAATACATACCTTTCTACCTACTATGGAGATTATGGAAGTCAAGAAATGAATTAATTTTTAGGAAAAAAATTATTTCATCTAGCACGTTACTGATCAGATGTCAAGAGGATGCTACAGAATGGTTATTAAATAGGAAAGAGACACAAGCTATGAACAAGTCATCCATCCCTACGAATAGCAAGAATAATCGATGGAAAGTTCCTCCTATCAATTGGGTTAAGTGTAATTATGATGCATCAAATCGCTCTGGCAACAATACTTCAAGACTCGGTTGGATTATAAGAAATAATGAAGGTACTTTTCTACATGCGGGGAAAGGCAAATTTCAAGGCAGGCATACTGTAATTGAAGCGGAAGCAACTGCACTGTTGTGGGCTATACAATCAGCTTATTCTCTCGGGTTCAGATATGTTATTTTTGAAGGTGATAATTTATATTTAAACAGCCTTCTCAATCATTCAGAAGCAAATCTACAACTACAACACTATCTTGATACAATTAAAAAGTGGGCAAGATGTTTTCCCGGCATTCGTTTCTCCTTTCAATCACGATTGGGCAATATGGCGGCGGATGCTTTGGCTTCTACTTCTACGGAGGCATCAGTTGATTGGAATTTATATGTAAATTGTCCTAATTTCTTACATCAAATTGTAAACAATGATAGTATTCATTAATAAAATATTCAGTTCGCAAAAAAAAAAGACCAACCAATGCTAATGAACTTAAAAATAGAGCTTACAATTATTTCTTGACAAAGCGAGATCAACTCTTTCTTGCTTTTTTTCTTTAATCAAATAAACTAGATTCATATCCACGCTATGCGTGGGAAAAAATATTCGTAAATTATAATTTATTAGTAAATATAAATTAAATATTTAACTTTTATTTAAAATTACTTTTAACATTAATTTTTGTATATACAAATTAAGAAAAAAAATAATTATTTTTTACGAATTTAATAGTATTATTTTGTTAGATTAATAAAATATATTAATTTTCTAATCAAATTAATAACAATGATATACTTGTAATTATTCTAATAAGTTAAACTCATTTATATATTTATTTGAAATTTATTTTAGTGATTACACATCAGTATGACATTTCTGTTAATAACACGTCAGAGTAAAGTTATTTTATTAAAATGTTTCTCAAATAATGTATTAGGGATTACGGTAGTAACTTAAATATATTTATATTTATTTGAAATTATTTATAAATTAACGTATAAAAAATTTAAAGAAATAAAATTATTGTTTTTGCAAATGTAGTAGTATTTTTTGGATAGTTGAATAAATTATATTTATTCTCTAACCAAATTAATATCAGTGGCATGTATTGTAATTATTCTAGTAAGTTAAACCCTTTTATATATTTAAGCTGAAACTCACTGTGGTGTTGACACATCAGCATAGTATTTTGGTTATTAACACGTCAGAGTAAGGTTACTTTGTTAAAAAGTTTCTCAAATAATATATTAGAGATTTCTACAAGAGAGGTACTGAGCCTAAACAAACGAAAATGTATTTCTAATTTATTTCTTTCTTAAATGTCAACTTTTTGAAATGATTTTTTATAAAATATTCAAAACAATTCATTTTTCGTTATAACTTTCGATTTTTAAAATTGAAATCTGGTTGTGGTAGGCATAATCCTCTATTTATATACGGATATGTTAGGTATGACCTGCCTTTCGATTGTTAGCGGTCGACACAATACAAATACTTTACAACGATAATTTGTACAGTTGATACTTTAGTGAGAACAAAAACAAATCTATTGAGTTAAGTAGAAAAATTATAATTGTGTTCTAGAAGCATCTATAGTTTCCTACGTGGCTCCACATGTTGTTGTTCTTATCTAATTTGTCTCAAGAAATATGTCTCTAATACAATGTGCTATATCTTGTAGTCTTGTAAAGTCCACAACACATCATCAATGTTTTTTTCCACGCTTTTCTTGTCCGCGCCACGTTAATTATATATACTATATGTAAATGAAGCTTGGATATATAAAAGTATATTATATATTTGATATATAACCTCTTTATATATATAGTTTAATGTTATAAAAATATTATCCATGAGAAAAACTTTCACTATCTCCTACTACTATTTTGTAATGAATTTATTTTCACTGCTGTCACCAATAAGACTTCAGACATTACCAATATCGTAGTGAGGGAAATCAACAAGTATGATTGTCATGCAAGTGGAAATGAAAAAGAAATTGTTCTTTACCAATTCTAACGCAATATTTAAGTTTATAACAAACCTATAACACAGAACATGAATATAATTCTACAACCTTGACTAATCCGTACATTTGACATTCGTATTTTGTTGACAAATTTACATTTGAACAAAGAAAAAACCTCGAGAAAATTGAAGAAAATCGATGGCGGCGTTAGTACTTCATTCTTATGACTAATCCAATATTATCTACTTTTATATTCTAAAATCTATTTTTACTAGAAATCTAGATTATTTTCTAAACGTATTTAAGCTTTTTACTTGTTTTTTCATGCGATTAATACAGTAATAATAAATAAAAAACTGAAATATTACTATTCCCATGATAATTAATGATTGATTTCGACCGATGGGTGACTACTCTCTTTTTCGTAAATCAACTTTTTCGAGTTTAATACCTAAACAAATCCCTAAAGTCACGTTTGATTCTCTCAATTATTTCGCCTTTTTCATTCTTTCTATTTTTTAAAAAAATTATTCAATATTTAAAACCACAACATTCTCCAAAACCAAACCCATCATTTTAAACACACAAAAAAACTATTGTCCAAAAAAAAACAGAGCATGAGAAACAGAGGACAAAACCAAAACAAGTTCTTGAGAATAATCTCAACACCTTTAAGAGCTTTAGGAAAGGCACGTGATTTCTACGTCAGAAGCATAACCGGATGCGCAGCTCGGACTCAATATTCCTCCTCCGTCTCCGTCCCTTTTCCGAGAAGCCGGAGCTCCTCCTCCGCCTTTTCCTCTTCAGCATCGTCCCGAAGAACCACTGATTTCGGGATCGACGAAGATTACAGCGAGCTAGTGAGAGCTGCGTCGGTTAGGAGTTTAGGTCACAAGAATGAGATCGATATGTTTATACAAGAGAAGTTGAAACAGCAGAAGCAAGGAGCGTTGCCGAAGAGCTCAAGCGTGGGGATGGCGAGGATAGAGGAAGAGGAAGAAACAGAAGAAGGATCTGTGAATCTGAAGATGAAGAAGACCAAGAAAGTCTCTGATCTTTTGTATTCTCGTAGCAAATCCTACGCAGTTACTGGTAGCCCCAAACTTTAATTTAGTTATGTATTTTCGTGATTTTTTAGCTCCATTATGTGAAACATGAAGTAATAATAGAAGCAGCTAAAAATACTCTCGTTTACAATTCAAGTTTTGTTTGTAACTTTATATTATAAGTTCTTTAACAAACATATTTTATATTATAAGTTGAATATAAACACGACCTTCTGTTTTTGATCTCTATGATTTTGCATTTGCGTATTAATGTTTTGAAGTTTGAATATTCATTTTTGTGTATGATAATATTTCATATGGAGAAATTAACAAACAAAAAATATTATGTATTTTTCTGACTGTAAACACGACTGATTCACATATTAAATATATAAGTGTTTTGCTAAGTGTATCTCAATTATCATTGATTATTAAAGGAAAGCTTTTTTCTTTTCTATTAAATCAAAGAAAACTTATGAATCATTGAATTTTGTGAACTTTTTTCGTGTGTATTTTGGATTGTTATTTTTGTTTTGTCCAGACGTGTCACTGCCAACTAAATCTACTTTACCTAATCAAATAATACTAGATTTATACCCATCCCATGCGTGAGAAAAATATTCATAAATTATATTTTATTAGTAAATATAAATTAAATATTTATATAATTTTAATTTTAATTTAAAATTATTTTTAATATTAATTTTTATATATGTAAATTAAGAAAAAAAATAATTGTTTTAACGCATTTAATAATATTTTTGGTTAGTTTAATAAAATATATTGATTCTCTAACCATATTAATAACAATGTCATATATTGTAATTATTCTAGTAAGTAAAACCTATTTATATATTTATTTGAAACTCATTATGGTGATGACACGTCATCATGATATTTCTGTTAATAACACGTTAAAGTAAAGTTATTTTTTTAAAATGATTATCAGATAATATATTAGGGATATGATAGAGGGCTGCTCTTTGTTAAAATAATATTTTCCTAATTAATTACGTTTTCGTCTGAAATGGTCGTAAAGCATAGAGTGATGAACAACCCACATATACGAAAATACATCACCAGGGATGAATTAGTGGGTAGGCTCCTCAATTTCACGTGAGGCCCATTTATAAGTATATGTATCATGAAAGCCCAAACTGAAAAATACATTAATATGCAAAGATTTAAAAGGAATATGTAATTTTATAGTAATCCGAATTCTAATAAAATAAGAAATCCTAATGTGGAATTTGGTCGGTTATGTTTCTTTAAAAGCACGATGGCTCTAAATATATGAATTTGGGTTAAGATCTACCGGTTCAAGTCCGGTAGCAGTTTGGGGGCTGAGTAACACTTTTAGGTTGTTTCTAGACTCTTTGTAAACTATGTCTTCTTATATTTATTGGGGTACATATCGGATTGTTATGGTTTGATAAATAACGATTAGAAGTAGAAATATATAAAAAAAAATGATTTGCGATCA
Organism: Pugionium cornutum; assembly: GCA_018901935.1. Classification (NCBI taxonomy): domain Eukaryota; kingdom Viridiplantae; phylum Streptophyta; class Magnoliopsida; order Brassicales; family Brassicaceae; genus Pugionium; species Pugionium cornutum. The sequence goes on along the minus strand of CM032155.1, from coordinate 2,409,413 downwards.
TAATAAAGATTCTAGGAATATTGAGCATCATTGCAAGTAAAAGAGAATTGACCAGTTCAACTTTATTGTGGGCCATTGTAGTTTTAAGTTAAAAAGAGAGACCGCGCGCGTGGTAGCAGGATCTTCTCACTTTAATTCGTTTCACTCTAATCAAAGTTTTGCTAGAAATGGAGTTTAATAAGGAACTTATGCCTTTAATTAAACCAACTCCATTAATGTTTCTTAATCATTCCTTTACTCACTTTCTACGTGTGTCATTAGCACATGAAACGAAGATTAGTTAATATTTTACTCACTATACAGAACTTATCATCAAGCTATTCGATTTGGTTTAGCTTGGTTTATCAGTTCTTTGTTTGCATGAAGATTACAAATTCCCAATTCTCTCTCATTTTGTTACAACCCAAATGCTGAAAGAACTTCACTCTTTCGGAGTTTGAAATCTATAACTTCTCATGTATAATTTACGAGTAATTTAGATATAATTTTGTTTTTTCTTTTTGAAATGCTAACTCTTCGGAATACCTTATAGTAATTATACATTGTGGTCTAGGAACCTTGTACTACTTAAGTAGTATTGCTTATTAAGTCATTCATGGCAGAATATCATTATGATTTTTGTCTATTTTCTGTTTGTTTTTCAAATCTACCATCAAATTTTTTGTTTTGTTGATGAACCATCGAAAACTTGTTTTGATCAGAAACTGAAAAAATTACAGATCTAAAAGTATTACACAACATAGGTTTTATAAAGTAATTAAGCATCCAATTTATATTTTAAATTGAATTTATTGCGTATACTTGTAGTTAAATTTCACAAGTTTTGGTTTAAACGTAAATATATGTGTGCATGTGTGTTAGTAAAACAGTAATCTAGCCTGGTCCCAAGTAATAATTGGAGTAATGTAGAAAGAGTTGTGTGCAAGTTACAATTATCATAATTTGGTTGGATCTTAAATCCCTGCTTGCTTGCAATAATGAGAAGCATGTCCAAGTTGAATAACTAAGTTTCATTCAGCTTAACTAGCTAAGTACATCCTTAATATAAATAGAAACAATGGCATATAGTTAAAAATTGTATATAGGTAACAATCTTATCTTTTTCTTCTTCAAACTTACTGAACTCACTATAGAAACTAAGAAACACTACAAGGTTTCTCACTTTCCACATTACAACGAAGAAAAGCATGATAGACAAGCCATTTGAGCATATGTTGGATAATTTCCGATTGAGTCTTTATTTTATTTTCTTCACCATTAGAATAAAACAAAAGAATAGACAGACGAGGCTACACCTGGAATATATGAGTTACAGCTACTTAACCACTTAACACCGAGATTTTTGGTTTGACCAAATAATTAAAGCTTTGACCTTATGATTTATTGGTTGTTGAGGTTTAGTTATCCCATGCGTCTTATTAACAGCTGTAGCTACTCCAACACTTTTTTTTTATTAAATTAGATTAGATTCCTTTTTATTCCTTATGTTTCCTCCTATGACAATGACATAATAGATATATTGTTATTATTGTACTAGTCTAGGATTATTTTGTTGACGAAAAAAATTTAAAAGATATTATTGTGTGTGCTTCATAACGAAAAATTAGCATTCTGGTAAAATGAGTAACACCAACTAACATGAATGAGACACCGTTCGTTAAGAAATCTTTTGAACGCTAATTTTTGTAAGAATTGAGTAATAAACAAAGTCAAATTGAAAGCAATTTCTTGTTTCACATTGTGTATATGTCCAGGTGGACTTCGCACTCCCCACAATCAGAGTTCGGTCATGAAGAAATTAGTTCATTATTCCAAAGGTCTAACATCAAATGGTGGTTGCATCGTTCTCGAAGAGTCGTTAGAAAGATAAGTGAAACGTCCGATCTCACCAACTATCAAATACACCAATAAATTTTCCTATGAAGAATATTTGTGAATATTAATGAGCATTAATTACTAATAATAATTGCAACGTTGAAAATTAAACGAATTACAGATATAAAAAAGGAGGATGGTGTCATAAGGAAAACATACAATTAATTAGTTCGGAAATGTTTTCATCCTATAAAGTTATTTGTATTTTTTATAATCGATCTGATTAATAACACCATTCCAACTCTCTCTGCCAGCATCTCAATTTAGCGTTAAGTTTGTTCAATAAATTCCAATGAAGTACAACAACATATCAATCATTAATAGGTTTTTACAACAATATTGTTTAACAGATATGTTGATAATCTGAATTATAACAACTACCGTAGATAGGTAGATTTGGGTATAAAAAAAAGGAAGATAGTAAAAAAAGAAGACTAAAAATATTTGCTTGGATCCAATGGCGTAGAGATGAGATCTAAACGTAGTGGTTTTAATCACACGGCTGTTACAAATGCTGAGCAGAAAATTATTCGTAAAGAGGATTGGTTGGCACTCAGAACAAAAATATGAGTGTGTCACAGCAAAGAGTCTTCTGTTAGAATATATAGTTGGCAATTTCTGTCAGTAAAAATAATTTATCTAAACATAATTATATATGCTATATACATACATACATGCATGTGTACTTGTATATATATATTATAATATTCTAAAGCACATGTCAGAGTAGAAGCTAGAAAGCAAAGCTTGGCCATGAAGAGAAGAACCTCTTGCTTGTACAATGAGACTTTTGAGATAATAAGAAAAAGAGGAGACATTTTAATACAGTTTTATAACTTGATTTAAAGAAACAAGTTAAATTTACATAGTTTTATATAGATTCTAATATGTCAAATCCATCTAATCTTGATTTATTTATATATATTTTGTTTACATCAAAGGAGTATAATTTTGATTACAATTCGGTATTTTTTATATGTAAATGCTAAAATTCAAGATGTGGCTTTTCTTGTGTTAAAGAAAAAAAAATCAAAGGGGAAATTACTGTAATTTAAAATACTTATACATCAAGGGGCAAATTATTGTATTTTAAAATACTTGGAAGGTGTAGAAGTTAAGACATATATTTATAAAAAAGAAAGGAAAAAGTAAGACATGTTAGAGAGGTAGATTAGGTTGTGTAATAATGAAAAAGAAAGAGCAAATAAAGCAGTTGGCAGTAGTTGTTCTGTCTTTGTTTTTTTAATAATCATATTATGTCTCCTCCTGTTAGTGTTAACTTCAACAAGTCTCTTTCTCTCTCTTTCTCAAATGGTAATTATCAGTTTTGTTTTTCCTCTTTCTCTAGGTCTTTTATATCACTATTGTCATTAAACACAATTATCATTACTGTTCCTTTGATTCAATAAAGGTCCGAACTTGATGCTTACCCAACTTGTGAATCTCTCGTTTCTTTCCTTTTAAAACTCCTCAATCTCCCAATTCAAGCAGAAACAGCATTTGATACCCTTTCAATGGGTGTACTTAGCTATCCCCTTATTTATCTGATTTAGGTTCACTGTAACGTAAATTCCCAAAGAAGAATTTGATTCACTCTTGCAGTATCTTAAAAAGGGTTTTGTCTCAATTTCCTTCCATAGACTATAGTTCCCAAATTATTGGTTCTCTGATCCTACAAACTTGATTCAGGTTTAAACTCCAAATTCTTTGTTTTCTGATCTCACAAGCTCACATTCATCTGGGTTTTTGTCTGTGAAAGGCCAAATCTTTTTCCTCTCCCTCTTTGAAGCTGTAGAAATTGGTTACGAGACAGTGACTTTGCTCTCTCACACTCTTAAAAGCGAATCTACTTTTCTTTTCTTTTCCTTTTTTTTTTCTATCCCTAGTTAAGCGCTTGTGAGCTGTAACTTAGCTAAATCCATTGTTTGTTACCACTTTATGCTCTGAAAGTTATCAGCTTTCTTTGTCTATGATAAGTCTATTGTTCTCTTTAATAATTTTTTTTCTTCGCTTGACTTGAGTACGAATAAGCATTTATCCTAGGGTTCTCTTTCTCTTCTCTTTCCTAAAAGAACCTGTGACTTGCTTCTGCTACATTAGATTTGATGCTCTGTTGATTTAGTTTCTTTTTTATTTATTTTTCAAAAAAAAATTCTTTTTCCTACTTCTCACTGTATAAAATCTGCAATCTGGTTTAAGTTCTTTGTCAAGTCTTAGCAAATCAAGATTTGAATTTAAGGGTTATAGAGGATTTTTGGGTGTTGAATCAGAGGAATGGGTAGTGAGAACAATGAAGGGGAAATGGGGTTTAAGCATGGAGATGATGAGAGTGGGACCTCAAGAGTTGGAATTACAACAATGCCCTTGTATGCAAAGGCAGATCCTTTCTTTCCTTCTGCAGATTGGGATCCAGTTGTCAATGCTGGTGGCTTCTCAAGCTCCCATTACCCTTCAATGGCAATGGACAATCCAGGGATGAGTTGCTTCCCTCATTACCCACCCGGTTCGGGATCGGGTTCTGGTTATGCAGACATGCCTGCGAGTCTTCTCCCGTTTGGTGATTGTGGAGGTGGTCAAATTGGTCATTTTCTTGGTTCAGACAAGAAAGGGGAAAGTGTTGGAAGATTGTTCAGAGCTGGAGAATCTCATGAGGATCATCAGGTTTCAGATGATGGTGTTCTTGGTGCTTTCCCTAATGGAAAAAGAAGGCAACGACCTGAAATCGAATCACAATGGAACAAGGTATAAACTAATAGCATTAGGTTCACGACTTGATTCTCATCATATGAGATCAACTAGAAAAGACTGAAGCTTTTGATGGGTTTTGCTGAAACAAGTTAGTGTTGTTAAATTGGCAGAAAGCTGTGGAGGAATTTCAAGAAGACCCTCAGAAAAGGGAAATTGATCAGAGCCAAAAGAAACGCAAAACGGAGCAGGGCAAAGAGACGGTGAACAAGGAGAGCTCACAGAGTGAAGAAGCACCAAAAGAAAACTACATTCATATGAGGGCACGAAGGGGTCAAGCCACTAATAGTCACAGTCTTGCAGAAAGGGTAACGATTCCTTACGGATATATTGAGGAATTGGCTCTCTGTTTTATGCCAATCACTGATTCGGAGAAGTTTGCTGTTTCGTTTGTTATTCAAAGGTTAGAAGAGAAAAGATCAGTGAAAGAATGAGATTGCTTCAAGAGCTTGTTCCTGGATGCAATAAGGTATTGGACTTATAGTTGGCTTTTAGTTAGTTTTTAACTTTGATTTCCAATGAACTTTTGTTGAAGTCTTTGTTGTTGACAACTAGATCACTGGAAAAGCGGTTATGCTCGATGAAATCATCAACTATGTTCAGTCATTGCAACAGCAAGTTGAGGTAAGAATATATCAACAAATGTGAGATTCTTTGGTTTTGTCATGGTATGGCCTGAAAGCGGTTTTAGTTCTGATGTTATTGTGTCACACTGCTTTATCTTCTTCAGTTTTTATCTATGAAACTTGCGACGGTGAATCCAGAACTCAACATTGATATAGACAGGATTCTCGCCAAAGATGTAAGAAGCTCGAAATTCACAGTTAACTAATAGCCTGCAAGTTATGATTTGAGTACTAAACCTGCATTTTTTTTTCTCTTTTCAGCTTATGCAATCAAGAGATAGAAACATTCCTACAGTTGGGCTCAATCCTTTCGCCGGTTTTCAAGGGACGATTCCGAATCTTTCTACCACTACTAATCCGCAATACAACCCATTACCTCAGGCAAGCAACTGCTTAGAAGAAACAATATCAGGTTCAATGTTTTGTTACCACTATAAAGTATAAAGTTACTTACATATCTCTTTCGTATCTCTTCTTACAGACAACACTAGACAGTGAACTACAAAGCCTTTACCAAATGGGTCTCGTCTCAAATCCATCGACTATGTCCAGTTTCTCGCCTAATGGTAAGTAAATAAAGTTATACAAACTTATTTCTCTGATCTCTGCTTTTTCCAGTTATTTATTGATATTTGATATTTTATAGGTCGATTAAAACCAGAGCTCTAGTTATTCAAGGATGAGTTCAAGGACAAGTTGCAGAGAGTTTGTATAGAAAATGGCTTTTGGTTCTAAGTATCATATTTGTTCTTTCATGTTATTATTATTCAAAAGCAGAAGAATTTGGATTCTCAGTTGTTGTTTTTTGTTCTTTCGCAACGAAGAATGCATTTATTAAATATGGATCAGAACACATAGGCAAATAGAGATGATGTAAGAGTTGATAGAAGTATATGGTGTCTTACGCTTCAGTGAGCATCAGATCATCAGAACATACCCGACGTGGTTAGTCTCATTCTAATCCTAGGGCGAACTAGAAGCTTGGTCTTGATTGGTCGATGGATTCTTGAGGATGTCTCTTGGCAAGTCGTCTCCAGAAAAAGTCTAAGATTTTGATGATACTTCGCTAAATCCGCTAAACCCAACACACCCCTGTAGAAATTTGCTTGCTTGTCTAAGACCAAGACCCATTTCCTACAAGTCGACACTCGGCAAAGTGACCTTGGTTTTGCGTTTTGTAACACTTTACCTTTTTCCGAATTAAACATCCTCCAATACATGTCTTCATAGAGAATCAGACGGATTCTGATTTTTCATTAGGTGAAGATGATCTTGAAGCAGAGCAAAATCTGTAAAGCTCAAGCAAAATCTGTAAAGCTCAAGCAAAATGAACAAAAGGTCTTAGGTCGAGCAAAATCTGTAAAGCTCAAGCGAAATGAACAAAATGTCTTAGGTCGAGCAAAATCTGTAAAGCTCAAGGGAAAACAAACTGACCCGTCTGGGACAAGTTCAGACCATTTCGGAGGAGCATTTGTCGCTTTCGCTATTAGATTTTGTATGCGTCACTCTTGTATTACTTAGGTAGATATGAAGACAGAATAGTTTCTAAATTCGGTCTCTTCGCCGGTTTAAAACCAATAAACTTTCACTGAATATTTCGATTAAGTTGAAAATAAACCAAGGGTTCAGCTTATATACATTATAATCACTAAACCGGATTGAGATAACCGGCAGAATTAACTGGTTTATATGTTGACCAGTGTACATGTATATTAATAGTCTCCCTCAAGATAAGTTAAAAATGTTTAAAAGACTCATCTTGCTAATAAGATTGTGAAAATGAGAAGGATGGAGTGGCTTAGTGAAGATGTCAGCCACTTGAAGATCGGATCTAACATGAAACAGCTTGAATAATCCATCCAATAATCGTTCACGAACCCGGTGACAATCCATCTCAATGTGTTTTGTGCGTTCATGGAAAACCGGATTGTTGGCGATATGAATTGCTGCTGTGTTATCACAAAACAGTAATGTGGATTTCTGTAATGTGACCTGCAACTCCTGCAAAAAGTTAGTCATCCAAACCAATTCATCAACAGCCACAGAGAGACTGCGATATTCAGCTTCTGCAGAAGATTTGGAGACTGTTTGTTGTTTCTTGGACTTCCAAGATATGAGGGAAGAGCCAAGAAAAACACAATAGCCAGAAGTTGATCGACGTGTGTCGAGACAAGAGCCCCAATCTGCGTCTGCAAATACCTGCAGTTGCAAAGGTGAATGGGCAGAATAGAAAACACCACGACCAACAGTGCCCTTGATGTAGTGAAGAACCTTCTGAAGAGCATGGTAATGAGACTGTCGAGGAGCTGAGCTGAATTGACTAAGCTTATTGACAGCAAAAGTGATGTCTGGACGAGTAATCTATAAGTACATCAATCGCCCAATCAACCGTCTATATGCTTCAGCATCGACAAAATCACCACCCTCATCTTTAGATAACTTCAAATGTGGATCTAAGGGAACTGAAGCAGGTTTACAACCTAGCAAACCTGTAGTATCCAACAAATCAAGTGTGTACTTCCGTTGACAGATAAAAATACCTGCAGCAGAACGAGCAATCTCGAGACCTAGAAAATATTTCAGAAGTCCCAAATCACGCAATTTAAAACGTGATTGTAGCGGAAGCTTAAGCATATCTGCATCAGAATCATGGCTGCTAGCAATGATTATATCATCAACATACACAAGTACACACAGGAACCTGCCATTGTTAGTTTTCAGAAAACATGTGTGATCACAATGAGAATGAGAAAATCCCAAATCCAACAGTGTTGACTTAAATTTCAGAAACCATTGTCGGGAGGCTTGTTTAAGGCCATATAGAGATTTCTGCAATTTACAAACAGCTGTGGAAGGAAGGTCCCCCTTTTTTGATGCATATCCTGGAGGTAATTTCATGTAGATTTCCTCATCTAAATCGCCATTAAGGAAAGCATTAGAAATATCCAATTGACTCAAAGACCATCCAAAAATAGCAGATAAGGCTATGAGCAGTTTTACTGAAGTAAGTTTTGCAACCGGGGAAAATGTGTCAGTGTAATCTACACCTTCTTGCTGAGTGTAACCCTTGGCTACAAGGCGAGCCTTGTGCCTTTCTACACTGCCATCAGCATGGTGCTTAACCTTATAAACCCATTTGCACCCAATGGTATTTTTATTGGCAGGAAGCTCACAAACTGTCCAAGTATTAGTGCTTTCCAAAGCATCTATTTCAGCTTGCATAGCTTCACGCCAAACAGAGTGTTTCTTTGCTTCAGTATAGGTTGATGGTTCAAAAGATTTGTCAATTGAAGATAGGAAAGAATGATAGGAAGAGGAAATCTTATCATAGGAGAGGAATTTCGAAATTTCATGAATGGTTGGGGAGATTACTGAATCACAGTAATAATCCCTAAGGTAAGCTGGTTTTCTTATTCTCCTATGAGATGTAGAAATTGGAGATGCAGGAGCATCAATTGTAGGCAAATGCGCTACATGGGGCAACGAATCAGAAGAGTCTGAATTCGTAGGGACAGGAAGAATGGGTGTGGGATTTAGGTGATCAGAAAAGAAATTTCTTTCTGTTTCAGTAAAATTTTGATCAGCAAATGGAAAAAGGGTTTCATGGAAAACAACATGTCTTGATATAATAATTTCGATTGCTTTCAATATCAAGAAGTTTGTAACCCTTATATCCAGTAGGATAACCAAGAAAAGCACATGCCCTTGCTCGGGGAGCAAATTTATGTCTATTCTTTGAAGAAGTAGACACATAAGAGAGGCAACCAAATACTCTGAGTTGGTTATAGTCCGGAAGTTTGGTAGTGAGGATTTCAAATGGGCTTTTATTAGAAAGAATTGGGGTAGGTAATCGGTTAATGAGGTGGACAGCCGTGAGTATGCATTCACCCCAAAAGGTTATGGGAATGTGGGACTGAAAGAAAAGAGATCTAGCAACATTTAGAATGTGCTGGTGTTTTCTTTCAACAACAGAATTCTGTTGAGGGGTTTCAGGGCATGAATGAAAAGATAGAATGCCTTTGGTGTTATAAAATTGGGTAAATTTGAGTTCTGGAGCATTGTCGGATCTAACCCCTTTGACCTTAGTATCAAACTGTTTTTCTACCATTGTAATGAACTTGGGAAAAATATCTAGGACATCCGACTTATTCCTAAGAAGATATACCCAAGTTGCTCTAGAATGATCATCAACAATGGTCAAAAAATACTTGAAACCATCATGGGTGGGAATGGAAAAGGGACCCCAAGTATCAATATGTAACAAATCAAAGGGAATCGAACTTCGATTATTATGAGAAACAAAAGGAATATGTTTTTGTTTCGACAAATGACAAGTTTTACAATGGAATGGTTGATTTGTTTTATTCCTTTGTAAAGACAAAACCTTATTCATAGTATCGAGTCTAGAAACAGATGGGTGTCCTAATCTTTGATGCCAAAGATTTTGACTACAAACAGTAGCAACTGTAATATCAGAAGTGTTACCTCGGGATTGAATGTATTGACTGTCCAGAAAATATAGATTGGATATGGCTTTACCCAGTCCAATCGTCAATCCCTTTGTAACATCCTGAACACCACAAGATGCACTATCAAACCAAACTTTACAATTCAAATCCTTAGTTAGACAATGAACACTAAGGAGGTTGAATTTGAATTGAGGAATGAAAAGGACATCTTTTAAAACAAAACTGTTTCCTAATGGAACCGACCCTATACCGACAATGCGAACAAGAACCCCAGTAGGTATGTGACATTGGTGTTAGGGAGGGTGTGAAAGGTTGAAAAAAGGTTTCGGTTATGGGAGATGTGGTTTGTTGCTCCCGAATCTATAACCCACTCATTGACATTGGTTGCGACTGTACTTGCTGAACAAACAGATGGTGTATTAATTCCAGTAAGGAAAGAAAACTTACCAGAATTGGGATGATCAATGGGTGATAGAATTGGCTGAGAAGGTACTGAAGCAAAGTGAACCTCACTGTTTGTAGTGTCGCCTGAAGTCTGAAGTTTGCTGCTAAGAAAAGAAACCAATTGTTGGATTTGACTGTGAGACAATTCCCCTTCCTTTTCAGTAGTATTCATCACCTGCGTTTCTCCCACAGCCACATTAGCAACAGTAGAATTATTAGTCAGCTTGTGTTTAGATTTAAAACTTGCTGGATACCCAAACTTTTTGTAGCAGCGATCAACGATGTGACCAACTCGACCACAAAAGGTGCACACTGGACGATCTTTTCTCTGATATGTCGAACCAGTGTGGGAATTACCAGCTAGAAGAGCTGATTTATCAGTGTTGGGGAGAACAGATTGTGATGATTGAAATGCAGCAGGATTAATCTCACTTTGAGTAGATAACCTTGCTGATTTCTGAATATCTTCCTGATCAAGAAGATTGTATATTTCTGACATAGAAGGAAGGGTTTTCTTCATAAGGATTCTACTACGGATGCTCTCATAATCCTCATTTAATCCCATAAGAAAATCAATTGTCTTATTTGTCTCACGCTCTATCAGCAAATCCTCAACTGTTCGGGCTACTGTCTGAATATTAGACAGTTCCTCCCATAAGGATTGCATTTGAGTGTGATATGATGATAGGTCCAGATTACCTTGTCTAAATGAATGGATTTGGTGTCTTAATTTGTATAGCCTAGGAAGATTAGACTTATGAAATCTAGTGTGAAGATCTTTCCAAATATCTGCAGCTGATTTGATATACAGAATACTTGTGTAGATCTTTTTGGTCACACTATTTAACAGCCATGATTTTACCATGCTGTTACATCTATACCAAATCCTATAGTACGCATCATTTTCTGCTGGTTGAGGTAACGAACCATCAAGAAATCCCATCTTATTTTTGGCTTCTATACTAGTCGTCATAGCTACCAACCAAACACCATAGTTAGTCCCATCTAAAGGTTCCGAAGCTAAGACTAACCCTGGGTGATCTGAGCTATGGAGGTGATACGGACTATGTATATTGTCTGGGGAGTTTGATACCTCGAATAGATGATGCGCCTTAACCGGATTGAGAGGCCGAGCATCGGATTTGTGCTGAACGCCTAGGGAGGTGTGAATCGGAGAAAACTCGTTCTCTTTATCACGTCTCTTAATCAGTGTGGACGGAGATCGCGATCGATGATCATAATCTGAAACATCGTGAACCTCATCAGCTGCTGGAGTTTTTCCGCAAGCTTTGAGCGATGTCGGTGAACCTGATTCGCGAAAATCAGGTGAAGATCTTCGGTACTTCGATTTACATTTCCTTTTCACCATCGATAATGCAGAAGGATTTCGATTCAAGAGAGAGAGATGAATCGAATAAGGTCAATGGATTGAAAGGATAAGAGAATCGAAGAAATTTCTGGGAAAAAATCGAAGAAATCGAAAAGGGGATCTAGGGTTTGAAAAATCGCCTGTCGCGGATTTGCTCTGATACCATTTCACTGAATATTTCGATTAAGTTGAAAATAAACCAAGGGTTCAGCTTATATACATTATAATCACTAAACCGGATTGAGATAACCGGCAGAATTAACTGGTTTATATGTTGACTAGTGTAGATGTATATTAATATAAACAATCACATGTTGGGCCGAAGAAGATTCGTTTGAAGCCCAATAATAAAGTGCAATTCCAATATCATAGGACTAATCACAATTATGTCTTGTTGAGGAATGCGATTTGTCCTTGCAAGGATTTGGATTTCATTCTGTCTTCATAAATCCGGCAAGGCGATCGAATTTAGAGACGAAAGAATAATTGGTCCGGTGACTTGGGCAAGGAGGTGGGCAGAGGTACCAAGGTACTCACTTTTGCGTCTGATTTCTCATTTGGTATTCCCAGGATTTCCGCGAATCGTCTCAGTCTGTAGTATTCGGAAGATGTCAGGTTTTCGATCATGAAACACAATAATTATGTTTACGTTTTGATGCTTATTTGTTTGAATGTCAAATGCTTTTATCAGGCATCTAAAGTCTCGGGAAGAGCTTGTTTCTGAAAAAGGCCGGAGGAATAATGGGAGAAGGATCATGTTCTGAAGAAGATTGCTTCGACTTGTTGAATCAGTTCGAGCATGTCCTTGAGTCTGACTCTCTCATGTGAGTATACTGTTCTCCTATCTGGTTAATATGTTCTTTTATTACGTTGTATCCTATTTGATTTTTGCTGTTGTAGATTTCATATGATATAGCAACGCTAGTGATTGAATCGGCTTCTTCCTGTTCATTACAGTTTTGTCTGGTTTCTTTTAAATTGTAAGAAACTTATATGCTGCTCTCTGCTTTTCCTTATGTAGATGTTCAAGTTATGTTAAGAAATTTTTTTTCCTGTATTTCTTGTTGAATTGATCATAATAGTAGTTGGGTTTAGTGATTTTCAGTTTCATACAACTCTTACTACATTCACCTGAGAAGACTTATATTAGTTTCTAGGCGTTTCGTGATTAAGCTTAAATATAATTACTTAATATAATCCTCAGTTCATGCTTCCTCTTACTTGTTTTTTCCCTCTAAATTCAGTGATGAAGTAGGGTTTATTCACCCCTCACAGTTCACCATGCTGGATAAAGAAGCAGGTTTCTCCAATGCGTATCAAAATGAGGTCAAACCCAATAACGGAACCTCAAGAAGTTTCTGGAATCAAGATCACAAACTAGGAATATCAACCGATATACTTATTCAATTATGTAAAGCTGCAAAACATGCGTTTCTGACTGCTTTAAAGGCGTACAGATGCCATGAAAATGCATGTAACGAGTCTCAAACCAGAAATTTCTCATCTGGGGTTTCTTCCCTTCATACTCTTGAAAGCGACCTCATGAGGCATAGCCAAGCTATTTTGCTGTTAAGCTCAGACTTTGGAACTGCATGGAATGCCAGGTACTTAGAAACGAAGTTCTTATAATTGCTTTTTTTTGTTTCCTAAATCCTAATGTTTTGCTTCATCCAACCTCATCTTGTCTGTTTGTCCTGGAGATAGGAAGTTTATCTTGTCGAAAAAGGACCAACCTTGGGCATTGATGGAAGAACTTCGTCTTTCTCGTCTCATTCTTTCAAATAGTCCAAAGAGTGAGCCAACATGGAGTCATAGGTCGGTCTTTTATGACTTTTCTTTTCCGGTAACGTTGGGTTGCTCATATTTTCACTGTTATTTGATACGTCCTCTGTTTCACGGTGACTAGTGAAGAAAAATAAACGTATTCATTAGAACAGTGTTTCCCATCATTCTTATCCGTCGGTAATGCAAACACACTTTCTGATATTAAGTACATTTAGTTTTTGTTACAACCTGAATAGTTCCTATTCTTGTCCAATTATCTTCTAAAACCTCAAAATATTTCGCTTTTTATTGCAACAGAAGGTGGATAATTAAGATGATTTCTCGGAGATTTTCCACACCACAAGAGATTATCACCAAAGAATCTGAGCTAGTGGAATCAATAGGCGAGGTTTAGATCAGTTCCGGATTTGATGCTTTATATAACGAAGGTTCATCGTATATTTTATGAGATAAATATTGGTTTCTCTTAGTCTCGACATTTTGGCTACCACATTTATATATTAGATGGTCGGTCACCTCAAATTCTTAACTTCTAGTTCCTCAAAGTCCATCGCTCTTTGCAATTCCTACTAATATGACATAGGAGCATTATTCTACACCTAAAAAACTTGCTCTTGATCAATTACATGGCTTTTGCAGAGATCAAAGATGAACTATCGTGCATGGTATCACCGTTGCTGGTTGGTTTCCTACATGACAATCGAGCAGGTAAATCATTCTCCTACATTTCTTCAGTTTTCCAGATCTTTTGAACATATGATCTGAACTAGTGAACAATTCGTATGCTCTGATTTCCTGGAATTTCTAACATTTTCTGATTTCATTAAATTGGCTAGTTTTGTTATTAACTTGTCAAAGTTTTCGTATGGTCTAAGATACACCATAATTTTTCTCAAATCTGTGATTCAGATTACATTATATATGTTGCTTTTTTTAGGTGCTTCGAGAGTTGAACAAATCTAAGAGTTGGGCAGCGCTGTATGTAGCCGATAGTTCTTGCTTCCATTATCGAAGAGTAAGAGCCGTATCTTCAACTTATATGATTGTGGTAACGCTAGTGTATACATCAATGTAGTAACAATGCGGTCATGAACTTACTGCTAGCATTCTCCATTCAATCTGATAAGTGTTTCATGCAACTCACAACCAATTTTTTTTCATTAATGTGTAGCGGCTGATGCTCAGGGTTTTGGAGCCACTTAATGTGAAAGGAAGCAATGCTTGTGCTAAGACTGAGGCACATAAAATATGGGTGGTATGCTTTGGCTTCCTTATTAACCATCCCTGGTTTCCTGCCACTGCTATTTTTTTGGGAAATCTTATTTTTCATTTGTGCTGAAAACGATAATTTTTTTAAAAACCTCTTTACAATGTAATAGGAAGAGCTCCATTGGAACAAAGAGTTGGTAGAACGTTACGTAGGACGAGAGGTATGATCATCTTTGATCTTCAACATTAAAGTAGTTTATAGATGAGCACAGTATGAAGATATAGCGCTGATATCTTTATTGTATCGTTGTAAAAGCTGCTAAACTATCCTACAATGCTCTTCCCTTGTATAAGTTGACATCTTAGCTTTTAGATATCAACTTTATCTACAGTTCTCAACTGCCCTATCATAAAGATCCACTATTAAAGAAACAACCAAGTTGGATTTTGTACGCCCATAACCTAAACCCAAGTAGACAACTTTTCTATCTCACAAAGCTATCACTGCAAGAGGGGTTTTGGGCGGAAAAGATAGATTTGTAAACATTGTTGTTTTTCAGGCTACTATGGCTTATATTTGCTGTATCATTTCTTTCAGGCCCTATGGCTTCACCGGCGCTTCCTCTCTCTTAATTGGATAATGCATTTCGCGTGCAATTATTCAGAGATTCCGTCTGTAGCCAGACAGAGTATCAAAATGAATGAAGAAGTAGTCATTTTCATTGCTAAAGAGATACATCTTTTAGAATGTTCTATGACCGTTCCTGATACCAAGTTTGAAGATTTTCAAGCTCAAGCACTGCATGCTGCTGCCTACATGCTATGGCTGGCAAAGGTAGCATTGGTCTCTTATCCAAATAAAGTCCCCTAAAAAATTGCCACTATAGTCAATCACATACGTGCAGAAAAATAGATAGAGAGTTCTTTTGTATACTGCTAGATGCAGGTGGGAAATATGGTGGCCTTGGCCTTAATTTTTCCTCTTTTTCATCTGGGTTATTATCCTGCAAGATTCTCTATTGATTTACTATTCTGGTATGTATTTGTTTATGAGCAGCATATTCCAGAATTGTGGAGAATGCTTGAGGAAAAGCTTGGAACAGAGAAACTGAAATGTGTACAGAGCACAGTTGCTCAAGAGAGGCCTTCACTTCTGCATCATTTGGTGAACCATACAAATGAACAACTCTACTAGTCTGAAGGTTGTTCTGAGAATCTTGCCTAGCAAGAAAGCCAGGTGATTGGAGAGCTGAGCTGAAGATTGGTCGCCAGAATTTTGAACTGCAATGTCTTTGTACATTTTATGTCTGTCTAGAAAACTGCATAGTGCATAAACTGAACCTGAGGCCATCTCTCAGAATTTAAGGACTAAGGTACTAATATACTATGTTACAACCAAACCATATATGACTAAGCAGCTTTTTCCTTTCCCAATAGAGCTTAATAAGTTAGAAATAGTCATGTGACTTGAGCATTTTGAGACGAGACTATGATTCTGTAAAATGTTTCATATGTTACTGTAAAGAAAAAGTTGGTACAACAAAATTCTACTTAAATAGCAATTCTTGCTATGTGCAGTTTCTCCTTTTCTCAATTAGGATAGCATTCGTCTGAATGATTTTACTTACAAGCAAATATGTAAACAAACATAAAAACATAGCCGATAGATTAGACCTCCACAGCCAACAAGAGCATAACCTACGTCGTTGAAACTTTTTAATGAGTAAATCCCAAGTAATACCATAAACCGAGAAGCTACAAATATATAAGAAATCTTAAGGAAAAGATACAAAAGCTACCTTTAATCTTCACCATGCGAATAGCTACGCAACGTTTTAATTTTTCCCGGGCAAAACTGTTTTAAACTGTCGGTATCATACATGTGTCACAATCTTAGAAATTCAATAAGATCCAACGGTTGCTAAAACGCCGACATGATAGTCATTATCACTCAATAGTGTAAGAATTTGGTGACGTGATACTGCATCGACCATTCTTATTCTAACACGTGGCGTGATCTGGCAGTTTTCACAACGTGGAATTCTGTCGGTTTTCTTTCCGTCCAAGTGAGATTATCCTCACATATTCCATAAATATAAATATCTTCACCTAATAATTATCAATTTTTTTCTTCTAATTATTGGAATTCGGTTATAAGGATCTTTGGTTCATCACCGAGCGAGTACTTAGCGTTTAGTGATTCTTCGGGTTTTTGCCTACTGGATTGCTTTGAAGTCAAACCAAAGTGATGGCTTTTCTTCCATGTAAGTGCTATTCGTCCAAATCTTGTGATTCGATCAAAATTTGGCTTTGGTTTCCGTCGCTTCCTGATTTCGATTGTTGTATTGTGTTCTCTGCGCAAATCACGGCTTTTTAATGTAATTGGATCCCTTGTTCGTGGTGGTTCTGGGTTTTCATAGTAGTTCATCATATGGGCGGTTAAATCGTTTCTTTATCTACTATGATAATCATCCCTCACAACTGTAAGATTGGGATTAATCATCGGTGAATTAATTAGATTTTGATTCCGTCTTAAGTTGCTCCTAGTTAGAAATTTTGAGTCTATTGTTTCAGCCCTCGTCTCATAATTGGTGTTTAAAGACTGATAAGGTGTGAAGTACCTTACTTGTGCAGCTTTTGAGATCAGTCCTTAATCATAATATATATAAAAGTTTTGAATTTCTATGTTTCAATATTACCACTTGCTTCATGGCCATTTCTTTAAGCATCCGAACTTATTCATGCTATGGATTGCAGGACTTGCAAGTTTTTTTTCATTGTTTTGTATGTTTGTTAACTCATTCTATTATTTTATTTTTTGCTCCTTACAGATTTTCTGACGGACTAAGTCTCGTGTCCGTGGACTTTGAACAGCTTTTATGTTTTTCTCTGCCATTGTTATTTAGTAAGACTTGGTTTGAACTAAAAGAGTGAGATGGATGTCTCAGCACTTCTAACGTCCGCTGGGATTAATATAGCGATATGCGTAGTGCTTGTATCTCTCTATTCCATACTAAGAAAGCAGCCAGCCAATTATTGTGTTTACTTCGGTCGAATGTTTTCTCTCGGAAGAGTTAAACGTCATGATCCTCTTTGGTATGAGAGGTTTGTTCCCTCTCCAAGTTGGCTCGTGAAAGCTTGGGAAACTACTGAGGAAGAGATGTTGGCGGCTTCTGGTCTTGATGCTGTGGTTTTCATCAGGATGGTCATTTGCAGGTTTAATGATACTTCACCTAAACATTGTGTTTTCTTCTACATCAATGTTGATGTTTGAGTATGTTTCTTTCTTCACAATTCTCACAAGTCGGTTGTACTCTCGCAGCATCCGTATTTTCTCAATCGTTGCAGTCGTTTGCATTGCCTTTGTTCTGCCTGTTAACTATTATGGACAAAAGATGCAACACAAGGAAGTTCATTTGGAGTCATTGGGAATATTCACAATTGAGAACCTTAATCAACGCTCAAGATGGTAATGTGGCCGCATATCTCACTGAATATTTTCAGATAATCAGCGCTAAATTTCTGTTTAACCATGTTTCTCTCTGCTGGGAGTTAAACGGTGGCCTTCCACACTAGATTGCCTGATTTCTGTAAAAATAAGCAATGTGCTGATTCTAGTTTTACTCTTTTATTTATTTGTTTACAGGCTGTGGGTTCATTGTCTCTCATTGTACATCATAACCTCTACGGCATGTGGTCTTCTTTACTTTGTGAGGATCTCATTTTTGGATCATGTCACCTATACTGTTTCTCTTTGTCCATCGTTTTGGTATCTCTCTCTCTCTCTTTCTCACTCTGCTTATACGTGTTTCATTTTCACCGCTTTAGGAGTATAAGACCATAACCGAAAAGAGGCTTGCATATATTACTGCATCTGCGTCAAAGCCAAGTCATTTTACCATTCTGATGCGAGCTGTTCCTCAGTCTCCTGAGCAATCGTACAGCGAAACAGTGACCAAATACTTCACAAACTATTATGCACCAAGCTATTTGTCGCACCTAATGGTCTGCCGCGATGGCATCGTTCAGAGACTGCTGGTATGCGTTATTACTTGTTCTTGACTTATTTAGACTTTATTGTCAGTAACTTGTCTTTTTGTTTCATTCTCTGTCGGATTAGGAGTAAATTATTCAGCTAGTACCAGAGTTATTAAAGATTTAATTGATATTCCTGTATCAGTTAAAGATATAGGAAGCTCCCAGGGATTATATTTGTGATGCCATTCTTGGAGTACAAACTTCGGTTTAGTCTCATTTGTAACGCATATATCGCTCATAGTTCCGATCTTGAGGTTCTTTTGATATTACCTCACTGTCTTGTTGGTTATCTGTCAGCATATTGGAAGAAATTGGGTAAATGACATGTGGATGGTGAACTCATTTGAGTCAAAAGATTCTAGTATTACTAATCGTGTCAATTTTCTATTCTCAGCATGATGCAGAGAAGATGTGTCAGGCTATAAAACATGTGTCTCCTGTTGTAAGTTGTAATCCGAGTTTGAAGTCATGCACTGGAGGACCTGCAGCCACAAATTCTTGTCAATTCCTCTCGAACGAGCCAGATAGTATCAAAAGACTGGAGCTTGGTGAGTTGAATTTGACTACGACGGAGGAAGTAAGAAATCTTTCTGACTTCAAAAGGTGAACTTTGAAATATGTATGCAAGGCTTACAAAATTTTCTGCTCATTTTGCAGGAACGTCCCGTGGCTTTTGTGTTTTTCAAGACTCGTTATGATGCTCTTGTTGTTTCGGAAGTTCTTCAATCACCAAATCCTATGTTATGGGTGGCAGACTTAGCTCCAGAGCCTCATGATGTTTACTGGAAGAATCTCAAAATACCGTATCGGCAACTTTGGATGCGAAAAATAGCAACACTTGTTGGTGCTATTGCCTTTATGTTTGTGTTTCTTATTCCTGTTACCATCATTCAAGGGATGACGCAGCTACCAACGCTATCTAAGAATTTTCCTTTTCTAAGCGACCTCTTGAAAGAGTGAGTATCCACAGGTTTCCTTACTCACGTACTCAGTAGAAGAAGGTTCTTGAAAAGACATAAAGAAATGTCTTTATGTAATTGAGTTGTGTTTTTTTTAGTTTAACCATCTCTTTGAAAATCATTGCAGGAAGTTTATGAGGCAGGTCATTACAGGGTACTTACCAAGTGTGATATTGGTTTTGTTTTTATATGCCGTTCCACCATTGATGATGTACTTTTCAACATTGGAGGGATGTATTTCTCGGAATCTAAGAAAGAAAAGTGCATGTATCAAAATTTTATACTTCACAATCTGGAATGTCTTCTTCGTCAATATTCTATCAGGCTCTGTTATCAGGCAGTTGGCCGTCTTCTCTAGTGTGAAGGACTTACCTGCGCAACTCGCGCAAGCAGTTCCAACACAGGTAATTTTCACATTTCTCTTGGCATCTTTTAGCTTGACGTGTGTTGTACCGTTTCTTTCATTCTGAATATGGCCAAGTGATTCACAAAATCTGCAGGCAGGTTTCTTCATGACTTACTGTTTCACGTCTGGTTGGGCTGGTTTGGCATGTGAAATCATGCAACCTGTGAGTCTTATATGGAATCTGATAGCAAAAGCTATTGTCAAGAACAAAGATGACTCTTATGAAACACTTAGGTTTCCTTACCATACTGAAATTCCACGGCTACTTTTGTTCGGGCTCTTGGGTTTCACCAATTCAGTCATAGCGCCTCTGATACTTCCGTTTCTGCTCATCTACTTTTTTCTCGCATATCTTATGTACAAAAATCAGGTACGAATGTGATACATATTTCTGCTTTGATCTCTTTTCTCATTTTGTAGTTGCATTCTTCGCCTTCGATATGTCAATTTCTCCGAATGCTTGCATCTGGAAATATGATTAATGTGGTAGTGGCCTGACTTTTAGCACAAGGAAGAGAATTATAATCTGACGAAGTTTTCTTTTTATTAAAAAAACGCAGATAATCAACGTCTATATTACAAAATATGAAAGCGGTGGACAATATTGGCCTGTTTTTCACAACACGACAATCTTTTCACTGATCTTGTCGCAAGTTATAGCTCTTGGCTTTTTTGGTTTAAAGCTATCAACAGTTGCTTCAGGTTTCACTATCCCATTAATTCTCCTCACTCTGCTATTTAGTGTATACTGTCGACAGAGGTTTGCGCCTATATTCCACAAATATCCAGCCGAGGTGTATAAATCGACCATTTTTCCATTACTTCCATTCGCATATCCACAGATCTTGACGAATGAGTTTCTTTCAGGTTCTTATTGCTATGGACAGAGCAGATGAGGTTACAGGAAAAATGGCGGAGATGCATAATATGGTGAAAACTGCTTATTCTCAGATACCATTGTGTTCTCTGGAATCGAGCAAAGCTGGGGGTAGTTTGCCTTCCTCAGATCAGGAGTTACCAGTTTCTCAACAGTTGAAGACTGAGAAAGAGAATCTTGAAGGGGAAGTAATATGGTCTTCGACTCGGAGAAGTAAATCTGGTCAAGATCTTGAGGTAAAGTCCAGTCCCAGTGCTTCACCAAATCGTCATTCCCCAATATATCCCGAGATTTACGAACGAACATAGATACGTGAAGAGCCATTTCATTTCAGCTCCAAGAGATAGGATCTGTGAAGAAAAAGTTTTTGCAAATTGAGTTACAATCTACCAGTTAATGGGTGATGAAAGTACATAAAAGTGTGGAAGCCATAGAAACATATATACACGATCTCCTGTCATCTAAAATGAAATGTAAATTTTTTAAGTTACTGCATGAGGAAAATTAAACTACGCTTAGTCTCTTGTGTACAAGTCTTCATCATTTTATGAAAGACTTGGCTGAGTATTACCAAAGGGATTAAGTTATCCACTGAATTTGTTAATACCCCCGGAGATCTTCGAAATGGTTAAAAATGTATTGAGAAAATGAAACGTATGAACATTATTATTCCGTCAAAAAGGTGAATGTTATTAGTACAAATTTGAGTACATTAACGATTTAGTAGTTCTTTTACTCCTTTATTTAAAAAACTACATGAAAGTTGTTTTTATTAGTGTTAATGCACTTGATCATGTAATGGGGTATGATTCAAAGTAACTAAACGTCTCAAGAAAGTAAAGCAAGTTTGAAGAAAAAAACCAGAAAATTAGGAGAAAAAAAACAATCTTAATACATGAAAGAGAACCAAAAAAAAGGAAGAAATTTATTAATCTAGATTTGGTCTTCAACCTCGGTGATAAGCTTACTGCTCTTCAGAGGCTCTGCCAAGAGATCAGTGTACTCTTGGAAAGGTGATTTTACAAATCTGGTCTCTTTCCAGAACTCTGGTGTAAGAAACCCGTAAGTCTTCTGAAGACAATCGAAGGTAGCCTGTGTGAAAACAGAGAAACAACAAAGATTAATCATAACAGGCTACGAAATTCAGTTACTTAAGCAATATTAGTTTTGAGATAATCAAGATCTTATAGCTACATTCCTACAAAATGCAAATAACTAACATGAGGTTTCATACCAAAGTCTTCTTCTTTGACTCAATACTAAAGGTTAAGCAAAAGAAAAGACAAAACTGAGTTTACAATTAAGTAATGCTAAGTGAAGTCTTTCATAGACATAGAAAGAATTCACCATGCCACAAAAGCCAAAGCTTATAGCAATTTTCCATTCATGCTCACAGGCCATAGAAGCTCAAAGCTACTAGCCAAATAGCCAGACTAACTAAATATTCTCAAGTGACAACTTAGTTTAATTTTCTGCCAAAAAGGAAAATGATCACAGACCTTGACAAAGTTTCCAAGGGTTTTGGTGGATCCCCTTGAGGAGGTAAAGACGTCATCAATTCCAGCGAACTGGAGAACTTTCTTGGGAACCCTAGCCGCCACAATACCAGCACCTCTCGGAGCTGGAACCATCCGCACAGTGACGGAACCACATTTCCCCGTCACTTTGCAAGGCACCGTGTGTGGCTTCCCGATTTTGTTACCCCAATAACCTCTTCTTACTGGAATCACAGATAACTTGGCCAGAATGATCGCTCCTCTAATTGCTGTAGCAACTTCCTTGGAACACTTCACTCCTAACCCAACATGACCATTACCGTCTCCAACGACAACGAAGGCCTTAAACCTTGTCCTTTGACCGGCTCTGGTCTGTTTTTGAACAGGCATTATCTTCATAACTTCGTCTTTCAACGAAGGACCAACGAGGAGATCGATGATCTGGTACTCCTTAACGGGAAGAGAATGGAGGTAGATCTGTTCTAGCTTCTGAATTTTACCGTCTTTCACGAGACGACCAAGCTTGGTCACCGGAACCCATTTCTCTTCTTCCGTGGCTCGACCTCCACGTCGTCCACGGCCTCTCGGACCACCTCTTCCGCCACCACGACCACCGAATCCACGTCCGAATCCACCGCGATCCCCACTGCGCTCCCCGCCTCGTTCACCACCTCGTTCCGCCATTGTCACTACAGTTGAGTTTTCTCGAAATGCACTTCTTCAATAAGATATCGACAACGAAACAAACAAACAAAAACCTTCTTATCTGCGGCGCTGCTTGATTGCAGCCATGCGTAGGGTTTCTAATAACCAAAGTTTGGGCCTTTCAGTTAAAGGCTTTTAGAACTTTCAATTACACGCTTTTGGGTCTTTCAATTACAGGCGTTTGGGCCTTTTAATTACATGATTTTGGTCCTTTCAATTACACGCGTTTGGGCCTTTCAATTACAGGCGTTTGGGCCTTTCAACTACAGGCGTTTGGGCCTTTCAACTACAGGCGTTTGGGCTTTTCAACTACAGGCGTTTGGGCCTTTCAATTACAAGCTTTTGGGCCTTTCAATTACAGGCGTTTGGGCCTTTCAATTACAGACTTTTGGGCCTTTAATTACAGGCTTTTGGGCCTTTTAATTACAGGCTTTTGGGCCTTTCAATTACAGGCCTTTGGGCCTTTCAATTACAGGCATTTGGGCCTTTCAATTACAGGCTTTTACGCCTTTCAATTACAGGCTTTTAGGCCTTTCAATTACAGGCGTTTGGGCCTTTCAATTACAGGCTTTTGATCTTTAATTTTAGGCTTTTGGGCCTTTCAATTACAGACCTTTGGGCCTTTCAATTACAAGCTTTTGGGCCGTGCTTCAGTAACATAATACGTCTTCAATTAATTTTGCTCTAATCAAAGAGTAATTAATTAATACAAATGTTAATCTGCTTCGACGATCTTACCACAAAACGTATGCCATGAATGGATTCGAACAATTACAAGTTTTTCACTTATAATGATGCGTTGGATCCAACCCATTTCAAAGTTCTAAATCGTTTGATTGACACATTAAAGAGTGCAATGTGTAACAACAAAACTTCTCTCCTCTCTCAAATTAGTCAACCTGGAGAACCCAATTCTTAGTGTCTTGGATGGAACCAGTTTGTATTCCGACAAGAATAGATCGAAGTTGTTGAGTAACAAGTCCATCTTTGTACTCAGTCCTGCAAAATGATCAACAGATAAATGTATAATTCAAAGAATATATATATGCATGTGAAGAAGACCTTGTGTTTTGAAACGTGATGCTTCCGACAGAAGCAACTCCAATGGCGGTTCCAGTGCAGAAAACTTCTTCTGCTTCCTTTAATTCTTCTATGGGAACCCTTCGTTCTTCCACCTGTCCATTAAACACATCTCAAAACTTCCCCGATACATACACATTATGCACAATATAATATGCAGCAGCAGTCGGCGAAAAATGTAGAAACAGAGCAGAAGACACTCTGTTTCTTACATTTCAAGTGAACTCTTTTGTAATTTACTTTACCTAAGTGTATATCTTTCATTTTTAGGTGTATTATGAAACCAATCCAGAAACTTAGGGTGTATGTGCTCTGATTTTCCTCATAAGAGGAAACATAGCATTGCTCTGTTTTGAGTCAAGAATGGCAACAGAGTTAGAGGAACATTGATCTGCAATGTGATAAGAGTAGTGGAAGAAGGAAATTGGAAGCATAATTCAATAAGAGAAGATCACGAGAGGAGAAGTTGATGACGTGGCAAGAACAACCAATAAAAAGAAGTACAAGAATTAGTATAAATAGTGATGGATTGTATTCATTTTGGGGTATGCATTATTTTGGTTTTCTGGTTACAAACTCGTGTGAGAGTTTGTTAGGTTCAGAGTAGAGACTCTGTTCAAGGTATGGAAAGGATTATGGTTTCTGTACTTTAGTTTTTGAGTTTGTTGATAAGAATTCAAGAGAATTAGAGTTGAGTTCTTATCACAATGAACTATCACTAACCTTGTAACCAAGATCAAGTGCAATTTCGATGACGCTCTTTCGTGTGATCCCTCCAAGAATCGTCCCGTTTGTAGCTGGAGTCACTATTGTATTCTCCTAAAAGACTCAAGAAACTTCAATTAGTACACAACACTTTCAACTAAAAGAAAAGCCTTGAACTTTTATCTCAAAAAGAGTTTTTTCTTGTAACCTTCACGATGAATATATTAGCAGCAGAGACTTCTTCTATGTTCTTTCCAGTTTCTGCATCAAGATACAAGACATCGGAAAACCCTCTCGCTTTCGCTCTTCTCATTGCTAAAAGCACCTTTTACGGTTTATAACCAAAAGGACACTTACTTAGCAAACACTCATTCGGTCATCAATCTATATGATTGAGTGTTTTTACTTACTGGACCGTAATTAGAAATGGCCTTAACACCACCTGTTCCTCCAAGATATGCGCGTGGAGTCACCTCCTCCACGTACAGGTTCAACGCTGCTGTACCTTCCTATACAAGCAATCAAATTTAATATCAAAATCGATATCTATGGCAATAAGGAAAAAGAAGCCATGTCAAGGCAAATATGACCTTGAAATAGTTTTGAACAGGAGAACCAAAAACAAGAAACGTATACTCTGATGCAGCAGACACACCCAAGCTTGCTCCGCTACCGAACAACAACGGTCTGAGATACAATGAACCTTTGCCCGGAGGAGGTACCTAATAGCAACAGCCTGAGCCTTTAAGACAACTAAACAAAAAATCAGTACGAGGAGCAAAGGAATGTTTTACCCAACGCCGGTTTGCAAGAACGGTCTGCTTAACACCTTCCATAAACTGTTGAACAGAAGGAGAATGCATACACATTCTCTCAGCGCCTTTCTTCATACGCATAGCGTTTAGCTCTGGACGGAAGAGACGAACCCTACCGTCTTCTCCTCTGTACGCTTTCATTCCTTCGATTAGTCCCTGCAAAATCCACCGGAATATCATTTTAAATATGAGGAAATTGTGTGATTTTGGATGAGATTCGAAGCTTTGCCTGGCCATAGTTGAGAATTCCAGCAGCAGGATTCAGCTCGATGTTGCCGTAAGGACTAAGGCAACCCTGTTCGAAGTTTCCTTCTCTGCAACTTGTGGTGGCAAACATGTAATCTGTCCGTACAAGATTGAATCCGAGATTGTCCCAGTCCACATCAGCGTATTCTTCATTCTCACTGCAACACAAGAAACATTTCTGCCACTTAAAGCTTCTTTTATATACATTTGAGAATGATTTTTATAAATTCTCCAACTAACAAAAACGTTGTAATAGTTTTTTTTCATCAAGGACGACAAATGTTGTATTTGAAAGGAAGATAGAACTACCGATCTGCCCCCACGAGCTCCGATATATGTTCTTCTACAACAGAAGCTGCTGCCTTTGTCCCATGCATACGAATTCCACAAATCTGTATTATTATTCATGTACATACCAAACAAGCACACACGCGTAAGCTTCAACCAAAGCCAATGTATTTTATTTCAAATTAAAAGAAAATCAAATGATGTAAATTAACCGTTGTAGTTCCTTCAGGATGATATGTTTTTATCATCGATTTAGGTCACTATGTTCTATTGGAAGAAAGTACAAACCTTAGAGACATGAGAGGAAGTTACTGAAAACTGAAGTAAGCAACGAAGAGTCATGAAGAATGTTGTAGGATTGTTGTTGCACCAAACTGAAACTCTTAACATATATGATGGTTCTCTAGTGAGAAGAGAGATGATTTATTTATAGAGACAGAGAGAGGAAGTGAGTATAAAAACTGTGTGTGAACTCGTGGTTTGTGTAGATGGAATTCAACCTGTTGTCCTGATAAATAAGAATTTAAAAAGTATGATATGGTTGTGAATTGACTCGTGACACAAAATATCAATTGGGAACTAAATGCATACCAACTTTATTACCTCAAATTCATCATTAAACTATTCCTCCTAGTTTCTATTTTGGATAATACTATATGCTTTTGAAACCGACCTATATGCATTCTTGTCTCATCTTTTTCGATATTTTTGTAAGTATACATATATATGTAATAATTTGGTGGTTGTGAAGATCCAAAATTGAATATCTACATTTGCCAACTAAATTAAGGATGGTAGATGCAATGAAGTTGGACACGTTTGAGATTGTAGGTGTTGTGGATCATTCCGGCTTGCTCTTATTAGTAAGATTAATTCAACTAACTGATGATATTTTTCGATCCATTGCATGTGATAACTTCTAGATTTCTCCTAAAAAGTTTTACATTTAATTTGGAGGTCGATTAACATTGCATATATAGTTCGTAATTACTAAAGTTGTCATTATTAGTGTTTATTCGCCGGTCTAATCCCATTTGTTCCGTTGTGGGATAGATGTGGATCGAATGAAATTTTTTTTTTTCATAAACGGAATAGGTACGGATCGAACATTAGTTACAATAGGACATATGCGGATAGTAATTTATTAATTTGCAAGTTTAGCGGGTATCCACAAATTTTGTACCCAAACCAATTAACTAAATTGAAGTACAAACCAATTTATACCCAAACTAATTTAGATCCAATATTTGTGTAATTTATTGTTTTAAAAATTAAATTTTGATATATTTGATATATTAATGTTAAATTTATTATTATTTGTTAATAGTAAATTTAATTACATTTATTAAAAAATTTATTTTTTTAAAAAAAAATGAAGCGGGTCGCCTGCTAAATCCGCCAGATCCGTCTGACTAATGCGGGATGGGTGCGAATTTAAAAAAATGAACTTGTGAATGATAAAAAAAGATTTACAGAAAAAATCTAAAATCCACCGCAAGACAAGTCAGACGGGGCGGATCAGGCAGGGCGGATCAGAAGGGCGCGTTAGACGGGGCAAGACGGGGTGGGTTAGGCAAGGCGGAACGGGTTAGGCAAGGCATGTTAGGCGGAGAAGGTTAAACAGGGCGGATTAGGCAGGACGGAGTGGATTAGGTAAGACGGGTTAGGCAGGACAGGACGGATTAGGCAGGTCCGGACTGGTGCGCTCTCCTTGACAGTGCATATTTGGTTACGTGAGAGTCATTTTCCATGAAATTTATTTGTATTTTTTTTTCTTCCATAGAAATGATTATTATGGACGTAATTTCTTAAATTGTATATCAATGCTAATAAGAGTTGTAGGGCTTTATTTGTAAAGGTTATCAAGCCCTTTAACTCTACCTCTCAACTAACGTCTAATTTCAGAATTAACCTTTTATTCCTACACATTTAAAACTCGAAATAAATTGTTTAAACCTTTTAAAAAAAAGTATTTACAAAATAAGCGTTACTTTATACTAAATATAGCTCATATACACTTACATTGATTTAGCCCAAATTAAGGCTTCTTGGAAAATTTGATCCTAAATATAATATATTTTCTAACATTAAAAAAAAGTGAACCCCTTTGAATTGCAAAATCTAATATTATCCTTAATTTTAACCACAAAACTTTTCTTCATAAAAACATTGTATGATAACAGACTTTTCTACAACTACGTATAAAAAATTCTTAACGTACTAAAAAAACACATCACATCTATATCTATAATATATTAATTGAGAATCATTTTAACAAATTAACCTTAGATTGACGTGTGATTTACAAGTGTACCACGATGATATGTCACAATATTAGAACATTTTAAGATAAATATTATGTAGGATATAATTTACTAGAGTATTTACGAAAATTGTCATTATACAGTATATTATATGTAAATCTCTAATATTTCAACATGCAATGTATTCTGTCATAAAATGTAAATATAATATTTAAAAAATATATAAATTTTAAAAAATTAGTCAAACAAAATATAAAACAAAAGTTTAGTTTAATTGAATATTTATTATATGTATAATTTTATCCATAATGGATACAATTTAAATCTATTTGTATAATCTGATTTATTTTATCTATTTCATTTTTGTAATCAATATTAAAAAAATTAAAAAAATTATTTTAAATATGAGATAAAATAATATATATATATATATATCTAATTTAAATTAACAAAATAAACAATTAATTATTATCTGTAAATATTTTTTCCACGCAGTCCTTGGATCAAAATCTAGTAATAATCTATTCATCTAATCCATAGGTAATCATCTCGTGGTATTCGTAGTTGCGAGAAGACTAAGATGAAAGGCTATAAAAATGTTTTCTGAATTTGTTAATGTACATATAAACTCTTTCTTGGTCTTGCATGTGCTCGGGAACATCTAATGTGATTAGTAATTCTAGTGCTAAAATATATTTTGAACTACTATATTGATTTACTAATAGATCAATTAGCAATTACCAGATCGGAAAACAAAACGTTACAACATTATTCAAAGACACACTAACTACTAACTTGTTTATTGAAAGAAATACAAAGTTCTCATAGAAGTCACAAGTTAGTCTAAATTCTTGAAAGGCTTATATGTCTTGACACTATTTATTAGGCCAACAATGGATCCTATAGCAGCTAGGATCGAGACAATCAAGCAAACAAATACGAGGAGGTTCAGGGCCAGCCATTTAGGAGAATACGACTTAACCTTTGCCTGAGCAATATGCATTGCCACTGGAAAATAAACAGTGAGCGGCCAGAACGCGAATGCCCCGATCAAACCTAAGATTGCATTGAAAAAGGGGAATATCATTGCTACAAATGTTGTCTGTATCACATAGCTTGTCCTCCACACCAGTCTAAAGAGGTTGACACGACATTTTCCGAGTAAAGGTACATTCAACGAGTACTCATGGTTGATGAAATTGCTTCCAGGCCACATTTTTTTGCACTTGTTCTCAACAAACTGGTAAAAAGGTTGCACAAACACCTGCAAATTATATAGAAATAGAGAACATTTTTTTAATCAATGGTTCGTTTGATTCATGAGATTTAATAATCAATGGTTTGTAAGTTTACCTGATAGGCACCAATTAGATGGATAGCAATACAAGCATTGGCAAAGTCGATTAGCCAATAAGGCTCGTAAAAGCCAAAGTCGGTAAGGAAGTCACCAGGGGCTTGGTTTCCGAATGTAGCATATCCCATACATCCACATAAAATATAGAAAACGGTTGTGGTGGATACTGCAGCAAGACTTGCTCTTTTCATCACTTTGTTTTCTGGTGGTCTTGATCTCAATGTGTCCTTCAAAAATGAAGAAAACATGGAGTTGACATTTTTTTGATTAGCATGCACAATTATTTTTTCTATAAAGTAGGAATCAGTACATGCCTGTATCTCAATGAGAATAGTGGTATAAGCGTATGCAAACGCAATATCCCCAATCGCTTGAAACAATTTCCAAACTTTTTCAGACGCAGTTACATCCACTCCTATAACCGTGCCTGCTAGTTCTGTCTTCCCAATCTTCCCACCTTTCATATATATTATAACATTTTCACAGTGTACAAAACAGTTTGAGATGTTTCTCTACGTATATATATAGGAAACTACAAAACGTACTTGCTACAGAAGCTATGGCTAGACCGATTCCAATAGATGCATAAGAGAATGACATAACCGCAGCGATGATGGAGAGAAAAGAGAGCTCGTGAAAATTAGGAATCTGACTGAGAATAATCTGGACGATCCCAAATGCAGCCATTGATGGATAATTCGATAAGGAACATTTAGCATCGTGTCCCTTGTCATGAAAACAGTTTGATTTCCCAATCGCTCTAACCAAACACAATATCAATCATAACTTAATTATATGTGTCTTCATCATAACATGTTGAGTAATATTTAACCATCACAAGATTACTTACACTAAGCTTATAGAGGCAGTGATGGTGTAACCAATAGTTACCCCTACGAGGTTTCCGTACTGTGCCAGTCCACATAGCTGCACTTGTTTACCACCTGTCTTTTTATGTATGTTATTACAAAAAATAACTCTTCTGTTTTAATCTTTAAATTTTGTTATCTTCTATCTCTATTATAGAACACAAACACACACTATGGAAATTACATAGGAATTTTTTTGTTTTTTTTTCAATTAAGTATCATTAGCAGTAATGCGAATTTTACATTATAAAAATCATGTCAAATACTTCTTTTTGTTTTATGGTCAACAAACGAATTTATTGATAACATTCTTTAACGGGATAAACGATACTACACATAGTCAATTCAATTTATTAACTAATTTTGGAAAGATATCTCTTCTTCATTTCCGTGGATTTTTGATAACCAACTCATAGCTTCCCAAGAAGAGCATGCACAATTAACAAACTTTAAAACAAATAAACAAATTCTTTAAATCATTTTTCAACAATTTTGCATATATCCAAATCGTTGTTCATCAGAAAAAAATGGCAAAAGTTTGTTAAAATAATGTAGGGAAAAATAGTGATGATATTTAAAGTCATACCAAGGTAAGCTCGAACGACGCCCATGTAAGTATAATTGCGAGTTCCGGTGACGGAGTCCGGAAACCGATAACAGTCGGCGAGCAAAGTTGATGTGTAGTAAGTAATCATTGCAAATATCACCAAAATTAGGGTTCCTGCCACCCAACCAAGCTGTGCTAATGCCCAAGCCAACGACAATACTCCAGAGCCTATTACCGCCGTGATAATATGCGCGGTCGCCGTCATAAACGTCCCTGTTCTCTTCTCTCGACCATCGTCGTCGAGGCTATTCACAGTGGCATCATCCGTCTGCACCTCCGAGGGATTATGCTCTACGTCTAAGCTTTTCATCATCGTGACAAAGGAGAGAGAAAAGAAGTAAATGACAGAAGTCGTGTAAGAATCTTCCACATGTACTTACATGTATATACACATAAAGATCAATGCTTACATGGGAAGAACATATTTGTACATTGAATCTTATTAAAAATTTTTTTAGAGAATCTTATATTTTGTGGATATAATTCTTTTGATTTGGATTTTTGTGGAACTGCTATTGCTTATTTTGGAAACCTTTTCTTAATAGCTGGAGTCTTTTGAAAAAAGTGTGGTGCCTAGGTTAAAAAGAAGATAAAATTTCATTTATGACTATGAGAATAATTGAAATTAGGTGATAAATTTTTAATTTTCGTTGACTAACAGAGATTAAAATATATTTATATACATCCTTTCTATTTAAAATTGTAACATTTATTTTTTCACTGGAATCTTTATTATAACACAGAGAAATAAATGAAATGGCAATATTCATCTAGATTTCATCCTATCTATTTCATTTGTTTCTTAATCTATCTTTGATCCTTATTTCAAATCCCTAATTTATGTCACAATTAATGTTTGTATATGGAATTGGATCAAAAAAAAATAAGTCTGAAACTTTATCTTATTATCCAAATCCATACACAAACCGTTTTTTCAAATAATATCAGTTTCAAATTTCTTTTTTTTTTGTCATTGGATCACAACGGGCCGACCTAATAGTCCAATATCTTCATACGAAGATTTAACATCCTCCTAGAAGGGACGGTGAAATCGAACTCCACATTCCTAGGATAGACGTAAATGTAGTACAACTACTAGACCACTTGCTCCTCCCAATTGGTTTCAAATTTTTTGTACAAAATTACATAATAGGATTTATATTAATAAAAAAATGTAGATCCACATCCTTTATTTTGTCCAAACTTAATATTATTTGGGCCTTTTCTCAAGAGAGCATGTATTGTATGATTAGGCCTTACTTTGGGCCTTATAAACGACCCAATAAACTGGGAACTCATCTCGAAAGGCCTATTAAACATTAGCTTTTATGTGAATTAATGCCTTCTTTGGATTGAATTGCAAACAAAAGGTAGACAAAGTTGTAAGATCAGTTTCTGACAATGTGTTAGGTATATAACAATGGTGATTTGGTTTATCATTTTAGTTTTGTAACAAAATCCAATTATGAATTGATAAAAAAAAAACTAATGTGATTATGAGGAAAAAGTTATATATATATATATATATATTTCTTCTTGTTTTCCTTTTTTTAATTGGTCAATGTTGGCAACTATAAGCACACGTAGATTTGACCAACTTTTAGAAAGCACACGAGAGGCTCTTAAATTCCTTTGACCAGACAAGAATCCAATTTGTATTTGTTTTCGATTCTAAAGATTTATATTAAATTAGAATTATTTAATATCCTAAAATAGATCTTTTCAAAATTTTTTTTCAAATTTAGCATCTTAAAATTAAACTCCCAAAAATAGCACAAATACTTATATAAAAATATTTATTTATTTTAGGGCAAATGTCTAAAATAGCACATTTTTAAGTTTTTGTTCCAAAAATAGCATCATTAATTTAAATTTCTAATAATAGCACAAATTTAAGACTAAAATGTATTAAAACTATATTTTAATAGAAAAAAATTAAACCCTAAATTGGAAATAATGAACCCAAATACACTCCTTTAAGTTTATGTATAATTTATTTATAATAAATAAGTATTTTCACATAAGTATTTGTGCTATTTTTGGAAATTTAATATTATGATGCTAGATTTGGAAGAAAAACTTTAAAAGGTGCTATTTTAGGGTATTACTCTTTATTTTAAACAAATTATATATAAATTTAAAGTATTGTATTTGAGTTCATTTTTTCTAATTTAGTGTTTACTTTTTTCTTTTAAAATATAGTTTTAATATATTTTAATATTAAATTTATGCTATTATTAAAAATTTAAATTAATGATGTTATTTTTGAAATAAAAACTTAAAAATGTACTATTTTAAACATTTTTGTCCGAAAGAGTCAACCCCTATCCAAAACAATTCAGAACTATTTAAAAGATAAGTCAAATGTAAAATATAGTAACATCTACTTAGTAGCTACCATAAATTTCTCAGAGCATTTGACAAAATTCTACTGTTTTTAAAAAATAGGTTACATCTGTAAATGACAGAAAGAAACGAGAAATCTTCCTCTCTCACTCTGATCGTTGCTTTGCTTTAGATTTTATTATTACATCACCTATGATTTCGTACATAGATGAACCCACATTAGTGTTCTTTCTAACTCTCTTTGCTAATCACAATCCCCATCAATCTACACGGTTCTGATTTCTCAATCATCTGAACCACACTCCTCATCGTTGGTCTTAATGCAGGTAGTCTTGCAGTGCATAGGATTGCAATCCTCAACATTTTTATTGCATCTTCTCTGTATATTTCTCCAATCTTCTTATCCACAATCTCCATCACACTCTCTTTGCTCTTTATATTGTTACTAACCCATTTCACTATGTCTTTGCTATCTCCAAACTCTTCCTCTATCGGTTTTTTCTTTGTGACAAGCTCCATTAACACGACCCCGAAACTATACACATCACATTTCTCATTCACTTTCGACGTGTATCCATACTCTACAATCCCCCAAAAAAGGATTTTGATGTTAAAAAGGGATAATGTCAAGCTGATGAGATGATATTATAGTTAAGTCTATTTACCTGGAGCTATGTAGCCGTATGTTCCTGCAACGACATGAGTGGAATCTAGACCGCCATTGTTGGCTTGAAGGATCTTAGCGAGACCAAAGTCCGCAATTCTAGGTTTCAAGAACTCATCTAGCAATATGTTACTTGATTTAACATCACGGTGAATCACAGGTCTCTCGTATCCATGATGCAAGTACTCAAGCCCTTTAGCTGCACCAAGCGCAATGTCATACCGTTTTTCCCAACTGAGATCCGACTTCTTGCACGAATGAAGCATGTCCCATAAGCTCCCATTAGGCAAGTACTCGTACACGAGCAAGCTCGAGTCATCGCTAGTGATGCTACAAAAGAGTTTCACCACGTTTAAGTGTCGTATCGAGCTTAGCGTTTTCACCTCTGTTTCAAACTCTTTCGATCTTCCTTCGTTTTTAGTAAGAATCGGCCTTGTACTGCTGAATTTTCTCTGAGTAAGAGTATCTGTACTACTACACCGAATGTATTTTACAGCGACTAATTGACCATCTCCGAGTACTACTCTGTACACATCGCCACAACCTCCTCTACCGATCAAATTCTCTTCTTTGATAGAGTCAATGATATCATCTTCAGTAAAACTCATCCTTCGGAACGACTTTATACTCCAAGATTCACGTCTTAGCGTTCGACTTTCCTTCTTCTTGCTTTTCTTCATGTACAAGAAAAACATAAGAGACGCGAGCAAGATCAGTAAACCGAAAACTATACACAGCACGAAGATGCGTTTGTGTGATCCTGAAGAGTTTATGCACCGGTTAAACGATTTGATCGTCATGCTGCAGAGTCTAGGGTTTCCGTTGAAGCTACCGTTATACGATGACAAACTCAGAGGGATACGACCGGATAATCTGTTGTTTGACAGATCAAGAAGGCTAAGTCTTAGAGACGACAAACTCTCGGGGATTCTCCCAGAAAGCTTATTGTCTGAAAGATTCAAAGCGTTGAGTGTAGGAAGAGATCCAAATGTATGCGGGATCTCGCCGGATAGCAAGTTTTGAGCCATGTTCAGATCACTGAGCATCGAACATGATCCCATCGAGTCTGGTATGTTACCGGAAAAGCCGTTGTTCTGCATCTTTAGACTGCTAAGACCCTTCAGTTTCCCAATAGAGTTTGGAATCTTCCCGGAAAACCGATTATCGTTAAGCTCAACTTTAGTCAAAGATTCCGTGTCACCGATCTCCTCCGGTAGCTCATCGGACAACTTGTTGAACCCTAGATATAACGTTCCGAGCTTTTTAGCGTTTTTTATATCGGCGGTGATCGGACCTTCAAAGTGATTCATGGCTATGTCGATTATCTCGAGCTTCGGTAAACCCCAAAGTCCGGCGGGTACTGTTCCGTTGAGCGAGTTCTCGCTAACCCTAAACCGTGTCAGAGTCGTACACTTGGCGTAGGACTCTGGTATGGAGCCTGTGAAATTGTTTTGTAGGAGAAGAAGAGCTTCCATCTTCCCGCGTTTGCACATATCTGGAGGGATCGGTCCGGTTAGAAGATTCCCAGATGCATCGATGAAATCAAAATCCGCAAGTGAACCCATTCCTTTAGGCAGAGAACCGGTTAACTTGTTTGTATACAAAGAGAGAATGATGAGATCCTTGAATTCGCCGAACTCCGTCGGAATCTCACCGGAGAATTCGTTTTCGAACAGTTGCAGAGAAACGAGATTGGTCAGACTTTTAAGCTCCGATAAATCACCTTCTAGGTAATTTGTGGAAGCATCTAAGTGAGTCAGATTCTTCAAGTTTCCGAACCCGAGAGGAAATTTTCCAGTCAAGTTGTTGTTATAGAGCTCTAACTGTCGGAGTTTGCTGAGTTTCACGATCTCCGGCGGAATCTCGCCGGTGAGACCGCTATCGGAAATCTCCAAGTTCTGAAGCTCCGTCAAATCGCCGATCGCCGGCGGAATGTTTCCCGTGATGCTGCAGTTCGACAAGTAGAGCCACGAGAGTTTGGTCAGAGATACAACCTCCTCGGGAAACGTGGTCGGATCAAACGGATTGTCGCCGAGGCTCAAAACGACGAGCCCCGTCGTGTTTCGCAGTGATTTCCACGGAAAGACACCGGAAAATGCGCTGTTGTTTAAAAACAGATACTCCAACCGACTTAGAGAAGAGAATTCAGGGAAAGGACCAGTGAACAAATTGTTCCCGAGATCCAAATACTTCACATTCGTGCAATTCTTCAAATCATTGGGAATTATTCCAGACAATGAGTTAAATCCGAGAGAGAGTTTCTCAAGACTACGGAGCTCGCAAACGGAGTCGAAGGGAAATTTCCCCGATAGACCTCGACGCGAAAGATCAATCTCCACAACGGAGCCTCTAGAATCGCAGGTTATTCCGGTGAAGCCACAGGGACCGGTACTAAAGTTCAGCCTCCAAGAATCGAAAACGACGAGATTTAAATTCAGAAACGATGATTTGATCTTGAGTAGGACTTGGAGATCGTCCGAGAAAACAACGGGAAACAGAGAGAAGACGAGGAATGGTAAGAAGCCGAAATTCCTCGACGACGGAGACATGTCGGTGAGTTTTGGGCCGGAGAGAAAAGATGCGTGGCTGTGGCTGTGGCTGAACTTATATATTTTCACATCGAGAAATTTGGTTAGTGTTCATTTTTTAAGTTGACTCATTTGTCACATTCTGATTCCTTGAAGACGATTAATAATTGATTCTACGCCGAAAGACGCCGGCGAGTCCAAACAAAACTAAAACATGTTTTTCAAATATTTGAAAATTCGAAAGACATTGTCTTCTTTGCAACTTAAATTTTTGTTTGACTAATATAACTAGAGATAATATAAGAGAATATCTAATTTACTAATTACAATCATAGCTTGCTTTTAAGCTAGAAGATAAAGGGACTATATAATCAAATAGAAAACTTGAATACCTATAACCAAACCCTTTTGATATTTTTTTATATTGTGTTTAATAGGGCAAATTCATGCACATTACGATAAAATGCATTTATCAACAAATTAGTTCATGGTGGACTTACATTTAACGTTTCTTGTGATATAAAAATCTTGAAATGTGAAAGCTAATTGCTTTGTTTCATACAAAAGGTAGTTACTTTATTTATTGTAGATAAAGTTACGAGAGTTATTTAAAGAAACAAACTTTCCCAATCCCACTTATGTAATCCGAAGACGACAAGAGAAGAATCAAATGGCCAATAGTGAATGCTTTCAACAACCAATTTTTTAAAGTGCAATCTAAATTAGACATAAAGTGGAGATTCATCTGTTTTCGTGTAACTTTTTAATCAAAACTGAGGATAACAAAACATCAGAATATGAGTTTTTCTCAAAAGAAATTGTCATTCGTCTAGAAGAGCATGGAGGTGTGAAAGCCGCCGTGGTTGACTTTGAAAGAGAGATCTTCAAAGTAAGTCGGTAACACCACGTTTTTGCCTTTTTATTATCATCACACTAAAAGCCATCTCCAGATTTTGAAGTCCCACATGCTCTACACGTGTAATTGCATTGCACAGAAAGTGTTTTAATTTATATAATTGTATTCTATCTCAACAAAAATTTAACACATTTGTCAAAACTCGATTTAAGGTGTCAATCAGCATCACTTTGACATTCAAACAAAGACGTTGAATTTTCTTTTATTCAGATGCAAACAAACTTATGAGGACTAAGAGGACTACTACTCAGCTACAAAGTAATGGTTCCTTTTTACTTCACATGTATTATGTGTAGATTGGATTGGATCATCAGGTTTCTTTATCAAAAGTATTTACACAACATGTTCATTAGAGCATCCAATAAAGGAGAGAGATGGTTATCATTTTGATGCCAAAAACCATAACCCACACTGGGAAAAATTGCACCAATCAACAAAAAGTAGAGAATGAAAAGTGCAAATGGATTACTAATGAAAGAATCCTACCACAAACAATTGTTGAAAATGACTTGCCCGGTTGCCCCCTCATATAAATGCTACAAAGGATGTTAGAACGAACCACACCTTCAGCAAACCTAAAGATAAGCCTGCCACAACAGAACTTTGATAAGAAACTTCACTCACTTGTAGAGTTAAATAAAGCATCGAGCATAATATGAAAAGGATACACCTTCTGCGTAGGCCCAAGGATTCAATATTTGTGCAAAATAAATGCATATGGGTCGCTTGCTGAATGTTATCGTAAAGATCAATAATGAAACACAATTTAATTATATTGCAACAGTTTGGAGACCATTTAATTAAGACAATAATACTAAAGACTTGATTATTGGGAGGTGTAACTTGGTCGGGGTCACTACAATTTTGGTCGAAAAAGATTGAGTTGATTGTTGTTAGTTAATCAAGGGACCAGTGTACCAAAAACAAGAACCAGTTCCACTTGAAAGTAGCATATCTTTTTATCGTTACTTTTAGGCCTAATAATTTATTACTTGTACGTAAATATTCTATATGAAAGCCCATAACATAAGAAGAAAAAACCCTCGAGGGTCCTTTATCAAGGAACGTATAGAACCCAAATAAGGAAAACAATAACAGTATTCAAATAAGTCCTTATTCAGATCGTATCAATAGAACCGACTTGGACTATTTTTGTATCAATCATAAAAAAAGAAAAATATTTGAGAGAGAGTAAAAGGCCGCAAAAGAAATGCGGTGAGTGACGAAAACGTTGCCGGGTAAGCAACGAGTAAAACAAGATACGGTCATCCGCGTCCGTGCGTCGCATAACATGTGCCATTCTTCACCTCTTTTGTCGTCAAGTTCCAACTTTCATGTAAGTAAACTTTCTATTTCTTTTTTTTCCTTTTGTCAACTAAAAAACTTATATTATTCTTTTTTTACATCTACTTGTTTAACTTAGCAGTTAAATTTAGAGAAAGCAATTTTCTATTCGAAGTTTTGATTTCTAGGGTTCGATAAGTTTTAATTTCAATGTAATTATAACTTTATTAGCATATAACTGAACTCTTACCAACATATATATTGTAACCATTAATAATATTATTCAAGATAAATAATAATAATACATTTACTAGGATTTTTGGTTTGTTGAGCAAGTTGATGAAGAGCAAGATCTTTTCGAAAGAAGTGTGAGACAAGTGACAAAATATCGAGGAAATTTTCTTAGGAAAGAAGGAAAGAAACCTCGTGGCTAACTTGTGCATTGATGAAAGTTATTTTTTTTTGTCTATAGTAAAATTCTCACACTAAACGATAACTACTAAAATGAAATTCGACGATAGTGTGTTATTTGCTTACATATGTCATTCTATGTATACGACGCGTAATACGTGTTGATTCCCTTTTCAGATGCACTTTCAATCGCTACCATAAAATTGATATGCGACCTGCCTTTTTTTGTCCTTTGTTTTATTTTATTATAATAAAGAAATAAAAGAACTATATAAGTCAATGATATTTAAACGACGAATACCGAATTATGGGAGTCAATATATAAACGAAACTGAATTAAACTTTCTATTGATTTGGTTTTTCTAACAGTACTAAGACAGATTCCAGAAACCAGACTTGAACTACACTGTAAACGATGATTCGATGCTCTGATTATCTCTGACTTAATACTTCACTCAGACAAGACAAAAGTCACGAAACTCCATTTGGCCCGCCGACACAAAATATATTTTCGTTGATGGACCGACATATTTAAATTAATTGCTATAAGATTTTTTTCTTAGCGAAGTTCAGAGAATGTATGTATATAAGCACGTTTCACCAGCAATGAATAGTCCAATACACATGCAGTCGAGACTACCAAGTATTTAGATAAGACATGCCAATCACCAGCAGCTCTCAAAGCTTTACTAGCTTCGTTAATGGATGGCTTATTCGTCACAAGTATTTCGTCGAACAGCTTACGTGCGCTTCTTCCCTCGATGAAACCAACGGTGTCACTCTTGAAGAACAACAATCTTTGGTTGACCAGTTTCTTTCTCACTGTCTTCAATACTACCACGAGAAATCCTCCACCGTTTCCGTTGCTGGAGACAACGTATTCACTTTCTTTTGCCCACCGTGGTTCAGCTCCTATGCTAAACTCATTCTCTGGCTCGGAGATTTCAAGCCTTCTCTGATCTTCAAACTCACCGCCTCCTCCGTGGACGACCTCACACGTTACCAGCAAGACCGAATCTCGAGTCTCCGGTCTGAGACTAGGAGGAAGGAGAGAGATGTGATGCGAGATTTCGCGCTCGTACAGCAGAGCGTAGCGGATCCACCAGTGATGCTCGCGGCGAGGCGCGTCGGGGCGGTAGGAATGGTGGACGGCGAAGAATCAGATTTGGAGGATGCGATGGAGGTGCTGAAAGCCGGGATGGCAACTGCGATGAACAACGCCGATCAACTCCGGTGTTCGACGGTGGGAAAAATGGTGGAGATTCTTAATCCCTCACAGGCGATTAAGTTATTAAGAACAATCGGAAAGCTTCACCTTCGTTTGAGAGAATTGGGTCTGGAGAGAGTAAACGAAAGAACTTAAAAAAGACTCAAAATTCTGCTCTCTTTCTTTGGATTTGGAAACATTAACATGATCCTGAGTTTTTGATTCCTCTGAAGATTGGGGAATTTGTTGTCTTTTGTTTCTTCTTCCTTTGTCCTAAATCTGTCATCAGTTATTACAATAGACGAAAAGTCAAAACATTTGCAATCAGAATCCAACGCAGCTAATTATGTGATGGCCACGTCATTTACAAATGCTGACATGTAATTTGTTCAACACGTGTATTTTAAGTAAAACAATTACAGGTTAAGGTGACATTAATAATTTCCTCTTTTCAGTTTTTGTTTTATTTGCTCCGCATTGTCCGGTCTGTTTGTTTCTTAACCAAGATTATTCCCTTCATGGTTAAGAAACAAACATTTTAAATGTCTATTGTATAAATTGTAGTATTTTAATAGATAGAATAAACAATTGGTAAACTATAGCAAAGAGAAAATAAGTACTTGTCAATGGCAATATTTTTCTTTGGTTGAACAAAATTATTCCCAACGCTTTGCACGTTCACATTTTAAACATCAATAATTTAGTTTTTTCTTCTCGCATTTAATACACTTCTTTTCACCATTCTTGATATTTTTAAATAACATATTATTATAATTAAAATTAGCATATTATTCTTATTATTTGTAGATTAGTATAAAGTATCAAAATACATATAATATAGATATAATTTATAACAAATATATAAATATACTATAATTTATATTAAAATCAAAAATTAAATAACGGAATATTTAATAATATATTTTAAGAGATTTTCAGCATTTGTTTATAGAATAATACTCTAAAATAATATCATTTTAAGTTTATCTTCCAAATTTAGCACATTAAAACTAGAATTCCCAAAATAGCATAAATTATTATGTAAAAATAATTATTTATCTTAAATAAAATATATAAAAATTTAAAATATAATGTTTTGGTTCACTTTTTCCAATTTAGGATTTAAATTTTTTTTATTAGAAATAAATTTTCAATTATTTTAGTATTAAATTTATGTTTTTTTGAAAATTTAAATGACTAATGCTATATTTAGAACAAAAATTTGAAATGATGCTATTTTAGTCAATTGCCCTTGTATATATATAACAAAATGATTTTCTATAATTGTTACCAAACATTAAGAGTTGCAACTTACGGGAGAACCAATCAACATCTTAAAATGAGAGTAATTTGACACTCTAAATTTAAACTTAACTAGTGGATTACAAGTATATAAGTTCGTAGTTTTACAAAACGATCAAAAATCTAAATTTAAGTTCACAAAAAAACGATGTTTATTTTATCTTAGCTTTGCTTGGTCAACTTTACACCGGCCGTTGACTTTGCGGCCTTCCTACTATTTAAAAGAAAGTAAGCTTTGGTCGGTTATGCCTAAGAAAAATAAACAAACAATATTTTTTCTCACCTTTGTTTTTGTTTTTTTATAACAGTATTAATATTAACTAATTGTATATATAAATAAATCGATATAATTGTTATTTAAATAATTAATTAAAAAATTTAATATTTAAATAGGTTAAACACAAAAATTCAAAAAGTATGAGCCTTTTGAAACTCGAATAACCTTTACGCTCATCCGATTATACTTGACCTTTTATATTTTCCGTTTTCACACACGTTTTTAGAATTTTGAGTCAATTCTCAATAGAGTTGGTTTGAACCGATATTAAACCCATTTGAGCCGACCCGGATTCACCTGCTTCTTGTGTCCTTCCCTCACCTAACACACGCCCTGATTCCTAACCGGAGAGGTTTTTTTATTTATTTTCTCTTGCATTTCTCAAATCAATCATAAACGATTTCTTCGTCCTCAACATCGCATCATATCCCCCTTTGTCTGCTCAATTCGTGATCTCTAGTTTTTGGGTTCTGGAGGCGAAGGGGGTGTGTGTGTGTATTTGAGAATTAGAGATTGCTTGTAAACTCAAAAGCTATGGCGGTTTCTAGCGCCTTTGCTGTTAGCCCGAAGCTGGAGACGTTGTTATTGAACCACCGTAATCCTTCTTCTTCGCCGGCTCCGTTGGATCTAATTGGGATTCGTGTTCTTCCAATGAACAAGAGGACCAGGCGAGGTCTGATCCAGAGAGCGCGTTGCGAGCTTTCTGCGTCTAAGGCAGCCAGCGTCTCGGCTCTCGAGCAGCTCAAAACTTCTGCTGTTGACAGTATGAATTCTACCTTCTTTTCCCTAAATTGTTCGAATTACAGTTTTGGGTTTTTTTTTGTTCCCCATCGTTTTTGCATTTGAAATTCGTGATTTTTCTATTTGCTAGCGAAGTTTGAATTTTGAAGACTTCTGTAAGCTATTCAATAATTTGCCATTATTAATATGTTATTTCTCGGGTTCGGAAAGCTTCAATGGATAATTCATGTTTTCAGTAAAAGCAATCTTCTTTAGCTTGCTCTTTCATTCCTGAGGTGTATTTGGTTTCATATGATATACCTCTGGATTTGGATTTGTTGAGGAGCTTGTATCCTTCTTGAAGCTAATAGTAGCTCTGTTTTACTTCAGTCT
Organism: Pugionium cornutum; assembly: GCA_018901935.1. Taxonomy (NCBI): domain Eukaryota; kingdom Viridiplantae; phylum Streptophyta; class Magnoliopsida; order Brassicales; family Brassicaceae; genus Pugionium; species Pugionium cornutum. Next base: position 2,366,134 of record CM032155.1, on the reverse strand, counting down.
CTCAACTATTTTCTGTACCAGGATACACAAAGGAAAGAAGCAGCATTGTGGTGATTGGGCTTAGCATTCACACAGCTCCCGTAGAGATGCGTGAGAAGCTTGCCATTCCAGAAGCTGAATGGCCACGAGCTATAGCCGAATTGTGCAGTCTGAATCATATTGAAGAAGCGGCTGTACTCAGTACCTGCAACCGAATGGAGATATATGTTTTGACTCTATCTCAGCACCGTGGAGTCAAAGAAGTTACTGAATGGATGTCTAAGGTTTTCCCCTCTCCCGTGTTTTGATGCTTGTCCTTATGTGTGACTAACTACTTAACTTTTAGAATGTTTTGGCTTTTCTCCCTCTTTCTCCATCTGTTAGTTCTATTGCAAGTGTTCTCTCGATCATTGGAAAATGCTGACACAATGCTCTTTCTTTGCCAGACAAGTGGAATCCCAGTTTCTGAGATCTGTCAGCACCGTTTTCTATTGTACAACAAGGACGTCACGCAACATATATTTGAAGTCTCGGCTGGTCTGGACTCTCTTGTCCTAGGTGAAGGCCAGATACTTGCACAGGTTAAACAAGTTGTTAAAGTAGGCCAAGGCGTCAATGGGTTTGGAAGGAATATCAGTGGGCTATTTAAACATGCAATCACGGTCGGAAAGCGTGTCAGAACAGAGACAAATATCTCGGCTGGGGCAGTTTCTGTCAGCTCTGCCGCCGTGGAACTTACTCTGATGAAGCTTCCAGAATATTCTTTACGTGCATCATCTGCTAGGATGGTGGTAATTGGTGCTGGAAAGATGGGGAAGCTTGTAATCAAGCACTTGGTTGCTAAAGGTTGCAGCAAAATGGTGGTTGTGAACCGAAGCGAAGAGAAAGTTGCAGCTATCCGCGAGGAGATGCCGTCTGGCATTGAGATAATTTATAAAGGCTTTGATGAGATGCTAGCTTGTGCTGCAGAAGCCGATGTAGTCTTTACTAGCACAGCTTCTGAGACACCATTGTTCTTGAAGGAGCAAGTAGAGAGTCTCCCTCCTGTTGCAAATGCAAGGCTCTTTGTTGATATCTCTGTTCCTAGAAATGTTGGGTCTTGTGTCGCTGAGTTAGATGGTGCACGGGTTTACAACGTGGATGACCTCAAGGAAGTCGTTGCTGCCAATAAAGAAGACAGGGTGAGAAAAGCAATGGAAGCTCAGGCTATAATCACAGAGGAATCCAAACAGTTTGAAGCGTGGAGGGATTCGCTGGAGACGGTTCCAACAATCAAGAAACTAAGGGAATATGCAGAGAGAATTAGAGTTGCAGAGCTTGAGAAATGTTTGACAAAATTGGGTAAGGACATGGACAAGAAGACGAGGAAAACAATAGAGGATCTAAGCCGAGGTATAGTGAACAAGATCCTGCACGGTCCAATGCAACATTTGAGATGCGATGGGAGTGATAGCAGAACGCTGAATGAGACGCTAGAGAACATGCAGGCTCTGAACAGGATGTATGGACTCGAAACAGAGTTACTCGAGGAGAAGATAAGAGCGAAGGTCAGACAAAAGTAGAGAGGGAGAGAGAGAAAGAGAGTCTTGTTGCATTCATTTTTTTGGTTCGTGGAGATCAACCGGCACCTTTGTAATATACAAACATGAGCAGACAGCCAATATGTAGCTTCTGGAAAATGAAGATATTCTGATTGATGTCCTTGATTAGAGAGAAGTAAGACATAATTGTTTCAAGATATTTTGAAAGCAAACCAGTGACTTAAAATGTAATTTCACCATTTGGAACTCTTATAATATGTCAAAATAGTGAAGTATTTTATATGAACCGAGTTCATAAGTCCGATCACTCTATCTTGTCGGAAATTTCAAATTTATTGCACTCGATCTTGTCGGAAATTTCAAATTTATTGCACTCGACTTGTGAGACTAGCAACAACATCTAACTAAAAAAAGGATTAGCCACTTCTGTGCTCTTGTACCTTAGCTCATCAGCCAGGTACGATATGTGACAACTACTATATATATACTTGAATCTTTTGCGTGACGCGTTGGCGAAAGATATTTAAGGGTCGTCCAAAAATTTCATGACAAAAAGCTTTGTAGGAAAATTTCTAGCTTTTACGTGTTACACACGATGAGAATTGCTGATTTTGAGAAAGAAAAAGAAGAAAGTTATCCAGACAATTTCTAACAAGTAGGCTCAATTTGTGAAATAACAATATATAAATGTAGAACAAGTGATCAAACTCAATTGTATGAACAAATTCAGTAATTGAATTACGGTTTACGAAGATAATCAATTCTTTAATTAATTATTAGCATTATGTCATACGTCTTTTGATTATAAAGGTTCTTGATTAGTCATAGATATATGTGTGAGAAAATTATTACTATAATTAATATTTCGACATGTATTTTACGACAACTTTTTTTTGTTATCTATACGACAAGTTTCCAAAGCTTAACGAGTAACGACTAACGAGTCTATATGACTTCCACTTCAAGGCAATATATTAACAATTTACTTTCTTGGAGTTTACATGTCTTTTGTCTCCTTTTGTTTTTCCCCCTTTTCCTACGTAATTCAATCCATATTTGGTTCTAAGATCTAAAGTTGAAAAGTTTAATTAAAACATTTACAACTTACAATCTATTTTAGTCATATCCAAAACATAAAACCTACGTACAAACCCAACACAAATTAGTTAAAATACTCATGATCTATTGATTTATTCTCATCGTTATTGCAATGTATTTAATTCCCATTTTGGTGTTTATGTTCTTATTTTAATCTAATTGATTTTGGGGGGGTTAATTCCTTTAAAGTAATTACTTCGTAATCGGTCGTTGTTACACATTTAGTAAGACAAAGCGAAGAATAAGTCAGGTCAAAAGGATTGACTTGTACATGCATGAAAGTTTACGTACAATTCGACTTCACACCTGTGGTTTTGATTTTTGTCAATTATATAAAGAAATCAAAGAGTTCTCATCATTTAGCCTATCAGTATAATTACTCATTTAACTAAAACCTTGATCGATATCAAAGAAAACCCCTTGAGATCTTATACATCATCTCTTTACTTTAGGTTTGATACTATTTCCAGTTAATTTTTCTATTGTATTTTAACTAACATTGCCTTTCATCTTGTTGTATATACTACATATGTACAAAGAAATCATTGGTTGTTTCTTAAAGAAAACATATTATACGTACTGTGTAGATAATGGATACAAGATTCTTGTACCCCTTGGAGAGCTGTAAAATCATTCACTTGGTAAGTCACAAATAACAAGTCACTTCTAAGATGACTTTGTTGATACGTATTAATGATTTTTCTTCTTTCTTTTATTATAGTTGAGACATGGACAAGCTTTGCACAATGTAGAAGCTGAGAAAGATAGGAATGCATTGCTTTCTCCTCATCTTTTCGATGCTCCGCTTACCGATCATGGTTTCCAACAGGTAAATCTTAAATCCTAAATCCTAATCCTTAACCTTAAGGTACATTCTTTCCTTCTAATTTCTCAATATGTTTCTCTAAAGGTTGAGAACCTTCGCGAGCAAGTTGTGTCAAGTGGACTACTAAAGAGGGTTGAGCTAGTTGTAACTTCTCCATTGTTGAGGTAATATATTTTTGCATAGAAACATTGTATGTTTTGTTTTTATATTGATTTGGATTGATTATGTTTTCGGTTTATATATAGAACTATGCAAACCGCGGTTGGTGTTTTTGGAAATGAAGACGAACAGCCAATTAGTGGAAGCAGTCCTCCCATTTTGGCACTTGAGGTTGCACGAGACCGTAATGTATGATGATTTATAGAAGAAGAAATGTCTCATATATACATTCATCGATCATCTATTGAACAAATTCATGCTAAGTAACGATGTTATATGTGCACGCAGGGAGTTCGTCCTCCTGATATGAGAAGAAACGTGAGAGAGTATCAAACTCTTTTCCCCACAATTGATTTCTCCCAGGCAAAGAGCTTCTTTCACTCAATTCCTTCATATAAACTAGAGTTAAAATAATTGAAACAAATGATCATTGACTATAAAACTATCAAGAATTGTAAAAACATTTTCCATATATGTGTGTGAAGATATATCAATGATACACATGGTGATTTCTCTATTGATATCTTAGATCATATTACAGATGGAAAGTGAGGAGGACAACCTATGGAGACCCGATGTTAGAGAGTCTGAAGAGGAGATATTAGCGAGAGGGTTAGAGTTTATGAAATGGTAGCCTTTTTGAATTTTATATAAATCTTCATGAAGAATAAATAACATTACCAAAATTGTTAATGAATTGATTATTTTCTAATTTAGGTTATGGAAAAGACCAGAGAAAGAGGTTGCAGTTGTTAGTCATGGAATAGTTTTGCAACATATGTTGTATGTGTTCGGAAACGATTGTGACGAGTCAATTAGACATGAACTTTGCAAGAGGTTAGACAAAACTTTTTTATTACATGTTTCAATTTGTTTGGTTTGTATAATTTATTATAGTCTTTTGATCATTATAATATGTTATTTTACAGGTTTGGTAATTGCGAAATTCGCACTGTCGTGATTGTAGACAAAGGGTTAGCTCATGATCATCTATATTTACTTAATTACAAATATTATCCATTTCTTGACCTTTCATTAGCATTTTACTTAATTTACAGGTTGAGTTCTTCTACGGAGAATTGATTCCACCAAAGACAATTCAATGAATTTACAAAGACTATATCAAATTCAACTTTGAAATTTTTTTTTTTTATTGTTATTTGATTTTATTTGTTTCATTCTACCCTTCTCTCAATTATTTTTCGTCTTCTGCATTTTTTACGAAACGTTTTGTATAAATGAAAGTAATTAACTATCATAATAGTTATTAAAGAATAAAATACAAAGACCTATTGTTTACAAGGTTGTCAAAATCTAGCAGTGAAATATTAGTGCTAACATATTGAAAGAAAAAGAAAACATTAGACCAGAGCTTCACATGGGTTTGATTATTTTTATATTTAATTTAAAGAAAAATACATGGTCATATTTAATATGGCTCACCTACTTTCTTTGTTTCTGTCTTTGCAATTAAAATAACTTTTTCCATCAAAAATATAATGCGGTAAAAAGAAGCTGGAAATTACAAGGAAAAAAACCATTTCAAAAATTTATAAAATATTTTCTAAGGCTTTTATTATCATCATGAACGGTTTAATGAATGCTGAGAACATTTTTCTCACGGAAAGTTTAAATATCTCAAAATTAAAATAAATGTATTTCTTTGATGAAATATTTTACGTATTTTTAAATTTTACGATGAAAAAATCGTATATTGTTGAAAAAGTCAGCAAAGACGTATGGGACGTGTGTGTGACTTCTTCTTTGATTATCTTTTTGTCTTCGTTTGCCGACTTACTTCTCCTATAAATATGATGTTATGCATCATTTGTAAATATACTTCACTCTTCTCTCTCTCCTCTTTCTCTTGAATAATAAATTTATCAGTTTAATTTTATCTCTTTAGATATTTTTCATAATATATATATATATATATATATATATATATATATATTTTGACTACTGACATGTCTCAGCTGTTGTACAATTAAGTCCCCATGGAGTGATTTACAAGTTGGATGGAATTCATTTTTTAACTTTCAACATAAATTTTTCTAAGATATAAAGTAAAAAGTAATTCTATAAAATATAATATTTTAATTTTTTTGTTCAAAAATAATTTTATTAGTTTAAATTTTCAATAATAACACAAATTTAATAATAAAATACATTAAAATTTTATTTTAATAGAAAAACTAAACTCTATATTGAAAAAAACAAACTCAAATATAATATTTTAAAATTATGAATAATTTATTCAAACTAAATAAATATTTTTACATAATTATTTGTGATTTTTTGGAATTTTAATTTTAAAATACTAGATTTTGAATAATAATTTTAAAAGAATACTATTTATGGTATTATTTAAAAAGAAAATGAAAGCATACTTATAAACGTACCTATTTTTGGGTACAAAATTGGATAAATAAAAGAAATCAGAATCTTCAGGAAATACATAATTTTGAGCCATTGGATATATAATATTCGTAAAAAAAAAAATCTTATTTCACCACCGGCACAAAAAAAAACAAAAATTTAAGATAGTCCGGATAATACGTTAGGATAATGGCGTAAGTCATACATCAAAGTTTTGAGAATATTTAAATATGGCCATTAAAACTCCAAGAGATTTCTAAGTGAGTTCCATGAAGCTGAGTGGTGGGTAAGTGAATCTATTACGTGTACTTTCTTATATGTATATAATGACACACCAAGAAAGAAGAAGAAGAAGAAACATAAAAAATGGTTTGAATTTGTAAATAAATTGGATACGTTCATATATATATATGGATTTACCTAAGCTGCGCATCAGCCTTCCATCTCCTACTTTCAAAACCTTTTATTTGGTTAGTTTTTTTCCAATGTTCTCTTGAATTTTTGCAATTGAATTCTACATAACAATTTGAATGTTTTACAAATTATTAAGGAGATATGTTATGTGTAATGTTTTGGATGGGAAATGAATTAAAGGTGAGGCATGCACAAGGAATCCACAATGTAGAATTAGAAGAGAATGGAGAGACTCCTTTTTCACAAAAGCTTTTTGATGCCCACCTTTCTCCAAAGGGTTTCCAACAGGTTATATTTTTCTATATTTTAACTGTTTAATACCTTGAGATACATTCTTATCTATAAAACTTTCAAAGAAAATTATGGGGGAATGACATAAAACTTCTTGGATAATTAAAAGGGCAAAGGATAATATCTTTCTAAATTTTTGTTCCAAAAATAGTATCATTAGTTTAAATTTCCAATAATATCATAAATTTAAAATTAAAACGCATTAAAATTATATTTTAATAGAAAAAAATTAAACCCTAAATTGGAAATAATGAACTCAAATACAATACTTTAAGTTTATGTATAATTTATTTAGAATAAATAAGTATTTTCACATAAGTATTTGTGCTATTTTTGGGAATTTAATTTTATGATGCTAGATTTGGAAGAAAAACTTTAAAAAATACTATTTTAGGGTATTACTCTAATTAAAATTAATAGTGTTTTTGTTCTTAAGACTCACACATACACATGGATCTTTTTTTTCTTTCTTTTTTTCTTCATCTCTAATTATCTTTTTTTTTTCTATTCTTAAAATATTTTCTCCCCTCAAATTATTTGTTTTGATTTTTTTAAGAAACTTTGACTTAAATTTTGGATTATACACATAAAAACATAAAATTCTTTAAATGCTATATTTTGAATATTTTAAAGAGCAATTGACAAAAATAGTACAATTTTAAGTTTTTATTCAAAATATAGCACCATTAGTTTAAATATCCATAAATAGCATAAATTTAATATTAAAATACATTAAAATTTATTGTTAATAAAAAAATAAACCCTAAATTGGAAAAAAATGAACCCAAATTAATGTTTTAAGTTTATGTATAATTTAATTATAGTAATTATGTATTTTCAGAAAATAATTTGTGATATTTTTAAAATTTTAAGTTTTAAATGATAAATTTGGAATAAAAATTAAAAAAGTGTTATTTTAAACTGTTCTTTAGTCTTTACAAAGTTCAAATGGTCATTTAACTATTCAAAAAATTATTTGGCTATATCATTAATTTTGAGTTCAAATATGATTATTGGACTAATTGTGTCCCAACTCTGAATAATTTTGCAGGCTGCTGAACGACGCAAGCATGTTCTTGAATCAGGATTACTAAACACCATCGAGTTAGTAATTACCTCTCCACTGCTCAGGTTATCTATACTTCTCACAAAACATATATTTAATTAATTAGGTTAGAGATTTGGTAAACCTAAAACATCAATACCAATGACAGATGTAAGATTAGGTATATCTAATTAACATTCACATTTTTCAACGATGATTAATTATACTAGTATGGTTCCCAAGTCTTTATCAAATTTCTTGATTCTTATGTAATGTGAAGACTTTAAAATTGTTATATATTAAGTTTACTTTCGTCAAATACACGAATTTATGCGAACAAACCTATTTACACTTTACTTTTTTAAGTCTTTCATAAGTTACATAAATTATGTTTTTCTTCCGTAAACTACATAAACTTTATAAATTATTCAAATTACAGAAATTTCGTTAATGTTTACACGTTAAATTGTTATTAAACTTTAGTTACTTTGAAAATCTGGTTTTAGTTTTAAAATAATCGTAAATTAAAACTAAATTTTTGAATTAAAACCAGATTTAGTAGCTATTTAACATGTAAACATTAACGGAATTTCTATAATTAGAATAATTTATGAAGTTTGTGTAATTTACGGAAGAAAAACATAGTTTATGTAGTTAAAAAAACTCAAAAAGTACGAATGGAAATAGGTTTAGTCGCATAAATTTATTTAGTTGACGGAAATAAACCTCTTATATATTTGATACTTTAACATTAATACGTACAGTGTTGAATTTCAGGGCAATGCAAACTTCAATTGGAATATTTAGGGGACAAGAAGATGTAAATAAATCCAACGACTTTCCAAAACCTAACAACTTCCCTCCTATTGTCGCACTTGAGATTTGTCGAGAACGCATGGTAATAATATTTATTGTTTTTTCTGAGTTACAAATATAAATACTATAATTCATTCTCTGAACCCAAGTGCTCATATTTTCATGGACTCTATCACTTATTCCAATTTGCGATTACATATGTGATCGCAAATTTAACAATTTTTTGGGATTGCGACTAATTTATAACTATACACATGAATAACTATGCATTCCAATTGATCATCGATATTTTCTCAGAGACTATATCCATGTGATCGCATTCCAATTGATCATTGATATTTTCTCAGAGACTATATCCATGTGATCGCATTCTAATTGATCATTGATATTTTCTCAGAGACTATATCCATGTGATCGCATTCTAATTGATCATTGATATTTTCTCAGGGACTATATCCATGTGATCGTAGAGAAAGTATAAATACTCGCTGCAAGTATTTCTCCGATATTGATTTTACAATGGTACTTAATTAGACTTTTCTTGAAACTCAACAAAATTGGTATTGTTCTTCTTTCTTTTGTAAATTGATTGTTCATAATTTGGTTATAGATAGAAAGTGATGAAGATTCTCTATGGCAAGCCGAGGAAAGAGAGAAACTAGAAGAGGTTGCTACAAGAGGTCTTCAATTTCTTAAATGGTGACCACGAAACATTTAACTTGAAATAAAGACAATTCCGTGGAGATTAGTTTATACATTTTCATAATGAAATACATATTATGTCTTTCCCAACATGAGATTACCAATTTAGTTTATAAAAAAAATGTGTAGGTTATGGGAGAGACCAGAGAAAGAAATTGCAATTGTAAGCCATGGGATTTTCTTGCAAGAAACACTTCGTGCGTTGCATGAAAATGTTGGCATACCACTTGAAGATAGTCTCCTTACAAGGTGATTGTTTCAGATATTAACCAAATTAATGTTTTCAAATTTAGTTTCAAACAATGTGATCTAATGTTATGGATGATATAGGTTTGGCAATTGTGAACTCCGGTCGATTCGTATAGAGAAGAGGTAATAAATTAAAATTCAGAATTAGGAAAGTCAAAGGGTTTAATTATTAGTAGTAATGTTTCTAATAATGTCAATTTTATGTACAGTGACATGGAAGCGGATATACATTAACAGCTTTTAATTGTAGAAAAAACTTTCTTTCACACGCTTGACTATAAAGCGTGCGTGTGAAAAGCGTGTGAAAGGTTTCTATTAGTTTTATATACCGAGTATGTACACTGGTCAAGTATAAACCAGTAATTGCGTTTGGTTTAATGCTTTGGTTTAGGCCAATTTATTCATATATATAAACCCTCCTTGTAATTGTTTTACAATCAATGAAAACGAGATTATACCAATTAACATGGTATTATACCAAGTAACATGGTATAAGAGCAACAAATCTTGTTTTCGCGAAAAACATCGAACAAATCCTAAAGCCCTCTTTTTCACCGGAAAATCTCACCGGTTCTCTTCTCTTCCGCTTCGTAACCTTCATTTTCCAGCTGATTCTTCAGCTAATCGAAGTTTCATTCTGATTTAGCCGATTAATCGCCTCAATGGGAAAACGCAAGTGTAAATCCAAATATCGCCGTTCGTCACTGGATTCGCCTGAAACCAGTTCCCCTACCTCGTCAAAGGCTCATGAAATATCATCTGTCCCGATTATCACCCGTGGAGCAACTGAGGTTCAGAACGAAGCTGATAACTTCCGATCGATGTCTTCCCAAAATCACGACAAATCGGGAGGTTTAAATCGGATTAATTTTTTTATAAATTCGATAAATTAATATATTATTTCGTGCAACTTTTGCTATTTTAAAACGAATTTTTAATTTGTAAAATATTTATATTTATGTCATTAAAAGTAGTATAATTAATTTTCTTTTAATTTTACAGGATGTTATAGATTTCCTTTTATATCTAATATGAAGACCTATATTACGAATATCAATTTACGTTAAAATTTTATTTGTGTCATCAAATCCATATATTGTTTTTTCTAAAAATTTATTGTTAGTTTGTTTTTTTTTAAATGATCCGAGGCGTAGTGCACATTATAGTGTCAAAAAATTCATTCGTTAATCTAAAAAGTTTTGTTTAACCATTTTCATAAATCATCCATAAAAAAATGTTTTGGCTATATATCAAGAAAGCGAGGTTAAGGACCCGTGATTCTGAAATTTCGCTTGTTCAGGTCTCTCATCTTCCTCTGTTTCTCATCTGGTCTCTTCTTTGCTTCCATCTGTGAAAGTAAGTTGTTTGCTAATTGACCATGGCCTCCTGCGACTGCAGATATCACCATCGTATGCAACCACTGGTACGTTTGATTTCTCTTTCTGGGCTTCACTTATATTCGTGACTCGAGGTTAACAAGATTTGGGAATTGACCGGTGATTGCAATTGAGAACATTTGTGTTACATTGAAGATACTTGTGAGCCATACAATCTCTAAACTGTACAGGTAGAATTTCAGCTAGGTTTGTGTCGGTGATTAGAGATATTATTAGGGATATTGGCATATTATATTGTTTACATCCCATTTTGCAAAAGTGTTGGTTTTTCTTTGGTTACCTGCTAAAGGTTGATTCTTTTTGTAACTTTCCCTTAAAATTGTTCATGATTAATGAGTTGATTGTGTACATTTTGATGTTTTTGAGATTTCCAAGGCTATGAATGGCTCTTGAATTTTGTTTAATTATTCAATTCCTTTGTCGTTTGTTGTTAACTTGTCATTCAGATTTTGTTTTCAGCCACATACTAAATTGAATATCAAAGTTGAGAAACAACTCTCTTTTCCATGAACTTTCCTTTCCCTTTTGTTTTTTAATTCTTTTCTCTAAAGCTTGTTTTCTTAGTCATATTCTATTAGTTTGCCTCCTTAGTTCTTGGCCGTTGTTTGCATGCATCAGCTTCCTAGTGTGTACTTGTGTTTCTCATTGAATTATATCTATTGTGATGCTTTTTACTATTTGACTGGCTATAATTTAACTCTGATGGTCTGTTTTTAACAGACCACCCATGTCTGCTTAAGGTCGAGTTTGTTGAGTCGAGGCAATTCTTATTGGGACCTAACCTGATTCCTTTTTCATGTTCTATAACATGTTTGATCCCTTGTGAATGCCGAGCTTAGTGTACTGAACTACTGATAATCCTAACGTTTTCAGTGACAGAGACATTCCATCACCAAATATCGATTTGCATCGTGTACATTGTGCCCGAAATCTAGAAAAATGTAAGATTTGTGGTGATATGATACCCAAAAACCATGCTGAGGAACATTTCTTGAATACACATGCTCCGGTACGCTGATTTTTCTAATCCTCACCAGTCTTTAAATTGCTTTCTGTTTGATTCACAATTATTATCTCGGATTTGAAGAATTTCTCCTTGCTAGCTCCGTGAAAGTTCTATACTTTTTCTAGTCTGGCGTCCAAATAGGCTGATCAAATGGATTTCCGTAGTTTCATACGGTGGTTCTGCTATCTAATACTTTTTCTAAGTGTCCTTTCAACCCGTTGTGAGCTTTTAAGATTGATAAACTAGGTCACTCATAGATTGATTCAGCTCATTAACATAATCTGTCACACAAACAGCCTAGTCGTTAACAAAGCTTGTTCCTGAGTGGTGCCATTGCATACATTTGTTGAGTTTTATGGTTGACAAGTAGGAATTCCTTGTGTTTGCAATTTATGACTGTTTTAGTTAGGTCAAAGATTAGTTATTGAATATAACAAGTAGGAATTTCTTTGTAATGTTACAGTCACAGAATATGTTTAATGGGCTTGAGATGCTGCAAGATGACCGAAATGACACACTTTCTCTTATGATATACCTATTGTACTGCATTGAGCAGGTACCATGCTCGATGTGCAAACAGACCATAGAACGTGAGGTTTTTGACAGTCATAAAGGAGAGATTTGTCCCAAGAGGATTGTAACGTGTGATTTCTGCGAGTTTCCATTGCCTGCGGTTGATCTTTCTGAACATCAGGTATTCAATCTAACTTGCAGACATATTGCTTTCTCTCTCATACAATAGGGATTTCTGATTAGGTCGGGTTTTTTAACATTAGGAAGTATGTGGCAACCGGACAGAACTCTGTTATCAGTGCAACAGCTATGTTAGATTGAGAGAAAGATATAACCATGAAACCAAATGCCCTGGCACTGTGCTCAATAATGTCGAATCATCCAGGTACATTTCTTATCTGCATTGTTTTCTTCTTAAACACTGATCCCGAGCTTAATATTTTTGTGTGTGGGCTAAATTTGTCTGGTTGCATGTAATCTAAATACAGAAGGATCCCAAGAGCAGCAGAAAGAGATGGAAATGGTAGGAGACGAAGAGATAGGAACAGTGTTTCGGACAAGAAGCTTTTCTTCACAATAGCCATAACGGGAATAGCTGTCCTAATAGGATCGTTGTTCTTCCAGAGAAAGCCTGAGGGGACCTAAGTAAAGGCATTGGTTGTGTTTCTGTAAATTTTCTCTAATTCTTCAAGACAGACTCTAAGGAAGGGTTTATACATTTTCATGCTCACGAGACAGAGAAATATGCCCCCTCCAAAAGACTGTTTAAGCTGATGACCTTGAGACTTGGTTTTAAATTTGGTTTCAATATTGGTTTCTTCATCCTCTGTTTTCGAATAAGGACTTCGCTCGCATCATAATGGCTTAAAACATTAGTTATATATAATGTTATTATAGAAGAGACGTAAGTGGAAGCATTGAGACACACGAATGTCATCATGTTGATCATTGCGGCTCTCTTACGCATTTCGATGACCACTAACCAAACTGTTTTGACGACAAAGTCAAGAGATTCTCCAATCTCTACTACACCCTCTGCTTTAATTCCCGTCCAAGGCAACAAAGGTTCTCCAAATCAGATATATATACAGTTACTTTGAGCTTAAGACCAAAACCCACAAGACATTTCATCAATGTCGTCTCTTAAACTGCAGTTGCATGATAAGGGCAATCATGTTTGTTTACTTTAACTCATCTCATTATCTCTTCAAAAAACAAATAACTACCAACTTTCTCATGAAATTTTCTGTATTGGTGGTGTATGAAATGGTTCAGGTGGTAATGGATAATGGCATTGCAAGGGTTACATTATCAAAGCCTGATGGAATTGTTACTGGGATCGAGTACAATGGCATTGATAATCTGCTTGAGGTTCTTAATGAAGAATCCAACAGAGGGTAATGTGATCCTTGTTTTGTTCCTAAACTTAAGTTTTTTAAAATTGGAATATTCATTGTCTCTGCTTTTACTGTCTTCCATTTGGATATGAAAAGTAAATGTTATTCTTCAGGTATTGGGATCTCGTTTGGGGAGGATCAGGAACCACTGGTGCATTTGATGTGTTAGTCTTTTGATTATTCATAAAATTAATTTGTAGTTTGAGCCCTTAAAAGCATTTTCAGAGCAACTAATTAATTAAACTATTTTCTCTTGAGAACAGAATCAAAGGAACAAACTTTCAGGTAATACTGAAGAACGAAGAACAGATTGAACTTTCTTTCACAAGAAAATGGGATCCATCACAAGAAGGCAAAGCAGTTCCTTTGAACATTGACAAAAGGTACTTACTTTTTTGTTTGTTTTTGAGATGCATAATTCAGATTATGAACTGAATAGTTGTCGAAACAGATTTGTTATGCTTCGTGGATCATCAGGATTCTACACTTACGCCATCTACGAACATTTAAAAGAATGGCCAGCTTTCTCAATTGCTGAAACACGAATTGCCTTCAAGCTCAGAAAAGAGAAGTAATCAGAAACAAAATCACTTCTTCAACACTTTTCACCGTTTAATTTTATTTCTTTTGTTAATTAATTTTAACTGAGACTACAGGTTTCATTACATGGCAATAAGTGATGATAGACAGAGATTCATGCCATTGCCTGATGACCGGTTACCAGACAGAGGCCAACCTCTGGCTTACCCTGAAGCTGTTCTACTTGTTAATCCTGTAGAGTCTCAATTCAAAGGAGAGGTAAAAGTTATTCATTTTGCTTTTAATATAACTAAAAAGAAGTTAATTTCTTGTTAAAAATTGGTTTAAAGGTTGATGATAAGTACCAATATTCGTTCGAAAACAAAGACATTACTGTCCATGGATGGATTTCCACAGAGCAGCCATCGGTTGGGTTTTGGCTCATAACTCCTAGCCATGAGTACCTAACCGGTGGACCTCAAAAACAGAACTTGACCTCTCACGTTGGACCAACTTCTCTTGCTGTAAGTCCATATAAATATAGTAGACAATATAAAGTTTTTTATATTTAGCATTGTTGTAAATGTCGACAAGGTTAACACTGGCTTCTTAGGTATTTATGAGTGCACATTACACAGGAGACGATCTAGTGCCAAAGTTTAGTGAAGGAGAAGCATGGAAGAAGGTATTTGGACCAGTTTTCGTCTATTTAAACTCGTCTACTGATGATGATAATGACCCTCTTTGGCTTTGGCAAGATGCTAAATCTCAGGTTCTTTTTTTTAATAAAAAATATTGTTTTATGTTTGATAAAGTTGTTTTATATAGTTAGATGATTTTTGTTTTCTCAGATGAATGTAGAAGCAGAAAGTTGGCCATATAGTTTTCCAGCTTCGGATGATTATGTGAAAGCAGAGCAACGTGGTAATGTTGTTGGGAGACTTCTCGTTCAAGATAGGTAAATCTACTCAGAGAATTGATTACGACAGTGGTTAACACTAATTTAAGAGACTAAGTGATGTGTAGTCTAAACAATAGTGTCAACTGATGAAAATCTAAGTCTATTGATGAAAACTTCACATGATGATTGTTTAAATCCAATAATCTAATTTTATGTTTGTAAGGTATGTGGATAAAGATTTCATTGCAGCAAATAGAGGTTATGTCGGTTTAGCTGTGCCTGGAGCTGCTGGTTCATGGCAAAGAGAATGCAAGGTGATTTCTAAAAATTAGGGCTGAACATTCGGATATTTGGTTCGTTATTTTCGGTTTCGGTTTTTTCGGTTGGTAAGATTAAAAATCTATTCGGTTATTTTTATATTTCGTTTCGGTTTCGGTTCGGTTATATCTCGATTTTGGTCGGTTCGGTTATTAAATTTAAAAACCGAAAATAACCAAAAATAATCAAAAATAACCGAAAAATAGCTGAAAAATAATTAAAATAACAAAAAAATAATCGAAAATAATTAAAAAATAACCGAAATATCCGAAATATTTTCGGATAACCAAAAATAACCGAAAATAATTTGTTTTTTTTGGATATTATTTCAGTTTTTGGTTCGGTTTCGGTTACTAACCAATAACCATGGCTTTCCAAAACAATATCCGTTTGGTTATTTGTTTATAACCGAATACCAACTAAAATCATTTTTTCGGTTCGGTTTCGGTTCGGTTTTTTCTTTTCGGATTATTTGCCCAGACCTACTAAAAATTCAAATAATTAGTATTTTGACTTATGATGAAAGTTTTTAAAACAATTTAATTTTTATGAACATGTCGTATAATTCTTGCAGGAGTATCAATTCTGGACAAGAACAGACGAAGAAGGATTTTTTTACATAAGTGGAATTAGGGCAGGCGAGTATAACTTATATGCATGGATTCATGGTTTTATTGGCGACTATAAATACGATGATGTTATCACTATCACTCCAGGTCCTCAGTTCTTTTCTTTCTTTTTACTACTTCCTCAAAACATTTTTTTGTTACAATTAAACCCATATTAATACTGTACTATTTGCAGGTTGTTATATATATGTGGAGGATCTTGTCTATCAGCCTCCAAGAAACGGAGCAACGTTATGGGAAATCGGCTTTCCAGATCGATCTGCAGCAGAGTTTTATGTTCCTGAGCCGAATCCAAACTATATCAACAAACTTTATCAAAATCACCCTGCAGACAGGTTTTGTTGAAAAACACAACAAATTAAAACTTCTTTTTTTCTGTAAAAATGGTTAAATCATAATCAATATTGTACCATTACACTATAATAAGCAATATATATTGAACGATTCTTCTTTTCTAATATTTCGCAGGTTTCGACAGTATGGATTATGGGAAAGATATGCAGAGTTGTATCCCGATAAAGACTTGATATATGTAGTTGGCTCTAGTGACTATACAAAA
Organism: Pugionium cornutum; assembly: GCA_018901935.1. Classification (NCBI taxonomy): domain Eukaryota; kingdom Viridiplantae; phylum Streptophyta; class Magnoliopsida; order Brassicales; family Brassicaceae; genus Pugionium; species Pugionium cornutum. Next base: position 2,349,396 of record CM032155.1, on the reverse strand, counting down.
GACTGGTTTTACGCTCAAGTCACTAGGTTTTTCCTCATCATCATCGATCGATGACTTCATCTTCAATTTCTTGAATTTACATTCTCTTCACTAACTTCATTCTTCGTTTCATAGGAAAAAAGATAGCAAAACATATCAGGCAACAACATGGCAAATCAAATTCGAACTAAAAAACATTGATAAGAATCATTCCTATACTTTACGAGTAGCCATCGCATCCGCTACTTATTCCGAACTCCAAGTAAGTCTATATATATTTCTATGAATCCATGACCTCTTTTCATAGATTAGATTAACTAAAAATAGAATATGACGTCGTAACTGATCAATGTATCTTTGACTCGAAACTTTGGGATGAAGATACGTATAAACGATGTAAATGCAAGCCCGTTGTTCACGAGTGGATTAATCGGGAGAGATAATTCAATAGCAAGACATGGGATACATGGATTGTACTGGTTGTTCAATGTGGAAGTGGTTGGCTCAAAGCTCGTTGAAGGCGAGAATACCTTGTTTCTCACGCAACCAAGGTGCACAAGTCCTTTCCAAGGGATCATGTACGATTACATACGATTCGAAGCTCCCAGCTAATCATATATGCTTAGCATGATTATCATTCTTTCACTAAACTTAAGCGTTTTGATTTCAAGATGTTTGTTGATTGACTCGATTCTTTGTTTACGTTTCAGTTTCTTTAATTTGTTAGATAATAATGAAGTAATGGAATCACGTACTGTCCATTCATTATGTGTTCATAAAATTGATCTCCTGTTTAATAAAACATCAAGGAGCTGTGTTTGTTTGAAATTGCACTCTCTCAAATCCAAAGTCCTGATCTAGAATCAACCCAAATCTTGCAGTTACATTATCAAGATCGATATGTACGTCGTCTCTGATTTTAACACTAATCAACATTCTTTAAAACAAAAGAAACAAAAATGTTACGCTCTTACTTTGTAGCTTCCTTGATGCACAAGTCACGTGGATCATATAAAAACCCTAAACTATGATGATCAGGATTTCAGGTGGTGATGGACAATGGAATTTTTCAAGTAGCTTTGTCACATCCTGAAGGATTTGTCACTGAACCGCTGCAGAGTTCTACATTCCTGGCCCGAACCAATGTTTGTGACTAACTATACCTAAATCACTGTGTTAGTAATATAAATTCCGACTATATGGATTATGGGAAAGGTATGCAGAAACCCCAATGAAGATATGGTCTACAATGTTGGTGACGATGATCACTGTAAAAATTGGTTCTTCATGCAAGTTACAAGGTTAGTTTGCTACTAACATAAATTCAAAGGTTACTTTATTAATATGCCCATATAAAAAAGAAAGAAAGAAGAACTGTGTTAATGTGTGCAACAATCAACTTTGGATTTGTGGGAAGCAAGCGAATGGAGGATATAAGGGTACTACATGGCAGATAAAATGTAGCAGAATTGCAGGTTCAGGTGTACGATCTTTCTGCAGATACTCCATTGTTTACAACAGAGCAAAAAGGAAAAGATAACACAATCGCAAGGCATGGTATTCATGGGCTCTATTCGTTATACAATGTGAATGTGCCTGCTTCTTCACTTCGCCTTGGAAATATCACCATTTATCTAACTCAATTGTTCGTCAAGAGCCCTTTTCAAGGACTCATGTATGATCTTCGTCTCGAATATCCCTGATTCCATCAATTATATTACTAAATCATAGATTCGTCTATGTTTTGCACTTATATAGATATATACAAGTTCTTTTCTTCGTACTTTATGTCAAAAGTTTTACTCCATTTTTAAGCGAGGATCTGCTACTGTAACATATATGCACGAACATGATTAGAGCCAAAACTATAAGTCTATCAACTAACCAATGTAGCAGATGTAATTTGGAGCCTTAGTTTCTACCAAGCATGGAAACAATTCAGAGATCAAAATCAAGCTTGTGTGCCTATGGAACCATTTCAGATTACTGGCCTGAACTAACTACAGTAGAAAGGTGGCAAGGGGATAAAAACGGACCACCCAGCTCTATGTGATTTCAGGTTTCAAATAGTACTCAACCAGAATGTAAGAAGAAACTGCGAAGTAATTAAAACTCGGTTTTATGGCTTGAACCAAACAGCCAACTCGACAGTAAAGATAACGTACTTGATGCAGGCTTCTGTTTTGGGTCCTCTGGATTAGCATTGCAGAGGTTCTCAAAAGCGTGCTTCAGATGAGGGGTTACCACTTTGGCCTGTAAAATAAAAGACAAAAGAGAGTTATGCGTCTGTAAGTTTAACAAGTGTAAATATTTGTAGGAAGTTCAGAGAGAAAAAATTTAAATACCTTGAAATCTTCGAGAGAACAGAAATCTGTTCCGCCACAACCCTGTCGGTGGAGATGGATAAACTTGTAAGGAGATATTAGGAACAGAACGAGAGAGACGCAAAATGAGTCGACTAATTTCTCAAAATTAATGGTCTGTCTCCAGTTCTATGATGTGTCCACTACGATGGAGCTGAAGTTGGGTTTGCGTATATTAGTTAGATGAAACTTACTGGAACTGCAATAGGATGCTCATTGTGCAGAACCTGCACGTAGTATTTGGGAGAGGAACCTGCAGGACAACTGTAGAGGGCAAGCATGTTGTTCCCACCAAAAGGAGCCATGGTGCTGCCTCTAAAGGCCCTGGTTTTAGGAGGCTGAGGAGGGAGTTCTAATGGTTGTTCCTTCTGTATTTTCTCAAACTCTGAAACATTTTAAACTTCCTTTAGGAACAAGAAGTGAATGGAGTTATATCCTTCACAACAAACCCAAACACGGCAATATGAGATGTGCATATTGATTGACTAACCAGATCCATCAAGGAAAAGCCCAAGAAGACAAGAAAAGGGAACGATTGTTTCGGCATGTGCAAACCTAAGTCTTGCTTTTTCATAACTTCCAGGTGGCAGCTTTTCTGCATGGCAATGAAATAGGACAAAATAATTAAATCTGGTAACTAAGATGACAAGCAAAGTCTTCAAATCTTTTCCTGGTTTAAAGTTGACAATACCTTCTCGGGCCCTGATAGCTTCTTCCATTGAAAGCAAAACATCTTCTAGAAGTGGAACTCCCATTTTGTAGTTCAAGGAATTGCCATAACCTTTGAGGATAAACACTTCCAAGTCATCTGTCCATTCCAGCAAAGCAACCTACAGATGATTGTGTTACACTACTAGCATTAGAGTATAAAAAAATCCTCGATATAATTGGCAGCTTGTACCTCTGATGGCGTGAAAAGCGCACAACTTTGATTAGTTACATTTAGCAATGATGCTTCCTGAATAACAAACAGTGGTAATTTGACTCATGACAAGAACTAGGTATGATAGCCTCCAGGAAAGGAGTGTATAAACTTTAAGAAACTTAAAACAAGATGCTGACGGAAGCACCTGCTTGCAGAGAAACCAGAGAGAAGAAATGTCCTTTTTCGTGAAATTTAAATCGTATCTCTTTGCAACGGAAGCTGTAATCTTATTTAGAACAGGTTCCTTGAGCTTATCCACAGCAGGCTGTTTATCTTTTCTATAGCTCTGCAGTCATAGACCATGTAAAGAAAAGAAAAACTCAGAATAGAATAACCTGAATGATTACTGTCTTGAGGATGAGCCACGTAATAACAACAACTTAGATTGCGTCATTTACAACTACACCTTGTAGTTTTGACAGCATTCAAAAAATCTCAGCTTTGTATCACTTGCACGGTTTTCGCTTGTGACAGCAAATGCTCTATTACGGCCTGGTCCCAGATTTCCTTTCTCTCTGAATAACCCCATTCCAAATGCTACAGCACTGGAAGATGCACGAGGAATCTACCCACAAGATTCAGTTAAGGAAGATCATTCACCAAGATATGCAACCAAAGTCTAGTGTTTTCACATTATCAAATTCAGCTTGGCAGAAACAGAAACATAAAAAAAATCAAAAGCAACCAACCTGAGTAGCTCTTATTGTATAGACGTCAGGGTGGTAATCCTCTTCAAACAAAGTAGGAAACCGTTCTCTAACCCGGATTCCCAATTGGTATAATTCGTCTTCGCCTTGTCTGATAAGCTCTCCACCTTTAACTTTTCCTTCCCAAGGAGATATCCATTGTCCTAACCATTCGGGAAATTTTTCTGCAGGCAAATTCCTAGATTCTGCATCTCGTACTAATTCCTTCAACCTACCAGCCAAATTCTCCAATTCCCGCAACCTTTTCTTGGTCGGAGATCGAGTCCCATGCCTAGCCTAACATGTCAAAGACCCATAGTTTCAGTCTTTCATGCTTCTCATTTAGATTTCCTGTCTCATATTTCCCAGATAAATTACACTTACCACAAGGTTAAGGTGTATAGGTGTACACTCACTGGGGACATTGGACGCGTCAATCAAATTCTGAGCAACATGTTTCGAAACAGAGTATCTGCACACCAAATACAAATTCCCCCATAAAATATTTTAACTCTCTAAAGAAATTAAACAAATTTCCACGATATGCACCCTTTTTCTGACAAAATGGTGTCGACATCAATCCGAACAATTAGACGACGCACACGATGGAAACATTCTGAGACTGAGAGTATAATGAGAAACGAGAAAGAACCTGGTGACGGTGGATAGGTGATGACGAACATCGAAACCCTGTGAAACTACAAATAAACACACCACTATGATCCAAACAGTCTGCATCGCCATCTCACTAATTTCCTTCAGCTGAAAGCATTTTGGGTTAAAGCTTCCGTCTTGGTAAATATTCCACTGCTTCGAGTCAAACGGGTTGCTTCCTTTCACGCCACGTGTCGACCTTTATTTGTTTAATTAAGGTAAAGTCTTTTTATCTCCAAGATTTTTGTAATTTGTTTGGTTCTGTTCGGGTTTAATTCGGTTTTACTTCGAGTCTTCTTCTTGGATTCGCGTGTTTCCAAAATCCAAGAAAAGCAGAGACTCATGGAAGAGTTTCAAGGTCCACAACAAGGCGACCTGAAGCTAAATCAACTCAAATGGTTTATTGTGGTCTTGTTGTCCGGTTTATTCGCTGATGTTGTTCATATATATGTGTGCTTCACCGATTGTGGCTCTGCCTGTTGTGTTGGCTTTGGATTTCATAGATGATGACTTTGGTTGGCAGAGAAGAGGTACTTTGCTTGGACCAGTCTTGGCTCTAGCTTCTTACTTTTACTACCTGCACAGAACAATAAAGGAGATCGCAGAACTGAACAAAAGAGAACAACAACAGCGAAGCTTAATCTCTGCTTTTGTCTACAATACTCTTATTACTTTGTGTCTTGCAGATACAGGTACTGTGTTTGTCCCTGCAAGTGTCCTTGATTGGTTCAAATATTGTGTATAAATCCAAATGAAAGACTAAATATATCCGTGATGATATATATCAACAACAGCTATAAGCCTATAACACAATCCCCTCTCAGATACAGATTACTGAATTTACAAGAATTCGGTGTGGTTGAGTTTGAAATTTCGGTTGCAAATGCGTACAGCCTATCTTACATAACCCATTCCTCCAGTCTGCCAAGATTATTTGAAGAGTTCTTCTTCCAGAAACGCTTGATCTCTGTAAAATTGCCGGTTTTCTGTAAGGAAAGAATAGCTTCATCAGTCAACAAAACATAGAAGAAGGAAAATTGTGAACAGTATAATACAATCCACAGCTACAATACCTTAAGGCAGAGACTTCTGGTTGTATCACAAATGGGGTAATCACGCGGACAACAGTGAAGACCATCCTTGCAACACACGGCAGATTCTAACTCGCAGCATTTCCATGAGAAACATAAGCCAAACAAGTTTCTTGCACAGCAACAAGTCTCTCCAGCTGAACAATAGGTGAAAAGGTTGCATTTTGTGGGGCCGGGAGGGGACGGTGGAGGCGGGTTTGGATGTGTCTTGATGGGATATGAAGCGAGCATATTGATTCCGCATATTCCTTCTGGATTGCCGGTGTTTCGCTGCATATGCATAAACCCATTCATTCCCCAACTCTTTCCCCATGAGTTCTTCACAATCCAATAATCAACACCATTCTGTGAATCATATCCTATGATGAGCACTGCGTGATCCAGTGATGTAGAACACGGGCCAGAGAATATTCCCTGCCAAACAATGAAACATTAAGCATTCAGAAAATAGAGTATGTGTACATCTAATCTTAGAACTTACACTAGAATATAACTGAAACGCTCTCTCGCTGCCACAGATGCCAACACTAACTGGCTGAGCCGCTACAGCCTCCAACAACGATTTCTCGTCATTTGATTTCACATCAGCATAGCTATCAATTGTAACAACCCGATGTTTCAACTGTAGAATAGAAGAGGCTCGTGTACGTTAGCAAATAGGAATAGACATGAAAGAGAATTACAACAAGAAGAAATTAGAGAAATACCTTATCCTTCTTACAGGTACCGCCGCGTTCTTGATACGGATAATCTTTCTCTGTGTCTATTCCATGGTTTTTTATGACAAATTTATAAGCATAGTCCATAAGACCACCATTGCAGCCAGCATTGTAGGAGTTGTCACAATCAATCAGTTCCTGCTCAGAGAGGCTGATGAGATCTCCTGTTACAATCTGGTTAATTCCCTCCATGGCTCCAGTAGCCGAGAACGACCAACACGCTCCTATAAATGTACCAGAACATCATCACCATCTGAGAACAGTGTTCGATATTGATAATGAAATTTGTTTCAGTTACACGAGGTGATAAGTTCAATTTATATATCTACTTTTGCCATAATTAAAGTATGTAAAGAAAAGTAATCTAATATACTCGTAAAAGGTAAAAAGCGTGAACAGATGCAAAATTAGATTACTGTGACAAGCTATGTCATGATTGATCTTCTTGTATGATACTAAATAACCACAAAGATGAATCTGCAGTATCCTTGCCCAGAATCCTCAAAGATACCAAATTTATGTTTGATATTTCTCCGATCTAAGTTCCATCTAAGGTTCCAATTCTAGAGTCTTGATCTTGAATCACCCACTAACTCACGGAACTAAAGCTCTTATCAAATCTGAAATTCGATGAATGGGGTCAAGAAAAAAAAAACAAGAGTAGAAAAGTTAAATCAAATACCGCAGCTTCCTTGATCTTTGACATTAGTAACAGCTCCTTTCTTCCTCCAATCAACAGAATCTGGAACCATTACCCGACTATTGTCGCTAATATCCAGACTTTGTCCCTTAGCCAAAACCGACGGCGAAGAAGCAGAGAGTCCAAGACGAGAGGCCTTGAACTCGTGGTGAGTCAGATCCGCAAAAGCATTGAGAGAGAGGGAATAGGTAGAGTTAATGTTGTGATTGTGGTGGGTAACGAAGTCGTGATTATCTCTGAAGATTTGAATCCTGCGTTGCCTCTCTTCTTCCGAACCGTACGTTTTGCCATGTTTCTGGCACCAGTCATCGAAAAGCTCGGAGATGTTACCGGAAGATGATGATGATGACGGGAAAATCAGTGAAGAAACCAGAAGAAAGAAGAAGAAAGTGAGAGAGACAAAAGACGACGATGACATTTCTTTCCTTACGGGGAAAAGAAAGAAGTAATAATTTTGTTTTAGTCGTGGAGATGGTTTGGCCTAGAAATAAGGAAGAGGTTTGGTTTTCCCATTTCTTCTGAGATTTCAGCCAGTAACATTGGAGATGCAATTACAAAACGCGGGGCATGGCGTTTCTAACGTTGCTGCGTTTACTGTTTAAAATTGCAAATGTTTTATACGATTCAAATGATAATAACTAATCAAAGCAAAACAAAATTAACAAGTGTTTGAATGAATGTATTGGATCGAGTGAAATCATAACATTGCGGTACAAGATCAAGCTAAAATCATCACAACTTTATGCTTAGTGGTGTAAAGAGATTTGTGTTTTGTATTCAATTTTTTTAATAATATAAAATTCTTTTTTAAATCGAAAGATCTAAAAAGATTAAGTGGACTTTTGGTTTTATAGCTTCTCGAAAGAACAGACGTGCTATTATCAATGGTTGACCATCGACCCGAAGCTTTTAAGGTTTATAAAAAAAAATTGACTTCAGGTACCCAAAAAGTTTACGGGTCTTCTTTATCAGTTTTTGTTCTTGCGATCGAAGCTCTTGAACTGAAGAAGAAGAAGAAGACAAGACACTCGTCAAAAGCCTGTCTTTTGTTTCCGTTCTTCTTCAGGACAGCACAAGGTGATGATTGTTTTCGTTTTTAATTATGATATCGCTTGCAAATCTTTTGAAAGGTTTCGCTCTTTATTCTCTCGTTGTGCTTTTTGTTTGTTTGTAGAGAATGTACCTCAACCTTTTTAGGAAACCTTAATTTGCTATTTCTTGTGCTTTTAATTTGTCATGAAGGTTTTAGGTAAACCAACAAGGGAGGAAATCAAGTGCATGAATTCAAACTATACACAATTTAATTTTCCCCAGATAAAACCTCATATATCCATGGCATAAGGTGGTATATATGCCTTCTAGTGATTTTGTTGGAAAAGGAATCGATGTTCCTCAAATTCGTTGCCGTAAGGAGAAAAATATCGATCTTTATAGATGCTTTCCCGAGAAATTTCTTCGGTTGAAGAATAATCTTTTTTTCAGTAGCTACGATCGCCGAGAGACCTTCCCCGCCAAGAGATGACGTAGCTGTCATCGCTGATCTAATAGAAAGGCAGCATTGGTCAAAGCTCGGATTTCATGTGAATGACATAAACCCTAACAAACTGCAGTTGATGTGTCCTGCATTCTCCTTATGGGCATCTATCATAATCTTTCGTTGATTTTTGAGAAGCAATTCCCTGCTTTGTGGCGTCATTTTCCACACAATTGGCTCCATGCTGCTTCATGAGATCGCTATAATCAATCTCTTTCGGTCATGGAAACATCTGCTCACTGTGAGTACTCCAGCAAGTGGCAAAGATACAGTAACAGGAGGTGAAGCCAGACCCTGTAGAATCCTGCTCTATCAGACCACGGTGACTCAGGCCTCCCAGGTTGTGTAGCAGACTAGCAGAATGTCTTTCTTTCTTATGCTCACAGGTTCCTGGTTACATATCGTTTCAGCTTTATTTGGAAACCGAGAGAAAGATAGTTTTATTGTGTAGCATTTGCGTTCTTTAGCTTTATTGTGTACCATTTGGGTAATTACTGACACCATATTGTAATTCGTATTAAGTCCCCTCATAACTTATAATAACATTCCTTGTGCTAATGAGATTATACAACTAATGAAGCGTTGATCAACAAGATGCATTCCATTACCAAGGTTTTAACATTAACACCTGCGAATAAAAACATGGCACACACTGAATGTGGGTGATCCAGCCAGTGGCTGAACTAAACATCCCATCATACCCATAATCCACAAAAGACAGCTTTGCAAGTCAAGTCACACTGGATTATACAAGGGCATAGATAAAAGCTTGAACCTTTAGATACGGCCTTGCCACAGACATTCTTGCTGAACTTTCTTCTCGCTTTTCAAAAGCTTTTCGATTTCATTGGGAGGATTCATCCCTAGACGAAATGCACGCTCCCATCGATCAAGTCTTGTCATACCCAAGCACGGACCGTAAGCCATGTTCATGTCAAATTGTCTGAGCATCTCCTCATTCTCGTCATAATCGTCTGTGGAACAGCACAAAGAAAGCAGATACTACAAATGTTGTCAACAAGAAAAAGAAAACCACCAGGTCAACTGCATAAATGCTATGAATATTTCGATAAATCTCGGATAGGGTCCAGAGTTAACCCCTAGATTTTGCCCTAGTCGATTAATTTTCTGGAGAAAAGTAATATTAGGAAAGATTGATATCTAATTCAAAATCAATTAGCAATGAGTGGAGTAGCCCATATCCCTTATATACTTGTGTAGAAAATCCCCAACTTCCAATGTGGGACTTTCACACATTCTAATAGGCCTCCTCGAGATGTGGACGGAACACGCACCAACATCTCGAACATACCACGACAATACGGACAATTTATACGGGCCACTTCCAATGTGGGAAACCGTTTTTGTGGGAAATCGCATGTCGAGCTAACTAGGACTCTGATACCATATTAAGAAACATGGGCATCCAATTCAAAACCACCGTTTTTGTGAAAAATCGCATGTCGAGCTAACCTGGACTCTGATACCATATTAGAAAACATGTACATCCAACTCAAAACTAATTGGCAATGAATGGAATATCTTATATCCCTTATATACTTGGGTAGAAAGTCCCCAACTTCGGACTTTCACACATTCTAATAAGTAACCCTCTACGAATTGATATCAAATCAGAGACAACAAAAAGAAAATATGAGAGAGCATAAAACCCTACCAACGACATCGATGGAGCCGTGCGAAATCAACGCCGCAGGCTGCGTAGCATCAGAACCTTGAGTGGCCGCGTGTTTGGGAGAGATTTTCTGGGAAGAAGGCTTGGACTTGGAGATACCTCCGGTAATATTGCTTTTCTTCTGCTTGTAGAAACCCTTCAAATTCTTCGCCGTCGTCGTCATAGCCTCCTCTTTCTCTCTAACCAGTTCAAATTTTGAATCTTTGAATCAACTTCCCGTTCGCTTCTACGTGACGAATGACAGAGACGGTGACTATATCTCGGTGTAAATACATCTGCCCACTACTATAGTGGGCTTGTTCTCAGCCCAATTATCTCTTTTATGAATTGTCCACAAGAATTTATTATAATTAAAATGATTTCGAAGATTTAAATGATTTTGATATATTGAGGTTGCTTAGTGATTGTCATAATGATATTATAGCACATCTCAATACTACAGAATACTAATCTATTCAATTAGTCAGAAATCAACCAAAAATAAAGAAATTACATAAGGATAAGAAGAAAAAGAGTACTAATGATAATATTAAAGGTGGAGTGGCCAATGAATGCCTTCTCGCCGACAAGGTAAAGGAGCCGGCAAAGCTATGTGCGACGGTAGTTTCTCCCCCGGCATCACTACCGATACATCCACCGCCGTATTCACCGGAACCTGCTACATCACATTCCTTTTTAATTCATCTAATATACAAGTTATTGCCTTTGAGTTATTTATCTATTAATTTTGAAGGATGTTTTGATTTTTCAAAGGTTTTTAAGCACCGAAAAGAAAAAGCAATTTTGTTTTGGAAAAGAAAAAAAAAACTGATTCAGACATTGACAAGTTAATGCGCCTCGGCTTTTTGAAAAAGGACAAAAATTCTTTTGAGAAATGCTTTAATAACTTTTCGTTTTTTTTGTTTTTTGTTTTACCATGGATGCTTGATCAGCAAGTTTCTGGAACTGAATGAACTCATCTCTGTTCTGGTTCTGTCTTTGTCTTATCCGATGTGGTGATTCAAATGAAGAATTCTCAGCCCTGAAGAGATGCTCAAAGATGGCCATGATCAAGAACATGGAGACAAGTATTGCTGTTGCTACAAACCCGAAGGAGATTGCATTCATCGACGTTGACGATCTCCATGGTCCATCAATCTCTCCATCTTTGGCACTGTATATGCTCCATGAGCTCGACTTGTTCATTATCTCCTTGTGGCATGCAAACTTTGAGCTCTTTTTTTTCTTCTCTTGGTTTGAAGTCGATTAGATACTCTCTTGTTCTTTTCTAATCTCTCTGGATAACAAAGATCTAACCAGAAAGAAGCGTGAGGTCCTTCGAATTGTTCTACAGAAGAAGAATCGTTCACACAGAACTCTAGATAACGAATCAAACCCTCGAAGTAAAAAAGATGAAAAGGAGAAATTTTATAATTAAAAATAAAAACAATAGTTGATAATTCACGTGACTACAATGTTTTTGTTGTGTGTGTAGGAAATGAAAGGCAAGGCAAGAGAAGGAGAAACAAAACATATTCTGTACAATGTTGATAGTGGGTTGTATATATATAAGTGACAAGATGGTGTGTATACATATATTTATTATGTGCAGATAAAGTATATTGAAAAAAAAGAAAGAATTTAACACAGAGTTAGTGTGATAATGATCCCTAAGTAGTAGACAGAGACATAAAAATCTTGGTCCCTGGATCCCTCTATATTCTTATGATCTCATCCCCTTCGCTGTCTTCTGTCTAAACTGACAACTTTCCTTTCCAATTTACTTCCCTCTCAGTTTAAGAACATTTCAAATTAGTGATACGATAAGAAATAAGTATAATATTTTAATTTTATTTGTAATTTATATAAAATAAATAAATATTTTTACATAATAATTTATGATATTTTAGAAATTTAAATTTAACATGCTAAAATTTTTAAAAATTTTAAAAATATTATTTTAGAATATTATTATTTATGTTTTAATTTTTACTAAATTTTTAAGGAATTCTACTTACCTATGACGGTGGTCCTATTTGATATATATGTATGTGAGTATTGTTCGTTTGGTCGCCGCAGGCGGCTGCTATCAATCATGCGGTTGCGGTTGCGGCAGATGTTGTTCGTTTATCTGCCGCCGGCGGTTACGGTTGCGGTTGATCGTAGATTTTTAGTCGTACCGCTGTTTTAATGAGCGGTCGAAAAAATTGCGACGCAGGACGCAGCGTCTAACCACCGCGTCTTGCGGCAGCTAAACGAACAACAATCTACCACAGCCACAGCCGTAGGTTCTGCGGCTGCCAAACGAACATGACCGTGATTGGTAACTTAATAAATCTTTTGAAATTTTGTTGTATATGAAAAAAGATTACGAATATTAGTTGGTATAGTTGGGGGAACATAGACAAATGTAAAGAAAAATCTAAATCAACTGTTTTCCTCCATTTTTTATAATTCTTGTAAATAAAATAAACACAATAATTTAGATACGGCTTATATTCCTTGTCTACTATTAAAATATTGATGTGTGAATTTTATTTTTTTATGGTGTTTAATATAACTACTAGTGTGACATCTTTTTGTTGTTATTTAATCTTTATCCACGACACACACAAAAAAAGTTCTTAAAATTTATATTTCTATAACAATAATTAAGGATGGGGCCTTAGTGTCGTTAGAAAAGAACAACAAAGTGAACCTGTGGAGTGCTTTTAAGAAAAGTTTACCCTATAGTTTGGTCAATTGATTATCGTATTAATATTTCATGTAAATAAACAAATAATGATGCATAATAATATGCTAAACCCACTTTAGGTATATTAACACAGAACATTATTCACAAATCAGACAATTGATAAATTAAAAAATGATAAGTAGATTAATGGGTATGTTATTTTTGTGAAACTCAATTACAAGTTTTTTTTCGTATAAATATGTTAATTTATAATAAATCGTTATGATACGGATGAAAAAAATATAATTGGTTAATCTATATGTATAGAGTTGTTCGTTTCGTAGTCATAGGAAATTCTGGCTGCGTCATGCGATCAAACATTGTTCTTTTGACTACCACAACTTTTTGCGGTCAAACGCTACATTTGACTGAAAAAATATGCGGTAGAAATTTTTAATCGTCGTAAAATTATAACGTTTGCGATTAAATAATTACGAAAATCTTCAATGATCAAACGAACAACAATACTGGATCGTTTAACCGCAACGTCTGAACGTAGGTCAGTACCGCAAATATTGCAGCGGACAAACGAACATCCTATATAAAAATTTTATGTGATATAGTTTTTATGTGATGTAATGAATGAACATGTGTGATTTTTTTTTGTTATACCAATCATAATGGATTAGTTCATTAGTCTAATTAATACCGTTATAAAACACAATTAAAATCAAATTTAATAATTGTAAGATTAGTGTAATCACTGATACAATTTGATACTCTCAACAAATGTAATTAATCTATTTTCAACAAATTATATGTTACTTAATTAAGCTCAGTAATAATACATAGCTACCTAAATTTCTTGTTTTTGTCGATCTGAAACCTAAAGTTCTTGATTTTCAAGAACAACTAATATTCTCTTAATTTGCACGAGTTTGAACAGAGAAAATGTCTCTTACAATTATTAAATAGATTGGAGGCTCAAAACTTGAGGCCATAAATAATTTAATAGCACACCCAACAAAAATCAATCAAACAAAAAACATTTTATTTGTATGAGAAATGGACGTACTTTTTCTAATAATTGTAAGGGCTATTTAACATATAATTTTCTAATAACATATGTATTTTCAAGAATTTAAAGATTATGAAAAGAACGTGCATTTGGTTGGCAGTGTGATGGCCCAAAATCTATGGCAATCAAATAAATTTCTTGAAACATAATGATTATATTGGAAAAAAACAATTTTTCTTTTTAAAAAGGAGAAAATAGCTTAACTAGATGCGGCAAAAGTGGAGAGACCTAAGATTTATCTATCAGTATGAGTCTATAACCATGCACATGAGACGAATTTATTCGTTTTGTTTTCCTAATTAATTAGTGTAAAATAATACAATTAATTTGAACCATGGAATGATGTGAATTTTGAAATTTTATATCGATCTACTGAAGTATAATTAAGTTTTATTTAAACGACCAAAGCTATTGTTTCAGAAAAAGTTATAAAATAGATATTCAAAACAAAACAAAAATTTATAATATATTATTTGATCAATATTTTAAAAAATTAACTTTATCATGACATATTATTAATAGAAATATCATGTTAATTTCAAATAAATATATAAATAAGTTTAAGTTATTAGAAAAATTATGATATATGGTATTGATATTAATTTGGTTAAATAATCAATATATTTTATTAAACTAAATAAAAAATATTATTAGATTCATAAAAAATAATTAATTCTATTTTCTTAATTTATATATACAAAAATTATTATTAAAAATAATTTCAAATAAAAATTAAAATTATAAAAATATTTAATTTATATTTATTAATAAATAATATTATATATTTTGGGAAAAAAATTTTCTACGCAACACAGGTATAAATCTAGTTAATATTTTAAAAATGATTAACTAAATTGTGTTGATCGTGACATGTACTTTAACTATTGTTACTAGAAACTTTTAATAACCTAAAAATGTTATCTCCAAGTTTGATAATGGTATAGGAACCATATGTTATTAAAACCGGAGTTGGTGAAAAAATATCTGTTTTAATTATTATAAAGAAAATGTGACAGTTAGGTGAATTTACAGCGAAGCAAATTTCAAAAGATGGAATGATTTTATTGTAGAAAATACAAGTGAGGCTTTTGCCTTATGTGACTCAAATATATTCACAATGACAAAAAGAAGCCATCATGTGACCATCTCTTCTATTCACTCTTCACCTTTTCTTTTCTTTTTCTGTTTTTGTTTGTATCATTTCTTTTCTTTTTTTCTCCTTTTTATAAGTTTAATTCTCCAATCCAACCGAATTTGTAATGGGTGAACCAAAATTTGGTACTAATATATGTAGCCTGACTAAGAAATATTTTTTAGTAATTAATGTTAAATAATTATAAACTTCAAAATATTTTTTATTACCAATATTTAAAAATGGGCGATTGATAAAAATATAATTTTTTAAAATTTTTATTCCAAATATAGCATTATTAGTTTAACTTTACAAAAATAACACAAATTTAATATTCAAATACCTTAAAAAAAATTTCTAATAAAGAAAAATTAAACCATAAATTAGAAAAAAGAACTCAAATATAATATTTTAATTATATTTTTAATTTATTTATGGTAAATATATATTTTCAGAAAATAATTTGTGTTATTTTTAAAATTTTAAGTTTACAGTGCTAAATTTACAATAAAAACTTTTAAAAAAAATAATTTAGGGTATTACTCTTTAAATATTTTAGAGTTGCTTTTTTAATTTTTATTTAAATATTTGCATTGCTATACTGCTAAATTTTAATTATTTTTGATTTTTGTGAAAATTTCTAAAAAAAAATCAAAAATTTGGTCTAAACATACTGGTTAGTTGAGCCAAAGCGAGTGCACGATTAAACAAACATCCAAACGCCTCCATATTTCTTAAACCCTTAGCCGTTAGGCACTGTGCATCAGACGGTGAGAACCAATAATGGTTGGTTGGTTATAATATTAGTGGCTGATAATTCGAAGCATCCTCTCGATTCTACCGCTACTCAGGAATGATTAGAGAGACTATCTAGGTTGCGCGTATCGAGGGATTCGAAGAAGAGGAAGCACCTGAAGAAGCAGAGCAACAACAAAGATTGCTCGTCTTGGAGTCAGAGCTATCCATGCACGCAGCAAACTCTAGATTGCAGCGTTACTTGGTTGCCATTGAGTATATTGGAACGCGTTTCTCGAGGTCACACCAGCAGGCTACGGACCGCACCGTCTTGGTGTATTGCATGTTGTTGTCTTTTTGTTTCTTCTTAAAATGTCTCAAATCACTTTCTGCCCTTTCTCGTAACTCGAGAAGTTGTTAAATCGTTTCAAGTGTGGGTTGATACTTTTTGCGATATAATGCAGGAGGTTTTTCATAAGTTTATAGGCCAGCCAGTTAAGATCATCTGCTCAAGTCGAATGGTAAGAGCTTTCAATATGTTTATTGGCTACCGAGTTGCAAATTTTAGGTTTTGCTCGAGCACTCAAAACCTGTTACGTACCGGAAACTAAAACCTGCAGTATAAAATGATGCTACATTTATTTGTGTCTGAAGACACGTTTCACCTAGTTTTGGATTGCCTTTGTCACTATGGGGACCATGCTTCCCAGTCCATTGATATCTACAATTATGATAAACTGGTGTTTTGTAGAAAACAATTTTTTTTGGTTTATTAGGAATCATGGGGACTTGCAAAACCTAATTTTTTTTAACTGGTTGATATTTGATGATTTTATTTTTCAATATATAACAATCAAGTACAATGGCTCTCTGTCCATAACTCATTGGAGGAAGATATAGTTGCTCCAGAGGTTTTAATGTTCAAATATGTGCTGATGGCATTTGTTTATCCCCTCAATTGAAAATTGTGAACTTTTCCATGACACTACATGTAGATACTTCTACTGCTTGCTTTCGGTGCCAGATCCTTTATCAATGCTTGAAAAAGACAGTGCCTTGCATGTTCGGAGGAGCTAAATCTTCGCTCTATGGAGGTTCACCTAGTACTGTATTGATTCAGCTTTTCTGTTACTATGACCAATATCACCAGTGATACTAACTTTTTCATTTCCTTACCACACTGAAAATATAAAGCTCTTACGACTATTTTCCATGATTGGTGCACAGGAAGCATGCAGAGTTCTTGTTGGATTTCATGATTTTAGCCCCTTCAGGGCAGCTGGTTGCCATGTCCAATTACTTTGTATTTTTGTTGTTGTTTAAAGATCTCTCTGTTTAATACACGATCAATATGAAATGTAATGAATGGTGTTTGGATAATTTCCCCATTTCCATTCATAGAATCATTGACCCATGCATCTAGTTTTGTGGTTTAGTATAACTTAAATATTGTTTGCGTGTGTGACCAAGCAGAACTGTATGATTATCCTGAACAGCTAACTTCATCGGTAAAATGCACTTTATGTAAAATTCTGTTCTATTGTTGCAGAAAGTTGTTTTTTAATTCCTCTTGGTTGTTGTATTCTCAGCCATGACAGCATAATAAAAGAAGCACCCTTGTAGTGAATCCTTCTTCCTCGTAGTTAATAGATGTGGAAGAAAGCTTCGCCTGTATCTGTAAAAGAAGTTAAATTTAGGTATAATAGTTTGATGAATCGTATTTTTCAGACAAAATCTCCTATGAGGTCTTGAGATGAACTAAGTGTCAAGGAAGTACCACCAACTCCATATTTTCCATCTGTCACGGAAAGGGCGTGGAGTAATAATGTAAACAATGTAGATCCTCTCACATGTTCCAGTCAACCCAAGACTGAAACTGCTGGCTTTACTACAAATGTGGATGAAATGGTGATACTTTTGGTATGAGGAGATCATGCATGTGTATCCATTGTAATATATAGTAATAATAGTCGTTATTATTTACCCTAGACGTTAATCGAGCATTTAGAAGCCGTTAATTCTTTTAACGGCATAACAACAGTTAACTATGTGTTCGTGTTTATGTATTAATAATTAAAATAAACTGAAATTTGAGAATTCCAAAAGAGCGCGTGAAAAGAGCTTATTGGATGTTGACGCTCATGAAAAACGCATCTCTTTCTGACACATTCTTCACTAATTACAATTTCATTTTTTATTCATTCCTCTTGGTCAACATTTTTTTAATCTCAATTTACAGTTTTGCTTTCTTCTTCTCTTGTTTTTATTGTTTTATTATATAACCAATGCCATAAGAGAGACCATACAATTTTTCTGTTCATTCTAACTTTAAAAAACCAACGACTTGCCTTACTCTTAATTACTCTGAGTTCCATAACAAAATCAAACCTTTTACGTAAAAATTAGATTAATGTATTGTAAAACGATTGTATTTTACAGCTAGAATCCTTAATAAAATAAAAAAGTGAGTAAAAACCAAAAATAGAAAGATTAGAGTAAAGAGTGTTCACATATCCAAAACTCTTCGTTCAAGCACTAACAGTCACTGACTGACTTCTTCGCTTTAAATGTCTCTCTCTCTCTCTCTCGCTTAAACAGGGAAATCCGAGGCGTCACGCTTAATTCTTGAGATTTTTATCCTCTTTCTTATTCCCAAAACCAAATAAAAATTTCAGGTTCTTTAAAAAAATTGTGTTCATCTGAATCTGAGATTTCGACGTGACTGTTTTCTTTTCTTCATCGTTTGTAAGAGAAAATGAGTGCAATGCTAAACCTTTTGTTAGTCGTCATTGTCATTCTCTTCACAATCTCATCATCACCAGCACGTAAGTCTTATCATAAAAGTAATTTTGATTATTGTTTAATATGGTTTATGATTGTTAGTGATTAACAAAATGGGTTGTAGATGGATACGATCCTTTGGATCCGTTTGGTAGAATCATTATCAAATGGGATCTTCTTCTATCATCACCTGGCCATCACCAAGTAACTCTTTCTTTCTCTTGTGTGTGTTTTTTTTGTTTCCACTGCATAATTTCTTTTATTTGTATATAATTATGTGTCTGATTATGGGACACTGCATAATTTTTTTGTTGTTCTTGGGAGAATCTGGGTTTATGATAAAATACTCAAAATGATATAACAAATTAGTAAATAAAAACATTGGCAGATAAAAATAACTTAAGCAGTGTCCGAATCTTCAGCTTGAGATGAAGAGTTACTTAAAAGTTTGTTTGTTTCCTGCAAAGTTGATTTTGTCAAAATCATTTTCTTTTAAACTAACATTGATTTTGAGATAATTTTTTTAAAAAATTTGCTAAAGAACTGTTAAAGATTATTACTAATATCGTTAAGTTATGTAGACAAATGTTTGTGAAATTAACAAAAATGCTGCAGGTGCAAGTAATACTAGAGAACATGCAAGAGTACCGCCACGTGGAAAAGCCAGGGTGGAAGCTGAGTTGGCATTGGCAAAACAAAGAAGTGATATGGGACATGAGAGGAGCTGAGACGACGGAGCAAGGCAATTGCTCAGCTTTTGCCTCTAGCGAAAACCTCCCTCACTGCTGCCTCCGACGACCAACCATCGTCGACTTACTTCCCGGAGCTCCTTACAACTTTCAGGTTGCTAATTGTTGCCGTGGAGGTGTCTTGACTTCTATGTCACAAGACCATTACAATCACATCTCTGCTTTCAAAATGTCCATTGGAAGCTCTCCTGATGATCCTGAAGACTTCATCATGCCTTATAATTTCGATATAGGTGTCCCGGGTTATAGCTGCGACAATGCTACATCCGTGGCTCCTACTAAGTTCAGTTCAGATAAGGGCCGTCGCAAAACTCAAGCTTTAGGTATAACCAACATTCATCTTCTTTCTTTCTTCCACTACTATTCATTCATCAGTTTAGCTATACAGCAATTTTTTTTTGTTTTCACTTCAATTTATTCCTTAACATATAGAGTTTTGGTCTTGTGTCATTGATGTTGAGAGCAGCAACATGGGAGGCAGTGTGTGTTTACTCGCAGTTTCGATCATCACAATCACCAAAATGCTGCGTTTCACTCTCTGCTTTCTATTACCGAAACATCGTTCCTTGCCCTACCTGTAGCTGTGGATGCTCTGCTTCCCATTGCGTCAAGTACTAACACAAAATTAGTTTTTTTGGTTGATTTGGTTCGGTTTGATTTCGTACATTTGGTTTTTATGTGCTCTGTTTTTGTTTAGGCGTGGTGAAATGCCACCGTTTCTGAAACAAAAACATGATCCAGAGGAGGAGGTATCGCCTGTGGTGCAGTGTTCAGATCATATGTGTCCCATTCGAATTCATTGGCATGTGAAAGTGAGCTATAGAGAGTATTGGAGGGTGAAGATCACAGCAACGAATTACAACACAATGAAGAATTACTCAGACTGGAACTTAGTGGTGCTTCATCCAAACTTGAAAAGCGTCCAACAAGTCTTTAGCTTTAATTATAAATCCTTAACACCATATCTAAACAGCATCAGTAAGTAAACTCTTCTTACAAATTGTTAGATTATTACATTGTTTTTTTTTGCCTTGTGAAGTCTTGAGTTGATCTTGTTATGGTTTCAGATGACACAGGGATGTTTTGGGGTGTCCAGTTTTACAATGATGTTTTGCTTCAAGCTGGAAAGATTGGTAATGTGCAAACAGAGTTATTGCTAAAGAAAGAAATGGGGAATTTCACTTTCAGACAAGGTTGGGCTTTTCCAAGGAGGATCTTGTTCAATGGTGATGAATGTGTTATGCCTTCTCCAGATGAATATCCGAGGCTGCCAAACTCTGCTTCTGCTTCCTCTTCTCTCTCTGCTGTTATTAGCTTTGTTACTGTCGTTTTATATCTTCTTCTTCTTGTTTGATGAAAACATTTCATTGAACCTCCATTGTTTTGGCCATTACATGAACAACGCCTTGATAATGAGTGCTGATTTTTTTTTGCATCAAATGGGATACATCAATGTAAAGCATTCAAAATTTTTGACCTATTTTGAATTTTACAAATGTAAAGAAACCATGATAGTGCTTATCACTAGCATGTAGTGCTAACACTGCAAAAACCCTACTGGTAACTTGTTTCTCTCGCAGAGATAGACAGAACGTCTGGTGAATATTTGATTCACGATGGCTTCTCCTACTTTTTGCTTGCAGATTTTTTAGCTTCTGTCGTTTTCTCCATTTAATTGGAGTATTGACATCATTCTTATTGAAGCCACCGTTGTTGCATTGCGATTCTGCTCTTGCTGTCAAAGTATTGTGTTATAAGTCTAGTGACTCAGTCCACAAGTGGTTTGGTTGTTGCTGATGATCCTTGATACAATCGATCAAGTGAAAGGTATTTATGTTGGAGGTCTTGTCTTGTTTCAAGGAGTGAGATTCCGAGAGGATCTGGTCACAACGGAGTTTGCGAATGTAGCTGCAAGAGTGAAAAACCTCCATGGATTTGTGGCTCCCTCTCACTATGAGTGAATTAGTAGTGAAGGATTGAAAGCCTAATCAGTTTTGAAACTCTAGTTATGTAATGTTGACTTTGGTTTAAATGTTCTTCTCTTCCATGCTATGTCTAGCCAAGAGTACTTGTATTGAGTGATGATTTAATCTTCAGATTATGTATCAGGAACCACAGAGATCTGAAGCATTCAGGTTTCTTGACCCTCGCAAGGCATACAACAGAGAAATCACAACCTTTACAAAGTCCTGACTTATATAAAACTTAAAACCAATACCAAGTCAAGCTGCGTCTCCTTAAAACTTGGAACCAATACAAAACTCAAGTTCTGAGAGATGTTTATGCAGAAGCTTCCATGGGTATGGCTACGTTCTCTTCTTCTCCAGTCGCTAGCTTAGCTTCTTTTAGATTGTGAGAATCTTCGACATCCTCTTGTTTCAGTGCTTGTGCTCGGAATCCGATCATTACCTCCTCTGCTTTCTCAAGCGTTGCCAACAGATTTCCATAGCGCGCTTGCAGTTTTTTCTCAGTCTCCTTTTGCTTAACCACTTCTTCTTCCAAATTCCTTTTCCTGAAAGATGCAGCCATCTCTTCTTGCCTCTTCAATGCTTTGAAGCACTCTACTTCTGTTCCACCAATCTCTATTTGCTTCAAACTCGCCTCTATTTGGCTCCATACAGTATCTGCCCTTCTCTGTCAAATGGCAAATCCATTAGCATGGTACCAAGCTAACGAGTGCATCAGCTATATAATTTCAGAATTAATATCAAGGCAATGTGGACTATACATACCTCATGACCCTTTGTGTAAGTTTTATACTTGGCCTTCATGTGCTCTACCTTCTTCTCATCCTCCTCCATCTTTTTTCTCGCATTCTCCATCTCCACCTGCAAAGCTGCAACTTTGTCTGCGTTCCCAGCAACACTTGACAGCCCATAAGCGTTTCGAATGGGGAAGTACATGAGATCATTCACGCATGTGTTATGAGCTTCTACAAAATCATCAAGTGACTCGTTCTCATGTCCCATTGCCACGCAAAGAAGCTGCCCCTCCTCTTTTATCATTCTGTCAGCCTACCCAAAAAATCATGGGAGCAACCTTTTTTAGAATCCCCTAAGTTATACCAGGTTAAAGATGTTGCTTCAAACCAAGGGCGGATTTATATCATTTGCACAAAAATCCATCGATCAATCCATCCATGGCATGAACTAAGAGAGAACACTAAGGATTCCAAAAACCAAACAAAACTAGACAACAAAAGTAAAGTGATATATTCATATACACACCTCTTGGAGTTCATTTTCCTCAAAATATTCAATTGCAAGAACTTGAGAAACAGAACTATTGGTACGGTTCTTAGCTCCTTTCTTCTTCTCAGCTTTCTCATCGAGCGGATACTTTGCATTATCATGCTCCAGCAACTGTAGAAGTTCCTCTCTTACCATTTTATCTGCAACCTCAATCGGAGTAGGAGGAACAACAGAACTTTTGTCTCCGTCAGCTGAAAGCAAGGAATTCCTGATTAGTTCCAATGAAGCAGCTGGAGGTCTAGGAAGATCTCTCTGCAACACCTTGGACCTCTTCCTAAGCAGCGCCTCTTGTCTAGCTTCCTCCTCAGCCTTTTCCCTAGCTATCCTGTCTGACATGTCTTCCTCAATTTTTTCTTCTGGTTCTTCACTTTCCTCAGGAGGAGGTTGTGCAACTATTTGGTACTCGTTCTTTGGCTGGGGAAGCCCAATCAGACCAGAGCGTAAACTTCTTCTAGCTTCCTCTCGTCTCTGCCTCTCAAGCTTTGCACTTTCAAGCATGTCCATGTCTTCATTTATGTGAAGTTCATCCCTAAAGGGAGTCCCTTTGGGTGTCATAGCAAAAGAGGACCCCTCCCTTGATGGCGTCAAACCAATTCGTGGAGTAAGACCAGCACCACCAGGAGTCATCGAAGGGGTCAACATTGGATTAGGTGTTTGAATCTCTTTCTTCCTTGGAGTGACCCCAGTAAAGTCAGAAGGGTGCAATTCTGGATTTTCTCCCCCTAGCAAAGGTGTCTGAGAGTCTCTTAATCTAGCAAGGTTTTCTGCTTCCATCATAATAGCATCACCTTTCCCAGCAGGAGTTCTTTGTGGCGTCCTCATGGGTGTCATTCCTTGCCTTGGTGTTTGCGAGTAATTTGCCAAAAGGGCACGAGTAGCAGCACTGCCTTCTGTTAGCTCCTCATTTTCTGCAAGAAGATCACTGGCATAGCCCATCTTCGCAATTTCCTCTAGCTCGTGGTCTGAAATCTGCGGTGGTGGTAACATCAGCTTTGACCTTTTCCTAACAGCTTCTGGATCATTCAGTTTGTTCGCTTGCAATATAGCTGCTGGAGCATCCTGTCTCTGAGCAATTTTGCTTCTTGCAACATCTTGTTTGCGCAACTGTGCTTCTACATCAGCCCTTCGTTTTCCTTCTAGATCTTCAATGGTAGTTGGAAATTTTACTTGGTCAGCAGGACGATCTTCATCTGCAGTATCATAAAACCCTGAAGGTGCCCTCTTTTCAAAAGGAATTTCTGCATTATAGTCGATTCCCTTTCTCTTCCTTTTCCTATGCCTTCCATCAATTCCAGCTGCTTTTAGTTCTCTTCTCTTTTGCAGAGAAGCAAGCCTCCTAGCTTCTTCGAGTTGTTTTTCTCTAGCCTTTCTTTTAGCCTTCTTTCCCCTAGTGTTGGCCAATCTAGCTCTTGCTTCAGAAAGCATTTCTTTCTCATCTTCGTCCATGTCTACTGGATCAGGACGAGCAGGCTTTGATTCTGGATTTGGATCAATCTCACCAGGACGCAATTTCCGTGGATCATCCGCTGCTTCATAATTCTCGTCCTTAGTGCACGCAGCATCAAGGAGCTTTTCATACCTCTCAAGGCATTGAGATGGTGTACGGCCCACAATAGGAGCAATAGTTCTCCACTGAGTAGGTAGAAGTTTAGCAAGATGTAGAAGCTTCTCATCTTCTTCTCTGGTCCATTCAGTCTGCGTTAACATCATAAAGACAAACGCAGTTTCTAATTAAAAAACATATCCAAAAGTCCTAGCATTTGCCTATACTTTGTACGAATTTCAGAAACAAATCAATTACTTATATACAACAAAACCACCGAGTAACAAGCTCACAAACCACCTTGTAAACCTAAATTCCCAAGATTTTTTTCATTGTTTTCCAGATCCAAAAAAGTTCGTCGAACACGTCCACTTAAGAGAAGGAAAATGCGGACAACACTTACCTTTTTGATAGAAGGATCGAGCCACTCGTACCAGCGAGCTTTACACTGTTTGGCAGACTTACGAACGAGAAGAGACGAGATCCGAGCCCATTGGTTCTTACCATACTTCATCACGGCGGCTTTGAGAATCTCATCTTCTGTGTTCTTCCACACACCTCCCTTTATCATAATCCTCATCTTCGCTCAACTATTTTTTTGTCCAACAAACTTCAATTCAAGGTCTCTGAAGCTAATGCTCGCGGAAATCGGCAGCACAAAGAACAGGATGAAGCGAGAGAGTGACCCAAGATTAGGGTTGTAGACACAACGAGGAAGAAGATGCAATCGAACTCTAGTCCTTTTTTTTATTAGTTTTGCTAAATTACTTGACGAAATTTTATTATGGGCCAACCTGAATAGCCCAATATTGTACTTAGATGGGCCGAGTGGTAATAGCAAAGGGACGTGTGCTTTTTTATGTCATCTTCGACGTTCTTTCTCTGTTTCCGCTGAATGTGTTAGCAGAGACAGGAGCAGTAAAACCCTAGTAGAATAATGGTGAAGCTCACGGCTGATTTGATTTGGAAAAGTCCTCATTTCTTCAATGCCATCAAGGAGAGAGAATTGGATCTACGAGGTTAACTTACTCTCTTTGTAAACCATAAATGAATCTGCTTTAGGTAATCGTTTCTTCTTCCGGGTTATTTGTTGCAGGTAACAAGATAGCTGTAATTGAAAACTTGGGTGCTACTGAGGTACTTTCTTGTTCTTTTTTTGGCGACATGTTCTATCTTTTTCTGTTTTACTCTGCCTCTCCGCTGAGTAATAGATGGATGTGGTATGTTTTCAAGTCTGATGTTAGGTTTCTGCATTCAGATATTTTGAAAAATCATTGTAAGAAACAAACTAACAGTTCTGAATTGGAACATTAGTATCAATTTTTCTACTCTTCATGAGTATTTGTGGCCTTCTCTGATAATACATTTTTTACTTGATTGTGGGTTCTTTATTTTTGAATGAAAGTCCTCTCTATGAAATTTCCCGTCAATTTTGAATTAGGCCGAGGTAATTTGCATGTTTGAAACGCTTTATATGTTTTTTATGCTGAGCTTCCTTCATATTATATTTTTATTCTGTTGAATTGATTTTGAGAAGTATACTAATTAACTTGTGCTGTGTTGCTCACAGGACCAGTTCGATACAATTGATATATCTGATAATGAGATAGTTAAGCTAGAAAACTTTCCATACCTGAATCGCTTAGGAACTTTGCTCATAAATAACAATAGGATCACCCGGATAAATCCTAATATTGGAGGTAACCGCTCTTACATGTTGTAATAATGGATATTCAAGCACGTTGTCTGCTTTGCTGAGTAAGTATGTTTTGGTCTGCAGAATTCCTACCAAAGCTTCACTCTTTGGTGCTGACAAATAACAGGCTTGTGAATTTGGTTGAAATCGATCCCCTTGCTTCCATCCCAAAGCTGCAGTACCTTAGTTTATTGGATAATAATATCACCAAAAAACCAAATTACCGCCTTTATGTGATTCACAAGCTGAAATCACTTCGAGTACTGGATTTCATAAAAGTCAAAGCGAAGGTGAGAACTTTTAACCTTATTCTGTGTTTCATTCATTGTCCATATTAATAGATGCCCAGTTAAATTCCTGTTTTTCCCTGCATCTCAAGTTTTACTCGGAGCTCACATTAAGTTTACCCTGAAAAAAAGTTGGACATCTGAGAGATTCTGTTGAGATTCGTGTGAGATGGTATCTTGTGCTGTTTTAGATTCTTGAGACCAGTTATTAGTGTGGCCGAAGTAAATTAATTTATTTTATCTACATTTGGCTAAAAAGTGGGCTAAATAGCCTCTGGGTCTTGTAGACTTGGTTGCCACTCGCTACCAGATCATCTCAAACATTTTGTTTATTTAGTGGGCTTTATATATACTGAATTTGATGTGGGGTTATTCACTCTTGGCTTGTAATCATGAGAAGATGAACAGCTCCTTCACTAGTTCTTTAGAATCTTGTAGCCTTGTATCTGATCAATTTGTGTCTTTTTCCTTTTTCTCTCCCTTGACCTTACCTTTGTATATCTGACAAATTACAAAATGGTGAGGACTCTAGACAATAATATCAATTTGTGACGAAGAAACTGCTAAAAAAGACCATTTATTTTACAATCATTGATCCCTAACAGGAGAGGGCTGAAGCTGCAGCTTTGTTTTCATCTAAAGAAGCAGAAGAGGAGGTTAAGAAGGTTTATCAGGAGGAGGTTCAAAAAGTGTCAGATCCTGTAGAAAATCCAGAAACTCCGAAAGTGGTGGCCCCAACACAAGAGCAAATTTTAGCGATCAAGGTGCGGTTATCTCTAAATTGGATCAAATAATTTTTCCAGCTGTGTACCACAACGGAGCAACGAATTTAAAAATATCTTTCAATGATGGACACCTGGGGGTGTTGGAAGAGGAGAGAAATTGGAACTGGATAGTACCAAGCATATTCACTGATTTGTTTGTGTTATATTAAGTAGCTTAAGGCTGTGTGTTTGATAGTAACTTCCCTGATTCATTTCCATGATGTTCTAGGCCGCAATCATCAATTCCCAGACGATAGAAGAAATTGCCAGACTTGAACAGGTCCCTTACTTTTTTTTTTTTATCAAATTATGCCTGGTGATGTTGAATTTGGTTGATTTTGACTGTCATTTTTTTTGGCTTGTGGAAAAATAGGCTTTGAAGTTTGGCCAGGTTCCTGCAGGCCTAATAATTCCTGATCCCGTAGCCACAAATGACGACAAGTCTGGATCTGGTGAACAAACCGTGCTTGATGTTAATGAAGGTTCTGCTCCCATGGAGGTAGGGTTCTTATCATAAAAAAGGGTCTTTATTCTGTACATCTTATGGTTTACAGTAGATGACTTCAACTTAGTCAATCGTTTTAGGATCAGGGTCTAAGTAGACGCTTTTGGATATTAATCATATTATGGTTAGTTTTCCTCATTAGTGTGACTGGCACTTACTGTGAAGGACAGTGAGTACCAATGTTGTCAAAGTCCAGAATTTATAAAATCCTTTGCATGAATATTTCTCATGGTTGGTTTCTGTAATAAAATTCCTGCATTTATTTTCCTTCAGGAATAGAGTGTTTGGCAGATGCTCCTCCAATTGTGGTAGCTGGTGCTCGAGTGCTCACAGCAATTGTTTCTGACGAGCTTCATGGTCCTGTAAGGTTTCGGCCACTTCCTTAGGAAAACTCAAATGAAATAGGTGAAAACTGTAAACAACTTCTGCTCGAGTGCATCTGTTCTTGAACCCTTAAAAAGAATGGAAAAAGAGAACTGTAGTCTTTAGTCTGCACTCGCAGAAGGGGCACATAACAGTATTTGCTTATGCCTTTTTTCACATTATGGTTGTTTTCCATTTTATTTGTTATCTTGTCAATCAATGTGTTCATTTACTGAGAAACTAAGCTAGATAAGAAATTGCTGGACCAAGAGATGCGACTGAAGACAATGGTGTTATCTAATGTGAACAAAACCATACGTGATCAGCAAATACCAAAAGTCAAGCACCTTAGTGATTGGATTTATGGATCAGTGATGAAGTATTGCCTAAAAAACCACGAGGTCCCTTGATTTCTCATAACAAGCAGATGAGCATGCAAATTCTCTAAAACCTCGCAAATCTTATACTTGGGATCCCAAACAACCACTTGAGTTTTCACGTTCACCTGAGAGCAAATCACCACAACTTGCTCATAAATCAGAATATCCTCAAATCTAAAGATTCTAATTCATCAAACTTTAAGAAAGTTGCGACTGGGATCTTGATCATGAGGCAAATAACCCATTTTCTCAGAGGAAATAAACGAACGACTCACATATTATTTATCAACGCAAATTTGGCATGCGTGTACCGTTCTTGTGTTGCTCGATGGTGAAAGCATGAACCTTTGGAATCAGTATCAAAGTAATAAATAAACACCGTACGATCACATGTAGGCCAGACTCGAACAAAAATTGGACTTTGTGCCAGGTTTGAAGATACGCGACGAGAGTAAGGGTATATCTGTCATTTCTGTCACGAATGATGTAATGACGATACAAACCTACCTCGGCGCGTGGGTTTCAGACGCGCTGCCATTAGTTGTTGACTTAATTTCGTTGTGGCGTTTCTCCTCTCACACTCGACCCTCGATTTCTGATCGCCGATCTGCGTATCCCGGCGAATCTTTCACATAGTGATGAAGAAAAACATTGAAGTCTTTGATTTCAACGAAGAGGACGAGCTCGCTGAGTCTGCAGCTGGAAAATTGTTGGAAAAATTCACAAACCCTAGTCCGTGCAATTCTCCGGTTCTGCAACGCCAATGCATCCAAAGTGGTAAGTAATTGCTCTTCTTCTTCTTTACATTCCACACGGCTATAATAATTTCGCGCTGCAGATCAATTCCGAAAAGAATAGTTGGAAACATTGAGATATTTCCGACGGAGTAAAAGCTACTTTATCGATTTTGGTTTCCCAGAATCTGGAGTTCTTTATCGATTTTGGTTTTACAGTGATATGAGTATTTCTTTGTTTCTGGAGTATGTAAGAGATAGTGATGCTACATGTTTGTGACACTACAATTTTTGGGAGGCAGTATAATGATTTTTACTATTTCTTCGAGAAACTAATAGTTTGGATCATATATACATGCTTATGGACATTGTTAATTGTCGTCAGTTTGCCATGAAAAGCGTGTTCAGAAAGAACAAATGGAAGACACAAGTTGTGGAGAGCCTGCTATTGCTGTAGTCGATCATCATTGTGAAGATGCTCCGAATTTACTAACAGAAGCTGAGGAGTCAACCAGAGACCATTTGAACGAAACAGATGTAGATCACGACAATCATGAAATGATGTTTGGTTTGAATACTGAAGACAATGCAAAAGAGCCAGATGTAGATCATGATAATCATGAATTAGTTAGTTTGAATACTGATGACGATGCAAATGAAGCAGACTTAGATCACGAGAATCATGGATTGGTGTTTAGTCTGAATAATGAAGACCACATAAAAGAAACAGATGTAGATCATGGATTGGAAAGATTCTCTTATCAGCCAGGCACACAGAGTTTCTACGCTGAAACTTCGTCATATAGTCAGCGCCAGCTAAAGTCGTCCCTTTCAGATTCTTCGTCCAGTGTACGTTAACCTATCTTGCATTGCTTAATTATTGTGTGCTAATACGCCTTTGAAAATTTTAGCTTGCATTTTTTATCTTTCTACACTTGCAGCACGAGCAAAATGATATGATGTCAGCTATTGATGAAAGCTTGAGTGATAGATCTGCGTTGAGTCAAGCTTCTGATTCAGAAGGTGATGAAGGTACATGCTACAGCTTTTCATTATATTTCCTTATAAGATATGCTTGGATGTCCACCTCTGTCTAACTGGGTCTTGATTTCAATGTTATATGTGCTGAAAGATTGGATGGATGAACGCTGCTTCAATGATCTGCAGAAGGTAATGAATTTTCTAGTTCCATAACCTATGGATTAAACTGCGGCAAGAACTTTTGGCCTCTAATGCCATCTTGTCACATTGCAAAAGATAATGCTAATTCTTTTTTATCGTTGACCCCCCTGTACGACATGATAATACATGTGTGATCGTTTCAATAATTGTGTTTACTGATTTACTGCTTATTTCTTCAGACTGAGCTACAAAATTTCTTTATTCAAGGTTCTATGATTCTGGCATCTTGATTTGTTCGTGTATTCAAATTCTGGGTTATACCAAATGCTCGTCTTTCTTTGACCTATTTTTGCCCTCTATTTTTAGCTTAAAAAATATATACAAGTTGGAATATTGATATTCCTCTTAGCAACATATCTGGTGGGGCTGGCTGATGGTTTATGCATCTGGTCTTGCATGTAATTACAGATACTTCAACTGTGCTGGAATGTTCAAAGTAAGAGTTACCATTTGTGAACTAATGCTTTCCATTTCACAGTTTGACGGAGACACGGCTGTAATCATGACTCCAGAGTATGTTGTGCTTAAGGGTATGCCTCGTGCTGCATCTCTTGTAATCTTTTCATGCAATGGCATCCAAATAAAGAGTTACGCTGCAAATGAAGAGGAACCGTCATTCTCTTGTGAATTTGGAGTTGAAGACATAGTTAGTATTCAATACAATTGGTACCAAAATGTGAGTTATTTATTTATGTCGTGCTTCTTTTTTGGAAGATATTTTATATTGGTTCGTATTGAATTTAGAGTAAATGAATATCTATCAATTTTACAATTTTTGCTGGTCACTTTCGTAGGTTGGATTGATCATTCTCAGAATACGGGTTCTATTAAAGGATGAAAAATGCCATGAAGATATGCAACCTACCACAGGTAAGGCTATCGTATACACGCCAATTAGGTTGTCACAGAATATTTCCTGCAACAATTTGTTTTGTCATGATGCTACCAATACAATTTAGTATTTAGTCATCTTAGGCACCTGATACTGTGGGTTTTCATTTTTGGTTTGTTATATATTGGGGATCCTATTTTAGAAAAAACTTGGTAGCACAAAAAATGAGTCATTGAAGGTTTTTTACTGTATATATGGTGTCAAACTATTAAAAATTTCACATGTCACTGAATCTTTCTCTCCATCTCCTCTTACTTTTGATGCATATTGTCTAGGTAGTTACTTTTTTTCTTCATAATGTCTATCTTAATAGGTCTGTAGACTTTATCATCAAGTGTGGTTTCCTGCAAAGGGTTTAGGCATGCTAACTTTTCTTACTACTATGATACTACTGTTCTATGCTTTCATTTTGATATTGGTTTAGTTGGAAAAAAGGTAACTAGATAGTAGAATGTAAGGTGGACTGATAACCTTGTGAGCTCTTTTATTTCATTTTCTCTTTAATTTGACCATATTAGCGATTTCGTTTTTTCTGCCAAACTGCTAATGGCTGAATTCTTATTCTCATTGGAGGAGCCGCTTCTGTATGGTCATGTTTAATGATGGCTAAGAGTCCTAAGAGAGATGTTTTAGTTAATATTCATCTTTGCAAGAACCAAAACACTCTTGCTTTTTAAAGCCTCAAGGCCCTCAACTCTTCAACACAAGGGGATCCCTCGTCTAACTTCTAATATTGATTCATGTGGTTTCCAGACATCGAGGAGTTGAAGTTTGCAGTTAAAGAACACGATTGGCCTGAGAAGCAACAAGAGATAAACTCCTTGCATGTGAAATACGCGGCTGTATGGAATGCTGACCTCGAGTAAGCTTTTAATATTACAGAATACTAATTAGAAAGTATTTTCTTTTTCGAAAATGTAATTGCATTTCTGATGATGAAAAACTGACCTCTTGGAAATTGTTAAGTTCATAATAAGTACGAGTCCTTTGGTTAGGACCCTATGAGAACCTAATCCTAATCAGGAAATTCGATTTTTAAGCCGTTAAATCTTAAAATAAACACAAGCTTAAGTAAAAAGCGAGCTGCATATTAAAAAATTGATTGAGTTCCTGAGGGAGAACTGGACCAAACTTTAGAAAAGTGACACTGGGCGCATATTTAATTTTATTTACATTTTTAGCACTTTGGTGACTCATGGTCCAAATCGTCTCGTAACTGTTTCTTTATTGTAGTGATGACGTGGAAGTATCAGGCGATAACTTGCATCAACATAAGCGTTATTTTCCAAGGTAAAAGTGCTCTATAGGAGCTGTATATATGTCTTTCTGGATTCAGAGGTGTCTTTTGTTGTACTTTTGGGGTACATTATTACAAAGTACGTCATTACTTATACTATATGGCTCTCTAAAGTATATACCTGAACATATGCATTTCCTGTGATTTCCTGGAAGGATTGGAGATCAATTACGGGCACTTAGTGATAAGCTGCTGCTAGTGCTTGAGTAAGCGGCGTGAGAGTATCCATTAAAAGATGATCACTTAGTTTAAGCGTCAGAATAGTTATGCAGTAGGAGATGAAAGGCGCAGATTTTTGAAAGGAAAATTAATTTTAAGCTACAATTCAGTTATCTACACCAATAGCTCTATTTTCCAAATCTATGGGATACAGCCACAACTAATCATGCACTAAGTTGGCTGAAATATAGTTTTAATTTGGAGTAATAACTGGATAACTTCGTTCTCAATTTATACTCTTTTGATTATTGAAGTTCTGGAATGCTTGCAGTAATATTTTTTGGGTAGCATTTGCTAGTGGTGCAAAGTCTTTTCGTAAAGATTTGAAGCACTGGTTGTGTTATTTCGTATTAAAATGCTAGTTTTATGCTGTCTTTTCAGCTTTGATGAACCATTTGAGGATGTTATCTACCCAAAGGGAGACCCAGATGCTGTTTCTATTTGCAAAAGAGATGTTGAGCTCTTGCAGCCAGAGACATTTGTGAATGACACAATCATTGACTTCTATATTAAGTGAGTTGAGTTATTAGACCTAATTTCTTTGATGCAGTGCTTACACGTTGTAGCGTTGTTGTGAACCTTTTCTGTGTTTGTTATTCAGATATTCTTACAACAGAAGGTTTTGGACAATTGGTTGATAGTCTTGGTATAGTTCACATATTTACTTGTGCAGTGTTGCAGTCGTATTGAGAAGTTTTTGTGATGCTAACCTTATTTAACCTAGATACAGTATTAATGAATTACGTCTCTTTTTCGTGTATTCTTCTATTATCTACAGTTATTTGAAGAATCAGATTCAAGCTGAGGAAAAACATAGATACCATTTCTTTAACAGCTTTTTCTTCCGAAAACTTGCTGATCTCGACAAAGATCCATCGAGTATAGCTGATGGAAAGGCTGCTTTTCTACGTGTCCGTAAGTGGACAAGGAAGGTGGACTTGTTTGGGAAGGACTATGTATTTGTGCCGGTGAACTTCAAGTACGAAAACTTTATAGTGCTTCTATTTATGTTATATGTATATATGAGTTCGAAATCCGACACTGCTAAATGCTAATGACAGTCTTCACTGGAGTTTAATAGTTATTTGTCACCCTGGTGAAGTGGCTAATCGTACAGGTAATGTCAAGTGTTGATCTATCCGTTTATTATATTGTGTTGTATATTCTGTGGATCAATCTGTGTATTATATTATGTTGTATCATTCTGTAGATCTATTAGTTTATTGTATATGTCATATCATTCTGTAGATCTAGACTTGGATGACTCAATTAAAGTACCGTGCGTATTACATATGGATTCTATTAAAGGGAGCCATGCTGGTCTCAAGAATCTAGTTCAAAGGTATGTTACGATCATGTTACGACTTCTAATTTCCATCTCTTCATATTTTGGCAACGTTGCATATTTTTTTTCTACTTACTTTTCTCACTTGCCCAACAAGATGATAATATACTTTCCCCATGCTCTCTTTACCTATGTTGTAGCTCCATGCTCTGATTCTACAATATTACTTGTCGAACTATATTCATGCACAAGTTTTAAGCTGGGTAAAGCAATTTATTGATAAAACATTTTTCTGATTTTAGTTACTTGTGCGAGGAATGGAAGGAGAGGCATAAGGAGACATCAGATGATATTTCTTCCAGATTCATGAATCTGCGGTTTGTCTCACTTGAGGTGTGGCTCCTAAGCTAAATATTTTGCTATTTCTAGGAAAGATAGTAAGGAATATGGGAGAACCCTTTATACACTCTTCCTCTGATGTGGAAACCCTTTTTTGGTGAATTGAAAGATTTCCATGTAGCATTATACTAGTTTTACGTTTTAACTTAACAATTTTTCCTGTTTGATAACAGAATTTCTATAGGTTTGTGATGTCAGATTTTCTCTTTCTATTTCAGTTGCCACAGCAGGAAAACTCATTTGATTGTGGCCTCTTTCTGCTGCACTATCTGGAGCTATTTCTTGCTGAAGCTCCCCATAATTTTAGTCCATTCAAGATATATAGTTCTTCCAACTTTGTAAGCCTCTGTTCTAACTTTACCTCATATGTATGGTAGGTAGTTCATTGAAGGATGTTTACTAGCTGCCGGGGTCTAATGATATTTTCTACGACCCCTTGAGCGTTATAGTGTACTTATAATATAATGTTGAGTGCATATTTACTCAGGTTTGTTTCATGCATTTTGGTATAGTCACTCGTCGCGTCACCAGTGGATAATAAACTTTTTCAAACTTATCGTTGCATCTTTATTGCTATCGGTTCATGTTGGCCATTGTGTTATCTATTTTTGTGTAGTGTAGAAGTTCTCTTTGCAGCCCAATCAGAATAGCATCTTCGGTTTGCTTCTTGGTAGAGTAGTTGTCTTCAGCTTGCAGCCCAACGGTTTGCATAATGAGTTGGTTTGAAAGAATAAAAACATATAGTTTTAAACGGAAGTTGATGTGCTTCACTCTTAGAGCAGCTGGGTCTGTATTCTTTTCACTCGTTATTTGCTGATCATGCCGTTTCTCTGGTTTTCTCAGCTTTATCTGAACTGGTTTCCTCCTGCCGAAGCTTCATTGAAGCGTACTTTGATTCAGAAGCTAATTTTTGAACTCCTTGAAAACCGTTCACGGGAAGTTAGTAATGTACAGAATCAGTCCTGTGAAAGTCCACTGCCCGTCAATGATACAGGCATCGAGGTTCTCTCTGAGAGATGCAACCCCTTGATAGAGTGTAACGAGAATTTGACGCAGACACAGGACGATCAAGGAATCGAAATGACTTTGCTGGAAAGATCTTCCATGAGGAACATGCAAGCTGATGATTCTGGGATGGTACTAAGGGATCTATTCGATTCAGGAGCCACCAACGCAGGATCATTACTTGGACAACTTGGACAACTACAACAAACATTGGAGGAACCATCTTCATTTTATAATCTTAGTAACGACTCATTGGAAAGAGAGGTACTAAAAATTCCGCAAGCTAAAGACCAAATCGCCTTATTTAAGACACATTTTTTTAATTTGGCTGTGTTTTTTGGGGCAGGAAGTAGACATGGAAACTGCTGAACAGTTTTTGTGTTTGAAGCCTGGGGAGGGCAACTTTCAACGCATCTCTGGGGCAGCATCTCCGAGAGCATCTATCTCATTCTCAGCATGGAACCTTGGTATTGCCCCAGTGCAGAAGGAAGATGAGACTGATCTGTTATCTGAAACTTGTAATGATTCAGAAGATATCGGTATCACAGATGACAACCCAATGGAAAATATACATGAAGGAGAAACTGATGAAAGTCCATCAAGAGAGACAGTCTCTTTACTCTCTGCAAACGTGGGTTCTAAGACTGACCATAATACTGAGAGTGAAAAGCTCGTTCCTACACACAACGATCTTGTGGTTCCATTGGGTCAAGATGACAAAGATGAGGAGAAGCCGTTGGAGCATGATCTTGAAATTGGGGACAAGATGAGTGAAGAGGACAATGGAAATGATTTTGATGAGGAGGTAATGGAGGAAGAGGATGAGAAGCTAATGGAGGAAGAGGATGAGAAGCGAGCTGCAAAGCGGCCGAAGTTATCTATGGCATGCGAAGTTGAGATGGAGAAATAGAGAGATTGTGGAAGGATCTTTAGATTGTGATATGTATAACTTGTGTTGGGTCTTGGGTGGTTAGATTTAGAGGATTTTATATCAACACATTTAGGAAGTGTTTATATCGTTGTAGGAGATTTTTCTGAATGAAACAAGTTCATCACCCTCGACTGTGAAGAAATGGTCCACCCTAACTTTGCAAATAGAACCATTCCTAAATGAATTTAAATTTAGGATATAACAAACTAGTCGTGAATTTAAATTTTTTTATTGAAGAACTCTGCAACATAAGCTTGAGTATATTTTGTAATCAGCGACAGAGAGACTTGAACACAACAATCCTGAGCCTGTAAAAAAGGGGATTGTTGGTCGCGACTTTTAGAGACTGTTTAAGGTGTTTGGGAAGAGAATAACAACAAGAAAAAGGAAACGATTAGCTCTGCTATAATTATACCCTTAGGAGAGGGTTATGGCCTCAACTATGCATATAAGTTCCGAGTTGCAAAATCAAAATACAACCTGACTACCGTTTAACAATTGTTAAAATCCGCAAAGGAAATCACGTAGTAATCAAATAAAAAAAACCCTTTTCACTCTGAGCTTTGGTTCCGACTTTAAAGTTAAAAACAGGTCAGGAAAGAGAAAAAAACAATTTAAGAGGAGGGATTTTAGTGAGACGCTAAAATCGTCTCTCTCGGCTTTTCGGCAACATCACGCAGTGTCTCTGTTGCCGAGAAGAAGTTTCTTTCTCGCTCTTTTCATGCCCGTGCCCTACTAAACATTCATAATCTCTTCAGCTACATTCTGCCCGGAAAAAATGGCCTCGAATGAAGTTTCCTCTGGTGAATTACCCCTACTTCTTCTTCTTCTTCTTCTTCATGTCTACATTTCTTTGTTTCTGTTGATGGGTTTTTCTTTCCGGGTTTTAGTTTTAAACTAGATCATGTTTTTTTGGCTTCTTGTTTTTTGCTCGATTCTTTCTTACTGAGAAATCGTATTGCAGTTTTTATTAGTTAAAAGTGTATCTTCCCTTGTGTGTTTAAGCGTAGATCTCTCTTGCAAGAGCTTTCGGACTTCGAAATTTCCATCCTTTCTAGGTTGGACAGGTTGCTTTTGTTTTCAGTTCTCAAGGATTACATAAAGCTAGTACCTTGGTTCGTCTTCAGGCTGTGATTTCTATTCATTGGAAATTTTACCCTTTTGAGATGATGATTAATTGCACAACTTGCAGAAACTTGGTTGCAATTTAGATAAGTTCATTGTCGTGCCCTTTTAGATAAGTGTAGTTTCTTTGAGAAAGTTGTCAGATTTATGTTTGCCTTAACATTTACAATAAGGACTCCTTCACTTCTTTTTCCCTGTTGTCGTTTTGAGTTTAGTTTGTAACTTAAGCTGTAATGCATAGCATCATGGGGTTTACATCACTGTTTCTGTTTGACGTTCAATTTGAATGACTGGTACTTCATCGGTTACATGCCAGACTATGATCTTTTGCCTCATTCTTGAAGTTTTTCCTGTACAGGTGTTTCAAATTGCTACGTGTTCAAAAGCCGGTTGCAGGAGTATGCTCAGAAATACAAGCTCCCAACGCCTGTATATGAAACTGTCAAAGAAGGCCCTTCACACAAATCTTACTTTCAATCGACCGTAATAGTGGATGGTGTCAGGTACAATTCATTGCCTGGATTCTTCAATCGTAAGGCTGCAGAGCAATCAGCTGCGGAGGTTGCTCTCCATGAATTAGCAAAATCGAGTGAGCTAAGCCAATGTGTCTCACAACCTGTCGTAAGAATCTCATCTTTCTCATGTTGGGATTTTTGTTACGTCTGGTGCAGAACTATTGCAACTAGCCTAGGGTTTAGCAGTGAATTAGATTTGCAAGCTCAGCAACAGATCTTATGGTTAGTTGGGAGTTGAAGGTTTGAAATGGGCATTCTGCATTTCTCTAGTCCATTACTTTAGGCAATGGTCAAGACTCGCGAGTATCTTCTGCCGTGTATTTTTTGGTGAACTGAAGAAAGGAATAGTTTATTGGTTTCAATCATACCAGATTTATGTGCATAGCCAACACCTAGAAGGATATATTCTTAGGCTCTCTCTATGTTATGTAACATTTGGCTAACTGTGAATGACTTATCAATGCAGCACGAAACGGGTTTATGCAAGAATCTTCTTCAAGAGTACGCTCAAAAGATGAATTACGCAATTCCATTGTATCAGTGCCAAAAGAGCGAAGCTCTCGGGAGAGGTCCACAATTCACATGTACGGTAGAGATTGGAGGCATAAAGTATACAGGAGCTGCCACAAGAACTAAAAAAGATGCTGAGATTAGCGCTGGGAGAACTGCTCTTTTAGCGATCCAGTCAGAATCTAAAAGTAACATTGCCAACTACAACACTCAGCTTACTGTACTTCCTTGTGAGAAGAGGACATTAGAGGCAGCAACGGCTAAAGAAATCATCAAGACTCCAAAAGCCAAGGGGGCTCAGTTTAAGAGGAAGGCCCGGAAAGGAAAGCGCAAAGCAGCTAAGGATCATCAAGATATTACCATCCCTCCTCAACCTGCCCAGCACTGTGAAAACAATCAGTCAGAGAATATTATTGTCCCTCCTCAACCTACCGAGCATTGGCAAGACAGTCAGTCAGCGAATATTATCATCCCTCTTCAACCGACCGATGACTGTCAAAACGATCAGTCAAAGAGTATTGAGAAAACACTAAATCTGGAACCTTCTTCATGCATGAAGGGGTTTAAGGAGGCAGCATTTGGGAATGTGGAGACAGAAGCAAGCCAAGCATAACTGTTTCAAGATTGAGGTCTTTCTAAGTTTGTGTTAGTATTTGGCTAGGTAGCCATTTTGTGGTTTCTATTGTTCACATGTTGGAGATAAGTAATCTTTGAACTTGAAAACAAAACAAAAAAAGAAAAGGAAAACGAAACCTACATTGGTATAATACTACTTGATCTATTAAGTATTGATGTTTTTGTTTAGTTATCAAGAAACATGAGGTTGATTTCTACAACCTCACTACTCTTACACTATAACCCTTTCTAGTTTGGAGAGCCGATCCTAAAACGATTCGAGAGCCAACCCACAAGAAGCCTTCGATCTCTAAGTTGATCTAAATGGGTAATGTAAATAAGCCCAATTTTCAGACCTAACAGGCCCGTTTACGGAAAACCCTAACCCCAGAAGAGATATAAATAAACGTTCCTTTCGACTTACATTTCTTTGGCAATTTCTAGGGCTTTACCCAACGAGGAAATATGCCGGCAGGTCACGGAGTGAGGGCGAGAACAAGGGATCTGTTCGCGAGGCCGTTCAGGAAGAAGGGTTACATTCCACTCTCGACCTACCTCAGGACCTTCAAGGTCGGCGACTATGTCGATGTTAAGGTGAATGGTGCGATCCACAAGGGTATGCCTCACAAGTTCTACCATGGTCGTACTGGTCGTATCTGGAACGTCACCAAACGCGCCGTCGGTGTCGAAGTCAACAAACAGGTCTGAATAAGTCACATTTCTTAAAAGCACTGAGCTCTCTACTACTTATCGTTATTCGTTACTGTCTCAATGAAAGCTAACTTTTGGATTAGGATTATAGCTTATTTTGGTAATTTGATTGCTGATATGTAGAATTTATGTTGAATTGTGCGTTTGAGTATCCTCCATTGCTACTATTGAGTTCATAGATTTTTATGTTACTGTAGGACTTTGATTCTTTGTGATAGTTTTAATCCCTGCTGGCTACTGTGCAGTAGTGTGGTTCATAATTCGTTTTAGATTCTAAAACTGATTGCTTAGGTTTTGTTTAGCCTTCAGCTTTCAAATGCATTGTGTTGCATCAATTGGCCCTGTTTGCGTTAAAAGTTGTTTTCTGATGTTATTCCATACTTTGTACCATCCTCTATGTTACACTTTCGGAGATTGAACACTTTGATTCCCGATCCTTGAACAGCTAGTATGTTTGGTTTCCTGACCATTGGAATGCTGTAGAATGGCTATAGATGTAGTGTTGTAATTTGGATTATCATATAACCATAAAACAAACCCTTTTTCCATTTACTGTTTACAAATGATGTTGTGGTGTTTCAGATTGGCAATCGGATCATCAGGAAGAGGATCCATGTGCGTGTAGAGCATGTGCAGCAGTCAAGATGTGAAGAGGAGTTCAAGCTGAGGAAGAAGAAGAACGATGAGCTCAAGGCTGCAGCCAAGGCCAGAGGTGAGACGATAAGCACCAAGAGACAGCCTAAAGGACCCAAACCAGGATTCATGGTCGAAGGTATGACCTTGGAGACTGTCACTCCAATTCCTTACGATGTCGTCAACGATCTCAAGGGAGGCTATTAGTTCTATCTCTTCCCAGTGTTTTGCAGTGTTTTTTTGCGTATTTTGTTTGAGACTTTCTTCATGTGTATTAGCTACAATGTTTGTAGGGTGTTAAGACATTTTATGAAGCACAACTTTTATCTCGCTTATGACTATCATTTCTTTATCTGTCTTTGCTACCCTTTCAAATTATTAACATTTTCTGATTATCAAATGCCTTTATTGTAAAATTAGAAAATACATATATTGTTTTGTTTGTTTATATGCAGCTTCGATTTTTGTTTAGATGATACGGTTAAATGTTGTAGTATTATTGTTTATTTTATCATCCAATGATATCGTCGTAAATTGTATCGCAATTTTTTTATTATAAACGTTAAAATTTTACGGCGGTTAAAATTTTTTACCATAGATTACTGATCGACCATAACGTTTGATCTTACGGTTGACTGTAGGAAATTGAGACGATTAAACAAACAATGTTTGACTGTATGATGTATCCGCAACTTTTTACGGATATGAAACGAACAATTTTTATCTATTAACAGAACTGCAGATACCGGGCCTTCATTTAACCGGAAAATGTATCACTAACCGTAAAAGACCGGGTTATCAGAATCCCGGTTATGTAAAAACCGGATTTGCGAGTTTAAAAGTGACCGTCCTGTTACTTATAGGTCACTCCTTTGTCTTCTGACTCTCCTCTCACTGTTGTCATTCAAAGGTCTCTTCGAATATCTGGCGCCGGAGAAATAAAGAGTCAGAGATGTTCAGAATCAACACTTTAAAATGCACACTCTCTCAATCACACCGGCAAAAACTTTCACGTTTATCGTCTCGGTTGTCGACATGGTACTCTCCAGAATCTATCTCTCACCGACAAGCGGACGACGACGATGACCCAGTTCTTGTCAAACTCTCAATTGCCATCAGAGATTCTTACAGTGATTCACCATCGGAGTTCTCTTCTTTCATTTCCTGTCCCTCTATCAGGAAGGTACTGCCTTCGCTCAGCGTTCGTCATGTTGTCGATCTCATTAACCGGAATCCTCTCTCCCTTCCACACCGTTCTATCTTCGCTTTCTTCAAATTTATCTCATCTCAGCCCGAATTTCGGTTTACCATTGAGTCTTACTTCGTCATGGCTCGTTTTCTTGCTATTCACGAAATGACCACGGAAGCTCAGTCACTTATAGGGCTCGTCGTCTCTCGTAAAGGGAAACACTCGGCTTCTTCCGTGTTCATTGGTTTGGTAGAGATGAGAGGAACCCCTTTGTGTGATTTCCTTGTTGATGCTCTGATGATCACATACACGGATCTAGGATTCATATCAGATGCTATTCAATGCTTCAGGCTATCTCGGAAGCATAAGTTTGTTGTGCCGATTCGTGGCTGTGGCAATTTGCTTGATCGGATGATGAGACTGAATCCAGCTGGGACTGTTTGGGGATTCTATATGGAGATTTTGGATGCTGGGTATCCGGCGAATGTGTACGTTTTCAATATTTTGATGAACAAATTTTGTAAAGAAGGCAAAATATGTGATGCCCAGAAAGTGTTCGACGAAATAGCTGAAAGGGGTTTGCAGCCCACAGTGGTTAGTTTCAACACTTTGATAAATGGGTACTGTAAGGCCGGAAACTTAGACGAAGGGTTTAGGCTCAGACATCATATGGAGAAAAGCAGAACGCGCCCAGATGTTTTTACCTATAGCGCCTTGATTAATGCATTGTGTAAGGAGAACAAAATGGAGGAAGCACATGGCCTATTTAATGAGATGTGTGAGAGACGGTTGATCCCAAATGATGTTATTTTCACTACTTTGATTCATGGTTATAGTAGGAATGGAGAGATTGACTTGATGAAAGAAAGTTACCAGAAGATGTTAAGTAGGGGCCTTCATCCTGATATTGTTTTATATAATACTTTAGTAAATGGCTTTTGCAAGAACGGGGATTTGGTGGCTGCGAGAAAGATTGTTGATGGAATGATCCACAGAGGTCTTAGGCCTGACAAATTTACGTACACAACTCTTATAGATGGATTTTGTAGAGGAGGAGATGTAGAAACAGCTTTGGAGATAAAGAGGAAAATGGATCAGGATGGGATAGAACTCGATAGGGTGGGGTTTTCAGCTCTTATTTGTGGAATGTGCAAAGAAGGAAGAGTCGTTGAGGCTGAAAGAGCTTTGAGAGAGATGCAGAGAGCTGGTATGAAGCCGGATGATATAACCTTTACAATGATGATGGATGCATTCTGTAAGAAAGGTGATGTTCAAAAGGGTTTCAAATTGCTGAAGGAAATACAGAGTGATGGGCATGTTCCTAGTGTTGTGACATATAATGTTCTGCTGAACGGACTATGCAAAATGGGACAAATGAAGAATGCTGACATGTTGCTAGATGCCATGCTTAATATAGGGGTTGTTCCGGACGACATCACATACAACATCCTCTTGGAAGGTCACCATAGACATGCAGATGCATCCAAGCGTTATAAACAGAAACCAGAGATAGGGATTGTAGCTGACTTAGCCTCTTACAAATCACAAGTGAAGGAGCTTTATCGAGCTTCAAAAGATCACAGGAACAGATAACATCCCACTGAAGATTCCTGGATATACAGACTAATCTTTAATCGCCAGAAGTC
Source organism: Pugionium cornutum (assembly GCA_018901935.1). Lineage (NCBI taxonomy): Eukaryota > Viridiplantae > Streptophyta > Magnoliopsida > Brassicales > Brassicaceae > Pugionium > Pugionium cornutum. The sequence goes on along the minus strand of CM032155.1, from coordinate 2,306,247 downwards.
GTTTTCTCCATTAGAGGTAATACAGCGAAGATAACTTTCACTATAATCTCTCCATGGTTTCGTTTTTCAATGTTTTCTTACGCTGTTGATTAGAATTTATGTGTACAAGCAATTTGTTCTTCTCAACACAGGTCTATAATGTTTCGATCTATAAGTTTGATACCTTTTTATTCTAGAAATTTGGATGCATTTTGTTATGAGTTGCATGAGATTGGAAGAGCATAGAAGCAATCTTTATTTTAGTCCATTCTTGTTGATGTTCGTAGCTAAAAGTGTCTGCCATTGTCATCCTTGAAACCAATTTCTTTGACTTTAATCCTGTACTATACTTATACATGGAGTAAAGTACTGATATTGTCATTTTCGCATGACAATATGATTATATTTCATTTTCACATGATTAAATTAATTTCATATCATCATTTATTGTCATTTTCATATCATCATTTATTGTCATTTTCGTATCATCATTTATTGTCATTTTCGTATCATCATTTATTGTCATTTTCGTATGAGAAATACTAACATGATTCTTTCTTGCAAAAATGGTAAAAGTGAAAAGGCCTCTTATTAGTGGACGAAGGCCCAAGTGAGTGAAAACGCAAGAAGCTTACGATGAGATGAGAAGCTCTTTAAAGAGAGAATAAAATTTAGTAAATATCAAAAATTGCGGTGAGACTCCTCTCATCGTGTGTAGGGCTTTTGACTCCCTACTCGCCTACTTCTACTACTTCTTCTTCTTCCTGTGGCCACTCTACAGTCCACACCTACTTCTGACGGAGGGGACACAGCTTTCGAGACCTTGAGATCGGCGTCAGATCCTCCGTCGTATCTTCTCTTCAGTATTGCTTGCTAGCATCTGCACTCAGTCTTTTGCCGTTCTCTCTATTGTATGTGTCTTCCGTCCTTGTGTATCCTCTAATGCGGCTTTGAACTATCTGACTTTATGATGCATTTTCAGAGTGTGGCTATGATGGAATCCGGCGCTGGTTTTGCTGCGATGGAAGAGAGGATCTCTCCTGGAAGTTTCTTCCAGTTTCCTCTTTCTGGATTCCGTGCTTCTCCAAATCGATCCCCTTCTCTTCCGACTGATCGTGAAAGGTTCCAATTTCTCTCTTCTTTTGGAGCTTTCTTTTTTGTTAATGTGAATCTGTGTGTTTTTTTCTTGATGAAACTAGATTGAGCGTTGCGAATCTAGTAGAAACCGAAATGTGCGCGTGTTTCTGATTGGTTGAAAATGACTCTGTCTAGTTTGTATCTCCATGGCCTGGTCACGCAGATCCAACTTCTCAATCATAGTCTCTCCTCACAGTGTCGCCTTTTTCACAATCGATTTCATGGAAATGTTGGTAGTTATTTAGTTCTGTTCCACTACTCATATTATTTTATCCTTGACAATATTCTCTAGGATTTTAACAAGAAAGCTATGTTTTAGTCAGTTTACAAAAGTGTTTGTGGTTCCAATGCGAACCACTCACGTCAATACACATAAATGCAGCGTCCAGTTGGAGCTTACGTTCATTTTCTTCTTACCTTACTCAGGTACTTGGCTGAACTAGTGCAAGAGAGACAAAAGTTGGGTCCCTTTTTACAAGTTCTGCCACATTGCTGCAGACTGCTAAATCAAGGTGCACTGTCTAATCGAGCTCATTTCTTTTGATATCAGTATTTCCTTAAAGTGTGTGGACACATACTTAAGGAATTTCGCAGGGGAACAAAACCTTGGTGCGTGGATTTTTCACTTATAAGTTCATCGTGCTAACCTGTTTGAACTTGTGACTTTCGCCTGAAAGCTATGGGATTGAAAATTCCCTCGATGTTCAATTGTTGTAGTTTATTTTGAAACATGTGCATAATTGCTTACATTGGTGTGGTGTGCATGCAGAAATCAGGAGAGTCTCTAGTTTTTCTGATTTTGAGAGATATGAGCATGGCAGTCCATATAGATCCCTTGGCCAGCCGACAAATGGGAAGCTTGATTTAGAGGGATGGTCGATGATGCAAGCAGAGGTAAGCCACTGCTGATAGTTGAAGTCAGATATCAGACTCATGTTGAAGTATGATGTTGTTTCTAGGAACTCGAATGTGGGTTGTTTGAAATTAATTGCTTGCTTTCTTTAGGAAAATTGTCACTTCCAGAGAGCTTCTCCATTTCGTGCTCCTTCTTCAGCGGGCTGGGGTGGGATGCCCGGACTCCCTAACCCACCCATTGTGAAAAGAGTGATTAGACTTGATGTGCCAGTGGATACATTTCCAAGCGTAAGTTTTAAGCAAAACATGTTATTACAAGGAGTTGGTCTTGAGTTATGTCCATTGAAACTTGCAGTATAATTTTGTTGGGCGGATTCTCGGACCACGTGGAAACTCCCTAAAAAGAGTTGAGCTAGCAACCCATTGTAGGGTGTTTATTAGAGGGCGAGGATCTGTGAAGGATACTGTCAAGGTATGGCTCCTTGTTCATTAATTTTGAAAAGCATTCCATCTGAACATTAACTTTATCTGCAAAACGAGATGACCTCTTACAATTTAGAACTTCACTTTCTCTAATCTGTTTTGAATTACAGCCATGTTTTGAAAACGCATAATTTGCTTACCCTTTTTGTCACTAATATGTTTTCCCTTTTTGTATACTATTCCTTGCAGTGTAATTTAGCATAGGAAGTTATTATTATTGAAGTAATGATACACTTTTTCCTCTTGGAATATCAGCTAGTACTCCTTTTCACATTAGAAGATATTCAAAATTTGAAGCCTCTCCAAGAAATGAAGTGTTTGAGTGTTAGGTTAATCAGATAAAATAATTAGAAATGTATGAAGAAAAACTGAATTCATTTCTTCTGAGTTTTCTATCTCAACTCGAACATTTAGGTATCTCCCATGTGATTTCATGGATTAAGCTTATCCGTTTAGTGCTTTAACTTCCCAACAGGAGGAAAAACTTAAAGGTAAGCCAGGGTACGAGCATCTCAGCGAGCCACTACATGTACTGATTGAAGCTGAGCTTCCAGAGGACATAATAAACTCTCGGTTGGAACATGCAGTGCATTTCTTGGAATCGCTACTAAAGCCAATGGTACATTATTTTCATAAAAATATAAATATCTCTATCTCATGTTGTTCACATGGTTTGGTTCTTCTCTCTACAGGACGAATCAATGGACCATTACAAGAGGGAACAGCTGAAGGAGTTAGCGGCTCTGAATGGTACTCTAAGGGAAGAGAGTCCGAGTCTGAGCTTGAGTCCTTGTCTGAGTCCGAGCATGTCCCCTTTCAACAGCAAGCGTGCTAAGACTGGACAATAAGGATTTTGGCATGAGAGATGATCCCTGCTTGGGACAGATAAACCTTGGCATGGTCGTAATTGGGACAGATAAACCTTGGCATGGTCGTAATTGCATAACTATCTGCGAGGTGATAATGTTCTAACGTTAATTTATTTTGTCATTAAGTTTATTCTTTATTTTTGAAAAAATTCATTTAACCAGTGGGTAATAAACTAATAATGGTGTTTATGAAATGTAATCTCGTTCACATTCGTGTAACTTTTGTTCAAGTTTGAAAGTCTACATTAATTTCTTTTTGAGCCTTTGGAGTATATACGCGTAAGCCTCGGATTTTTTATTCTTAGGGTACATATTATGACTGCTTCTAGGTCAAAAAAAGTTTCTTGTTCCACAAGTTTTGGATATTTGATGACAGTCCCATTTTTTTCATCTTTATTTACGTGTATTTATCAGTATTGCTTCATCTCAAAGAAAACAAGGTTGAAGTAGTCATATGTGCTTAAAGGAAAACAAGCAAAGAAGAATATAAATCAACACCTTTTCTTTTGTTAAAATATAAACCAAAACTTGTACAAAGAAAATCCCCAAGTTTTTGATACTTATAATTTCCAACAATCAAACAATGATAAGGCGCAGGCACTGTTCATCTCACAGCTACATCATTTACCTCTCAACGTTTATGTAACATATATATACTTCCAAATTGGAATATCAAATTATCCATAAGTTCCACCTACTCGCCCTCGTAAGATAAACGCCTTGGTAATAACAAACATGAGCAACATAGTTATTTAAGGCCTAATTCAACCTCCAGTTCATCATCTTCTTCAAACAGCTTCAACAGTCGAGCATACTGCTCGTCTCTTTTCTTCTTCTGCCATAGCTTGTATAGGAAGAACGAGAACATCGCTACAGCCACAAACCCGACTAGTATTAGGATTACTTTAGTGCCTGTTTTACTGGAAGAAGTATGAGATTCTGCCTTAACTCCTGTATTCGTATTCTTCGAGTCACCGGATATACCTGACAATATTACATCAAATCAAGATGTCATCTTCGCCTGTAATGAAAAATCAAGGTTTATGCCATCAAGAGCAGTCGAAGCAGCTGTTAAAGCGTGTTGTTGAGACACTATTTAGTCTGCTAAAGCTGTTGCTTATCTTCATCAAGAGGGGAGCAACAACCCCATACTTTGACAACAATGAACAAGATTGATTACAACAACCATTTAGAGAATTTACGGGATAATCATTTGCCTACTTCTCTTAAAGAACACGTTGGCCATTTGTAGAAATGGTTTATGAAAACTTCAAATGTCTGAAACTATATAGACAACAAAGAGATTCAGACACTACCGTACACTAGTATAGATTTTGCAGAAAACCTCTTCAAATCAGGACATGGTTTTGCATTTAGAACAAAAGTAACCAACTATTCTTAAGTAAACAGAGTTGAAGAAACGGAGGCTCATTGTACACATCGAAACTGTAGCCAAACTCAACCAACCCGATGAACTGAGAGATAGCGTTTTATTTCGATTATTTTAACTTGACTAACATGTTAAGAACAGTGTTCTGGTTTAGTATCCGAGTGGCCAAGGTTATAAGCTTCCAATATCCAGACTTAGAACGATCTACATGTTTCAATCAGGATCGCAAAAGATCGAAACGTGACCATGTGCATCGAAAATGTGAAATAATCAGCTAAATTTAACAAAAATGTCGCGAATTGAAAACCTAAAAATCACAAACGAACATTAAAAACCGATGATTCGACAAAAGTAACGAAGAATACTGGCAATCAAGGCCTTGGAAAGTGAGATCAGGTAGATCTGAAGCAGAAGACGAACCTATGAAGAAGTGAAGAGCAATCGAAGCGAAAAATAGCAAGCGCCGGCATGAAAGACCACTTGCCGACGTCTCTCCCATCGCTCTCTTTTATCGATGAGAAATTGTTTTTACGCAAGGAAGAATGGATCTTTCGCTGTGGCAAAGAACAACTTTCAATGTTGAAAAAAGAAAGGAAGAGAAGAATTCGACCCCAGACTTTCTCTACATTTTTTATGCCTTGTCGTAAAGGACAATTCATTTGGTTTGAGACCAACAAAATAAATACGTAACTTACACATCCCATATGTTCTTTTCTTTTAGTTTGTTGAGTTTTTACTCTCACTTTAAACAATTTCTATGTCGTTTTTGGTTTAAGTAATATAAACAAACTCATGTGTTACAAGGATTTGAATTCGGACACATCTGTCATTACTACAGGCTCGTGTCGTTAGACAATTGTTGTTGTTAATGAATCTCTCATATGAGTAAAAATGTAGTACAATAAAAACATAGAAACCCGACATTATTTGCCAAGCTAAACTGAATGGTGAGGTCGGGATTAATAAAGCCATTGTCGCAAGAAATGTGTAAAATGAAAAAGTAATAACTTATTGTCCTTGACACTTAATTTAAAAAAGAAAAAAATAGTGTAAGCAAACCACAAGTCATGGAGCAAAACCCGTACGGGGAGATAGTGAAATAAAGCCCTGACTACAATATAACCTGAGCAATGGAGCCATTCTCTCTTTTCACTTGAAGCACTTGGCGTCCAACAGAGCCTCACCTTCAAATGGCTCTGCGTCTTCTATCATCTGGCTAACACGCTCCTTCTGTGCTTCATCTGAGATATCAACCTTAGTCCACTCGTAAAGCTCCATGTCGTACACCTCATCCATTATGAATTTAGGGATCTCTGGTCCACGGAACAGCCATAGACCCTTCACCTTGAACGGACCCTCTGAACCGCAAATCAGCATCTTTCCAAAGGCGTATTTACGGGCCAAATCCATGCGCTGAAGGAACCCCCCAACCTTGTTGAGCGTCACAAATGACACCATGTTCTCATCGTTGTACTTGTAGTCACAGAACCATAATGAATATCCCTCTGGGTCATACATATCCCAGAACCCTGCAATTCAGCCACAATTTCAATTCTTGCATCCCCTTAAGCAAAACTGTAAAATTAGGTCAACACTAAAGAAAATATCACCCACGCACCTTTAATAGCAACTTCACGGAAGTTAGATTTCGTGTTTGAGTAGAGCCTCTTCCACTCATCGAGAATCATTGGGCTTGGTGGTAGCAAGTCAAGAGGGTTCTTGGGTTTGGGCTTTGGTGCCTCTTCCTCTTCAGCAGGCTTAGGTGCCTCTGCTGCTGGGGCTTCCTTTTTCTTAGGCTCCTCCTTGGGCTTTGCAGGCTGTGCAGCTTTCTTGGAAGTAACAGGGGGGACAGCCTCGGTCTGCTTGACATCACCCACCACCTTCTTGAAGTTTGGCTGGTTAATCAAGGTCCAGAAGTATCTCTCAACATGAGGGAATGCAGAGGTAAAGTCCTTGGTCATGACAGTCGCAAATCCCAAGTTCAAGTTGCAGACAGTGATAATATCAGCAAGGGTAATGGAGTGTCCAACAAGGTAAGTGTTGGAAGTGAGATGTGTGTTCAAAGCATCAAGTGCTCTCTTCAACGCAGAGATCGCTGCTTCCTCACCCTTCACTCATAATCAACAATCAGGGATGAGATGAAAAATACCTATTGATATTATTAGTGAAAAAAGCTCCTAGATTGACAGAACAGAGAGTGGATGAAACAACCAGTGAAGTTAGTAAAGCTTACCGAAGCATTGTATGGCATAAAACCCAATCTTGGGCCAAACCATTTCAAGATGTTTGTATAAATCTCCAGTGAGGAGAAATCGCTCCATTGCTCAATGTGTGCCTGCAAAGTAACAACAGACAGATAAAATCGAGGTAACCATTAAATTACAAAACAAAAAGGGTGCAGCCATATTAGGGAAGAGTTGCCCCGAGGATTAACAGGATCTTACATATTCGATCAAGGAGGATCCATTCAAAGAGTTCTCACCATTCAAGCGGCTTACTGCAGAGGAAGGCCAAAACATCATTATACCAAAGAGACAACAAGCAACTAAACAGACATAAAGAGAGAGAAAAAAGGATAAAATGATAAAAAAGATTACCATAACGGGCAATGGCGTTGCTTTCAAATATGAAACCCTCTGGAGTTTCAAGTACGGGAACCTAACAAGTTCAGTAGTTTTTGGTCAGCTGAAAACAGAATTAATTCTAAACCACTGTAATTCCAACAATTTAGCTATAACCAGCGTTCTCAAACCTTTCCAATAGGGTTCTTCTTGAGGAACTCCGGAGTTTTGTTTGTGACACCCATCTGAAAGTCAGAGGGCACATGGATCTTCACACCAGTGTACTCGGCGGCAATGAGTGCCTTGTCAGCACTTTTGTTTCCCTTGTACGTGTGCAAGATCTGCAATCGTAAGATTTCAAGGACAGAAAACGCATAAGAGAAACTCATTGTCTTCGAGCTTTCATTTTTTAATCCACTCTTTCGTTGAAATTTTCAGCACAATAATTTTCTCTGCCAGGTATATTATCAATCGAGGTATCGAACTACAAAGATATCCAAGAATAGCCTAAAACGGATACTTCATTTTCGAGCTTCGCGTAGATATGTATCCCAGATTAAAATTCACACTAGTAAACAGCAGCTAGATATCCAAACTAACAGTTTAAATTAAATTGGTGTATAAACAATCCTTCAGGACGTCGATCCGTAAAAAAAAAGATATTTCATCGTCCGAAAGTACATGCAGATAGTATAAATCCGAGAATCACTAAATCGAATGATACTTCAATGTATTTTTAACTCTTGACGATGACATACGCACCGTAAGAACGTATGAATACAAAGTAAGCAAACTAGGCCACGGAAAATAACATAGAAAAATCATAGAGAACTTACCAACGCCATTGCTCAGACGGAAAATAAACGAGCCTCGGCTTCTGATATCGGATCTGTTTAGAAAAAAAACATAAAGCAGGGAACTCCCAATTTTAAAAGGTAAATGATACGATCATAGCGAAGAATGTAAGCTAATTGGAGAAAATGATTATTTGAATGATGGATCTTACCAGAGGTTCTGGAAGTTTTCCGTGAGAGCAAATCGAGAGAGGAAACAAATGAGGCGGAGCGATAGCTATAAAAGAGTGTTGAAGGAAGATATGAATTAGGGTTTTTAAAATGTATGTGGTTTAGGAAAAGAGGTTCGGCTCGGTTTTGTTTGGTTAAGTTTTGGTTTATTTCCTTTGTATAATTCATATTTTGTATTTTTAAAAATGAGTATATCAAATAAATTTCGGTGATTGGTTTATATAACTTATATAGATATATTGGTTTACATTTGCATTTTATGCAAAGGTGTACATGATATGGTATTAATAAATCAACATTAGAATTAGAACCTATGTATTGGGATTCTATTAGAGTTAGTTCTATTTAAAAAATAACTAGATTTATATCCACGTCATGCGTGCGAAAAATATTCGTAAATTATATAATATTATTTAAATATAAATTAAAGATTTATATAATTTTAACTTTTATTTAAATTTATTTTTAATATTAATTTTTGTATATGTAAATTAAGGAAAAAATAATTGTTTTTGCAAATGTAATAGTATTTGTTGGTTAATTGCATAAATTATATTTATTCTCTAACCAAATTAATATCAATGGCATATATTGTAATTATTCTAATAAATTAAACTTTTTTATATATTTAAACTGAAATTTTCTGTGGTGTTAATACGCATGATATTTTTGTTATTAATATATCGGGATAATGTTATTTTATTAAAAAATTTCTCAAATAATATATTAAGAATAATTATTGATATAGAGTTTAGTCCAAGTGGGTGACTAATGTAGAGGAAGCGTACACTAAAAATAAAAACTTGAATTAGTATTATAGGCTTAATAAAAACTGAATATATTTTGGGTTACTTTACATAATTGGAATAGCCGCAGGCTTTTAAGCCCAATTTGTTAAGTTAAGTCATCGTTCGTAGCGCAGGGGCATTTTAGACCATAAAGCATTTCGTTTTTTCTCGGAGAAATATTTCATTATTTCTTCTATTCTTCTCTTTCTTCTTCTTCTTCTTCTTGGCTTTTTCAAAATCCCAATCTACTTCTCGTGGGAAAGCGGTAACAATGGCGAGAAGACAGGATGAAGAATACGACTATTTGTTTAAAGTGGTTTTGATCGGAGACTCCGGTGTCGGCAAGTCAAATCTTCTCTCTAGATTCACTCGGAATGAGTTCTGCTTGGAATCCAAATCTACCATCGGCGTTGAATTTGCTACTCGTACTCTCCAAGTATCTTCACATCTCTGTATCTTCTAGTCTAAATGTCACTCCATATAGGATTAACTATAATTTTTTCTTATGAAGTCTCTAGAAGCAGGTTGGACTTCGCCGTACGTGTGTTTATGCGGTCGGTGGTTGTTTTTTGTTCGTATGTGTGTTTATATGATATTTTTTCCCGTAGATGTGTTTAAGGTTTTCCAGGATTCAGAAGCAGCCACTCTGTGTAGGAACATTTGATCTTTAGTTGGTGTGGTGCTTGTTTCCTTTAATTGATGGAGGATTTGATGCAGTTTTTTCTCCGAGATTTGTTGCGCGTTATGTGTTTTCTTGAAAATGGCCTTAAGTTTCTTGTATTCTGATATGATGCAGTTGTTGATTTAGAAAGTGCTGGAGTTCATCATTTTTCTTCTTAGCTTCAGATCTAAACCTTTGCCTAAGTCAGATCTAAGAACCTTTTCATAATAAAACTGTCTATGGAAATGTAAAAATATGTTGCTTAATTATAAATCAGGGTTGTAATTTGGCAGTCTCAAGTTTCATTTTTGGGTTGTTGTGAATCAGCTTGCAAATTTGCTGATCATATCAAAATAGATATGTTGCAAAAGCTTCAATCATAGAAATTGAATCAACATACATCAGTATTTGATATGCATTTCCTGCTTATTATTTCTGAATTAACCTCTTTGAAAAACAATGCTCTTTGTTCTAAGGTGGAAGGAAGGACTGTAAAAGCTCAGATATGGGACACGGCTGGACAAGAACGATACAGAGCCATAACCAGCGCCTATTACAGAGGCGCACTTGGAGCTCTCTTGGTCTACGATGTCACTAAGCCAACAACATTTGAGAATGTAAGCCGGTGGTTAAAAGAACTTAGGGACCATGCAGATTCCAACATAGTGATCATGTTGATTGGAAACAAGACAGATCTGAAGCATCTCAGAGCAGTTGCGACAGAGGATGCACAAAGCTATGCAGAGAAAGAAGGCTTATCTTTCATTGAGACATCTGCCCTCGAAGCATTAAACGTAGAGAAGGCATTTCAGACGGTTCTCTCAGAGATTTATAGGATCATCAGCAAGAAATCGATATCTTCAGACCAGACAACTGCAAGTGCTAACAACATCAAGGAAGGTCAAACCATTGATGTCGCTGCGTCTTCTGAATCAAACTCTAAGAAGCCTTGTTGCTCATCGTCTTGAGACTTTGTGAGAGGCTTTTGATTTGTGTCACACTTAAAAAAAATATCTATGAGACAAGGCTTACGTTTTGTTACACTTTTTTGTTGTTGATAATAACTCAAAATTGTGAAGCTTCGAATCGTTTATACAAATTGCGAAAATAAAATACTTTAAGATGGCATTTATTTGTAATTTTGAGTGGTAGTTTAAAGCCCTAATCAAAAGTGAAAACTATTTCAAAGATTTTTTATGCAATATTTAGGAAGATATTTTGGTAGTTTAATATGTGAACTTTTTTTTAAAAAAGGAAATATACCAGTTATTGACTGCAAACGTTTTTGGTTAAAAGTTTGATCAAAATAGTAAAATTTCCAAATTTTTAATTAGTTACCGGAGTATATAGCAACAACGCTTAAACAAATTCAACCACTACCAAACGATTTTGCTCTGCGTTTACTAACGTTTTAAAACATAGAGAAGAAATAAACCATAAACGATGACGATTATGGTGGCGTATTTGATCGTCGGTGTTATACTAATCTTGGGGATTGGATCCTATATTCTCGGAAGGATTTTCTTAACTCCTCGTGAGAAAACAGAAGAAGTCTAGCCGGAGGCGCCAGAGCCTTAAAATAGTTCGTATGAAGACAAATTTAATACAAGTTTTCTTATTTTCATTGAACATTAGAGGTTCAAGACTGTAACGAGCTTTATGATGTTTTATGGTTTCTTATAATAAACATCTGTGTGTTTTATTTATTATTAACGCTAAGAACAGTCCATCACATTCTCTATAACATAAGTCAAGAATCTTATAACTGTTAATCCTATATATTAACTTGAATTTCTCAGCATTTTCTGAGGGATGTTTTCTGGTCATTGATCTTTCCTTCTTGCAGAATGCAGACCCATACAATTTTCTCGAACTTCTTTTCCAGGAACACTTGGTTTTAAGCAATAAGAAAGTCTTGTTTTTCTATTTGCTATAGCTTTATTGCTACTGGCTATGGACATGTAGGAGAACTAATAAAGAATCATTCCAAACTTAAGAGAATCAGAGGAGAGATCGGTAATGCCTTAGTTTCCCTTCCTGTTTTTTTCATGTAGCCTTCACACAGAGCCTTTGAGAACTTGTCTTCTACTTCTCTGTTCACATAATGCACAAACATATCGGTCTCTCCTCCTTTTTTCTTGTTCCTCGCCATCATTCCCGCAGTGTAAATCGCTGTCACCACCCAGGAGCTTCGTCGTAGTAGCCAGTAAGTGCATCAACCATGATTAGATTCCAACTAGTCTCATAGATTTCTGCAGGCAATATCCTTGAGTGCTAGTTCACACTTTAAGTATCTTGGATCTCTAATGGCTCTACATTTAGTTCCTTTCCCAACTTCTATAAGAATGCCTGCTTAATTGACTTTACTGTCGTATCGTATGTTACATGGTATGATTCAATCACTTGAAACCGTCTCTTGATCTGTTTTATCCATGCTTCATCTTCTTCAAGGAATATTGTTCTTCCACCATAGTTGAGAGAGCTCCACATTCTCATGGCCTAGACTAAACACCAAGAAATTGCAGGGTGATTTCTTGTCCAGTACTCTACTGCTAACCGCTATTTCTCTGAGCGTTTTTTGCAGTGTGATAACTGAAGTCGAGTAAAGGATCAAGGCTTGTGCGAGGGAACGTGGTAGCTTATTGCAGAGACCAGATTTTGTCTCTTTTGGACTCCGGTATTCTTGTGAAGATGATCAGAGTTGATTTCACGATGAAGATGAGAATTAAGGCGGCAAGAAGACAAACAATGAAAAGTTTAAGCTTGTGGCTTTGATTTGTTTTTAGGTCTTATTGTTCTTATTCGAATTTAAGAAGTTGGGTTCTGCATTTAAGTTTCCAAACAATTATAGAAATATATGCTGACATGAAAGAGGAAGCTTGGTTTATGCTTAGCCATGAAGGAAATGAAATAAAGCTACTTAGAAAAAGACAGAGCAGTTGATTTCAGGTTCTGCAAGAAGCCTTTTATTTAAGTTGTTGGTCGAAACTTATATATATTTATTTAAAAGAAAACTTATTTCAAAATCAAAACCAACTTTTAGTAAGAATATGTTTATTTACATCCCAAAGGTATTAGGAAAGTTATGGGTATCTGTGGCATTCCCCAGCCATAAAAGAGACGATTTTTGTTTGTGTTGGATCGTTTAGTGCAACAGAATTACAATAATACTAAGATTGATAATATAAAATTGGTTTGTAAGAGAATGAACTATGAAGACAAAGAAACATACACAATTTTAGCTCTTTCCTATATCCCAAAGGTTTCTTCCTTTCTCCTTCTATTTCATCTCACCTGCCATTTGCAGAAAGAGATTCTTGAGCCTGCCCTTTATCGTCTCTATTCGTCTTCTTATCCACCCGAGCTCTGCGAGCCGCTAATTGAATCTGTCTTTCATGTTCTTTCAACATTTCATCTAAGTTTCCTCTTGAAGAAACCAATGGCCCTGAGTACTGCCTTGTCTGTGTTTTCACACTGAAACACTAAAGATAACAGAAAAAAGTGATTAGTGTAGAAACAGTTTCACTGCTAAGAAAAGCACATTTCGGATTCAGATGTTACAGTTTCATTGTCTCTTGTAGAATCTTTGGGTTTAACCAGCAAACGTTGGGACCAATCACCATCGTATTGCCTTCCATTATTACTGTTATAGCTATCTTCAAGCCATCGTGGATTAGCTATAGCGAAATGTGATCCATCTCTAGCAGCTACCGAGTTTGAGAATCTTGACAATTGTGCTGCTCCGCGTTGGACAAAAGACCGTTGTGTCTTCAGTTCTTTCCTAGGAGACCGACTCGAACCCCTCATAACCCGAGACATGCCATTACGCGTGTCACTGCTTTGTGCGGTTCCACTTTTCCGTGGTTCGATCCGGAAGCTAGCTGCATCAGGAGCCACCACAGATTTGGATTCTCTAGATAGTTGTTTGGACTCATTCTGTTTGCTGTTTGTGCCTTTCTTTCTGGTGGATAAGAGGACACTAGGATGAGTAAGGCATACAAGAGCTGTTTTTATGTTAACAGTATGATACTAGTGGAACCTGGATCTTACCTTCTTGCTTCCTCCTCTCGAACCTTCATATCTATTTCCTTTCTTGGTTGGTACTTTGGTAAACTTGATTGGTCGCTTGCAAAAGGCTTGGTCGTAAAGAACTGAAAAAAAAAACAAAAGAAAAAGAGTCAAAGTGTGAGACAAGATGAAGAAAACCCAAAAGTAGAATGTTTACGCAGTTTTGTATATAAATTTCATAACATTTACCTCACTTTGAAGGGCACGAGCTGTGGTTCCACGGACATCTGGTTCTACAGCTAGAAGAACCTCAACTAGGGCCAAAGCTGAAGATGGAAGACTCTTAAATGTCTCGGCTACACACCGCTTGTAAGGATGTTGAGGTTTAAAGGTGGTCACATGTGGCAATTTCGAACTTTTCCAATACTCTTCAGAAGGTGATCCACAGAGTTTGAAGATCTTATGTAGTTGCTCTACCTCGGTTCTACCGGGCATGATAGGCTTCCCAGTAAAGAGTTCAGCTAGTATGCATCCTGAGCTCCATAGATCCACAGTAACTCCATAGTCTGTTGAGCCCAGTAATAGTTCAGGTGGACGGTACCACAAAGTTACAACGCGGCTAGTGAGAGGCTGCTTCTGGTAGGATCCGTAAAAATTAGCAAGACCGAAATCTCCAATTTTGAGATTGTTGTTATGGTCAAGCAGCAGATTAGAGCCCTTGATGTCACGATGCAATATACCTCGGCTATGACAGTGTTCTAGACCATGAAACAGTTGTTGCATATAGCATTTAATCTGCAGATAGCACAACACTTCAGATGAGCATCAACCACATAATTAATCTCATATCCCCAATTGCATACATTGTGGAGAAATAACAATAACAATGTCAATACCTGTGCCTCAGAGAACTTAACTCCAGGGGTTGAAGCAAGGCCTGTGAGATCATGTTCCATATATTCAAATATAAGATACATACTCCCTGATACCCTTGAAGTGATCAAACCTTCAAGCTTCATGACATTAGGATGATCAAGCCTTCGAAGGATGATTATTTCTCTTGCCATGAATCGAACACTCTCCGGATCCATATTAGCAAACCGAACTTTCTTCAGTGCAACTATTTGGTTTGTTTCTAAGTCTCTGGCTTTGTACACACTGCTATACGTCCCTTGTCCAATCTAATAGTAACCAAAAATGTCAAAAATAAATAAGAAAAAATATCCTTTTGTGTATTTCAAGACAAGTTCAATAAAAAGGCCTCACCTTTTCCAATTTCTCGAATGAATCTGCCTTGCGTGGAATCCATCCATTGATAGCTTCTCCAGCAACTGTAGCTAACCAAGAAGGCCAACCAGCCATAACCTGAGCTCCTCTTTCACCATTACTAACACTGCTTATTCTTGTAATCTTAGGTTGTTGCAGTGTCCCTACTTTATTGTCCTCAATGGTGGGTCGTCTCTGGAACACAGATTTAGAACTTTTTCTCTCGAGATTTACCTTCTTCTCAGCTTCATCACATGATGATATGGTAGTGGAAGAGGCATTGTTCTTAGCATCACTGGGTATTATCAACCTCAAGGTGGCTTCGTTGTTGTTGCCATTAAAACTGGTTCTTTCCTCGGATCCTACATTGTCTTTGCTCGAAGAAGCAGACTTTTTGGCCTTCTTTGAGGTTTTATTATTAGGCTTGCTTCTTCTCTCCTTCACGTCATTGTTATTGTTGTTGTTGTTCTCGATGATTTCATTTGCTCGTGTTTCTTTCGTACAATTACAGCCCATAATTCTCCACAGTTTCCTGATAGGAATCAGGAAACTGTGTGGTTTAATTAGCCTCCTTATGCTTTTGATCTTTAGACCAAATTTCTAACTTAGATTGATGATGATTCCACCTGAAAGCCTTCAGATGCAGAAACCAATTCCGGAACGTATTGGATTTGACGCAGATCCTTAAATTAAATTTCAAAAGAAGAGCGAAAAAGAGGAGATTTTGTAGATCTAACAAAACTACAAGACTGATTTCGGATAATGTTGATTAAACATATGGAAATCAAAGAATCAAAGGAAAAAAAAATTCAAGGAGAGAGAGAGAGAGA
Organism: Pugionium cornutum; assembly: GCA_018901935.1. Taxonomy (NCBI): domain Eukaryota; kingdom Viridiplantae; phylum Streptophyta; class Magnoliopsida; order Brassicales; family Brassicaceae; genus Pugionium; species Pugionium cornutum. The sequence continues at coordinate 2,290,395 of CM032155.1, read as the reverse complement.
GAGATATTCAAATCTGAGTGATTCCTAAAATTGCGAATAGCCTATAAGAAAAATAAGTTTTTTTTTCTTCTGTTGCCTATTTTAGGAAATTCAATAAACAAACAGAATAACGAAAGGCTTGATGAACAAGCAGCTGGTTTGTATCTGTTATCTTGAATGAGTAAGAAAAGGACAGAGATCGCCTTTGATGGAGACGATTATGAGAAACAGAGACTCTTTGAGTTCAGTGTTGAAAAGACAAGTGTTACTTACACGCCACGTGGAACTCCACGTCAACGATGTCTTAAATTAGGCTCTCTTTACGTAACTAATAGTAATACTGTGCTGTGTTACTGTTCTTCTAGTTATGCGAATATATAAACTGGCAAATACAACAAAATAATTTATGATAACCGTTTCTTACAAGAAAAAACTTGAATTGCTATATAAATCACTTTTAAGTTGAAGATAAAGTTCAAGACAGAACAGAAAGAAGCTACAAACACACAAGAAGATGTAGAGCTAACTTCTAATAGCCTCCCTTGAGATCGTTGACGACATCGTATGGAATTGGAGTGACAGTCTCCAAGGTCATACCTTCGACCATGAATCCTGGTTTGGGCCCTTTAGGCTGTCTCTTGGTGCTTATCGTCTCACCTCTAGCCTTGGCTGCAGCCTTGAGCTCATCGTTCTTCTTCTTCCTCAATTTGAACTCCTCTGCACACCTTGACTGCTGCACATGCTCCACACGCACATGGATCCTCTTCCTTATGATCCGATTGCCAATCTGAAACACCCCAACAACATATGTATTCAGACCACCAAATAGCAAATTGAAAAAAGGGTTTGTTTTTTAAAATTACAACATAAGATCTACAGAGACTTATAGAAGAACAAGATAAGTATACGAAGGTTGATTTAACCAAACATACGAGCAGTTTAATGATAAGATGGATGGAACTTATAGGCTGGTCCAAAGAAATCATTTTTCGAATCTGAACCACGCTAACATATAATATAGAATTGATTCCAGCAGAAGAGAACCGCAGGCCAAAAAAGAAAAGTCTTTGAGATAAAAAGTAAAACCGGAACTTAATTGTAGTAAAGGAGCATGTTTGTATTCTACAAAGCAATACTCTAAATACGCATTTCATCACAAAGCTAACAAACAGCAATCCAGATAACAAAGTAAGTTCCGATCCTAATTCAACAAGAATTATTCTCTCACGAAGAGATGTGACTTGTTCAGACCTGTTTGTTGACTTCGACACCGACAGCGCGTTTGGTGACGTTCCAGATACGACCAGTACGGCCGTGGTAGAATTTGTGAGGCATACCCTTGTGGATCGCACCGTTCACCTTAACATCGACGTAATCACCGACCTTGAAGGTTCTGAGGTAAGTTGAGAGTGGAATGTAACCCTTCTTCCTGAAAGGCCTAGCGAACAGGTCCCTGGTTCTCGCCCTCACTCCATGTCCAGCCGGCATTTTGCCTCCCTTTTGGTGGATACCCTAGAAATCGCCGAAGCAACAAAATGATAAAAGATACATTTGTTTATATCTCTTCTGAGAATAGGGTTTTCAGTAAACGGGCCTATTGGGCTTAATGTAAAAACTTATGCGTTGGGCTAACTTGAAAGTTATAGGTTATTCGAATGCCAAGAAACTCTCTTTTTCATAAATCACAACCGCTTGAGATCTAATAATGAAAACATGAAACTAATACAATGACAGAGGACAAAAGAACAAATACATATTTGGAAAGCCCATTGGTTTAGTTTAATCAGAGAGAGAGACAAATACAAAACGCAAAAAGCCGAGAAAACGTGAAGCCGATAAGACTGTCATTTGTCGTCTTCCTCAAACACACCACTTTCCATTTCTGGTTATTGCCTTCATTAAACTATGCCCCATCTTTCTCTTTCTTAGTCCCCTTCTTTTAATAATTTTACTTTTATCTTATCCTTTGAACGCATCTCGGATTTAGATCATTCTCAATGTGTATTTCCACTTACACTTCTTTTTCCTCGATATATTTTTATCATTACATAGCAGTTTAAGGTCCCAAATAATAGAGGCCAAAAAAGTTTTTGTTTGTTTGTTTGTTTGGAATCCAATAAAGATAGTGTCATGTTTAAGTATTTACTGTCTCCTCCACCTTTTCTTCTATTTATCCATTAAAAATATAAACAAATTGCCACTACTCCTATACATGAGCATACGTATTTTGCTGGTCCCATCCCATTCATCGTTTTCGTCTGTGCATGTTAAGGAGCACAAATAATAGAGTAGAGAAACGCAGCAGAAGAGTCGGTGATCGAGGTCAAGACTAAAAGAAGAGAATAGCCTCTGGAGAGTGTGACTAAACAAGTAAACAAAGATCCGATCATGCTTTCTTGAACTTCTTCTTTAAAGGTAGCTAATTTCCTTTTCCTCAAGTTTCGTCCTTTTTTTGTTTTATTGAAGCTTGCTTTGAATGTTTTCTGCACAGTGATTAGCAGCAACTGGACTCACTCTTCTTTCTGCGTCAGCTCTTTTGGGGTTGCGTTTGTTAGACTTGTTCCTACTTGAAGTTAATTAGTTAAAAGCTGTACTCTGTTAATAAACGAGAGTTTGCAGGTCTCTTTTGATCTGGCTTGATGTGTGTGTGTGTCTGTGTATGTGTTTGTACTCAATTTTTATAGTCTGATTATTTATTAGAAGAAGCATCTAATCAATCTCATTCCTTTAGCGCTCTTTACTCTTACGATTGCTTTCGCTGTGGGACTTTATTGCTCATTTTCGAAAGGTATATCTATTAAGAAACTAAGGGTTACGTATGCAGTCTAGTTTGCACTTAATTCTAGCTATCTTGTCACTGATTTCAGGAGTAAAATGTCCGGGTCTAGGCCGAGTCAATCCTCTGAGGGCTCGAGGCGATCAAAAAACAGCGCTAGGATCATTGCGCAGACCACTGTAGATGCGAAGCTCCATGCTGATTTTGAGGAGTCGGGCAGTTCCTTTGATTATTCAACCTCGGTGCGTGTCACTGGCCCGGTTGTGGATAACCAGCCTCCGAGGTCTGACAAGGTGACAACGACTTATCTTCATCACATACAAAAGGGAAAGCTAATTCAGCCCTTTGGTTGTTTGCTTGCCTTGGATGAGAAGACGTTCAAAGTCATTGCATACAGCGAGAATGCTCCTGAACTGTTGACAATGGCCAGTCATGCAGTTCCTAGTGTTGGCGAACACCCTATTCTAGGCATTGGGACAGATATAAGGAGTCTTTTCACTGCTCCTAGTGCCTCTGCATTGCATAAAGCCCTTGGCTTTGGAGATGTCTCTCTGTTGAATCCAATTCTCGTGCATTGCAAGACTTCTGAGAAGCCCTTTTATGCGATAGTCCATAGGGTCACAGGGAGCATCATCGTCGACTTTGAACCAGTGAAGCCTTATGAAGTGCCCATGACAGCAGCTGGTGCTTTACAATCATACAAGCTTGCTGCGAAAGCAATCACTAGATTGCAATCTTTGCCCAGCGGGAGCATTGAAAGCCTTTGTGATACGATGGTTCAGGAAGTTTTTGAACTCACGGGGTATGACAGGGTGATGGCTTATAAGTTTCATGATGATGATCACGGTGAGGTAATCTCCGAGGTTACAAAGCCCGGACTGGAGCCATATCTTGGGCTGCATTATCCAGCCACCGACATCCCTCAAGCGGCACGTTTTCTGTTTATGAAGAACAAAGTCCGGATGATCGTTGATTGCAATGCAAAACATGCTAAGGTGCTTCAAGATGAAAAGCTTTCCTTTGATCTTACCTTGTGTGGGTCCACCCTCAGGGCACCACACAGCTGTCATTTGCAGTACATGGCCAACATGGATTCAATTGCATCTCTGGTTATGGCGGTTGTAGTAAATGAGGAAGAAGATGGGGAAGGGGATGCTCCTGATTCTACTACACAAGCTCAAAAGAGAAAGAGACTATGGGGTTTAGTGGTTTGTCATAACACGACTCCGAGGTTTGTTCCGTTTCCTCTCAGGTATGCATGTGAATTTCTATCTCAAGTGTTTGCTATACACGTGAATAAGGAGGTGGAACTGGAGAATCAGATTGTGGAGAAGAACATTTTGCGCACACAGACACTCTTGTGCGATATGTTGATGCGTGATGCTCCGCTGGGCATCGTGTCGCAGGACCTCAACATAATGGACCTTGTGAAATGTGATGGAGCAGCGCTTTTGTATAAAGACAAGATATGGAGACTAGGAATAACTCCAAGTGAGTTCCATTTGCAGGAGATAGCTTCTTGGCTTTGTGAATACCACACGGATTCAACGGGTTTGAGCACTGATAGCTTACATGACGCTGGGTTTCCAAGGGCTCAGGCTCTTGGGGATTCAGTATGTGGGATGGCGGCTGTGAGGATATCATCAAAAGACATGATTTTCTGGTTCCGTTCTCATACTGCTGGTGAAATGAGATGGGGAGGCGCAAAGCATGATCCAGATGATAGAGATGATGTAAGGAGAATGCACCCGAGGTCATCTTTCAAGGCTTTCCTTCACGTGGTCAAAACAAGGAGTTTACCGTGGAAGGATTATGAGATGGACGCCATACATTCATTGCAGCTTATTCTTAGGAATGCTTTCAAGGATGGTGAAACTAGTAGTGATGCGAATACAAATATCATTTACTCGAAGCTAAATGATCTAAAAGTTGATGGTATACAAGAACTAGAAGTTGTGACCAGTGAGATGGTTCGCTTAATTGAGACTGCTACAGTGCCGATATTGGCGGTTGATTCTGATGGGCTGATTAATGGCTGGAATACGAAAATTGCTGAGCTCACTGGTCTTCCAGTTGATGAAGCAATCGGAAAGCATCTCCTCACACTTGTTGAAGATTCTTCAGTGGAAACTGTTCAAAGAATGTTAGAGAATGCTTTAAAAGGTAAATTTTTTTGTCTGTAAAACCCTGAGGTGTAGAGTCTATAAACTTGGCTTCCATATTTGTGCAGGAACCGAGGAGCAGAGTGTCCAATTTCAGATCAAGAAACATATGTCGAGGGCTGATGCTGGGCCAATAAGTTTAGTTGTGAATGCATGTGCAAGTAGAGATCTCCATGAAAACGTGGTTGGGGTGTGTTTTGTAGCTCATGATCTTACTGGCCAGAAGACTGTGATGGACAAGTTTACTCGGATAGAAGGTGATTACAAGGCGATCATCCAGAACCCTAATCCGCTGATCCCGCCCATATTTGGCACTGACGAGTTCGGGTGGTGCACGGAGTGGAATCCAGCAATGTCAAAGTTAACCGGTTTCAAGCGAGAGCAAGTGATTGACAAAATGCTTTTAGGAGAAGTTTTTGGGACGCAGAACTCATGTTGTCGTCTAAAAAATCACGAAGCCTTTGTAAACCTTGGGATTGTGTTGAACAGTGCTGTGACCAGTCAGGAGCCAGAGCAAGTGTCATTTGCTTTCTTCACAAGATGTGAAACGTATGTGGAATGTCTGTTGTGTGTGAATAAGAAACTGGACAGGGAAGGTGTTGTGACCGGTGTCTTCTGTTTTCTGCAACTTGCCAGCCATGAACTGCAGCAAGCGCTCCATGTTCAGCATCTAGCTGAGCGAACTGCATTGAAGAGACTAAAGGCCTTATCTTACTTAAAAAGACAGATCAGGAATCCGCTATCCGGGATCATGTTTACAAGGAAAATGATGAAGGGCACTGAATTAGGACCTGAGCAGAGACAGATTTTGCATACAAGCGTGTTATGTCAGAAGCAACTCAGCAAGATCCTTGATGATTCGGATCTTGAAAGCACCATTGAAGGGTATGCAAGAAATCTTTAAAAAAAATTCCCTCTAAATTCTCATCTGTTTTCTTATGTGGGGATTTGACTATGCGTAGGTGCTTGGACCTGGAAATGAAACAATTCAGCTTAAGCGAAGTGTTGACTGCTTCCACAAGTCAGGTAATGTTGAAGAGTAACGGAAAGAGCATTCGGATAACAAATGAAACCGAACAAGAAGTAATAGATGATACTTTGTATGGAGACAGTATCAGGCTTCAACAAGTCTTGGCAGATTTCATGCTGATGTCTGTTAACTTTACACCATCTGGAGGTCAGCTAACTCTTACAGCTTCTCTGAGTAAAGATCAGCTCGGGCGATCTTTGCATCTTGCTTATTTAGAGATCAGGTAAAATATTCATAGTAAGAAGACACAATATGATGTTAAAAGAAAATGCATTGAGGATATTTGGGTTTATGAAAACAGGATAACGCATAGTGGAGCTGGGATACCAGAGTTTTTGCTAAACCAAATGTTTGGGACTGAGGAAGATGTGTCGGAAGAAGGATTGAGCTTGATGGTTAGCCGGAAACTGGTGAAACTGATGAATGGAGATGTTCAGTACTTGAGGCAAGCTGAGAAATCAAGTTTCATTATCACAGCAGAACTGGCTGCAGCAAACAAGTAGTCCCCCAAATGAAATGGGGGTTATGGCTTGATATACTGGTTTCCTTGTTGCTTTTGTTTCTCTTCTTCAAATTTCAATAACGATGAAATATACATCCATTTACATCTTCTGTTAACTCTTTTCAGAAGCTGTAAATATGGATGCATATCTAATCTCCTCTTGAGTGTTTTGGTTTCATGATGTAACATTCAAAAACTGATGTATGAGTAAATGAGTTAATTTACGGTCTATGACTCTGTGATAACCATAATGATAGAAACTCAAACAAATATTCACTCTAGCCGGAAAAATCTCCTCATAATTTATTCAGATTGTGTCTACTGCTTCTTGTTTCTCTGAGTGAGTACAGCTTGATGATATAGAGGATCTGTTTAATCCGCCGAATTGCAGTAACTGGACCACGACTTAGACTCCAGTTATAGATAATTTATTATCCTTGAATATGTTACAAGAACCTTTGTTTCAAACAATTGGCTTTGGCTCAACAGCTGTACATGAAGAAGCGGTCAAGTTGAGTATTTTATATGAATGGTCAAGATAACTAGGTTACCTGTATTTCAGATTTCATTTGAAAGTATTTAGATTAGATCAACGTCGACTTCGTACCTGTTTTTCTAGTCAACTTTAACCAAACAAACAAACAAAAAGAAAGAAGAAAAATGGATTATACAGAAGATAATACATGAGACAATGAAGCTCAAATGCACACGCAGAGCTGACTTATTGTTTATTACAGCAGACGAATCAAAGGAGAAAAGCAGAAAACAGACCGAACGAAAAATGTAATGAATTTGGAGATCATTTCTTGGGTTGGAACCTGGATTTGATATGTTTGACAGTTCCTGGAGATGTCTGAAAGGCTTGAGCCAAGATGTTGTCAGGGACAGGAGGAGTAGAGCCGAACAAAGTAGCACCAAGAGACTGAGTTCCAGGAAGCTGACTATTGAAAGCTGCGATAACAGAAGCAGGAACATGGCCATTGTTCTTCTGGAAATGAACGAGTCCTTTAGGAAAAGCAAAGACGTCTCCTTTTTTGAGAGATTGAGAGATGAGTCTATTGGCTGTTGTGAGAAACCCAACGTGGAGGGTTCCTTCGAGGACGAAGATGATTTCGGTGGCACGTGGGTGCGTGTGAGGTGGGTTTAAGCCACCTGGTGCGTAGTCGATGCGAGAGAGAGAAACACCGAGTGTGTTGAGTCCTGGGATCGTCATTACGTTCGCTCCAGTGACTAAGGACCCGAAAGTGTTGTTCGTGAGACCTGGATTTGCTATTCCTTGTGAGAAGAAATCGGCTGATGTAGCTGAAGCTGCGTCTCTGCAAGGGAAGCCATTGATTTTGATTCCTAAAAAGCAAAAAAACAAAAAACGAAGCTTTCTTAGGAAAACGGAAGAGACTGAAATCATAGACTTTTAGAGTTTTAAGGGAATTACCGGAGGAGAGGTCAGCAACGCAGAGATCTTGAAGCAAGTCGGGATCTGCGGAGGAGGAGATGAAGAAGAAGACGGTGGCGAGAGCGAGGAGGAGGAGAGATGGAGTTAGTGAAGCCATAGATGCTTTCTTGTATGCTAATTAAGTGGTGAGACTGTAACAGTTAAGAATTGTTGTTTATAAAGAAGGAGAATCGAAGAGAAGCGGTGACTTTTCTCGTAGAAGAGACAAATGCAAGGAACATGTTGCTTTTCTTTCTTCCCTCTGTTTAAATGAAATGTCAAAGGTCAACGGGATGCTACAGCCCGTTTCGCATCCATTATTTAGTGAGGATTTATAAAATAAATAATTATTACCCAAATATAATATGGCCGATAATGTTAACTAGATTTATACCCACATTTTGTATCTAGAAAAATATTCATATATTAAAAAATTAATTATTTATTTAATAAATATAAATTAGATATATATAATTAATTATTTATTTAATAAATATAAATTAGATATATATAATTTATTTTTCTTTAAAATATTTTTAAAAAATTAATATTAATTATATAAATAAAATTACAAAAAAATCAGATTATAAAAATAAATTAAATTATCAATATCTTGAAAAAATAATATTATTAAATAAGTAAAAATTGTAGATGTGATAAATATTGAATTATTCTAAAATTTGGTTTTATCTTTTGTTTGACTAATTTTTTTAAAAATTAATATTTTATTTTATGTTATGTTTGTTTTTTATGTTGAAATATTAGATAGTTACATTTACTATAATAATAAATATTAGTCTAATGCTATTTTCGTAAATACTCTAGTAAATTATGTCTTAAATAATATCTGTTTTAAAAAACTCTCACGGTGTGATACATCATCATGGCATACTTGTAAATAACACGTAAATGTAAGGTTTTTCTGTTAAAATGTTTCTTAAATAATATATTAGAGATATTATTCAAAATTTGATTTGCATAAATACCCTCCAATTTTCATGATTCTTGTTTCTTTCTACAATACTTTGATTTTGTACTGTTGAATCACATTGTTAATAAGTGGGTTGGGTCTATCGATGATTGATTTTTAGTTTGGGCTTTTAATGTGTAAGCCTTCGACATCAGATTGTTTATATTCAACGTTTCGTTTCGGAAACAAAAGTGTCCCTTCTTATTAGTTGTGTTTTCTTTTGTCTTTTATTTCATTAAAGTCTGAAAAATGGTGAAGGATGTGACTGAGGATCACAATACGTTCACGGAAACATACAGAAACTGATTTATTACGTTCATCATTGTTCGTCAACAGATTAATGGCAAACACAAACCTCAGATATCATCAATAAATAATTTAATACAACTATACACACAAAACAAAATAAAAGTATGATACTGAAAGGTTTGCAAAAGAAAGAAGAATATTTGACGTATAGAACACACTTTAAAGCAAATAAATACAGCTCATTGTTTTACCCATGAATATACAGAAAACTTAATTCCACTTTATACGTATGTATGTATCGTATATGGTTTTGTTTTCTACCTCTGTTAGAATTAAGAAGGAAACCAAAAAAAGCTAAAGGGACTGACCAAAAGAGACAGCCATTCTCTGAAGATCCTTGGAGAACACGTTACTAGCTTCACTTGTGCCCAAGCTATCGTTCTGGTTTTGGCTCCAAGGATCTGTTATGTTCGAAACATTTGCTATGTAATCTGTCTCTGATTTAAAGTAGATCGGTTGAGAGCTTTGACTCTGGACTGTGCTCCCAACGAAGAAGGGTGTGTTCAAATACTCTGACCATTTTATTTCTTCCAAGTTATGATTGGATTTGACTAGCGAAGAAGAAGAATTTGGGATTGACGACCATGAGAATCCGCCATTTTCCAAGTAACTCGAGGTGTTGTTGTTTGTCTGAAATTCCCAATTAGGTGCAGCTAGTTTCACATGATCTCCTCCGGAGACACTACTCGAACTGTTGTCCGGAGGAAGACTAATTGAGGGCTTCACGCATACAGGCGTCTGAAAGACTGAACCAACCATGTTTCCGTGGTTAAATTGCGCCGGAATCATCGGGCAGAGTGAAGAATCAGGTGTAACAGAGAGTCCGAGATTGGAGTTAAAGTTAAGCTTCTGAAAGCTAAAGTAGTCGGAGTAATCAGATGGCCTTTCGAGGAAGAAATCTTGGTTAGTTGCAGAGGAGGAACTAGGAGACTTGTGGTCGTTGCTGCTTCTTTTCTTGTTGCTTGTTGATGGTTTGTCTTTGTCGCTAAAACTCTCAACTTCGGAGATGGGTTTATGTGTGTTTGGGTCAATGCCTCTTTGTTTCAGTTTCTTCTTGATACTTGAGTTCCATAGATTCTTAATCTCATTGTCGGTTCTTCCTGGAAGCTTTGACGCAATCTGCGACCATCTGAGAAATACAGAGAGCAGAGGCAAAAACTGAGGACGGTTAAGACAAAACATGATCCTCTGTTGAAACAGAGCAAAGTCAAAAACAGAGGAAGGAATCTCAAAACATAAGCATGATCCTCTGTTTTCTATGACATTTTCTTTGACAGCATTATTACCTGTTTCCGAGTACAGCGTGAAGCTCGACGATGAGATTCTCTTCCTCTTGAGAAAAAGCTCCTCTCTTTAAATCAGGTCTCAAGTAATTGATCCATCTTAATCTGCAACTCTTTCCGCATCTCTGCAAACCTGTAGTAGATTCAGATTTGTATTACAAAAAGCTGTTTTTTTCTATTAATGTTTTTTGCCATTATTGTTACCAGCGAGTTTAGGGACAGAGCTCCAGCAGCCATGGCCATGATTGGTGATATGATTGAGAAGCTTCTCATCTTCTTCAGGAGACCAAAGCCCTTTTCTGAGCTTTTGTTTGTAACAACAAGAATGTCTCCCCATTTAGTTATTAAAGCTGCATATGCTATGCAAAATAACAATGAAAGAGCAGAGAGGAGCAGAAAATGAAAGATTGAGCAGAGAGAATGTAAATGAAACTTTAGAAGGTTAATGGAATCTGAGGAAAAGGAAGAGAAAGATGCAGAAAATGAAGTAACAGATCTGCAGAGAGAAAAAGTATTAATAGACTAAGAAAAGTCACTTTCTTCAGAAGGGTTTGTTGATTTTTATGCTCTCTTTCTAAAAGCTATCTTTTAAGATAAAAGAGAAGCTTTTTTAGAAAGAATTTGATTGGTTTACAACCGATTAGTTCATACAAATGGTAAGAGAGTAATGGTTAAAAAATGGAATTCATGTTGTTTTTTTTTCCTTTGACCTTTACATCACTCCAATCATCATACATTCGTCATTTCAATATGGTCAATTAATCATCAAAAATTAGTATTTTCGTTAGAGTTGAAAATAATAAGAAGTGTGATTCTAAGTAGTAGTGAAGACATGCTCATACATGTTCAGCCTGTCCTCGAAGATGTTATGAACCACACTACGCAGCCAAATTCCGGCCTGACCTTAGCAAATTTTCTAGAATGGAAAAGTATTTAATGGAAATAGTGGGACGACTCATAAAATCTTCATAATTCAAGTGTGTTTGTAATATGTAAAAATAATATTTAATAAGGATGTCTAGAAGTAAAATAAACACAAAAGTAAAATAAACACACAGAGACCAAAACCAAAAGTTGGGCATCCGGTCCAACCGAATAAACCGAACCAGCTGAACTGGAATTTTTGATTTTTTGTTCTGATTTTATTATATGCACTGAATCGATCGGATATAATAATAATTTTAATCGGTTTACGATTCGATTCGGTTCGAAAACCCGAAAAAACTAAAAATATAAATCAATAAACTGAATTAACCGAATTACACTAAATAATTAAACCAAATTAATCTGAAACCAATCGAAAAACTAAAATACAAACTAATAAACCGATTAAATTTTATGTAATTAAACCAAAAATTAAATTTTAATTCAGTTTAATTCAGAACGATTTTATGCTAAAAGTTGAATAGATTAAACCGAAAAATAATCGAACCAAACCGATTATTTTTTCTTTTTTTCACTCTATTTTTTCAAAACCAAAAAAAACATGACCCGATTAATCCGAAAAACCGAATCTAGTTACTATAGAAAGGTGGAAATGTTATATAGAAAATTATTTGTAGTGAGAATGGAACAATTAGATGAATATTCAAAGAAGAGTTGTTTGGTGTGGTAATGAAAGACAAATGCAATGAATCAAAAGCAAATGCTAAACGAAAACTAAATCTTTGTGAAATCAATTAATGGAAATAATGGGAAAGGTTCATCACCAGCAAGAAATTGTCATCATCGGTTAATATTTCCATAAATGATAAAATAGGATTTAAATGGTTACATAACGGAAATTAGAAATTTTGCTTAAAAAATATGGTTTCTTTTGCAGATGAATGAGAATAATTTAAGTGTCTCTTTTGTTTGCTATATACAATTTTAAACTTAAATTGACTCACTTCTATTTGGAATTTTTCTCCTTTTTTGCCTTAAAATCAGTCATAATAGAGATGGTATAGTATGTTGTCCATTCACCCAAACTTAATTAATATTCACATGTTGAGTTTTTGTAGTTTTCTTACGTTATTGAGAGACGGCCTCTCGTTAGACTCTTACCGTATCCATTTGTTTATTATTGGGACCCAATCTTTAGAAATATCGTCGCAAAAACCCTATAAGTCTTCATTCTCAAGTTAAATTTGTTTATCTTATTGCTTCTTGATATCTTTATATGATATCATTTATTTACTATATATCATATACTAGTAAATAAATATCATATATATATATATATATATATATCCAGTTAAAACAGTGTGCTTAATTAACTAAACCAAGTGGTCTAGTGGTTGTACCACCTCTACGTCTATCCCAGAGGTGTGGAGTTCGACTCCCCCGCCCCTCGTAGGAGAGTGCTAAATCTCTGTATGAAGATATTGAGCTATTGGGTCGGCCCGTTGTGACCCAGTGACAAAAAAAAAATTAACTAAACCAAAATATTTTCACTGATAAAATAATACTATAAAATATCATATCTTACAAGTTTTATTCTAAATTTAAAATCTTAAAATTTAAATTTTCAAAATAACACGAATAATTATGTGAAAACACTTCTTTATTATAAATAAATTATACATAAATTTAAAATATTATATTTGAGTTTTTTTCTACTTAGGATTTAATTTTTCTATTAAAAATCTATTTTAATCCTAAAGTTATGTTATAATTAAAAATTAAATTATATATAAATTTAATACATTATATTTGAGTTTTTTTTTCTAAATTAGGTTTTAATTTTTTCTATTAAAATGAAATGTATTTGAATCCTAAATTTATGCTATCATTAAAAATTAAAAATAATGATGCTATTTTGAAATGATATTAGAAATTTGCCTTTAATGATATATTATTTAGAATTGACCATGTTATAAACTACTAATGAATTTATCTGCATTCATCCACAATATTATGAGTGTTTAACGAGGGAATTATCTTATTCAACGCTACAATTGATCATGGAGGAACTCCAAAGAAATAACCTCTAAATAATATCTATTCTTATTAAAAAAATACACAAACCCGACATGAAATGTCTCATAACAGAACACCATAAAATATATGACTAGTTGACTTTTTTTTATTGTCGAATATATCGAACGAAAGCTGTCAACAGATACTTTGAATTATGTAACTCACTAAATGATTAGACAAAAAAATGCAAATAATATATTGGAAGACTTTACAATTGCAGAGATAGAGTTTCTTTTTAATCATACGTACTCAATAAACTAATACCAATCAATACTTATATCATGGAAAAGAAAACATTATGTTAACTTAGAACTATATAATATTAATATCTTCTGAAAAAATGGAACATATTCGATTAAGATCATGCATGATTGAGACCCATCATTTGATCATCTATTCATCATCATCATCATCATTGATTATAAGACGACAATCATGCAAGATATCCGCCGCCAGCTCTCTATTATATGAAAAAACCATATCTGATTTCAGCTTTTTAGGCGTTGATTAAGAGCATGCATGCATCTATATTTGTTGTTTCAATTCGAAGGTTCCAGATTAAGATCTTTCTTTTGAAAGAATAATTAACCTCGGTGATAATATACAGTTGTACGTTGATTATATATAGTTTAAAGCTTTCACATGAAATGAAGTAATATCATTTACGTAGGTTTTTTTCCGTAATATAAATGAAGTAAAACTGTTTAAGGTGACTTGAAAGTCTTTGGAATGGAGGATTGAGAGAAAGGGTAGACATCATACGGTCGTTGTCGCTGGCGGTAGTCACAAGTCACGAGGATTATAAAATCTTCGCCGACAAATAAAAAAGGGTAGGAGAAGAGACTGTGTACACTTAACACGTCATATTTTGTATAAAATTACCACCCTTATTTCGTAACTAATGACTAAAGGAAAGATGATCCAATACAAATTCTCGGACAAGAATGTTGAATATCAACTTGGTGAGATCGAAGAGAGAGTAGCAAAGAACAAGAGAGAATGAAAAATCTTGAATGCAATATTATTGAGATCGGTTACAAATATTTATGTTTTTATCACAAATCCGAATTATTAAATCTATCTTTCCCTAATTATGACATGAACATCTCATTTTATACTTGTAGTTCGTCTAATTTTTAACGTAATAATCATTAATTTTCATAAATGTCATCTAATGTTGATATTGGGGAAGCTCGCCAACGTCTTCGATAGTTGGTGAAATCAGACGAATCTCTTAACTAACCAGCGACTTTTCGGTAAAAACGCATCCACTTATTTGGTATTGGGCCTTCAATATAATGGACCGAACCTACAATAAGCCAAGATCGGATTTTTTTGGAAAGCGTAGTCCACCTCCAACAGTTGTGTGGAAGTGCACAATTTCTAATCACATTCTACAACGATGTTGATGTAAGATTTATCGCCATTTTTGTGTTATGTAAGAATTTTATTAATTGGACAAGATCGAAAGAGACTTATTAGAAAGTATGACAGAGGGGCCAAAGAGAAGTGACCTTAATTGTATATCATCTTAATTGGCCCGTTTAACATTAATCTCATCATCATCATGCAAACATTAGCACATGCATGTACTTGTACTAATGTTCCCCTTTTCATTCTTTTCTGTTATATATTTTTTATTCTATATAAATTGTAAGTTCCTCCTAAATTTTTATTCATTTCATTAATAATTAATATATAAGCAATGCATTAATTCCTAATTAGTTAAAGATGGAGTCATGGAGATAATGGCTTGTGCTGTTGAAATTCTCACTAATATAGAAAAATGATGTCTAATTTTCTTTTGCTTTACCACATTAACACCATTTTCTTTTCTTTCAAGTTTCAAATTAAACACCTTTTACTTCATCTGAGATGTGACACGTGTGACAAAGCTACGTGAATTTCGTATCTTCTGGGGAACAAACTAATATAGGCCTCAAAGTTATAAGCCCATAAAGATAAAAACAATAATACGGCCCAATTAAACTATTCTCCATCGTCAAGCTTTTTGTTCCTCTCGAGATTAAGTAAAACCCTAATTTTCCAATCGGAGGCAGGCGCTATGAATCTTCCAGAGACAACAGCGACATCGTCTTCGGCGTCGTCTGATGTAGACACGAGTATTACGGAGAGATGTGATGATTGTGGCAGCGTAGATTCTTGGATCATACATACAGCACGCCTCCGTGGCACTCTCCGCTTCTTCTGCACGCATTGCCTCCTCCGCAACCATCCGGCGTCGTTTTGTCCCTCCTGTTTCGTCTTCTACGATTCCTCTCCGCCGCATCCATCTCGCCGCGTCTCTTGTTCAATTTGCCTTTCTTTGACTCACACCCAATGCGCCGCCGATGCAAAATCCCCTTCTTACGTCTGTCCTCCTTGCCGGAACCCTACCTCCTTCTCCTTCTTCCGTCCTATCGTCGGCACTGACGGAGGTCGTTCCGTCGACAAATCCCTCTCCGAAGCGTTCTTATGCGCAGCCAAGATCTCCGCCTCTTCCATGAACAAGGCCGTATCCGCCGCTAAATCTGATGCTGAACGTAGAGCTCGAGAGGCCGCGTTGGCAAGAAAGAGAGCACGCGAGGCCCTTGAGCACGTCGTCATGCTTGAGGCGAAGGAGAAGGCAAGATCAGGCATTCCAAAGGCTTCCACCGAACTCCCCGCGAATAGAAAATCAAGTCCCACATCGAATGGCACTACGAAAGAAACCGACAACTCTGCTACTACCACTACCACCACCAAGAAAAGCGGAGGCACAGATAAACAGGACTCGGCAGAGCAATTAGCTAAAGTTAAGCTTGAAGGTGATGCTTCTAAATAAAAACAATGTTCAAAGTTCCATCTCAAAGACAAGCATTTCGTCTTCAGAGATGGTCTTTTGATGACAGAAGCATTCTGATTCAAGCTCAATGGAGATTGTAAGGGATCTTTTTTCTTAGCTATGTGCAGGATTTGTGGAACTGTGAAGTTTTAGATTCTTAATAATTTCTTTGATAAGTTTTTCAAGTTAGTTGACCTATCCATTTGGAGGTCAATGGATTATCATTACTTTAGACCAGTATTGAAAGAAAATATTAATAATTTTTGGTATTTTTTTAAGAAAATAATAAATGCTAGTCATAATTGTCATATATTCTTAATATATTATTTGAAAAACTTTTTAATAAATTAAATTTATCGTTTTAATAACAAAAATATTATGATTATTTGTTAATATTACAATGAGTTTCATATTAAATATTTAAAATAGTTTAACTTAATAAAATAATTACAATAAATATTATTGATATTAATTTGGTTAGAAAATCAATATATTTTATTCAAATAACCAAAAAATAGTATTACATTTGTAAAAATAATTATTTTTTATTTATTTAAAATTTTAATACATTAATTTATAAATAATTCATAATATATTGTTTGAGAAATTTTTTAACAAAGTAAACTTGTGTCAACACCACAACGAGTTTCAAATTAAATATATAAAATGGTTTCAGTTAATAGAATAATTACAATAAATGTCAATGATATTAATATAGTTAGAGAATCAATATATTTTATTCAATTAACCAAAAAATATTATTACATTTGCAAAAACAATTATTTTTTTATTTATTTAAATTTTTTGATACGTTAATTTATAAATAATTTCTAATATATATTATTTGAAAATTTTTTTAACAAAGTAACCTTGTGTCAACACCACAACGAATTTCATATTAAATATATAAAATGATTTAAGTTAATAGAATAATTACAATATATGTCAATGATATTAATTTGGTTAGATAATCAATATATTTTATTCAACTAACCAAAAAATATTATTACATTTACAAAACAACTATTTTTTATTTATTTAAATTTTTAATACGTTAATTAATAAATAATTTCAAATAAATAGAAATAGATTTAAGTTATTACCTAATTTCTAATATATTATTTGAGAAACAATTTAAGAAAATAATTTTATTATCACGTGTTATTAACACAAATATTATGCTTACGTTTCATCATTACAGTAAATTTTAAATAATATATAAATATACTTAACTTATATGAATAATTACAATATATGACATTGTTATTAATTAGGTTAAAGTATTACTATATTTTATTAAACCAACCAAAAATAATATTAAATTCATAAAAAATAATTTTTTTAATTTATATATACAAAAATTAATGCTAAACTAATTTTAAATAAAATTTAAAATTATATAAATATTTAATTTATATTTACTAATAAAATATAATTTAAGAATATGATAGAAATCTAGTAAACACATATTTGACAAACTAAATATTTTTAAATTCTTTCAAAAATATGTAAAAAGTTTATTTATTCGTTGCATAATATGGCTTCATAACAACAATACTTATAATTTATGATATGCCCTAGGGCAATCTAAATTAAAGTATGTAGAACCAATTTCTTAAAAGAAGATCAAACAAGACATTTCTCCTTGAGACTAAGAACAGTGTCTCTAAGGCTTGTTTCTGTAGGAGTTAACTCAGTTATTCCCAAACTTTTGACTTTGTCCAGACACACTTTGTAACCCACCGAAAATATCTCATTCTCTCCATTCCTAAACACAAATCAAAAGAAAAGTTTTGTTAGGTTAATTAATTGTAGAATCAAAACATGATGATTATGACTCAAATAAATAAAGAAATGATACAAAATAAAAGAATAAAAAGCTCACTTATCAGCAATGGACATATGAGGAAAGAATTCACTCAAAACTTGTTCAATGTCCTTGATTGTCACAAGAGGACCATCAATGATGTATCTGCCATTGGCTGAAGGAGTCTCGAGTGCCTTGATATGAGCTAGAGCAACATCTCTCACGTCCACGAGCCTATAATGTCTACTATTAAAAGGATTCTTACCTTTTATAAAATCCACAATCACATCCATTGAGAAATTAAAAGTTGGCTGCAAGATTGGTCCAACCACAAATCCTGGATTCATTACGACCAAGTCGATATTGTTGGCCTTAGCAAACTTCCATGCTGCATCTTCAGCCAGAATCTTAGAGAGTCCATACCAATTCTGAAAAAATGTAAGAATTCTCATGAATATGAGCTCGTTCATGTGTCATATATAACACAATTCAAATACCTTTTCCTTCTCACAAAAACTTTGATCAGAGAAGACGTTTTCGTCTACTAAGTCGTTTGGTCCCAAGGGGGGCTCATGAAAAAAAACTGTGGCCATGGACGAAGTTACGATGACTCTCTTGACAGAAGACACTTTAGTGCACGTTTTAAGGACGTTGATAGTACCCTTGACGGCTGGTTCAATTATCTCACCCTACAAAACTCCAACGTAATAGTTCAATTTTATGGATTTTCAATTTAAAACTAATCGAATATGTTGAATCCGCCTATTGTCGTTTTTAAACAAATTTCCTAACAGTAAATATTATCATACTTACACGTGTATAATTAGTTAGATTAGTTTAATCGGTTTGTGTATATAAGTACGTTTACTTGTAAACATTAATTAATAATACAATCAATACTTTCAGCTTAATTCAATATGGTATCAGAGCACATAAACTCGTCTTCCGCCATTAATGAACGAAGTTGATCGATTGCTGATTTTTTTTACGATGAGCATTCCGGATTGGGAATTATCTCTCAATGATCTTCTTCTCTTGATTTTTGCGGTGATTGAGGTGTTTTTCTTGATCTCCTATATCGTTTTTTTTTTCGATTTTTTCCTCTTTCTTGACCTAAGCTCGTAACACTTCTTTTTCTTCCTCAATTTGTTACGACATTTCTTATGCTTCTTTCCTTCGATCTTTGACTTTCATCTACAAGTTGTATTTCTTTTCTCTACATCACAGTTGTAGTATTTTCTTTTGTTGATTCTCGTATTTCTCTAATATGGCTTCAACAAATTCTTCTTCCACCTCAATTCCAAGTTCGGATGCGAATCGCAACAATATGGATCAGTACGAAAATCCATATTTCCTCCACAGTTCAGATCATGCAGGCCTCATCCTTGTTTCTGATCGCCTTGCTTCCGGTGCCGACTTCCACGCTTGGCGACGCTTTGTTCGCATGGCGTTAAATGTCAGAAACAAACTCGACTTCATCGACGGTACAATTCCTAAACCTCCTAGTGATCATAGGGATTCTGGTGTTTGGTCTAGATGCAACGACATGGTTGCCACATGGTTAATGAACTCGGTTTCTAAGAAAATAGGCAAAGTTTGTTATTCATGAATACGGCTGAAAGCATTTGGAAGAATCTCATGTCTAGGTTTAAACAAGATGATGCTCCCAGAATTTATGAAATTGAGCAGCGTTTATCGAGTATACAACAAGGTTCGATGGATATTAGTACCTACTATACGGAGTTGGTGACATTATGGGAAGAATATACGAATTATGTCGAAATTCCAGTCTGCACTTGCGGCAAATGTGAATGTAATGCTACTGTTTTGTGGGAGAGGATGCAACAGAGAAGCCGTGTAACAAAATTCCTTATGGGATTGAGTGAGGCGTATGAATCCACTCGTCGTCACATTCTTATGCTCAAACCCATTCCATCGATAGAAGAAGTGTTCAACATGGTCACTCAGGATGAGTGACAAAGGTTAATAAAACGTGTAACTAAAGCTGATAATGTTGTTTTTCAGAGCACATGTCCTAGTACTTCCGATGGGATTCTTGATAAGCCTGTTTTTGCTGCTTTTAACAACACTTATCGGCCAAAATAGAGACTTATTTGCACACATTGTGGTCAAATGGGTCATGTTATTCAGAAATGTTTCAAGATCTATGGATATCCTCTTGGTCATCGAGCATATTCAAATGCTCAAAACCCTCGTAATCCTGCTCCCTTTGTGGCTTGAGACAGTTTCAGACTCGACCTCCTTTTCAAAACACTTATCGCTACACGACTCCTTTTAATCTTCAGACTATTCCGAAGACAAATACTGTTGCAAATGTGCTGAGTGACTCGGATTTATCTACTTCCAATAATACTGGCAACAATCTGGATTTTAGTCAACTTCATCCGAGTCAGATTCAACACTTGATTCAACAGCTTCAGTCACAATCAATTCTGGAGTCTATGGCTTCACCTTCGAATTCTTCCACTATTACACCAAATCAGCTAGTACTGTCTCCCCCCTTTCTTCTTCTTTTCAGTTTCATAACAATATCCTTACATTTCAACATCAAACCTTAACCACTCTTTCTAAACACCTTTCCCTTGGTTCTTGGATAATAGACAGGGGAGCTACTACACATGTTTGTTCTGATCTGAACATGTTTACTGAGGTTTTTCCTGTTACTGGAGTCACAGTTTCTTTACCTAATGGCACTAGAGCTTTGATCACACACACATGCACATTACAGATCACACAATCATTTGTTTTGCATAATGTTCTACATGTTCCCTCTTTCTGTTTCAAAATGATTAGTGTTAGCAGTCTCATTTTTGATCCTCTTTTGTCTGCTCATTTCTATCATAACTCTTGTCTAATTCAGGAACATATTCAGGGTTTGACAATTGGTAGAGGCATCCTTAAACACAGCCTTTACATATTAGAGACTGATGAAACAAATACCTCTACCAACTTCTATGGAACCTTGAATGTGGATGGACATCTTTGGCATCAACGCCTTGAACATCCGTCTTCTGGAAAGATGCAACATATTTCTCGCTCTATAGGCATTTCTAAAACAATTGATAATATTCCTTGTTCTGTTTGCCCATAACCACATATTTGCTGTTCCTTTTGATCTTATTCACCTTGACATTTGGGGACCCTTTTCTGTTGAATCAATAGAAGGTTACAAATACTTTTTAACTATAGTTGATGATTGCACTCGCATGACTTGGGTTTACATGTTAAAAACTAAGAGTGAGGTTTCTACATTTTTTCCAATCTTTCTTAAACATGTTCAAACCCAATATCAATCCACAATTAAAGTCATTCGAAGTGATAATGCCCCTGAACTTGCATTTGATCAGCTACTCAAAACTCATGGCATTATTCACCAATTCTCTTGTGCTTACACTCCACAACAGAATTCTGTTGTGGAACGAAAGCATCAACATCTCCTCAATGTTGCTCGTGCATTGTTTTTTCAATCCAACATCCCTTTAGTTTATTGGAGTAGCTGCATTCTTACTGCTGTGATGTTAGTTAATCGTACTCCTTCACTGATTTTAGGGAAGATTTCTCCATTTGAAAAACTATTAAAGAAACCTCCAGATTATCTTTCCCTAAGGTCTTTTGGGTGTCTCTGTTTTGTATCCACTTTATTAAAAGATAGGCATAAATTTTCTCCACGGGCTGAAGCTTGTGTTTTTATTGGTTATGCATCTGGATATAAAGGATATCGTGTTTTGCATTTGGATAGTAATCTGATCTCTATTACCCGTAATGTTGTGTTTCATGAGCAAGTTTTTCCTTTTAAGACTGCCACTGCATCTCTTCCTAGTACTGATTTTTTCTCTAAAACTATTCCCCCTCTTCCCATTCCTGTAGCACTTGATATTAATCCTTCTTTTTCTGATTCTTTGTCGAATCCTTCTACTAATCCCTATGCCCCATGCTCTAGTGACCACCATATTTTACCAGATTCTGTTACTTCCAATTCAGAACCAACTTCTGACAATATGGGCAGGCCTAAACGGCATATACGTGCTCCACGTTACTTATCCAATTATCACTGCTCTCTTATCTCTTCTCCACCTCAACATCTTCCTCTTTCCTCACCTTCACCTATTTCAACACCTTATCCCCTATCCTCTGTTCTTTCTTACCAACTTCTAAAACAACCTTTTAAATCCTATGTTCTCTCTTACTCATTGGAGATAGTCCCTAAATCTTTTAAGGAGGCTGTAAAATCTGATGTTTGGGTGAAGGCTATGAACACGGAGTTACAAGCTCTTGAATTGAATAAAACCTGGGATGTTGAGTCACTTCCTCCTGGTAAGAATGTTGTAGGTTGCAAGTGGGTTTATACTATCAAGTATAAATCTGATGGTTCCATTGAGAGACATAAAGCTCGGCTTGTTGCTAAAGGATTTACTCAAAGAGAAGGTATTGATTTCACTGATACGTTTTCTCCTGTTGTGAAAGTGACAACTGTGAAACTCCTGTTAAGTCTTGTTGCTATTCGTGGGTGGACTCTTTCTCAAATGGATGTCACTAATGCCTTTTTGCACAGTGATTTAGATGAAGAGATTTTTATGAGTTTACCTCTGGGATATACTTATTCTGGACAGTTGCCGCCTAATCCAGTTTGCCGGCTTCGCAAGTCCCTCTATGGCTTACGGCAAGCATCCATACAATGGTATTTCTGTCTCTCTTCTGTTTTGTTGAAGGCTGGTTTTTTCCAATCTCCTGCTGATAATACTCTATTCATTCAGCATCGTGGTTCATCTTTCATTGATGTCTTGGTCTATGTTGATGATATCATGATTGCGAGTAATGATTCTTCTAGTGTCACTGCTCTTAAGAACTTACTGCATTCTGAGTTCAAGATAAAGGATCTAGGTCCTGTTCGATTTTTTCTGGGATTAGAAATTGCTCGGAATTCAAGTGGCGTTGCTGTTTCACAGCGAAAATATGCTCTTGATTTGCTATCTGATGTAGGATTATTGGGGTCTAAGCCTTGTTCTGTTCCTCTTGATCTTGGTATCAAACTTACTCAAACATCCGACACTCCTTTAACCAATGCAAAGTCGTACAGAGAGCTCATTGGAAGATTGTTGTATCTCACAATCACCCGACCTGACATTATGTTTGCCGTGCATTATCTGTCCCAATTTCTTTCTGCGCCTACTGATCAACATCTGAAAGCTGCCCATCATGTTCTCCGGTACATCAAGTCTAATCCCTGTCAAGGTTTGTTTTATGCAACAAACTCTGAACCGTGTTTGAATGCTTTTGCTGATGCTGACTGGGCGAGCTGTCCTGATTCACACCGTTCTATCACTGGGTATTGTGTCTATCTCGGTACTTTGCTGGTTTCTTGGACATCGAAGAAGCAACACACTGTCAGCCGTAGCAGCACTGAAGTTGAATACCACATCTTGGCCTTGGTCATATGCGAAGTTATTTGGCTTCAGCAACTTCTTAAGGATCTACGGATACATGTTTCTTCTCCAGCTAAACTCTTCTGCGACAACAAATCCACAATTCACATTGCTACCAACCCCGTTTTCCACGCTCGGACGAAACACATCGAGATTGACTGTCACACAGTCCGGGATCAGGTTAAACTTGGATCAATTAAGCTCCTACATGTCACTAGTTCTAATCAACATGCTGACATATTAACCAAGGCTCTTCAACCTGGTCCTTTCCACTCCTTGCTTCAAGGAATGTCTACTTCAAGCCTCTTTACTTCACCATCTTCAGTTTCAGAGGCTTGAGAGGGGCGTATTATCATACTTACACGTGTATAGTTAGGGATGTTAAAATGGGTTTATCATTAATGGGTTTTTAGTGGGTACTTACAAATTTAAAAACCCATTTATATTTATTTATCCTAATTAAGATTAATGGGTTTAAATGGGTATTCATTTAAAACCCATTTATTAAAAGGGTTTTTGCTTTAAAAAGATTCGTACCCTATTAAACCCATTTATATTTTATTTTTGTTTAATCAACAATGATTCAAACAAATATTTTATAATAAGTAATCAATAACTTTTTGTAAAAAATAAAGAATAAAAATCATGTTTCAGTAAAAAATACAAAATTATATTTTTAACGTGAAAATACGAAATTTTGTTTTGGCGAGAAAATGCGGAATTATTATTTTCTGGAAAAATAATGAATTATGTTTTTGTCAGAAAATACGAAATCACGTTTTCGAGAAGAAAATGCAAAATTACATTTTTGGCGGGAAAATTTGAAATTAACGGAAAATACGAAATCACGTTTTTAGAAAAATACGTAATCACGTTTTTAGTAGAAAAATGTTGAATTACGTTTTGGTGGAAAAATATGAAATTACGTTTTCGACGAAAAAATTTTGAATTACGTTTTTGGCAGAAAATGTTGAATTACGTTTTTGACGAAAAAATATAAAATCACGTTTTGGATGAAAAATGCTTAATTTTTGACAAAAATATAGAATAATTTCTTGATTGAAAATGAATTTAAACAGAGTGAATTCTAAATAAAGTAACTTTACCCATTATAACATTTAAAAATGTTAGAAAACTCAAATTTCCTATGAATCATATGACAAAAATTCAATATTTTATTTTATTAAAAATATTTTAATATATTTATAAAAAAAATATTTTAACAAATAAATAAAGTTATTGCCTATTTTTAAAATAAAAATTACAATATTGTTTTATTAAGAATATAATAGTTATAAATAAATATAAACAAAAAGAAAAAAATATAACTTAAAATGGATTAAATGAGTTAAATGGGTTTGAATGGGTTTAAATGGGTTAGTGTAATTATAAATGGGTATAAATGGGTAACCCTATTAGATCTTATAATAAATGAGTTTTATAGGATTTGGGGTTTAAATGGGGTGGGTTTTATATGGGTGGGTTTAAATGGGGTGGGTATACCCATTTTAACATCACTATGTATAGTTAGTTAGATTTGTTTAATCGGTTTATGTATATAAGTACGTTTACTTGTAAACATTAATTAATAGGGTTTACTTTCCTCGACTACGTAAACTTATCCGACTAAACTTATTTCCACCCGTACTTTTGGGTCTTCTTTTAACTACATAAACTGCATTTTTCTTTTATAAACTACATAAATTTCATAAATTATTCTAATTTCAGAAATTCTATTAATGTTTACACATTAAATAACTATTAAATCTGGTTCTAATTCGAAAATCTGGTTTTAATTTGGGTTTATTTTGAAATTAAAACCAGATTTTCGAAGTAAAACAAGATTTAATAATAATTTAACGTGTAAACATTAACGAAATTTCTGTAATTGGAATAATTTATGAAGTTTATGTAGTTTACGGAAGAAAAACATAGTTTATGTAACTTATGAAAGACCCAAAAAGTACAGGTGTAAATAGGTTTATTCGCATAAATTCATGTAGTTGACGGAAGTAAACCCTAATTAATAATACAATCAGTACTTTCACCTTAATTCAATAGTAAACCATGGAAGTATATTAGTTAAAACTTTGTTGGTCCAAACAAAGTGATATCATTGACAAACCTGATCAGTGACAGTTACAGTAAACGGTGAGGCTGTGTGGATGACAGTATCACAACCAACGATTGCAGGCTCAAAAGAACCTTCTTCTAAAAGATTTGCTTTGAATAATTCGAGTCTTTCTTTTGCCCCATCAAGTGCAAGAAGGTGATCTGTTTTCTTTTGATCGTCTAGACAAACAAACACATAAAATCAAAGTGCAATTCAAGATAATTAAGATAAAAAGCAGAAGAAAGGAACAAACTTGGGTCTCGGACGGTGGCCTTGACGGTGTAACCACGGAGGAGCAAAAGCTTCACAATCCAAGACGCGACGTAACCGGAACCTCCGGTGACGCAGACAACTTTTCCTCCGCCGTTCATATATCTATTCTCTATTTATCCGATAAATGTAATTAGTTTTTAAGATAAGTGTTAAGAAGCCAATGCCATCTTTTATAGTTGCATACTTGCATGTGTTTTTTGCACCTCTTTTTGAAGTCGACGTGTGACATTAACAACCTCCTATAATCTCATCTCCGTCGCGCAAGTTGATAGTAACGCATGTGGTTTTGCATGTGGTTTTGCATGTGGTTTTGTCACTAACAAAAAAAGAAGTCGTACGTTGTTTTGTTTTGTTTTCTTTTTTTCCCTTTGAAAAGTAGATTCTATACTATATATATATATATATATATATATATATATATATATATATATATATATAGTATTTTTTTTCTATTTCAGTCTTGATCTCAAAACTATAAGTAATTTACTCAAATTCAAATAAATAAATAAATAACAATTATTTAAGCCATTGGGACCTGCCACTAAGAAGGACATCTATTAGAGCCCCCCATCTTCATTCCTTAGTTCTTCATCATAATCGTTGCCAAGTTTATATTTGATCCATGGAAATTTGCATTAGAGAAACAAAGGGGCAGTTCAGAGTGTTTAGAGGCACAGATGGTAGGGAACAATGTAGTCTTAAAAGTTAAAACAAGAGTCTGACTTTGGGGCAAAAGGTTTTTTTTTTGTTTTTGATTTTGTGGTCACTTACTTGCATTAGTCAGCAACATTCGACCAATTCATTGTATTAGTCAGAAAAGAAACCCATCTTTTATATCTTTGAATTAGTCAGAATATATTTACAACGGATTGACTCAGTAGAAAGAAAAGTTGAATACAAGATGAATAATGTTGGTTTTGTATAATTCGAATGATTTTCAATCACAAATATATTGGTAATGATTCTTGGTGGATTTTTATGTCACTTGAAGACAAGCAATGTTGTATACGTGACTTTGTGTTATTCAAATTGTAAGAACACAAAATATTTTGTTTTGCTTCAAGTCCAACCCTAGCAAGTAGCAACAGCCGCAAAAACACTAGGCTCGGTTCCCCCGAAGCAACGCATTTTAGCCAATTAGCCTAAATGATCACTCATCCGAACCTACAAAAAACGAATCCCATCCAGGCTGGTTTTCTGTCTCTTTCTTCCTATGGGAGAAATCAAGAACTCGAACGAATCTGCAAATTGATTCTTCTAACACCAAAATCCTAACTTTCAGCCGTTTGATTGAATCCCAGATTTTAAAATGCAGCCGTCCGATTCGGGCTTTGAGCGCTGACAGCGATGATGACGGGTGGGTCGAGAGAAAGTTTGGACTTTTAGGGTTTGAAGATGCCTTGGTTCAGATGAACTCCCCTTATCTTTTCGTTTGTGCTGCTTCTCTCTCTTCTCCAACTCTTCACATTTCATCCTATTTAACTCAGCCTCTGAAACTCTTCCAGTGAACCAATCATTTTTTAACTCAAAATTCTCTGAAATCATCCTCACCATGTTGTTAACCTTCTCATCTTTTTCGTCGTCCGACTAGCTATAAGTGTCCTGTGGACAGAAAGGACCCTCATCCTGTGTGATGATACACTTGACATCAACCTAGAAAAAAGGATTATTAGGCATTAATTATTTGTTTAAATATAAAACACTGTCCCGTAACATTGTTTTCTGTTTGTAGCAAATATACTATATATGTGCAAAGTTAACAGTTAACTTACCGAGGTAACGGTGTCAAATACACGCTATCCTAAATAGAAAATGGAAATTACATGGTTAACGTGTTAACTCCTTTTCTTCATTCAGTACTCTTGCATATGTGGGATTAAACCCAGTTTTTTTTGTTGGTTCCACTTGCACTTTCACGGTTTTTTTTGCATAGGTATCATTTTCACTGTCGGATTCCGTTGCGGATGATGTCTCATTCGATTGCTCGAATTACAGTATAGTTGGCACCGCTTCAACAATTACCAATTGAATAGAATGGAAAAATCCTTGAATTGCAATGGAGCTTTGTGACAGGGCTAGCACATCTCTTCTTTTAACACTTGACACCACCATGTCGAAAGCAAGCCGCCCCCATGGATAAGCAAAGAATGAACCAAGATCACGGATAAGTTTGACATGCGTCTTGTCAATTTTTGGAATATGCGATGATGGTAACAATACCGAGGCGGTGATAGCTAGGCATGCGTACTTGATTCTCTCATCCTTGTCTACTACCGTACGCTTTTCAGCATCTTAATCGCCAAATCAACAGGATATGATTCCAGGTTACCAAAGAGTGTTGGCTAGTACGATTTCTCTTTTATCGGATTCTTCTTCTTACCCCTGGCACGAGTAGGTAGTTTACCGCACGGTAGACGTGTAAGGATTCCAAACTTTGTTAACAAGAACCTTATTGGCTTATCCGCAAACAAAAACCATAACTCGTGCTTCTTAGCAGTCTTCAATTAGCGGGTTAACAGAAAATGGCCAAATCTTTCGGAGTAGGCTGGCTTCTCCGGTGTGCTCAGCACCTTACGGAATATAGAATTCTGGATAAACTCCGCTTCTGATTCATCCAAAGCATTCATTATTGCGTGAAGTCGTTTTGTTTTGTAGTATGTATTCACTCTCTCTCTGGTGGGTTCTTCACCGGCATAGAACATTTTTTCCGGTAGGTCCATGCCGGAATCATTAAAAATACCCAAAAAAAAACCAAATGCATGTTAATTCCCGGCAGAAATTTGCAGATAATAACTTTTTTTTTGAAAAACATACCATTTTCGGCAAACTTTTCTTTTAACCCGTAAGAAACTTCGTTCTTGATAATATGAACAATGGTTACCTTTAATTCAGTTTTATAGTGCAAATCGGCAGTTATAATATTGAAAAGATGCGAAGAAACCGGGAAAGACGCAATTCTTAAAAATAACCAAAAAACCGGTTACCTTCGTCACTTTCAGGAACCCTAACTGTTCACGTGAACAGTTCTTCTTTAGTATGTAATACAATTTTTACCCGAAAAATTTTGCAATATCGAAATCTGAAAACTTTTGAAGTTCTAAAGAAAGTTATCCGAAAGGGGTGTAATGAATTTCTGACGAAATCGCGGGTATTAATGAAAAAAGTAACCGATGGGGAGGACGAATGGGGTGTCATGGTTTGCTTTTCTCTTTTTTGAGGTCGCATCTCTTCAGTTTTAATAAAAGCAAAATCTGACACAAAATCTGCCAATATATTTAGGGGAGATCCGTAGGTGTAGTAGACTAATAGGGTTATTATGGGATTATTCAAATTTGTACAGTGCGACAAAATATTAAAGTGTTAGATTGATAATTTCAGTAAAATTTGTGTGTATTCAGCAAAATGAGCCATTAAAATATGTAGAAACAATTTTTCAAAAGAAAATCAAACAAGACATTTCTCCTTGAGACTAAGAACAGTGTCTCTAAGGCTTGTTTCTGTAGGAGTTAACTCAGTTATTCCCAAACTTTTCACTTTGTCCAGACAGACTTTGTAACCCACCGAAAATATCTCATTCTCTCCATTCCTAAAAAACAAATCAAAAGAAAAGTTTTCTTAGGTTAATTAATTGTAGAATCAAACACATGATGATTATGACTCAAATAAATAAAGAAATGATAGAAAAGAAAAAAAATAAAAAGCTCACTTATCAGGAATGGACATATGAGGAAAGAATTCGCTCAAAACTTGTTCAATGTCCTTGATTGTCACAAGAGGACCATCAATGATGTATCTGCCATTGGCTGAAGGAGTCTCGAGTGCCTTGATATGAGCTAGAGCAACATCTCTCACGTCCACGAGCCTATAATGTCTACTATTAAAAGGATTCTTACCTTTTATAAAATCCACAATCACATCCAGTGAGAAATTAAGAGTTGGCTGCAAGATTGGTCCAACCACAAGTCCTGGATTCATTACGACCAAGTCGATATTGTTGGCCTTAGCAAACTTCCATGCTGCATCTTCAGCCAGAATCTTAGAGAGTCCATACCAATTCTGAAAAATGTAAGAATTCTCATGAATATGAGCTCGTTCATGTGTCATATATAACACAATTCAAATACCTTTTTCTTCTCACAAAAACTTTGATCAGAGAAGACGTTTTCGTCTACTAAGTCGTTTGGTCCCAAGGGGGGCTCATGAAAAAGAACTGTGGCCATGGACGAAGTTACGATGACTCTCTTGACAGAAGACACTTTAGTGCACGTTTTAAGGACGTTGATAGTACCCTTGACGGCTGGTTCAATTATCTCACCCTACAAAACTCCAACGTAATAGTTAAATTTTATGGATTTTCAATTTAAAACTAATCGAATATGTTGACAAACCTGATCAGTGACCTTTAAATTAACCGGTGAGGCTGTGTGGATGACAGTATCACAACCAACGATTGCAGGCTCAAAAGAACCTTCTTCTAAAAGACTTGCTTTGAATAATTCGAGTCTTTCTTTTGCCCCGTCAAGTGCAAGAAGGTGATCTGTTTTCTTTTTATCGTCTAGACAAACAAACACATAAAATCAAAGTGCAATTCAAGATAATTAAGATAAAAAGAGAAGAAAGGAACAAACTTGGGTCTCGGACGGTGGCCTTGACGGTGTAACCACGGAGGAGCAAAAGCTTCACAATCCAAGACGCGACGTAACCGGAACCTCCGGTGACGCAGACAACTTTTCCTCCGCCGTTCATATATGTATTCTCTATTTATCCGATAAATGTAATTAGTTTTTAAGATAAGTGTTAAGAAGCTAATGCCATCTTTTATAGTTGCAGTTGTATTATGAGATTTGGAACGCCATACAATCATTACATTACGGAGCGTTTTCAGAATTAAGGAGAGAGTGTCTCGCCTCTGCAAATCTAATTTTTCCAAAATTCTTATATCAATATTTTATATTTTATTAGATATAATTTATTTATAATTATGAGTTTTCCATATTGTTTAAAATCGCGTTCTATCAATATTTGCATGTGTTTCTTGCACCTCTTTTTGAAGTCGACGTGTGACATTAACAACCTCCTATAATCTCATCTCCGTCGCGCAAGTTGATAGTAACGCATGTGGTTTTGCATGTGGTTTTGCATGTGGTTTTGTCACTAACAAAAAAAGAAGTCGTACGTTGTTTTGTTTTGTTTTCTTTTTTTCCCCTTTGAAAAGTAGATTCTATACTATATATATATAGTATTTTTTTTCTATTTCAGTCTTGATCTCAAAACTATAAGTAATTTACTCAAATTCAAATAAATAAATAGATAAATAACAATTATTTAAGGCAATTATTTAAATAGTATTATTTAAAATTTTGTTTTAAATTTAGTACTATTAGTTTAAATTTCTATTAATAGCACAAATTTAATATTAAATTTTTCCTATGAGAGAAATTGGAAAACATGAAACCAAATACAAGGTTTTAATTTTATTTATAATATATAATTACTTTCACATAAAAAATTATACTATTTTAAAAAATTTAATTTTAATATGTTAGATTTGCAACAAAAATTTAAAAATATTCTATGTTAGCATATTATTCATTATTATTTTAATATATCTATTACATATAAGCCACTATATTTGACATATATATCACTATATATGATTTGTTTATTGCTCCTTTTGAAAACATATATCTTACTGTATATGACATATATATCACTATATATGACATATATGTTAACAAAAGAAATATGTCTGTATGGAAGAAAATCCACAAAATCCGAATATTCCTTTTTATTCCATTGAGTATCTACGTGCTCTTATATGGTTTTCTATGCAATTATTTCAAAAATTAAATATTCAAATTTAAAAATTATAGATAAAATAGCAACTGTTATTGTTCTGATTTAAGGAAAATTAAAAGTAAATCTCATAACTAATTTGCTATAACAAAAACCACATATAGTGAACTACTCCTAACAATATTACCGATTAATAACTAGTTTTTCATTTTGAACATTTTTAAAGTCTAAGGAATATGATACCTGGAAAGATGATATGACATGTTGCTAACTGGATATACGTGCCTTACCTGAAAGTTAAAGATAAAGTAGTAATGACTTACGTTATCTAAGCCCAATTACAAAGTCATGGGACCTGCCACTAAGAAGGACATCTATTAGAGTCCCCATCTTCATTCCTTAGTTCTTCATCATAATCGTTGCCAAGTTTATATTTTGATCCATGGAAATTTGCATTAGAGAAACAAAGGGGCTGTAGAATAGATTGTAGAATGTCTAAGGGAACAGGTAGTCTTAAAAACAAGAGTCTGACTTTGGGGCAAAAGGTTTTGTTTTTGTTTTTGATTTGGTGGTCACTTACGTGCATTAGTCAGCAACATTCGACCAATTCATTGTATTAGTCAGAAAAGAAATTAACACATCTTTTATATCTTTGTATTAGCGTTTCAAAACCATAAATAATATGTGCTCCCATTGCTTGGATTTACAATGGATTGACTCAGTAGAAAGAAAAGTTGAATTCAAGGGTTTTGTATAATTCGAATGATTTTCAATCACAAACATATTGGTAATGATTCTTGGTGGATTTTCATGTCACTTGAAATACGTGTCTTTGTGTTATTCGAATTGTAAGAACACAAAATATTTTGCAGCGTTTCAAGTCCAACCCTAGCAAAGTAGTAACAGCAGCAAAAGTACTAGGCTCGGTTCTTTCGAAGCAACGCATTTTAACCAATTAGCTTAAATGATCACTCATCCGAACCTACAGAAAACTAATCCCATCCAGGCTCGTTTTCTGTCTCTTTCCTACTATGGGAGAATTCAAGAACTCGAACGAATATGCAAATTGATTCTTCTAACACCAAAATCCTAACTTTCAGCCGTTTGATTGAATCCCAGATTTTAAAATGCAGCCGTCCGATTCGGGCTTTGAGCGCTGACAGCGATGATGACTGGTGGGTCGAGAGAAAGTTTGGACTTTTAGGGTTTGAAGATTTAAAGGTCACATTTTTATCTCTAATGGGTAGTCCTAGTCCCTATCTCATTAGAGTTGTTAATGGGTTGTAATTACAAGAAGTTAATGGAGAGCGCTGACAGCGATGATGACTGGTGGGTCGATAGAAAGTTTGGACTTTTAAGGTTTGAAAAGTCAAAGGTCACGTTTTTAACAGGTTTTTTTGGGGATTAATACCGAAAACGTATTATCTTGGGTTTACTTTCGTCAACTACACAAACTTATGCGACTAAACCTATTTTCATCCGTATTTTTTGAGTCTTGTTGTAACTACATAAACTGTATTTTTCTTTCATAAATTACACAAACTTCATAAATTATTCTAATTTCAGAAATTCTATTAATGTTTACACGTTAAATAGTTACTAAATCTGGTTCTAATTCGAAAATATAGTTTTAACTTGGGTTTATTTTGAAATTAAAACCAGATTTTCAAAATAAAATAAGGTTTAGTAACAATTTAACGTGTAAACATTAATGAAATTTTTGTAATTGAAATAATTTATGAAGTTTATGTAGTCTACGGAAGAAAAACATAGTTTACGTAACTTATGAAAGACCCAAAAAGTACGGGTAGAAATAGGTTTATTCGTATAAATTCGTGTAGTTGACGGAAATAAACTCTATTATCTTTGGAATGAAAGGCTCTATTGCCCTGAAAACAAATCCTCAAATATCCCCTTAATTATTAATTATTGAGTATTTTTTTAAGTGAAAATAGATAAATGACAAAAAAACCTAAAATTTGTAAATAATTACAGATCCAACCTATATTCTGCAGATGTATTTTCAACCGTCAAAATATAGCAAAAAAAATTAATATTAGCTAAAGTTAAGCTTGAAGGTGATGCTTCTAAATAAAAACAAAGTTCAAAGTTCCATCTCAATGACAAGCATTTCGTCTTCTGAGATGGTCTTTTGATGACAGAAGCATTCTGATTCAAGCTCAATGGAGATTGTAAGGGATTTTTAAAAATATGTAAAAAGTTTATTTATTCGTTACATAATATGGTTTCATAACAACAATACTTATAATTTATGATATGCCCTAGGGCAATCTAAATTAAAGTATGCAGAAGCAATTTCTTAAAAGAAGATCAAACAAGACATTTCTCCTTGAGACTAAGAACAGTGTCTCTAAGGCTTGTTTCTGTAGGAGTTAACTCAGTTATTCCCAAACTTTTCACTTTGTCCAGACACACTTTGTAACCCACCGAAAATATCTCATTCTCTCCATTCCTAAAAACAAATCAAAAGAAAAGTTTTGTTAGGTTAATTAATTGTAGAATCAAAACATGATGATTATGACTCAAATAAATAAAGAAATGATAGAAAATAAAAGAATAAAAAGCTCACTTATCAGCTATGGACATATGAGGAAAGAATTCACTCAAAACTTGTTCAATGTCCTTGATTGTCACAAGAGGACCATCAATGATGTATCTGCCATTGGCTGAAGGAGTCTCGAGTGCCTTGATGTGAGCTAGAGCAACATCTCTCACGTCCACGAGCCTATAAAGTCTACTATTTAAAGGATTCTTACCTTTTATAAAACCCGCAATCACATCCACTGAGAAATTAAGAGTTGGCTGCAAGATTGGTCCAATCACAAGTCCTGGTTTCATTACGACCAAGTCGATATCGTTGGCCTTAGCAAATTTCCATGCTGCATCTTCGGCCAAAATCTTAGAAAGTCCATACCAATTCTGAAAAAGGTAAGAATTCTCATGATCATCAGCTCGTTCATGTGTCATATATAACACAATTCAAATACCTTTTCCTTCTCACAAAAACTTTGATCAGAGACGACGTTTTCGTCTACTAAGACGTTTGGTCCCAAGGGGGGCTCATGAAAAAAAACTGTGGTCATGGACGAAGTTACGATGACTCTCTTGACAGAAGACACTTTAGTGCACGTTTTAAGGACGTTGATAGTACCCTTGACGGCTGGTTCAATTATCTCACCCTACAAAACTCCAACGTAATAGTTAAATTTTATGGATTTTCAATTTAAAACTAATCGAATATGTTGACAAACCTGATCAGTGACACTTAAATTAACCGGTGAGGCTGTGTGGATGACAGTATCACAACCAACGATTGCAGGCTCAAAAGAACCTTCTTCTAAAAGATTTGCTTTGAATAATTCGAGTCTTTCTTTTGCCCCATCAAGTGCAAGAAGGTGATCTGTTTTCTTTTTATCGTCTAGACAAATAAACACATAAAATCAAAGTGCAATTCAAGATAATTAAGATAAAAAGAGAAGAAAAGAACAAACTTGGGTCTCGGACGGTGGCCTTGACGGTGTAGCCACGGAGGAGCAAAAGCTTCACAATCCAAGACGCGACGTAACCGGAACCTCCGGTGACGCAGACAACTTTTCCTCCGCCGTTCATATATGTATTCTCTCTTTATCCGATAAATGTAATTAGTTTTTAAGATAAGTGTTAAGAAGCCAGTACCATCTTTTATAGTTGCATACTTGCATGTGTTTCTTGCACCTCTTGCACGTCATATGAACTTTGGAAGATAAAGTATATTTGTATAAATACCTAAAAGTAAAAATACTTATAAAAGAATTTGAGAAAGACTGAATTTGTAGAGGCGAGATATTCTTTTCTTAATTCTGAAAACGTCCCGTAGTGTGACGGTTGCATGGCGTTCCGAATCCCAGGATACAACTACAACTATTCTGTCTTGCACAACCCAAGAACAGAATCTAACGAACGCTTTTCTATGTTGCACTGTGAGACTCAACATATAAGAGATTTTTTATGTGTATTTTTTACACTCTTAGAATGAGAAAACCAAAGGTTTATTTTCCTTTCTTTTTTCATCCTCATTTTTCATGAATCATTTTCATTATCATCATTTTCTTAATGATCAATATATGAGTTTATAAAGAGGTTACTCAATTTTTAATGAGAATTATTCTCCACTAAAAATCATTATGATTTTTATGTTACAAATGTTACAAAACAATAAACCAAATTAATTTGTCACTTAACTCAATAAAGGAGATGTTGAATTTGACTTAGTCAACAAATAACAAATGAGGTTTAAACCAAACCACAATAAAAATTGTACCGACCAGTGCTTCATTTGCTAAATTCCAAAAACTCAAAACTCGAGTTCGGTTATCTCCTTTCCCTAATACACCAAAGTGTATCCAAAATTTTGAGTTTTGTAACAGTTTCTCCGCTTGATATACAAGAGAGATTTCACCTCTAAATTATAATGTGGGACAAATTACATTTGTTCATTTTATGCTTATCAAGCAACCCACTTTAAATACTCATTTCTCATTCAAACGAACTTCGGTTTTAACGTATTCTTAACAAAACTCACCGGAAAGTGATCGACATCCACTTCTGTAAAACCGAGTTTCAACAATCCCCCACATGAATAGAAATGACTCTAAACACGTGATGACTCGATAGACTTAACTAACTATCTAGACAAGACTCGACAAGACTAGACAGAAGGATTTTCGAGAGTA
This sequence comes from Pugionium cornutum, assembly GCA_018901935.1. Lineage (NCBI taxonomy): Eukaryota > Viridiplantae > Streptophyta > Magnoliopsida > Brassicales > Brassicaceae > Pugionium > Pugionium cornutum. The sequence continues at coordinate 2,254,001 of CM032155.1, read as the reverse complement.
CAAACGAAAAATCCACTATATATGAGTTTGTAGCATTTTTCAGCCTTGAACCAGTCATTGTTAATAGCTATCGGATTTACTCGACCAGAAGGTGAACACGATGTCTTGAACCCTCCAGGATTTTATGTAAACCAAGACAATAACTATAACACAGTTTCTTTTTTCATAGAACTAGGTTCTCTATTGTGTTCATTTTGGCCGTGAACATGCCTGGTTAATCATGAGTGAACTTGGAGAATATAGCATTTCCTTCATTCTCCTAGAAACGGCCCCATTTCACACTCACAAGGTGATTCATCATTAGCTTTGTTTTAAGGAACATCCTGTAATACTCTAATTATATCTCAAAGCTATAGTCTCAAATCATTAAAAGCAAGTCTTATCCTACACACATACAGAAAACACTGTACATCATCCTAGGAACTGGGTAGAGACGTAAGTCTCACAGTACTCTTTCAGATTCCGTTTGACTTAGTTGTCCCTTTGAACCTATATCTTAGGATCTCCAATCACGTAGGTAGGGTTACCATCAAATCTTAAATCATAGGCTTTAAACCCATTCCTCTTGATGATTTTACAATTAAATCTCATGACACCTTTAATATATGGATCCTATGTTGTCATTTAATGGGATATAATCTATTGACGTTACACCATTTGAGATTACACCATTTGAGATTAATTTTATAATGGTTATTTTTTTCTTTAAGAAAATATGACTTAACCACTATTTACAATCTACTTTTTTAGTTAGATTATGACTATTTAGAAGGTTGTACTACAATTTTTTGTTGACACCCCCAAACTTTTAGGTATTTGTACAAATGTACTTTACCTTCCAAAGTTCATATGACATCTTGTCAATAACTTTATATGGTAAGCAACGCTTCCCCTATATTTTCTGAGACAATTCAGAGTAATGCAATTTTGCATTTACCATCCTTTTTTTATGAGTTTGAGATTTATATATATATATATATATATATATATATATATATATATTTATCCCATAACATCCATTTGACTCGAGTTATCATGGATAATTTTTTGATAAATAATGTTATTTCTACAAAATAAGGCATTATTTTTCATCAAAAATGTTTTCCTTTATCACATATAACTATTTTCATAGTTTCTTCAAGTTGGGTTTTATTTTCCAACCTTTATTTTTCTGCTTTAATTTTTGTTTTAAAAGTCATATTCATGCGTCTCAGCAAATCTATACATCTATTAAAATAGATATCAATTTTGCTAGACATGCATCAACTTTTTGACATATCACACTTGTGATATTTTCCACTAAACTTCTTTTAAGCGTTTTGCTTGTGAAGTAAGTGATGATTTTTATAGGTATCGTTTTAAACATTATTGACATAGTCACATGTGGTAGACCACTACCAATACAAAATTAGTGCGTCGCCTCACAAGACTCATGGTCAATATTACCTCTAAATCAATTGGATTTGGACATTAAGATAAACATCAAAATTCCATCCATATTGCAAACAAAGTCATTAGTGGTAGACCGCTCCCATTTTGGGGTATCGACTCACTATACTTGTTGCCATAATAAAACGTTATTGTTAACATTTTATTTTATTGATACTTTTTTCTTCGTTTTGCATAAATACAAACCCAAAAAAGTATATCGAGAGTGAACGAAGAATTATCGTACATCCAAATTCTTATTCTTATGACATAAAAACTTCACAAATTATCTGTTTTCGTTAGTGTAATAAACATAATAAAATTTTCAGAATTAAAATTGTTATAATAATTCTGAGACTAACGAAACTTTTCAGAATTAAGATTGTTAGAACGCGATTTTCTACAATGTGGGCAACTGATAATTGTGAATAAATTACATATAATAAAATATAAAAATACCGATACAAGAATTTGAGAAAGACTGGATTTGCAGAGACGAGACACTCTTTCCTTAATTCTGAAAATGCACCGTAGTGTAACGGTTGCATGGCGTTCCGAATCCCAGGATACAACTGCAACTATTCTGTCTTGCACAACCCAAGAACATAATCTAACGAACGCTTTTCTATCTTGACTTATGAGACTCAACATATAAGAGATTTTTTATGTGTATTTTTTACATTCTTAGAATGAGAAAACCAAAGGTTTATTTTCCTTTCTTTTTCATCCTCATTTTTCATGAATCATTTTCATTATCATCATTTTCTTAATGATCAATATATGAGTTTATAAAGAGGTTACTTCATTTTTAATAAGAATTATTTTCCACTAAAAATCATTATGATTTTTATGTTACAAATGTTACAAAACAATAAACCAAATTAATTTGGTTGTAATTTGTCACTTAACTCAATAAAGGAGATGTTCAATTTGACTTAGTCAACAAATAACAAATGAGGTTTGAACCAAACCACAATAAAAATTGTACCGACCATTGGTTCATTTGCTAAATTCCGAAAACTCGAAACTCGAGTTCGGTTATTTCCTTCCACTAATACACCAAAGTATATCCAAAATTTTGAGTTTTGTAACAGTTTCTCCGTTTGATATACAAGAGAGATTTCATCTTTAAATTATAATGTGGGACAAATTACATTTGTTCATTTTATGCTTATCAAGCAACCCACGTTAAATACTCATTTCTCATTCAAACGAACTTCGGTTTTAACGTTTTCTTTAGAAAACTCACCGGAAAGTGATCGAGAGCCACTTCCATCAAACCGAGTTTCAACAATCCCCCACATGAATATAAATGACTCTAAACACGTGACGACTCGATAGACTTAACTAACTATCTAGACAAGACTCGACAACACTAGACAGAAAGACTTTCGAGAGTACAAACGAAAAATCCACTATATATGAGTTGGTAGCATTTTTCAGCCTTGAACCAATCATTGTTAATAGCTGTCGGATTTACTCGACCAGAAGGTGAACATGATGTCTTGAACCCTCCAGGCTTTTATGTAAATTGAGACAATAATTATAACACAATTTCTTTTCTCATAGAACTAGGTTCTCTATTGTGTTCATTTTGGCCGTGAACATGCCTGGTTAATCATGAGTGAACTTGGAAAATATAGTCTTTCCTTCATTCTCCTAGAAATGACCCCATTTCATACTCACAAGGTGATTCACCATTAGCTTTGTTTTAAGGAGCATCCTCTAATACTCCAATTATATCTCAAAACTATGGTCTCAAATCATTAAAAGCAACACTTATCCTACACACATACAGGAAACACTGTACATCATCCTAGGAACTGGGTAGAGACGTAAGTCTCAAGGTGTTCTTTCAGATTTCATTTGACTTAGTTGTCCCTTTGAACCTACATCTTGGGATCTCCAATCACGTAGGTAAGATTACCATCAAACTTCATCTTAAATCATAGGCTTTAAACCCATTCCTCTTGATGATTTTACAATTTAATCTCATGACACCTTTAATATATGGATCATATGTTATCATTTAATGGGATATAATCTATTGAGATTACATCATTTGAGATTAATTTTATAATGGTTATTTGTTTCTTTAAGAAAATATGACTTAACCACTATATACAATCTACTTTTTTAGTTAGATTGTGACTATTTAGAAGGTTGTACTATAATTTTTTGTAGACACCCCCACACTTTTAGGTATTTGTACAAATGTATTTTACCTTCCAAAATTCATATGACATATTGTCAATAACTTTATGTGGTAAGCAACGCTTCCCCCATATTTTCTGAGACAATTCAGAGTAATGCAATTTTGCATTCACCCTCCTTTTTTATGAATTTGAGATTTTTTTTATATATATATTTATTTATCCCACAACTCCATTTGACTCTAGTTATCATGGAGAATATTTTGATAAATAATGTTATTTCTACAAAATAAAGCATTATTTTTCATCAAAAATGTTTTCCTTTATCACATATAACTATTTTTATAGTTTCCTCAAGTTGGGTTTTATTTTCCAACCTTTATTTTTCTGCTTTAATTTTTTTTTAAAAAGTCATATTCATGCGTCTCAGCAAATCTATACATCTATTAAAATAGATATCAATTTTGCTAGACATTCATCAACTTTTTGACATATCACACTTGTGATATTTTCCACTGAACTTCTTTTAAGTGTTTTGTTTGTGAAGTAAGTGATGATTTTTATAAGTATCGTTTTAAACATTATTGACATAGTCACATGTGGTAGATCACTACCAATACAAAATTGGTGCGCCGACTCACAAGACTCATGATCAATATTACCTCTAAATCAATAGGATTTGGACATTAAGATAAACATTAAAATTCCATTCATATTGCAAACAAAGTCATTAGTGATAGATCGCTCCTAATTTGGGGTATCGACTCACTATACTTGTTGCCATAATAAAACGTTATTGTTAACATTTTATTTTATTGACACTTTTTTCCGTTTTGTATAAATGCAAACCCAAAAAAGTATATGGAGAATGAACGAAGAATTATCGTACATCCAAATTCCTGTTCTTATGACATAAACACTTTACAAATTTTCAGAATTAAGATTGTTATAATAATTCTGAGACTAACGAAAGTTTTCAGAATTAAGATTGTTAGAACGCAATTTTCTACAATGTGGGCAACGGATAAATTGAATAAATTACATATAATAAAATATAAAAATACCGATACAAGAATTTGGGAAAGACTGGATTTACAGAGGCGAGACAGTCTTTCCTTAATTCTGAAAACGTTACGTAGTATGACGGTTGCATAGCGTTCCAAATCCCAAGATACAACTACAACTATTCTGTCTTGCACAACCCAAGAACAGAATCTAACGAACGCTTTTCTATGTTGCACTCTTAGACTCAACATATGAAAGATTTTTATGTGTATTTTTTACACTCTTAGAATGAGAAAACCAAAGGTTTATTTTCCTTTCTTTTTCATCCTTATTTTTCATGAATCATTTTCATTATCATCATTTTCTTAATGATCAATATATGAGTTTATAAATAGGTTACTCTATTTTTAATGAGAATTATTCTCCATTAAAAATCATTATGATTTTTATGTTACAAATGTTACAAAACAATAAACTAAATTAATTTGGTTATAATTTGTAACTTAACTCAATAAAGAAGATGTTGAATTTGACTTAGTCAACAAATAACAAATGAGGTTTGAACCATATTGGTAGTGGTCTACCATATGTGACTATGTTAATAATGTTTAAAACGATACCTATAAAAATCATCACTTACTTCACAAGCAAAACGCAAGAAGTTTAGTGGAAAATATCATAAGTGTGATATGTCAAAAAGTTTATGCATGTCTAGCAAAATTGATATCTATTTTAATAGATGTATAGATTTGTTGAGACGCATGAATATGGCTTTAATTAAAGCGGAAAAAAAGTTGGAAAATAAAACCAACTTGAGAAAACTATAAAAATAGTTATATGTGATAAAAGAAAATATTTTTGATGAAAAATAATGCGTTATTTTGAATAAATAACATTATTTATCAAAAAACATTTCCGTGATAATTCGAATGAAATGGAGTTGTGGGATAAAAGAAAAAAATCTCAAACTCATAGAAAAAAAATGATGAATGCAATATTGCATCAATATGAGTTATCTCAGAAAATGTGGGGGAAGCGTTGCTTACCACATAAAGTTATTGACAAGATGTCATATGAACTTTGGAAGGTAAAGTACATTCGTACAAATACCTAAAAGTCTAGGGGTGTCTACAAAAATGGTAGTACAACTTTCTAAATAGTCACAATCTAATTAAAAAATAGATTGTATATAGTGTTTTAGTCATTTTTTAAAGAAAAAATAGCCATTATAAAATTAATCTCAAATGGTGTAATCTCAATAAATTATATCCTATTAAATGACAACATAGGATCCATATATTAAAGGTGTCATGATATTAAATTGTAAAATCATCAAGAGAAATGAGTTTAAAGCCTATGATTTAAGATGAAATTTGATGGTAACCCTACCTACGTGATTGGAGATCCCAAGATGTAGGTTCAAAAGGATAACTAAGTCAAACAGAATTTGAAAGAGTATTGTGAGACTTATGTCTCTACCCACTTCCTAGGATGATGTACAATGCTTCCTATATGTGTGTAGGATAAGTGTTGCTTTTAATGATTTGAGACTATAGCTTTGAGATATAATTGGAGTATTACAGGATGTTTCTTAAAACAAAGTTAATGGTGAATCACCTTGTGAGTGTGAAATGGGGCCGTTTCTAGGAGAATGAAGGAAATGCTATATTCTTCAAGTTCACTCATGATTAACCAAGCATGTTCACGGCCAAAATAAACATAATAGAGAACCTAGTTCTATGAGAAAAGAAACTGTGTTATCGTTATTATCTCGGTTTACATAAAATCCCAGAGGGTTCAAGACATCGTGTTCACCTTCTGGTCGAGTAAATCCGATAGCTATTAACAATGACTGGTTCAAGGCTGAAAAATGCTACCAACTCATATACAGTGGATTTTTTGTTTGTACTCTCGAAAGTTCTTCTGTCTAGCCTTGTCGAGTCTTGTCTAGATAGTTAGTTAAGTCTATCGAGTCATCACGTGTTTAGAGTCATTTCTATTCATGTGGGGGATTGTTGAAACTCGGTTTTATAGAAGTTGTTGTCGATCACTTTCCGGTGAGTTTTGTTAAGAATACGTTAAAACCGAAGTTCGTTTGAATGAGAAATGAGTATTTAAAGTGGGTTGCTTGATAAGCATAAAATGAACAAATGTAATTTGTCCCACATTATAATTTAGAGGTGAAATCTCTCTTGTATATCAAACGGAGAAACGGTTACAAAACTCAAAATTTTGGATACACTTTGGTGTATTAGTGGAAGGAGATAACCGAACTCGAGTTTCGAGTTTTCGGAATTTAGCAAATGAACCAATAGTCAGTACAATCTTTATTATGGTTTGGTTCAAACCTCATTTGTTATTTGTTGACTAAGTCAAATTCAACATCTCTTTTATTGAGTTAAGTTACAAATTACAACCAAATTAATTTGGTTTATTGTTTTGTAACATTTGTAACATAAAAATCATAATGATTTTTAGTAGAGACTAATTCTCATTAAAAATAGAGTAACCTCTTATATATTGATCATTAAGAAAAATGGTTGAGAAATAATGAATGATGGAAAATGAAAAGAGAAAAAGGAAAACAAATATTTGGTTTTCTCATTCTAAAATTGTAAAAAAATACACATAAAAAATCTCTCACATGTTGAGTCTGAGAGTACAAAATAGAAAAGCATTCGTTGGATTCTGTTTTTGAGTTGTGCAAAACAGAATAATTGCAGTTGTATCATGAGATTCGGAACGCCATACAACCGTCACATTATAGAACGTTTTCAGAATTAAGGAAAGAGTGTCTCGCCTCTGCAAATCCAACCTTTCCAAAATTCTTATATCGATATTTTATATTTTATTAGATATAATTTATTCACAATTATAAGTTGTCCATATCGTTTAAAATCGCGTTCAATCAATATTTGCATGTGTTTCTTGCACCTCTTTTTGAAGTCGACGTGTGACATTAACAACCTCCTATAATCTCATCTCCGTCGCGCAAGTTGATGGTAACGCATGTGGTTTTGTCACTAACAAAAAAAAAGAAGTCGTACGTTGTTTTGTTTTGTTTACTTTTTTTCCCTTTCAAAAGTAGATTTTGTACTATATATATATATATATATAAACAAATGTAGGGAAGAAAAATAAAAACTCTACTCCAATTGAATATTCACACACACAAAAACCATGATCTTATTTGTTTTTTCTATTTCAGTCTTGATCTCAAAAATAGAAATAATTTACTCAAATTCAAATAAATAAGTAGATAAATAACAATTATTTCAGGCAATTATTTAAGGCAATTATTTAAATAGTATTATTTAAAATTTTTGTTTTAAATTAAATACTATTAGTTTAAATTTATATTAATAACACAAATTTAATATTAAATATTTTTTTTACGAGCGAAATTGGAAAACATGAAATCAAATACAATATTTTAATTTTATCTATAATAAATAGTTATTTTTACATAAAAATTTATGTTATTTTTAAAAACTTAATTTCAATATGTTAGATTTGCAACAAATTTTTTGAAAAGTTCTATGTTATGATATTACTAATTATTATTTTAATATATCTATTACATATAAGTCATTATATTTGACATATATATCAGGTTTATTGCTCCTTTTGAAAACATATATCTCACTATATATGACATATATGTTAACAAAAGAAATATGTCTGTATGGAAGAAAATCCACAAAATCCGAATATTCCTTTTTATTCCATTGAGTATCTACGTGCTCTTATATGGTTTTCTATGCAATTATTTCAAAAATTAAATATTCAAATTTAAAAATTATAGATAAAATAGCAACTGTTATTGTTCTGATTTAAGGAAAATTAAAAGTAAATCTCATAACTAATTTGATATAACAAAAACCACATATCCTAACAATATTACCGATTAATAATTAGTTTTTCATTTTGAAATTTTTTAAAGTTTGAGGAATATGATACCTGGAAAGATGACATGACATGTTGCTAACTGGATATACGTGCCTAACCTGAAAGTTAAAGATAAAGTAGTAATGACTTACGCTATCTAAGCCTAATTACAAGGCCATAGGACCAGAATGGGACTAGGAACTACAACCGACAAGTAAAATCATTTCACCTGGATGGTTAGAACATTATTTCCAAGTCGCAAGGAACTCTATTAAAGTTCCCATCTTTCATCATAATCGTTGCCAAGTTTATATTTTGATCCATGGAAATTTGCATTAGAGAAACAAAGGGGCTGTAGAATAGATTGTAGAATGTCTAAGGGAACAGGTAGTCTTAAAAACAAGAGTCTGACTTTGGGGCAAAAGGTTTTGTTTTTGTTTTTGATTTTGTGGTCACTTACTTGCATTAGTCAGCAACATTCGACCAATTCATTGTATTAGTCAGAAAAGAAATTAACACATCTTTTATATCTTTGTATTAGCGTTTCAAAACCATAAATAATATGTGCTCCCATTGCTTGGATTTACAATGGATTGACTCAGTAGAAAGAAAAGTTGAATTCAAGATGAGATAATGTTGGTTTTGTATAATTCGAATGATTTTCAATCACAAACATATTGGTAATGATTCTTGGTGGATTTTCATGTCACTTGAAATACGTGGCTTTGTGTTATTCGAATTGTAAGAACACAAAATATTTTGCAGCGTTTCAAGTCCAACCCTAGCAAGTAGTAACAGCAGCAAAAGTACTAGGCTCGGTTCTTTCGAAGCAACGCATTTTAACCAATTAGCTTAAATGATCACTCATCCGAACCTACAGAAAACTAATCCCATCCAGGCTCGTTTTCTGTCTCTTTCCTACTATGGGAGAAATCAAGAGCTCGAACGAATCTGCAAATTGATTCTTCTAACACCAAAATCCTAACTTTCAGCCGTTTGATTGAATCCCAGATTTTAAAATGCAGCCGTCCGATTCGGGCTTTGAGCCTAACAGCGATGATGACTGGTGGGTCGAGAGAAAGTTTGGACTTTTAGGGTTTGAAGATTCAAAGGTCAGGTTTTTATCAGGTTTTTTTGGGGCTGAATACGGAAAACGTATTCATCTTTGTCAGGTAGTCCCTATCTCATTAGAGTTGTTAATGGGTTGTAATTACAAGAAGTTAATGGAGAGGAAAAAATTACAAGATTGAAATCGTGTGGACAGATTTGATTTCACATTCTTAAGTATCCTCAGATTGGGCATTTTCGTGTGTTCATTCGAGATTTTCTTTGTTATGCGCAGGCTCAAGTGATGAACATGAATGACTCCCTTTTCCGTTTTTGAAATTGATTACTCTGGAAATATATCTGTCTAGATCACAGAACGTTGATCTTCAATCCAGAAATGCCAACTTCTGTTAGTCTAAGAGAAGATGATCCTCTGTTGAAGGACCTGAGTGAGAAGAAGCAGTCTTTCAGGAGAAGTGTTGTGTCTTTGGCCACTGAGTTGAAAGAAGCAAGGACTCGTCTCGCACAGCAAGAGCGTTTGTGTTCACAAGAAACCGCGTCGAGGCAGGCATGCACATGATGTTATCAGCTATCACTTTTTTGGTTTTTTTTTTCTTTATGTTGAGACTTTTGGTGCTGTTTTTAACATGAGCAGGAAGCAGAAACAAGAGTTAAGAGAACTGAAAATGAAATGCTCAAACTTGCCGAGGAGTTAAACAAGAAAGTTGACCAGATTCTTGCATCGGATGTTGCTACTGAGAAGGTTATGATTGTTTCTTTCACATTTCTCGATTTTCCAGTTTCTCTAGTTTGCTTGAACACATAGGTTATTAGAATGTGTGAAAGTCCCACATTGGAAATTGGGGACTTTTTACACGTGTATATAAGGAATATGGGCCACTCCACTTATTGCTAATTGGTTTTGAGTTGGATGTCCATGTTTTCTAATATGGTATCAAAGTCCTAGGTTAGCCCGACAACATTGGAAGTGCCTATTAGAATGTGTGAAAGTCCCACATTGAAAGTTGTGGACTTTCTACACATGTATATAAAGAATATGAACCACTCCATCGATTTTTTGATTTTTTCTTATCAGCCGTCTTATGTCTGTCTCTTCAAAAATTGCTGATCCTCCATTGTCCTTTGACCCTGGCTTTGGTCTTAAATCTGCCAAACTTCAGTATATCTAATCACATGTCTTTTAACCTATTTTGACTTATCAATTTCTCTGTCTTCTTGGTTTTTAATGTAGTATGTGAAGGAATTGGGTGATATCAGGTCACAGCTAATAGCTACTCAGGCAACTGCAGAGGCAAGTGCTTTGTCCGCCGAATCAGCTCGGTCTCAATGTAGAGTGTTTTCGAAACATTTGCATGAGAGGACCAATTCCTTGAAAGAGCATGAGGAACAAGTAAGTAGACTCGGCGAGCAGCTAGAGAATCTACAAAAGGAGCTGCAAGCTAGAGAATCTTCTCAGAAACAGCTAAGAGATGAGCTTTTGAAAGTTGAAGATGGCATTATGCAGGCTGTATCAATGGTGAAGACAAAGGAGAAGTTTGAGGTGCAGAAAGTTCTGGATGAAGATTCTCCAAAGAATTTTGAAAAACTCAACAAACTTTTGACGGTTAAAGATGATCAAATAGCAAGACTAAGAGATGAACTAAAGATTATATCGGCTCATTGGAGGTTTAACACGAAGGAATTAGAAGACCAGGTAACAACATATGCTTTAAGCTTCTCTTATTTCGATGGTTTCTTTTTGGTTTTTATGCAGTAAAGCTTGTCTTCATCTAGAGCAGGTGGAGAATCAAAGGAGAATTGATCAGGAGCTCAAGAAGAAGGTGCTGAAGTTAGAATTTTGCCTTCGCGAAACACACATCCAAACTCAAAAACTTCAAAAGGTAAATTTCACTTGCTTTGACTTGGGATAGTATTTTTTTGAACACGGTACAAATTGATCTGTTTTTCCTGCGGGATGGTATAGATGGGAGAGCGGAACGATGTGGCAATACAAGAACTCAAGGAGCAATTAGCTGCAGAAAAACAGCACGATGCTGATTCTTTTATTAACCAAAACTTCTGGGACAAATCAGGTTTCAAGATTGTTGTCTTCATGTCGATGCTGATATTAGTGGCCTTTTCAAGGCGTTGACGTAGCAGCAGGAATCATTTTAGAAAACATATTAAACTAGATTGACCTTATTCTACAGTCTATGAAAATCACACCTTTTTGTTACAATGTCTGAATATCCGCTTTGGTCATAGAGAGAGGAAGAGAGAATTTAAAAAGAAACAGTCGAGAGTTTTCTACAACCTGAACATGTCCGTTGAACCAAACAAAGTTATAATGTCTTACATCCCTAGCTTGTGTTTGTGATGATACTCTAAATAAGCTTAAAGTTGTGCAAGATATGCCATAAACTAATTCGACTCCTATATATCTGCTTTTAATGAAATAGCACTGCGTGAAGGATCGATGTTGCTACCATAGCATGACCAAAATGAATCTGCAAGTGTGCAGACTCTGATGATGTTGGATTGTTCCCATTTGGTGAACCATCAAAACCGTAAACCGCTGCACTTCCCGAGGATGGATTGTTTAGAGTATTTGATGAAGGATTCGCCGGATTAAAAATAGCTGGCGGAGTTCCAACCCTTTAATATAAAGAAAGAGAGGTGCATTTTCAGTTAGAAATCTCTGAACAGGCTTTGAGACAGGAACAAGAGATGAAAGAAATGCTTTTATTACCCGATTATCCCGTCTCCTGTTGGTATATTTGGTGTTGATGTGGCAGGAAGCTGGTTCACTGTTTGTATTGATGGAGTTGGTGTTGGTGTCGTTGTTCCTGTCGATGAAGTTGGTGTTGGTGTTGTTGTTCCTGTAGATGAAACTGTCTGGTAAATGCAAGAACCAGTACCTGTTTTGCAATGAATAGTAAAAAAAGCGAAGTCAAGCAACACCACCTAACTAAAAAAACAGAGTTATCTATTCAGTATTTTTTGTGCTCACTCACTTGGGTTGGTGCTAACTACTGAGGCTGTACCGCCAAAATCGCAGCTTTGAGGAGAACGGTTCTTCTGGTAATAGCTGTTGAAGGCAAATGAGGCATGATTTTGAAGAGTGATAGGTGAATAACAGTTGCCTCCTTGCTGTATCTGAGAGCAATCTGCTCCACCGATCCCACAGGCATAGTCAAGAGCCTGTTGGAGTGAGATTTGAGAGGCTCCAGGCTTTGCCACGCACCAGCTTTGACCTGGAACCGATGGAGAAGTTGAGATAACAGGCGGTGCAACCACAGGAACCGGAACTGGAACTGTCCCAGCCCCCGAGGGTTGTGTTGGAGGATACTGAGTCACTGGGTTGGTCACAGGAGCCGTGAATGTAGGAGGAACTGTTGTGACAGGAGGATTAAGAGGAACTGTTGTGGCTGGATTTGTCGGCGTTATTGTCATCGGAGGAAATATAGTAGCCGGCGGTGTAGTTGTGGGGTTTGTAGGGAAGACCGTTGGTGGGTTTATTACATCATGATGTGTAGTTGCTGAGGAACAGAGTGATAGAAGAGAAAGAAACAAGAAGAAGGTAAAGAAGAAACTCTGTTTCGCCATCAGAGCTTGAGACTGGGTTTGTGTTTGTGTTTTTCTCCTTCTTTCTTGGTTTTGTAAGTAGACCATGGCTGTGACGAAGATGGAATAAACAAAAAGCTTAGAGATTCTCTTGAGAAAATTGCAGGGGAGAAAAAGAGGGAAGAAGCTGACTGTACTTTACATGCAAGTGACTAAGTAAGAAAAAAAAAGATGTTTGCTTTGCTAAGAAGTCTTTTGGATTTGGCCAATGACCAACCTCATCTGTTTTCTTTATATATTTGTACAAAGATATAATCTTCTGCCTTATGTTAATCAAAAAGAAAAACCCCATTCTTATCAGATCCATTTCAGACATGAGCATATGCATAAAGTTGTCTACAGTTTTCAAGAAAGAAGCTGCAAATGGGTGTTTTTATTTCTCTTATCCAAAAAGGAGAAAAAGGAAAAGAGTTGCACTGCAGCAGATTAAGATCATGAAATTAATAAAATGGATTAGCTTTTGCTTAGATCAGCAAAACTCACAAATATTTTAAAGAAATCTTCAAAGCGGAAAGAGATTGAAAAAAGCAGAGCACATAAAGCTCTGTTAGCTGTTTAATGGATTAATTTACTATCCTGGTTTTGAAGGCAACTTTTCCATTGATCCTCTACACGTTGGAATATTGTTCCTCGCTTATTACAACATTAAGAATGTGTTTTTTAGATTAAAACTTTTGATACAACTTTGTTCTTGAGATAAGAAGATCTATTCATGCAAGTAGGGACAACCCCATGTGGGATTGGTAAATCTTGATACTTTCTTCTTAAAGAATTCATGGGTTCAAAAGTGTGTGTATAGAAAAGCTAAACACTAAACTATTGTCACATAGAAAAGGAAGATTGTACATATCAGTTCTTGTATTGAAGAAATGATAATCGAGATTGGTATAGATAACAGATCATTTAATAAACAACTTCAAAAAAGGAATGTCATTAAGCAAGAGCTAATACACTGTTGATTTTTAGTAGTTAGGAAAATAAATGTACGAAAGAGAGGGAGAGGGAGAGGGAGAGAGAGAGAGAGAGTTTCTGGTTAATCACTTTTGAGGTTTACTACATTCTTCATGATGTATGATATCTCAACATATCTGAAAAGAAAGGATCTGAAACAGCCTCTTTAGCTGATTCATACTTCTCCATCCGCTTCTTCAGTGACCGTAGTTCTCTTTCGTCTTTTGAAGATCGCTCCTAAAATACAGACACACAAAAGAAATGAGTATCAATAGGCTTTTCTAAGTTGAGACAACTAATAATCAGCTATGTTCTCTGCAAACTTACGAATGATTTCTTTGTCAGCAAGAGATCCACAAGGTAGATTAACCATAGAACATTTGTTCGAGCGAAGCTGTTGTTAGAAAGAAGAAGAAACAAAAATATGGTGATTCTTGAAATTAGCAAAAGCACCTTAGATTTTGGTGCTCAGTGATCATCACAAGATAAACTGCTATTGTTTAAGTTGTTATTCTAATCTGGTATGCAGAGATTTCAAAATTTACGGCATACAAACCAGAAGGACGGTTTGGAAAAGTATTGCTTACCTTCCTTCCCAGTAATCTTCAGTAACCGCCTTCATTTTTCTGTATGTTTCTGACTGCATTATAGCATTATTGAACCTTAAGTAAATATTACCTATTGAAAACTTTTAAGATATCAAGGAATTTTATTAACTTTCTTACTTGTTTATCTCCTTTTGGTCCTTTGAAAAGGTATGGATCAGAAGTAAGGTCCAGAAAGAGTATCTTTTCACCTGAGCACATTAACACCATGAAAATTGGTAGCTAAGTATTAGATTGGACCTCATGGCTTACATTATTTCACAGTATTGAGAATCAGAACCTCACCTGTATTGATTCTTGAAAGAGTAAAGTCAATTATGGATATATGTATTCCAAAAGTTTTGATGAAAACTTGTTTCCCCTCGAGAATAAAAGTTAGAGTACTTGAGTCATTACGACTCAGAAGAATGTTTCCCCTCGAAAAAGAAAAAAAAAACAAGAAGTTCAAGCGAGAGAACAGTTTTAGGTAATAAACTATACCAAATTAAACAGTAATCTTACCAGTGCAGGTCTCTGTGCTCGAACGCAAAAGCAGCTTCAGCAACAGCCAAACCGACCGTAACCTTACATGTGAAACGCATGCCATGAACCAGAGAAAAATATTGCTCAATATGTCACAGGAAATAGTCTTTAAACTTACTTGAACCAATAAGCTCCGTGCTTCATCAAAATTCAAAAGAACGAAGTTTTCAAGGTCTTTGCCACCATGTTCCAGAACAAACATGACGTAACACTGGAAGCAAACACCACACGGCAAATGAATATGGTTCTAGAGATTATACACCTCTTACATAAACAGAACTTTTGGAATCTCATGGACAGAAAAGAATCTGACTTGTTTCTCCGGGAAATCGGGGTGATCGTTTTCAGATCTATGTTTTGCGTCCCATTCTTCCCATGCTTTTATCAGTATAGGGTCATAAGGACCTTGGCATACTTTTATACTGCAACAACATTATGAGCAAAGGTTTGTAAACAGTGATGCACCTAAATTTGGTAGAAGATCCTAGTTAAAGACAAACCCAACAACATATCCAGCTTAGTTTAGTTCCTGAGAAAGCGTACTCTTGAGTTTTTATGAACGTCGGGCACAAATTCTGAGCTTCAGTCTCATATTCTCTTAGTTGATTAAGAGTCCATGAGAGTATCACTTCCTCTAGTAGTTCGTCAGCTCTCTGCAACAAATGAGCATACATACAATAAGATGTCACTTATCATATATACATTATTTTCTTAGATATGCTGTGAATATTTGCATAACATTAACCATAACTCATCCAGAGAGCTTATGGTTTTGAAAAGCTGGCATGCCTTTCCTTAAGCATCAATGATTTTTTCCCAGATGATCAGCTTATCTAAGCAATAAACACTGTGTTCTATAACCTAAACTTGCGTTGCTGGCCTCTTTGATATTTCTTCTCATGCTAAAATGATCATTCAGCAAATAGAAGTTGTAGTCCCAAACCATCATGGATAAAAAAAACAGAAGTGAGGTACCAAAAATACCTTCTGCACTTCTCCATTAACCCTGAAGTCTCCATCAATTGGAACTATTTTACAGACACTAGAACCAGCCCGAAAAGCCTCCCCATATGTACCTTCTCCAATCTTGGCAATGCTTTCTGGTTCACTGCAAATGTTCAGTCATGATAATAATTGCATCAAGATAGACTCAATGAACCAGTACATCAATCTCTTAACCAGGGTTTACCAAAGAGTCAACCGAAAAATGCAAAACAATCCAAAAATAACACACCAAAGCAGTAGACAAACACAAAATGCTAGAACATATAAGTTCATATCTAGGTCCATACCAGAATTTAGAGAATACTTCCATGAAGTTTGAGGGTCGCGTCTGTCCACAGGCGGACAATAGATCAAGAAATGATTTCTCGAAATCTAGATGAGTGGAGACCAGATCAGATGTCAAAGACAGCCGCTTCAGCTCATCTTCAAGGTAGATTTCTTCCATCTTGATTTTTCTAACAGGGACATCTTCAGCAGCTAAGCTATCATCACAGCTCGGGATGAGCCGGAAAACTGAAGTGTTGCCAGCAGAAGACTTTTCTGGGGTTTTTAGAGAAAATGAATCAAAGGCATCATCGTCACATATTGGCTCCAGGCGTGTGTCTGAGTTTTCAAATATCTTAGAGAGTGTGCTCGAAGGACCACAAGCACGATTTAACTTCTTCGAGATAAGCCATTTTTCTAATCTTGTGGACACATGTGGCATCTCAGGAATAACTTGTTCACCCATGGTCCACGTAGTAGAATTCTTGGGAGAGGGACTCTCTTCCAGAAGCTCAAAAGCATCAACCTCATGAAAGTATTCCTTCTCTTTCTGGAAGTCTGTACCTTTAACAACTTTTCCCTGAACGTTTGAAAAGACAATACTTTTATATCATCTCCCAAGAAAAAAATAAGAAAAAGAAAGGAGAAAACACATTTGGACCATCTTCCAGGAGGCAGGAAAATATTTGTTCACAGCACACTTGGCTTCATAGAAGAAAAATCACATAAGTCCAAGATCAAGATATATACAACTAAGCATACCTTTGGAATAGCGGGTTTTTTTCTCCTGGTTGGCTTCTTCTGAGTCTGATTGTTGACATACGCGCCCACGGCAATACTCTCTCTCCCTCTTTCACAAGCATCAAATGTAAGATATGAGCGACTTCGTTTACAGTTATCAAGCCTTGCACCAGTCTACTATAAGAACTGGTGGCGCTTCCTTGACATTTTAACAAACAAGAAATGTGCAGTACTTTCATAACTTAAGAAAAGCGCAGAATATAAGGAAAAACAAAAGAAGAATAAGATACTTTTTCAGAATCAGAAGAAAAACAAAATTAGGGTTATGCTGAGAATGTACACCTGGTGGAAAGGGAACGAGTCCAGCTATCTCTCTTCGGTCCATTGATCGAACTCGTACGAGGCCCTTTCACCGAGCAGACACTATTTCTCAGATACAGAGCCAAATAACCACACACATTTCAAAACTTTGGGAAGGAACAGAAACAACACAAAGGAAGGTTTTTGAAACTTACATAACTGCAGCTTCCGCGGGCTTCTCAGATTTTTTTCTTCTCTGATATACGGCTTCGATCTTGGGTACATCTTCGAATCTATCTCCGCCTTCTTCGTCGGATTTAATGATCTCAGACCAAAGATCAACTGTCACAAACACCAACTTTTACACGTTATACATCTTCACACTTAGAAACACACAAAAACGAAAATTTTAAAAGCAAAGAACGAATTAAACGTCGAAACTCAATCAGTTCACCTCTCTCTCCCATTTTAGGCTACAAGAAACACAAAAGTCGAAGAGAGTGTTGAGATACCAATCCAATATATACGTTTCCAACTTCAATTCGTATGAAGTTATTTTGGGAACTACTAAAAACAAATTCGTGCAGGATTGGCTATAATATCATACTAAAAAGTGAAATTGAAAATTGATATTAAAACTAGGTTAAAAAAGATCCCAATTTATTTTGCAGATTTGAATAAAAGTTCGAGACCAGCAAGGCGGGAGAGATTCATGGGGTCAAAATTTGATCTCGAAAAACTAAATTTGGGCTAAGTTTGGTAAAGTTTCAATTTTTTTAATAGTATATATGGAATAAATGAAACTAAATATTCAATTTCTGTTTTTAGACCGTATTTCTAACCGAACCCAATGTAATATTGATTTCATCGCAAATGTAATACGATTAAAAAAATGGAGGCTTTTCTCTCAATTCGTTGGTCTTTCTCTTTCAAAGAGACGAAGATGAACAAAAGATTAAGCAACCTGTTTCTTAATTGCTTCACATCAAGTCAAAGTTTTTCTAGAAGGGTAATAACTTCTCTGTATTTCGGATATTATATATTTTATATCGAGACAAAAAGCTTATGGATCCAGTTTGATGCTCTGCTTGTAGGTTGGTCTTATAATGTCTCTTACATAATGATATACTCTGTGATTTTGTAGATTTATGTGATGTAATTTGCAATGCAAGCTCCTTTCTCTCTCTCTCTAGATTTCACCAGCTAAATTAAAGAACAATTCATAAAAAAATCAAGTGAAAAGAGTGAAACTTTTATCACCTACCGCTTGATAACTCCATCTCTTCTTCCACCAGATTTCACTGCCCACGTTTTGAAGTTTCCTCCTTTTCTTTTATGTTTGAAATCTTATTGATTTCTTGTTCTTCTTCACATTCTTATTAAAAAAAAATCTGTATCTTCTGTAAAAGGTTGGCTTCTTTTTGTACTCTGAAGAGTTTCTCTTATCAAGCTTCTTCATTCATAGAGGTAATAATCATTAAATTCTCTTCTTCATTGGTACTTGTTTTTTCTCTGTATATATTCGATCATCACTGCTTGTATTGTGCATCTTCCAATTGGATAATGATTGCTGCATTTTTGTTATCTTCTTGCCGTATTGTGTTTCCGCTTTAAAGTGGTCCATTTTGTATAATATGGGACCACTAAATCAACTTAGAGTCTCTTCATCATCAATCTCACAACATTTTTCATGTAGTTCTTGTTCTAGAACATACATCTTTATCTCCCCTGGTCTGATTGCATCAAGCTTACTCTCTTCGTTTGATGATTTTGAATCAAGCAGATTTGGAAAGAACAATGTCTGGACTTAAGATCTGGGAAGCAACCGTTATCGCCATTGCACTGTTCATCGTAGTCATACTCTCTGTTCTTTCACTTTGTCACATTTGGAAAAAGAAATCAAGAACATCCAAAACCTTAATAAGTCTTCCAATCATCCAAACCCCTCCGGTATCCAAAGAGATCAAGGAAATTAGAATTGAGCATGTCTCAAACTTCGATCATCCGGTAAGAAACAACAATGAATCTGACAAGTTCTTGCTTAATTTGGATATGGAGAAGAAAAAGAACGGTGTAAGTAGTAGTCTGTCTGGCTCAAGAGAAAAAGGTTCTCTATGTGTTGCAAACCAGTCTTCTTCATCATTTTATGAGATGGCAACACCATCACCATCGCCTCTTTCCGGTTTACCTGAGACACACCTTGGTTGGGGTCATTGGTTTACTCTCAGAGATCTTGAAATAGCAACAAACAGATTCTCAAAGGAAAATGTGATTGGTGAAGGGGGATATGGAGTTGTATACCGAGGAGAATTGATCAATGGGACTCATGTCGCCGTGAAAAAGATCCTGAATCACTTGTGAGTTATGGTCTGAAGAAGGTTTCGATGTTTTGATTTGTTGATACTTCCTTGACTTTTGCTTGTGGCTGATTTGGCAGGGGACAAGCTGAGAAAGAATTTAAAGTAGAGGTTGATGCTATCGGCCATGTGCGTCACAAGAACTTGGTACGCCTTCTAGGATACTGCATTGAAGGCACTCATAGGTATAAAGATTGAATATTTTGACGTACACACAGAGAAAGAAACCAAATTTGTGAGTTTATTGCTATTAGGATATTGGTTTATGAGTATATGAACAATGGCAACCTTGAAGAATGGCTTCACGGAGCAATGAGCCATCACGGATACCTTACTTGGGAGGCTAGAATGAAAATTCTCATCGGCACATCCAAGGCGTAATTAAGCAGAACACTCCTTTCTTTATTACATCTTTCTTTTTGGTCTTTCACACTTGTTCTGCTGAAAGTAATGGTTTTTCTTGTGCAGTCTCGCGTATCTCCACGAGGCAATTGAGCCGAAAGTAGTGCATAGAGACATCAAATCAAGCAATATATTGATTGATGATAGATTCAACGCAAAGGTTTCTGATTTTGGCCTTGCCAAGCTGCTTGGAGATGGGAAAAGCCATGTGACAACTCGAGTGATGGGAACATTTGGGTAACTAAGCAACTTTGTTTGGAAAAATTAAGCAAAACGAATAGCTAAACCATTGTTTTATTTTGAGTATTGCAGGTATGTTGCTCCGGAATATGCAAATACAGGACTTTTGAATGAAAAGAGTGATGTGTACAGCTTTGGTGTTTTAATCTTAGAAGCAATAACCGGAAGAGATCCTGTGGATTATGCTCGTCCTTCTAATGAGGTAGATCAACTATTTGAGACATGAATGGATTTGATACTTTGATGAGTAGTTTTGACACTCATGAACATTCTTCTGCAGGTGAATCTAGTTGAGTGGTTAAAGATGATGGTGGGATCTAAGAGACTGGAAGAAGTAATTGATCCAAACATAGCGGTTAAGCCAGCAACGAGAGCATTGAAACGAATACTTCTTACAGCACTTAGATGCATCGATCCTGATTCTGAAAAGAGGCCTAAAATGAGCCAAGCTGTGCGTATGCTCGAGTCCAAAGAGTATCCAATACAAAGAGAGGTTAGTGTTGCTTTATAGCCTTCTTTTATGAAACAGAAAAGTATGCAGAAACACATAACCAAGAAGTCAACTTACAGGGTCAGAGAAGGCTCAGAACGCAAGAGGAAAGCTCGGATACGGATAGAAGCACACCGGTTTCAAGAACATAGAGCAAGAGACTGTAATACAGATGGCAATTAGAAAACACAGATCTTTGTTCGTGTGGTTTTATCCTCTGTTCTTTGTTGCTTCTTCTGCATCTTCCTTCTTGTTTTTTGGAATCTTTTTCATTTTTTTTCCTGGTTTGAATGAATAGATGATAGAGAGAAAAATACATATGATGTATAGTATACATAGACACATGTTTGTATATGGAACTGGATTTGTCTTCAAATACTTACAATAGTATAATAGATTGGTGTATACAGGGAGTGTTTCTCTGCCACAAAAAAAATCAAAGCATCATTCAGATCTTATTAAAACAATTCAAGCACAGGTTTTGACTGTTTGATGCTTTCAGCCTTGTTTTCTGCTCGTGGGATGGTAAAAATAAATCGCCAGCATCGTAGCATGCTCGGCTGATACCGTTAAAACCACTGTTTACCCCTTTCCTCAGTAACCAACGGTTCGGTTTAGATGAACCCGATGTCTGTATCTGTACAGCGTGAGCAAAACAGTCAATCAGCAGCACCCACAACTCGCTTCTAAGTTTTAGCATGTTAGCTATAAACCCAGAGGAACCAACCTCAGACAAATCTCAAAATCTCAGCTACGTGAAGAGATCTCATGTCTATCTCCAATTACTTGCTTCCCTTTACTCAATCAGCGGCTCCTTTGTCCCCCGCCTGCTCTTGCCATCTCGCCACCTCTTTTTCTAATTTTCCGGTAAGCTCATGTATTCGCTGTCCGTTTATCTTATTTCTTGCATGCTTTCGCTTCCTTCATTTTCGCTGAATTTTCTAGCGTCTCATCAGTTATCTCAAATCATGTCCCATGCCTCTGAATCTTGATACAGTTTTATTGATTTCAGAAATTGATTTTAAATTCTATTTCTCCTTTGTTTGTGTAGGTTTCGTCAAGAGACTGCAGTTCCTCAAGAAATGATTGCCTCGTGCTTAACGGAGGAGGGTCGAATCTCTGCCGGAGATTCTGTGGGCTAAAACTTTGGATTCTCAAGAGCCTGAAACTTAGACAAGGCAGCCACAGAAAACACCAACCTTTAAACGAGCTTAAAACACGCTCAGAGCACACTTTTCTCAGCAGCGAACGAGGTCGAGAAAAAGAGTCATTTACATCTCCTGTATTCAGTTGATCCTTCTCTAGCACTTCCTGGGGTAAATTGTGATGTAGGTTTTGCTGAAGAATCTGGAGCTGCAGATTTACGACCAGAACAAAAGATTCTAGTAACTGATTTGAGTGATGGTTCTCACAAAGTTGGACATGCACCACCTATGTCAAAACAATTCTTGGAAGATCTTTCAGATGTTCAAAGAGATGCCTCGCTTTGCATTGCTGTTATAGGAGCTACTGGTGAGCTAGCAAAAGGGAAGATTTTCCCTGCACTGTTTGCTTTGTATTATAGCGGCTACCTTCCTGAGGTATGGTTTTATTGCTCATGAACAATATAATCAGCAAAACCAATTGTTAGGCTTTTTGGGTTGTCTTCTTGATTGGTCTTCTTTCTCACAGGATGTTGGTATATTTGGGTATTCAAGAAAGAATCTGACAGATGAGGACCTCAGATCTATCATCGCGTCAACTCTTACTTGTCGTGTTGATCATCAGTATATATTTCTTGTTCTTACTTTAAATTTGGTAAATTTGATACATGCTGTGCTAGCTAAAGAATTATGTCGAATGTTCAGGGGAAATTGTGGGGATAAGATGAATGCATTTCTTAGTAGAACATACTATATCAATGGAGGTCATAATAACAGGGACGGGATGTCCCGACTTGATGAGAGAATGCAACAGATTGAGGTTCTAAGAAAATATAATGCAGTTTTTTTTTCATTATTACATTTTTTGCCACAAGTCGTCTCTGTGTGTTTACACCATTTGGAACAGACAAGCAAGAGAGTATAATACATTAACGCTCCCTTCTTCAGGGAGCATCAAAAGCGAATAGGATATTTTACCTCTCAGTGCCTCAAGAAGCTCTCATGGATGTGGCATGCACCATTGCGGATAAAGCTCAGGCACCACAAGGCTGGACTCGTATAATAGTTGAGAAACCTTTTGGCTTTAACTCACATTCATCTCATCAGTTAACAAAGTCACTTCTTTCTATGTTTGAAGAGAGGCAAATCTACAGGTCCTTCTTTTTATTCTAGTTTCTTTCTGCATGCACAGCTCGCCAAGTTCATCTTTCGTCACAGTTTCTTTGTACCCGCATTGCAGGATAGATCACATGTTAGGAAGAAATCTCATTGAAAATCTGACGGTCTTGAGGTTTTCAAATCTTGTTTTTGAACCACTATGGAACAGAACATATATACGCAATGTACAGGTAGTTATTTTCCTTGTGATTTTATTTGTGTCATAGTGCCTGAAACTTTCCTCTTCCACATTCCGGTTTGTTCACTCTGTCTACGAAAAACGTTTTCAGGTTATTGTATCTGAATCAGTTGCGCACACGGAAAAGTAAGGCACATTAGATCTGTTTCAGCATTCTTTGCATGTGAAAGTAAATTGTGTTGTTTCTACATTCTTAGAAAAGGAAATGGCATCAGTTATGTTAATTCCTACTGCCTTTTAAAGGTACTCTGATGGATATGGAATAATACGGGACATAGTTCATAGCCATATACTTCAGACGATCGCATTACTTGCCATGGGACCTCCCATAAGTCTTGATGGTGAAGATATCCGAAATGAAAAGGTCAACGTGCACAATATCGTCTTATGATATATATGTATATGTGTAGTGTACTCTTGTTTTGTCAAAATGACCTGCTGAAAAACCTGCTTCCTCAGGTAAAGGTTTTGAGATCAGTTCGCAAACTAGACCCGGGTGATGTCATCCTTGGCCAGTATAAATCCAGTTCTCACGACAAGAACGGCGTGACTTTGAATGGTGTAGATCCTACATATTGCGCTGCAGCCTTGTATATTGATAATGCACGTTGGGATGGTGTACCTTTCCTAGTAAGAGTGGGCACTGGCCTTATTAAACACAGGTAAGCATAATTATTTCCTACTCATGGAAACATGTGGGTATGTAGAAACTGACATAGCAATGGATTGATGTGCATTGATGTTGAAAGAGTGGAGATTCGTGTGCAATTCCGACATGTTCCGGGAAACCTATACCGAGAAAATATTGGAATAAGCGTAGATTTGGTGACAAATGAGCTTATTCTACGTGACGAGCCTGATGAGGCCATCCTGGTGAAAATCAACAACAAGGTTCCTGGTTTAGGTCTTCAGCTTGACGCTTCTGAACTTAACCTGCTCTATAAAGACAGGCAAGTTTTGCCTTTCTCATCTGTTTGTCTGTTCCTACAGATTTTGAAAATCGAACTATTGCACCTAATGGATATTTGCATTGCTGGTTGAAAACTGTAGGTATAGCACCGAAGTACCAGATTCATATGAACACCTAATTCATGATGTAATTGATGGAGACAACCATCTGTTCATGAGAAGCGATGAGGTTGCAGCAGCATGGAACATTCTGAGCCCGGTTCTGGAAGAGATAGACAAGCACCATACAGCTCCAGAGTTGTATGAATTTGGTGGACGAGGACCAGTTGGAGCATACTATCTCTGGGCCAAGCACGGTGTCCCATGGGCAGATGACTGAAGGACAAAAACACAACTGCAGCACCTAACAAAGCTTTACAAACAAATGAGAATGATTCTGAATCTGTGCAATTCAGTCTGTTCAGTGTAGTTATCGACTTATTGTAAAAGTGGTTAGTTCTAGCTTGAAAAGCTGAACCATTTCCTGACTCACTGTACGTACATGTGTTGTACCTATGATATGTTGCTATATGAATGCCCTTCGTGATGTGCGGTCTGTAACAGCATTGAAAATGAAATCCTCTGTTTGAAACAATACGAACCCCGAGCAATGAAAATGCAGGTAATGCGAGCTCCTCAACATCCAACAAGTACCGAAGTACGGCTCTAAGGAAAAAAATGAAGGATTTGAGACTACGTTTGTTTAGACTTGAACCTTTCTCAAAGAGCTTTTCAGTTCCTGTAAAAGCATCAAATAATGTTAGTAGCTACGTACTCATTAAGCTCTTATGTGCATTGATAACACCATCAGTAAGCAGAAGCACACAGAGAACTCTCATCAATTGCTGAACAAGCCCTTATGGTTTATGAGAACTGCTCCATATCTAACATTACTTTGTCTTTATGAGAACTCTGAATCTAAATTCCAGAATAGTTATGTCGCCCATGGCGAGAATGAGATCACACGGTAACGTTCCAAATAAAAGTTTGTATTACTCTCAGAGAACAAATAAATGTTTCATACTTGGAACAAAGCAAATACAAAAAAAAAACATGTTCAACCTCAGGAGGCGCCACAGAAGAAATGAAACGGATTTGGTGGCGTAGAGTATTGCATCGACAATACTTTCATGGCTACAATGGCATTAGCCGTCTCGGTGTAATGTATCCCGTCCCAGCTTATAAACCGAGACCCTTGGTCGCAGCTGCTAGAGCCACCGTTCCCACACGTTATGTTCACATTGTAATTGTAAGGAGGCCCTCCGTATCCACAACATGCCATCAACGGTTTCTCAAAGCCTACGTACACAATACAATTTGTGTTTCTAGCTAACCATAACCATGTGATTACAATACAAATATTTCAATTATTACATCCTTATAAGTAAGAGATCACATCATAACCGAATGTATGATGTTTAGTTAAGAATGTCCAATCCGATTCCGATTTCATTTTGATTATTTTGTCTTTTGGACTCTTTGATTTATGATAAATCCTAACCGAATACCAATTAGAAAACATGTTTTAGGATTTTGAAAGAATTGAAGCTTAATAGACTTAAAAGCTTACCGTAATTGGTTGAGTTTGCGATGAGATCATACTTCATGGCATAAATGTCGACATAGACTATGTTGGCATCTCTCAGGTCGGTCCTCAGCTCCCGACACATATGATCTAATCCTTCATTGAACAGTTTTGCAGCTGCGTTATATTTCCTTAAACAACCGTGCTGATCCAAATCTTTTGTCTGAACCATTGAAAGTTTCTGAGGCAGACAACCTAATGGACCAGTGTTATGAACCCAAAATTTTCTCCCTCCTTCATAATACAATGTCTGTAAAAAAAACTTATACAGAAGTTTTCAACTTTCTCTCAAATGAGTAGTGCCTCAATTTATTTTGTAACATCGAGGCTTAGATGGGAAAGTTCTAACCTTTATGGCACTTCTGATCTCAGAAATAACGGTTGGGATCAATTTGACGACCCGAGAGTAAGAAAGGCCTTTTGAAAATGAATTCGCAATATCATTTTGTCCGATATCGATCATGTACAATGCGTTTTTGAATCCGATCTCGCTTATCATTCTCTCTTTCAAAGGATCTGGAAGAAGAAAAACTCAATGCAGACTACAATGTAAGGGTTTAGTGGAGACTACATTGATTGCTAAGGAGTTGATTGGGATCAGAACCTGAAGTGGAAGCAAGCTCAAGTGATCTGGATTTGAAATGGAGGAACTGCATGATCTGAATGTTGAGAGCAAAAGGAACATATTTAGGAAGAGTGGAAGATCCAACAATGGCGAAATTAGCGCCGTTTTGAAACTTTGATCCGATCAATGAGTCTAAGTATGGGTTCAGTAGACTTGTGTTCAAACTCTGACCTGCAAAATATTTCAAAAGTTTGGATATAACATTCAATTCAAATTGGCAAAAGGAACATTCGTTCAAATTTATAGCTGGAGGTAGAAAAATTGCACTTCCAACTTCACGAATCACCCAAATTTTTTGAAATAGAACCAAAACTCAAACTTATGTTCTTGAATCATAGAAAACAAAAATCGTGTATAAAAATATATTGACTCGTATATCGAACAATTTAAAACTCATCATGCACGGGGCTCGCCGCTCTTTGACTCTATTAGTCAAGTAATCTAACGGTGGAGATCACGTGCCGAATCTAGAGAGTGGGACCCACTTTCGATGGTGAAATCTTCCCATGTTGTAAAAGGGACCCACCCGACTTCTGGATTAGATTTCATCATGTCGGTTTTTTTTTTGGCATTACGTAATGCGATCACCGACATGACTTCTCGAGCGGAGTTGTCAGCCGTTCATTAAGATTTACACGCGTTTCATCGGACGGTATAAATTACATGATCTCACTACCCTCTAATCTCAACCGTCAAGTAATTACAATAGTTTAAAAAGAGTAAGAAAGAAAGTTGACTTACAGAGAAAGTCGATGACTAGTCGTCCATCGGACAATCGGCCGGTGGAACGCCGGAAAAATGAGCGGCCGTTAGGGAGACCAACATAGTATCCGAGTCCAGCGACAAGTCCACCTGTGTCGGAGTTGGAATCTCCAAAGTTAAAGATCACCGGCGGATACTGACATCCTCCGGCAACCGCCAAATGATGTTGGAGATTTAAGATCGCCGGCAAGAAAGTAAGGAGGATGAAGGCTTTGGAGTGAAGAGAAAATGTCGCCATTGGAAGCAGAGAGTGATCGATAGTTTGAAGAGCACTTTGTAAGCGATAAGCCTTATAGTGTGGGCCTTCTTCTTTCTTTCTCCCTTTTATGCTTTTTAAGTGTGGATCCTTAGCTTTTTATATAATTTAAAACGAAACCAATTCTCTATACTAAAAAAATCTAAATCCTACATAATGTTTTAATTTTTTTATACATAATTTGGTATATTAGATTTTTGAATTTTTTATGTATTATTTTTTAAAAAACTGGTATATTAGATTTTGCAACTCTTCTTTTAAAATGCTATTTTATAATATTTTTTAAAAATATAGATAGATAGAATGACAATTAAGTAAAATAATATTAATTCAAATTTTTGTTTTAAATATAACACTTATCATTTAAATTTTCAAAAACAACACAAATTTAATAGTAAAATAATTAAAAATTTCTTTGTAACAAAAAAATTTTAATTTTAAATTAGTAAAAGTGAATCCAAACATTAATTTTAATTTTATATATATTTTATTTAAGATAAATAATTATTTTTAAATAATAATTTGTATTTTTACTGTGTTAAATTTGTAAGATAAAATTAAAATAGTGATATTTTAAGATATTATTGTAGATAGAATTGTTATAAATATAAGGGAAGAATTTATTTTCTTTTTTATTAATACCAATGTTTATTTGACCTTTTTTAATCCTTGTGATACATTAGACGATTTCGTTTCCCTAAAAAGAAAGAAACTTTTGTTTCCTTTTTCATTTCATTTTCTTTCACTATTCATTAGAAACATTTGGTTCGATCAATGACGTTTAAACAATCAGATTATGAAGAAAGCAGATGATCAACGATATTTACCATGTTCATCAAGATCTTGGTGTTTCTGTTTTTCTCAATCATCGGATTGATCTTATAACCGGGCACATTGAAATCTGTCTTACAGATACGAATAGCCGAAGAAACTTTGTCTTCGAGCTCGAGGATGTTACTGTAGGGTCCTTGAAGGAAGAAAGAAACAGCATTCGTGAACGCCATGTTCACAATGGAGTAAGCTTCTGCGCACATTTGGAGATCTTTCCTCTCGTCTCCGGCATTTCTAAGGAGCGTAGTGATGAAGAAATACGTGTTGGCCGAGAATTTTTCAGCTTCTCTCACTGTCACGTTCAAAAGATCTTTGTTGCTTGGGGAAGAATTATCCAGGTTGTTGTCAAAGACCCCATTGCAGAATTTGGAATCTTCTGTCTGTTTACATATTCCGTTGACTGTTTTTTCAGTTTGGCTGTTGAGATGAGCTTCTGCAATGGAGCAAGTGACGAATATAATCACCAAAGATGTCAATAGGATACGATACATTTTCATGTTTCTTTTCGTGAGTTGTGAGTGTGATGATGATTTGAGAGTGATTTTGTTGGCTTTTATAGTTAAAAATTAGGTATATGAATGATTCAGTCAACACGTCAAAAATGTATTTGTTAATTTTATTATTATATTGCATTATGAGTTGTGGTCTTAAACAAACAAGAATCGCTGAATCTGCTCTTATTAGGTATAACTTTTGTCAATCGACCAATCACGAGAAGAATGCAGTAAGAGAAAGGCAGTTGAATTAGTTTATTCATCAGAAAGATCACTGTACAAATAATTATCGAAGTGCCTGTCAACATCTTTAATTCTAATACTTGAATAATTCATGAAAATTATAGAATAAGATTTGGCTTGTCTAATGATGTGCCTGCAGGTCTCAATCAATTGCAAATATATATTACTAAGTAGAAAAAGATTTTGTTTGACTACTTAAATACAAAATGGTTGCTGGTGTCAATAACTTGCAGATGAATAGGTTAAATAAAAAAAATTAGGTAAATAGCATAAGATTTACAAAACTACTCTGTTATAGACATTTCTGTACACAATTAAAAGTGTGAGAATTTCAAAAATTTGTTATAGGATTATCGAACCTCCACCTTCTTTCTACCATTTGAAGAAGACTAGATCAAACTCATGTGTATAGTTTTTCTACTTTGTTTTTCTTTCTTCCCTTCATGGGGCAGTGGTGGTGCAAGTTTTCTGCTCCGGCGAAACTCAAAATCATTCTGATAAAAAAATGATATACAATCTACTTGTTTCTATTCATTGAAATATACTTGAGACCACATAACCATAGAAGCCAAGATGTTTGTATATATGAGCAGTTCTTAGGATTGTAGAACAAGTTTCTTGCTTAGAATCATGTCGTCAGTGGTGAAATCAGCCTCTTTCCGGAAAGTTCCGCGGCCGAAATCAAGGTTGTATGAGTCAGTGAGACCCTCCACCAAGTCGAACTCTGGTTTCCATCCAAGGACATGCTTTGCTTTCTCCACAGATGCAAAGAAATGCTGCAGGATCATACATCAATCAAAAACCAAACTTTTGAATT
Organism: Pugionium cornutum; assembly: GCA_018901935.1. NCBI lineage: Eukaryota > Viridiplantae > Streptophyta > Magnoliopsida > Brassicales > Brassicaceae > Pugionium > Pugionium cornutum. The sequence continues at coordinate 2,223,919 of CM032155.1, read as the reverse complement.
GTATTCTGAATCAGACAAATATTGGAGTGTTTACCTGGTCACGGAAAGGGAATGCCTTCTTCTTCCCAAATTCAAACTCTTTCGGGTTGTAGTGAACAATCTCTGGCTCTGGAAACCCACCAGCCTGAAAGAATTGAAAACTTGAGTAAGTTTACATAACTTGCAATCTGTACTCAAGCATCGATACAAAGAGCTCAGTCTATGATATCTATCTCAGACAGATAACATTGGGATGTACTTGAAACGTTTTGGATCGATGATACAATAAGCAAAAACAAATAGACAAAAAAGTACCTTTGCGCAAGCTCTTGCTAACCCATCAAAGGTGACATATTTCTCTCCCGATATGTTGAATATCTCTCTGCTGGCTTTCTCGTTACCGAGCACATTGAGAAAGGCCGTTGCCAAGTCCTGAAATTACAGAAACATTGAGATGTTATACATCACTACTCTTCGAGATCCTGATCAGAGAGGATGAAAGAAAGCTCAAGAATATTAGAGAAAGTGGGTTCGTGACCTTGACGTGACCGAGTTGTGAGATCTGTATCCCCGAGTTTGGAACTGGGATTGGGCGACCTGCTTTTAGACGGTGAAAGAACCATTCTTCGACGGGGTTGTAGTTCAATGGACCGTAGATGTAGACAGGACGTATAGAAGTCCAGTTTACACCTTTTGATTGAAGTAAGCTCTCAGTCTCCAGCTTCCCCTTGTGCCTGCTCTTCGGGTCAACTGCATCCTCCTGCATCAGTTATATTCCAAACAGAAAAGTTATTACAAACGGGCTCAGGTGATAAACTTCTGAGTGATAAATATGACCAAATCAGATAATCATATTGTTTATATGGAGAATCCGGGAAAATTACTAGCTCAAATTTTCCAGGATAAGAATAAGAAGATCTGTTTTACGTACCTCACAGTGTGGCAAGATATCAGATTTCAGGTAAACACCAGCTGAAGAACAATAGATGTACCTATAACATTAACAACATATTACAATTTTGAAAGGCTGTTTCTTGAGAGCTAACAACCAAATGAAGAAAGCTAGGTACATGTTGTGTATAACTTACTGCTCCAGTTTGGGCAGTGCATCCAATATGGGCTCAACTTCTTCGGCTTCCCTCCCTGAGGAAAAGAGAACATAATGTACCAAATGTAAGAATCTCGGTTGTCAGAGGCAAAAACTGTACATACTTGAATTTACAGAAACAGAAGAGAAACTACTTCTTACCGTTGATATCATAAACAACATCGAAGCCTTCTGCTGAAAGACTTGACTTCACAAACTCATAGTCTTTTCTGTCTCCTTTCAAGTGTAGAATCTAGAAAAGACCCCGAAAAATCATTCATTTTTTTCATGGAAACCTGATTAATTCAGTATTCATCAAGTTTCTGTTTTCCTTGGGTAATCCGAAACCATAAATTACATTTGAGAGCACATACTAGTTCTTTCACAAGGAGTAGCGTAATACCTTGGAAGAAAACTCAGCAAAGTCTTGGTCAGATTCACCAGGCAATTGTTGGGCAATAGGAGATTTGCCCCTTGTGAACAATGTAACCTACAAAGGAAACCATTAGCCAATGAGAGAGGGAAACTAAAATTCAGGTGAAAAGATATTTTGATCAGTCATGGACGAGAAATGAGAACCTGATGTCCCTCTTTGACAAGTTGCCTGGACAAGAACACGCCTATGAATCGAGTGCCACCCATTATCAGAATCTTCTTTTCGCTCGATGCTGAAATACAGAGTGTTTTGGGGAGATGAACCTTCCTCTTGTACTGCAATTTCAACAAACGACGCCCAACTCTGTAAGAAAATCTTATCTCCAAAGCACAAACTGTCATTTCAATCCCCACTTCAAGAGACATTAAAAAATCTAAGACTATTGATAGTCTGAAGCTGAAGCTTCACAGAAACAAATCATATGTACACAAATGAAAAATCCTAAGGAAGTATTCGGATAACTCAAACCAGAACCATACCAATACTTTCACAATTATGAAAAAGAAGCTCAAGCTTTACTCCAATAAAAAATCATAGCTGAAACTAGAACCACACCAGGAATTTTACACACCAGACACATTGATTCATTGCTCAAGAAGTCGACATCAGCTCAAACCCATTAAAGCGAATAAATTTGGAAAGGTGATGAAGAGATTATAGAAATATAAGTTAATATATGACATGCTAACGCAGAAGTTAGAACCCATCTGACAATTGATCACTATTATCGTACGAACAAACTAACAAAGGAAAAAAATGACCTGGACTTGTACATGGAGCTTAGCACCATTGAAGTCAGAAAGAGAAGAAGTAAGGAGAGAGAAAGAAGGCTGTTGCTGTTGCAACATCATCAGCTTCGCCATGGTTGGTTCACTCTGGGAGTAAACGAAGAAAAAAGTATTATTTGAAGTTGAAGTGTGTGAGTGTTTGTGTATGGTTCGTGAGGTTCCATCATCTTGTTCTTTCCGATAATAAAGTCTATATTTTTGGGAGGATAAGACAATTATATCCGCCTCTCGCCATTTCATAGTCACATATTTACAGCCATTGTCGTCCTCTTCTTTTAACTCCTCTTTCGCAGTTGTTATGGATAGTGGATGATTCTGACCGAAACGTAAGTTTTTGTGGTGAAATCGTTGAATTGGGCCTAACTCTCCGAAGATTATTGGGCCTAACCTCTCCAAAGCTTATTGGGCCACATCTTTTTAGACAAAAAAAAGACGAGTTGACAAAAAAAAAGAGAAGAAATCACGAAGTAGACACGCACTAGAGTTTGAAGATCTGGGTACAGAAAATTTTCTGGGAAAATTCCGTCTCTCAGAAGGAAGAGTCGATATTTTCCCTAACGGTGAATTTTCTGCTGATCAGCAAAGGTTTTGTTCGTTTTCGGATTCTTCCTTTTGGATACTTCGATAGATGGATCCTAAGCAGGTGAATTCAGCTGTCTTGCTGCTTCCTCTGCGCCTCATTTCTTTTCGACTCTTGTTAATTTCTGAGTTCAATTGCATATTTGATTTTTGACTAAACTCGATTAATGTTGCTTTCTGGACGTTGTTGTGCTGGATCTGTGCTCTTCGTTTTAGTCTCCGAGAAAATCAGGAGAGTATAAATTAGAAGTTGGAAGATTTGTGAGCTATATACACATGCTAGGTTATATGGGATTTACCAAGAAAATATAATAAAACTTTTAATACTTAAGCTTTAACTTGCTACAATGCGTAACGAGAAAAACTGAAAAATCTTTTGGTTTTTATCAGCGTTGTTTTGGTTATAACAAGCTGCATCAATTCCTAAATCGTTTTCAAACTTCTGAATTTCTACAACTATGATTGTTCTCATAATTCAGTCTTAATAAAAAATTTATTCTTTCAATGCAGCCAACAGTTGAAAACTATGCGAACCCAAACACATGTCTCTTCCATGTTCTCTTCAAGGTATGAAGATCATAAATGTTTAGCCATCTGTATAAGTGTGTAAAAGAAACTGTTAGTGGAAAATGGTAACAAGTTTGTTTTTGTTGTTGGCTCAGGGTGCTGCATTGGCGTTTTACATTCTATCTGCTCTCTTCTTCAACAGCTTTGTCATAATCTTTGTAGTGACTGTTCTTCTTGCTGCCCTTGACTTCTGGGTGGTTAAGAATGTGAGTGGGCGTATACTGGTTGGTATGAGGTGGTGGAACGAGATCGATGACTTGGGAGAAAGTGTGTGGAAATTCGAGTCTCTTGACCAGGAAGTTAGTCTTTCTTTTTGCTGAATGCGTCTACTTATTCAAAAGACTATGCGTTTCAGTCTGTATAGAAATAAGAGTGTTTTCCTTTCCGTTTCTTGATAGCTCATCTATTTCATTTGTTTGTCTGCATCAGTCCTTGGCCCGGATAAACAAGAAAGACTCATGGCTTTTCTGGTGGACACTTTACCTAGCAGTGAGTACCTCCTATCTAAGAATACAGTTGCAGTGTATGCTTGTTACTTGAATCTGTTTGCAGTATTCCGGAAATTTAAGTAATGGATTAGACATAAGAATTGTCTAAAATGAACTTGAGCCCAAAATCACTAATGGTGGAAGCATATGTTGTGCAAAGGTGGTAGAGAAGAATTGGAGAGCAGTATTTTATTATCCAACATTAACCATCTATAGATCGCTGCTGCCCACAATCACGTGAATTCTCTCCCCCAGCAAATTACTATTTAAATAAGGTTTATCTGACTGCGTGAGTAGGATTGTAGCATATGACATTGGAGTCATATCACATGAAAAACACATTGCAAAATAGCCAGATTAGCTGGTGTGGTCATTATTGGCAGTTTGGATGAAAGGCATTGTCATTGTGGATGTTGAAAATACAATAGTATGTATCATATGATCCCACATTGACTAAATATGAGATTGGTTGATACTTGGCCTATAAACCTTTAGGCTCAGTTCATCAGTTGTGTCTGGCAAGCGACCTATGAAGAGTGCACAAGCGTAGTAATGGATTTGGTGTCTTATGGTGCACAAGCTTAGTAAACATTACAAACTTGGGAATTTATCATGCTGTCTTTTGTAGGGGTTATTCACAGCTGAATTTTTTCTTGTTTGTCCCACTAATCAGGCAGCTGCGTGGTTTGTCCTTGGGGTGTTTTCTCTGATAAGGTTTCAGGCTGATTATCTGCTTGTTGTTGGCGTTTGCTTGTCTCTAAACGTGGCTAATATCATCGGCTTCACCAAGTGCAAGAAAGGTAAGATACGTTATTAATTTCACACGGTTGACCTGATTTTGTTAGATATCAAATCAGCTATAAGATCATTAGCTTCTTAGATTTTTGTTAAATTGCATTTAGAGGTAACTCTAATCGGTATACACCATTTTGTTGGCAGATGCAAAGAAACAATTTCAGCAGTTTGCCTCGCAGACAATCGCATCAAGGTTCCAATCAACCCTACAATCAGCCTTCACAATTGTCTGAAGACATTGTACAAAGAAGACCGTGGGTTTTTTCTTGTCCTACATATTCGTCTTTCTATGTATTTTACATTCTTGACTTTTACCTGTTAACATTTTGAATCTCGTATGGTCTTATGCGTATATTTAACCCAGAAAAAAAAAGTTGCAGAATTTCCAAGTGTCTCCCTTTTCCATATCGAATAGAGCCTCTTACCCACAGTATAAATAATAGAAAAAATCTAATCCAAATAGAAAAAGTGGAATTGGGCTATACAACTTTTCAGCCCATAATCATATATTAACAAATCATAAATCGCGGATCATTTTTTATGAATGTGCGTGAAAAAAAATCTGGATTTAAATTGATCACAAATGCAAAGCTTTAAATTGATTCGATTGCCGGAATCAAACACTAAAACCCTAAGAAGCTAATTTCTTTGATCCTATCGACCTATCCATTCTTCCCGCCAGTTTCTTTTTCAGGATTTCGTCCTCACATCATGTCTTTGCGGACTCGTCAATCTCCTAAGGTTCCGTCTCCGGCGAAGCAGAGTAAGAAATCTCCGAACAATTTCATGTCTCCGAGAGCGAGTCGGCATCGTCTGCCTACTTACCTAAAACCTGGCTCTGCCGTGGAGATCAGCTCCGAAGAGCCTGGGTTCCGCGGCTCGTGGTACCCGGGAAGGGTGGTCACCACACCATCCGCAGATAAGGATTCCGGGAAATGCCAGGTGGAGTACACGACGCTCTTCTTCGACGAAGGCGGGATGAAGCGGCAGAGGGAGGTTCTCAACATAGTTCAACTTCGTCCGCCGGCGCCACCGATGTCTGAAAGGGAGAAAAAGAGAGATATCACGGTGGGAGAAGAGGTGGACGCGTATTACCATGATGGTTGGTGGGAAGGGGTGGTGACCGAGGTTCTGGAAGATGGAAAATTAAATGTTTTCTTCAGGAGTTCGAAGGAACAGCTTCAGTTTAGCAAAGATCAGATACGGTTTCATAGGGAATGGGTAGATGGAACTTGGAAGCCGCCACTAGAGGAAGAGGCGGAGGCGGAATCAGAAGACGATGAACTAGACGACACAGAAGACGAGGAGGTAAGACATTCTCACCGTTTAGTTTTGTGTTCGGATGCGTTATAATGACTCTTCAATTGTGCATGGAGGGCCTTTCTGTCAAGTGGAGCATCCTTTTGTGTTGTAGACTCAATTGAAGAGTTTTGCTTTAGTTTTCCTTGAGCATTTTATGTCTCTAGGTCTGTTCTCTATTTTTACATTAGAATACACAGTAATAATGACAGTTACAAAAGTGCAGGATATTTTAGCCCTAGTGGATCCTGAAACTGCTCGAGCAATTGCGAAACAAATATTTTCAAGTGGTACACTTGTTGAGGTTAGCAGCGATGAGGAAGGCTTCAAGGGGTCTTGGTTTGCAGCTAAAATCATTGTACCTATTGGCGAAGACAATTACAGTGTTGAGTACCTAGATTTGCGGGAAGAAGATGGCATAGAGCCTTTGAAAGAAGAAACCGATTTTCTGCACATAAGGCCACCACCACCAAATGACGCCGATATAGATTTTACTGTTGGGGACAAGATTGATGCATTTTACAATGACGGCTGGTGGACAGGCGTTGTCATAGATAGTAGACAGGATGGAACAGTTGGTGTTTATTTTAGGCAATCAGGAGAAAAGATGCGATTTGGAAGGCAAGGTCTTCGTCTGCATAAAGATTGGGTTAACGGGACCTGGCAGCTACCACTGAAAGGAGGAGACATAAAGAGGGCAAAGGTTCTGTAAGATTTCTATGCTGATATACTCTAGAGAAGTTCACATTAACATATTCTTATCCAAATATGTGTTTAATTTGTTTATATATGGATATGCAGATATTTCCATGTAAACGGAACGTGAGACGTAAGAAAGTAGTCGAGAAGCAAGAGTTCAGCCTTGGGACTCCAGTCGAGGTTAGCAGTGAGGAAGAAGGATTTGAAGATTCTTGGTTTCCTGCAAAATTTATTAAATACAGAGGAACAGACAAATGCCTTGTAGAATATGATAATCTGAAAGCTGAAGATGGGAAAGAGCCTTTGAGAGAAGAGCTTAATGTTTCACAGATAAGGCCTCAACCACTAGAGAGGATTATGGTTTGTCCGTTTGAGAAGCTTGACAAAGTCGATGCTTTGTATAATGATGGATGGTGGGTCGGCGAAATTACGAAGGTTCTTGCAAAGTCAAATTACCTGGTTTACTTCAAGCCGACTCAAGAGGTGCTAAAATTTCATCATTCTCAACTAAGGCTACATCAGGAATGGATTGACGGCAAGTGGGTAACATCTTTTAAGGTATGCTTCTAAAACATCAACTCATTCTTATTATATATAAATTTGTTATTTTCTCCAATATCAAAGTTTTTCAGCATCGATCCTGGTTGTTAGCCTGCATTGCTCTTTTATCATCAAGTTTTTACTGATAGGGTTACTGCCATTAATTTTGACTTTCAGCCTCAGACGGTGTAGTAATTGGGCTGGAGAACACGTGGGATCCTCAAGTTTTGGTTTTTTGTATCTCGAATCTGAACACCAATGTTCCCTTGCTTAAGTAGATAATTGCAGTTATGATGATTGACTAAGATGCAAAAACCATTAACTATTTTGTTGATTTCCCATGTGATACTGATACTCCTAATGGTCTTGGTTTACACTGGTTTTTAGCTGTAAAGCTAATTTCTTTCCTTGTTGATTCTTCTATCGTTAATCTAGCAAATACATTTTTGAAGGATGTTGTTGTCTTTTGTTGTCTTTTGTAGTCATGTGAATGGAAAGGACATATCTTTTGAGTTGTAATCAAGACGATCTTAGGGTTCAATAGAGTTATTTATTTATTTAATCTTAAGCTTTGTATATGTAAGAAACTCCAGAAATCGAAAAGTATAAAGGAGTGTACGCTCTCACGTTTTCTTGCAAGGTTTCCCATGTTCTTGCAAGTATACAGAACCAGCTTCAATATAATTTATAGAACCAACTTCCTTAATTTATAGATAATTACGGATGGAGTCGGTAAGTTTAGCCGCAACAGGTGAAAAACAGGAACTCCTCCATGGTTGGCTGGTTCAAATTGTTGAAATACACCTAAAAGATGCTAGTTTTCTTCCGATTGTTCAGGCTGTGCGAAGCTTCATTAGGTCGGTTTCTTGATTTGGTCGGTTCCTTGATTTGGTCGGTTCATTGGTCTATTCCTTTGCCGGTTCCATTTCTTATGGGGCTTTAAAGGCTGAGATGGGAAAGTCCTGGACAGAGTGGTTGATGTCTTGAATGTGATCGTTCCTGTGGTACGCAGGTCCTCGGTATAGATTTCATTGATAGTTACCCTTATAAGATGCTCGTTGGTCTCAACCACGGCAGTGACCTCAGTTCCATAGGAGACAAGCTTATCGATCTCTGCAAACTTGTGAGTGATACTCTGTTCTGAGTGATACTCTGTTTCTGTTTCAGCCATACAACACCGAAGTCTCTGTCATACCCAACCTTTTCTATATCCTTCAATGGTAGTACGCCATTGGGCATAGATATTTCCTCGAGGATACACTTCGTCTTCTCGTCCCCTTACATATTTGCTTTACCTCTCACTTCCTCTGCAATTAAACCCATCTCTGCTTCTTTGCTCTGATTTTTTCTGTCTCTCTTGTGGGGTCTTCTAGTTTTAGCTTTGTTTCGAAGCTGAAATTGTGTTGTGGAGAGGAAAAACTTTCTAAAGGAAAAGAAAGTTTCATATACAATGCTTAAGATGAACAAAACTGAATCAATGTCCTCATTCGTAAGATGAACAAAACTGAATCAATGTCCTCATTCGTAAGATGAACAAAACTGAATCAATGTCCTCATTCGTAGCAGTGAAACTAGTAGATCTTGAAAACCATAACAAAGCAAGTCTATAAGAGTTCATAGTGTGTTCTTGTGAATTATTTTTTCTTTCTAATCTTGAAAACCATAACAAAGCAAGTCTATAAGAGTTCACATAACTAGCACTCTATAAGAGTTCCAACTTCTAACTTCTTGATTGTGATTTGTGACCTTACTTTCTCAAAACCTTGATGCCTTTGATTGGCTTTACTATTACAAATCCACACTTTTGGATGCTTGAGTTATGATTTCTTTATTTTGGACTCGGAAACATCATTTCATCTCATGGTCTTTGCATAATATCTCGAAACTAATCGCCTTGAATTACACTTTGAATGTAACTTTAAAAACCTTACCAAGAGAGACTAGCAAAGCCTTGCGCAGCGCTTTCATGGCAGTGATTATTCAACAATGTCTCTATCTGTTTGATCTCCTTAGGCATTGACCCTGTGAGCACCTCGTAGCCTGTCTCAGTGATCAGAACTTCATCCTCAATCCTTATCCCAATCCCTTGGAATCTACAAATAAATACCAAAATCTAAGTAACTTCAACAGTAAAGTCACATGACCATATACTTGATCGGATCCATAATGTCATGTTCCACCGTCAATTCACTCAGATCTATACGGTTTGATACTTTTCGGATGCTGATATTCCTACAAAACCACAATTTTTTACATGAAGTTGGTGCTTAGAGGTTGAAGAGAGTGTTTGAACCTTTCCGGGCAATTGAATGAAGATGGGATGTAGACTCCTGGCTCAATCGTGATCACCTGTCGGAAATGATCATTGACATTGAGGGTCTGGCATATTAATAATATATAGCTAATTCCAAAAAACACCTAAACCAGTCCATTTGATGTGATCTAGAGAGAACAAAATCAAAATCAAAATCCAAACTAAGACTCAAAAGAGTAGCATTACTTACAAAACCGGGTTGCAAAGGACGATCATATCCCACAGCAGAAGAATCATGCACATCCATCCCAAGGTAGTGACCTTTTTATCCACCACAAGAGCACTCTGTAAGATAACTTTCCTTCCGACCATACAGCATTTTTTGTGTTTTTGGTTACATGATAACCTTTTATACAGTATAATGCCGAACTATGAACAAGGATTTACCATCTACGCATCAACAAAACTTAGTTGATTGTATTCGTTTCATCAACCAACAATGTAAATTTACAATATTTAACAATAAGTTAATATGATCGAGGTTCAATATTGCATACCTATGGAGGTCGGATTCAGCTGGTGATACAGTCTACGACTCTTCAAGATGCCCATCTTCATCAGTCCATCGCACAACAACTCAGTCTGCAAAACCACAAAGCATCATCTGAGTTCAAGCATCATTTTGTTGGCAAATAAAGCTTTAAATTTATTCCTTGAGCGCTGATGATATTTATGACATCTCTGGTTCGATTTAGCTTATGACATATATGTAAACTAGCTTTTTCTACACGATTTTTTTTTATTTGCATTCCATAACAAACACAGAAGTGAATACTATTTTCACGTCAACCCTGTGAATAGTGAACGGTACATTTTGTGTGTACCTCAAACAGAAAGACACAGCTTAAGATAAGGTTATATTTACCGAATATGTGTTTAGTTGGCGGATGGTTGTGCCAGGCTTGCATAGTTTTATGCATTCTTTGTTTGTCTGAAGTATAAGATCATATAGCTCTTCCTGAAAATACAAAAATATCAAGATCTGATCTTCTGTCAAACAAAAATATTGGTAAGGCAAATTCTAAGGCAGTAGCTCTAGGAGTAAGTTACTGGACAAATAAAAACCTCAAAGGAATTGCCAAACAATCTTTTTTTGTCTTGTTATCTAACCATAACTGTGAAATCGAGCAAAGATCCACGAAAAATCCCTATGTACCCAATGCACATGTCCAAATTCTGACAAATGGATTATCGCAGTAAACAATCCTAACATGCAAAACAACTTTATTTAGCGTGAAAATAAGGTGCTGTCAATGTTCATAAGGGCTATCCGCTGCTAAACCCATCCAAAAAAATTTCCTAAAACAGAAAAAATGCTTTCAGGCGGGTCTGGTTTCGGTCGATATTAGTGACTAGCAAAAACCTTGTAATTCCCACAGTTTCTCAAATCAATTTTAAACGGAAAACTACCCTGTAAAACGTACATTTCAGAAAAACCTGGAACTTCGGAATTGGAGTTTGAGAATATTATTATTAGGTAAGGTTTTATTTCTTAGTTGCATCATCCAAACATCAATGGCCAAGCACAAATGCAACCAGAAGAATATCGACTACCCGATAAAAGAAAATAAGAATCGAGACAGCAGATGTATCAACCTGAAGAGAACTGAATTTTCCGCAAGGTGGCCATGTCCGAGTAAGATCACTAACATAACCATGTAGCTCACAACCCATGTCCATCAAGACAAGATCACCATCTTTGATCTGCAGAAAATAATGAGAATTAAGACACTGACTTCAAGAACGTCTCTTTTACAATCAAATAGGGTTTTATCAAACTTACTCGCTGATCATTTCGTGAATAGTGAATAACACTGGCGTTTGGACCGCCACCGACCACAGGATTGAATCTGAGGAGTAAAAAGCATGACATTTTTCTTGTCGCTAGAACAATAAGAATAAGAAATGCCTTCTTTATTCATGGAATAGATATAACAGTGGAGACTTACGCCATTCGCTGAGCACCTCTTACGCGGCACTCATATTCAACTTGGGCTGATAAGATGCCTTCATCAGGAAACCTTTTTGAATGTAGCATTGTTTTCAGAAGACCCTGAGGATGAAAAGATCCAAATCACTATATAAGCTCACTATAATAGCTATTTTTTCAAATAATTTTGGGAAATGCTTCATGACTTTCTATTGCCTCTATGTTCCTTTTTTGTCACTTTGGCCACAAGGAAAATGTAAAATTGGAATAGAGTAAGATTCACATTTCATTGAGGTAGGCATTGCTAGTTTCACGTGAGACTGTTCATGAACAGCTCGCAATCACAGCAAAACACCCTCAACCAGTATTGTTCGACCGGGTCATGGTTAAGAGTTCCTTTTTTTACTTGAACTCTGCAAGAGTTATCAGCTTTAACCAATAATTTTCCCATTATTTCGTGTGAATATTTCCACCATATACACAAAAATTTCTGCAAGAGTTATCAACTTTAACCAATACTTTTCCCATTATTTCATGTGAATATTTCCACTATCGCAATATTTCACGTAGTTTCTAAGAGCTAAAAAGAGAAACAAGAGAGTTGAGAAGCATAATAATGGCTTTGTTGTAATACTAGTCTACTAGATTACCTGGCAAGCAATAGCTGCAGATTCTCTCATCAATTTGAGTTCCGCAGGTGATTTAAATAACCTCAGCTCATGTGTTAAGCTTGAAAGACTTTTTAGTTTGCCAAGAGATGCTGCCTTTTGAAACTCATCCAAGTTTGTATATCTTTGCGAGGCTGTTTGAACATTATGAAACACTTTTGAAGAATTTCTTATCATGTCTGAAAGAATCTGTACATAAAGAACGTGAAATATAACAAATATAGCATTATAGAAGGCAACAAAGTCAACTACATAGGAAAAATTACAAGAGAAACCACTTGGGCCGAAATATAAGATACCTCGGGTAATTTGCGTATTGGATATGATTGTTCTGCTTTGAAGACCTCGAATGCTGCATCAACTCCAGCTACTTCTCCTTGCCAAGCAATGTCCTACACCACAAATCAATTCTTACAGATCGCCACAACAGAAATCAAAATCACTCTCCAAACAGGAATTCATGCTCTAATAGATCACCATACATTAGGAGTTGATTCTGGCATGAACATGCATAAGCCACGTTCATAACTTAAAACAGCCACACCACCTGGTTGCTGGCAGCCAGTTAGATACAAATAATCAGCCTCTTGTCTGAAGGTATACGGTACAACGTCCGTCATCATCTTCACGGGGGCTGAAGAAATGATGGCTAAGCTGTTCTCAGGAAGAAGCTCCACAAATTTCTTCCTTCTACCAATGTATTCCTCGATTCGTATTCCCGGTGTGACCTCTCCTTCTGCCATTAACTGTTGGGGAAGAGCGAACCATAAGAGCATATAAAAGCATTTGCAGATCCAAGAGAACATAGTCAAAGTATAGCATATGAGAGTTACATGAGGATGAGATGCTGGAGTTGGCTGACCAATGTCTCTGACCCTTTGGGTTGAATATGCATTGCGACTGATGACCTGAAAAACCCCCCATTTCATTAACGAAATGTATATTTAAGTTGTGACATCGATAATCGAACAGTATGAAGAGATAAAAACATGTAATTATAATCGCTGGTCATGTACTCTCTGCAATTAATTCACAGGATTTCTGCAGATTTTACAAAAAGACATACTAATTCAAAAGATGAAACTTTATATTTTGCCTTTCGAGTGAGCCCAAAATTAGACCTTTTCAAATCTATACGAGACTTTGCGAACAGAGTAGGAGGATGATACTTGTCTGGCATGTCAATTTCCAAGCGTGAACAAACAACGGACAGTAAAAGAAGACGCAAATCATCGAGAAAATATGAATTGAGAACATACCTGAGTTATTGATACTCTTCGAACAAGATTCCGCGCAAATACCTGCATCTCTTCCCCCTCCCGGACTCACAAAGAGGATCGAAACCGAGCCTCGTACGTTGTTGTATTGTTCTGTCTGATAAGCTTCATTCAGGGTTTAGCTGTTTGGAGGAGGGTTCTCTGAACGTCGCGTTTCACAGGGTTTTAAAACGCTACCGCACTTTCAAAACCGCTGAATCCAATAATAGGGCTAATTGGAAAATAAAAAATATCAGGAAACTGCTAAAGCTCAAGGCTTTTAGTTCTTCGCTCCTCGCCATCTCTCTGTGACGATTTGGATTCAACAAAGAGAGCCAAGAAGATAGAGAGAGTAACAATGGCCACTGCAACAGAGGAAGAGCGTGCGTGTGAAAAAAGAGAGAGAAGAGATGAGACTGAAACATTGACGCCATGGGAGCAACACGCCAACATCATAAGCATCCCTCGGTTCGACTACACAGCTCCTTCTTCTCTGCTTCATCATTCTCATTCCGGCTTCCTAGTCACATGTACCATCAGTATGATCTTCCTCTTTCTTTTTTTGTTTCTCTACCTGTTAATTTCCTCTGCGGCGATGGAACTATTAGATGACTTTTCTCTTAATCTTCTCGAATTCCTCAATGGTCTCCTAGTATGTGAATCTGTGTTGAATTGCCAAATACATATTTTGCGTTGGGGAACTTAAGGTTTTACCACTTAATCAGAAAGGGAGAAAAGTGCTACCAAAGAGGTCATGTCCATCCTTGGAAAGGTATTCCCCATACATGAGGAGAAAGCTGAAGTTGTTAAATGTTTTGATGCATCTAAAAAACGAAAACTTTGTGCACAAGAGACAGAAGAAGGCCAAGTGAATACCGTACCTGTAAACAATGATCTCTTGCAGGAATTAGGTAACTTTTATTTCTGCACGAGCATAGTTAATTTCTTGTGTTGTTGTTTTTTTCTTTAAACTTTTGGGGCCTTGTTTAGGTGAAAATCCAAATGTTGAGGGTGTCCTATCGGCCAAAGAAAGTAGCAATGAAGATCAAAATTCTCTCATGTCATTGGTTAAACTGACGAAGAGTGGCTTGCTTCTTTTTACTTTCCCTAATAAAAACTCTCCCGATACAACATCTATTGTGTCAAGAATCTTCCAATTTTTGGAATCTGGATCTCTGAAGGCACCAGTGTAAGTTTTTCTTGTTAATTCATTGCATATGTAGCAACAAATCTGGTGAAGCGGTGCTTAATGAACCGTTGGTCATTTATGCTGTTGACCGTTCTACCTCCATAGGAAATTCAACCTTTATAAATCGTCTTAGGATTCGGCTCTACCTTTAGATTGAACATGCTTATAGAGTTCTGATTCAGTCTCAAATCATTATCTCAAGTATGATAGTCTCAATGAGTGGTTTTTCTTACGTATTAGACTTATTTCATTCTTTTTCGAATAGTTGAATAACTGTCTTCTCAGATTCCGTTGATATAAGCATGTTTTTGTGACAAGACCAGTAATTTATGAATTGAATGATGCAGCTGGTGCCATCGGATATTCCCTGTTCAAGCTACTTGTGCTTTGACAGAGAAAGATCTTCGGGAAACAGTATCGAAGCTTGTTCAGCGGTTTGTCAATGATAAACACAATACACTATCAAAACCAGTGAAGGTAGGCAAGAGTTTGTCTATATAATCAAGCTCCGTTATAAAGGAGTATATGTTATTAATATTGTTAGATTCATGCAACGGTTATTAACCATGTACACAGTTTGCTGCTGGGTATAGTCGAAGAGGTGTGGAGGAGACAAAAGGAAAGGTTCATAAAGAAGCATCAGAGGTTCTGGGTCAATGTCCTTTGCTGGACCGTAACAAATGCTTTGAAACTGTGGCGGCTGGAGTGAAAGATATAGTACCAGACTCAGCTGTGGATCTCAAATCTCCAGAGGTAATATTCTTATAGAAAAGATATCACACCTTGTTGTGTTATCCCGTTTATAATTTCTGAAGATTGGAGTAAAAATGTGCAGTTATGTGTTCTGGTGGAACTCTTACCGCTCTCTAGAATACCAAGTGGCTCCTTTGTAGCTGGTGTTTCAGTGCTTCCACACAGACTCGTTAGCACAAAGCCGAAACTCTGCATCAAGCCTCTAGTCCCTGAAACCAAACAGAAAAAGGGACAAAACTGACGGATGCAAAGGCAAAAGAAAAATCAACTGAAGTTGTATCTCTTTGTACTGTTATAGATAAATATTTTGCTTTCAGTATCTTAACAAGGTAATAAACCAACGTTTTATCCGAGTAACCTAAGCCTGAATTTTCTGTTTCATTTCAGTTTCCTTCTTTTTAACAAAGATAAACCCATCTTCACTTGTTTTATAGCTCTTTCTCACTCATTAGCTCCAATACCTCCATTAGCTAAGCAATTGTTATAATGCTTGTGACAATTGACAAGTCTGAACCAAGTAACTAAATTGCGTAGCGAACTTGTAAAACGATTACAGTAGAGCCGGTTTCAATTCAGTTTTCAAACTAAACCAACTGATTTTAGATAAACATATATCGGTTTACACAAGGTTCGGATTAGTCCACCTCTGGTGCCTGGTTTCGGCAAAGACACAGACTTGGCTTCGGTTCCCATGTTCGCGACGCCAAACGGCCTGAAACGAAGAAAAACCCTAATGGGAGCGAGTTCGTGTGGGGATGGCGAGGAACAGAGGATTGAAGATGAAGAGCAATACGGGGTGTTGCTGTACTACAAATACACATCTGTTCCTGATCTAGATGACCTCGTCTCCTTCTATGAATCCAGCTGCAGCTCACTCGGTTTACTCGGACGAGTCAGAATCTCTCCTCATGGTGTCAATGTCACCGTATACTTCTAATTTCCTTCTCTGTATATCCTACTTGATTTACCCCATGAATCGAAAAGTTCAATTCTCTTTTATTTGTTGCGAGGAATGAAGAATGTCCTCCCTTTTGAGTTCGATAATCCTTTGTCTGTAATTTTGATAAAGTTCGCGTCTTTTCTCTGGCTGTCCGAATGAGGTATCGCTTGTAAGTTGTTGACGTTGAGTGGAAGGACAATGAAGTGATAACCTTTGAGATTCTGGATTCAGTTAGTTGTTAAAGTTCTCCAAGTATAGCCTTGAAAGAAGCAGACACCAAAAGTTTGAAGCTTTTGCTAGAGTTCCGTTTATAATGTTGATGACAGAAACTTTTCATTTTTGGTTAGGTTGGTGGGAAGTTAACTGCATTGGATGAACATATTGCTGCCGCAAAGTCAAATTCTTTGTTCGAAGGGACTGACTTCAAACTTGCATCATGCCACCATCCCTTGAATGACAAAGTTGCTCAAGAGTGTGGGTTTGCGTCGCTGTCTATCCGGGTTGTTGAGGTATGTGCCTTGTCTTCTTACCACAAATAATTAGTGTTATCATGTTAACATAGAAACACTAATTATGTTTGTATCTTCAAAACATGTGCATAAGATTCCTTTGCGTAGGTTGGAGATAAAAAAAAAGCATTTGAGTTTCTGGGAGATTTTTTAGTCAATCTATCTACCCAGTCGGGTGGAGATGGATCTACTGTTTTACAATGCAGTGAATACTCATGTTATGATCTCCTAGCTCGTCTGATTGAATGTTTTCTACTGATTCACAAAATTCATGCCTATTCTCTATAACTCATGATGTATGTGTGGATTGAAACTTATATGATTACAAGATTAACTGATGACCTGGGGTGGAATTAAGTTTTTCTGCCTTTTCTGGACTTCAAAAGTTTTCTCTTTTCCATCTGATGGATGAATTGTTTTGTCATTGTGTTGAGGTTCATTGACTGTAGCTGCAGTTAACATATTGACAGATCTGTGGCATTGTGTTGTGATTTGCAGGAATTAGTGACCTTTAGTCCTTGCCCTCTCCTTAAATCCCCGGAAATTTCAAATGCTGGCACGCACCTCTCTGCTTCGGAGTTTCATTCAGTCCTGCAGAGTGCCAGTAAATTTTTAATATTTGTATTATTGCTTGCTGCTATATCGTGTTTCTTATCTGATTATGTTTTCTTTTTGCAACGCAGCAGAACATCTGGATGGAGATGAGATGTCTGAGAATAAGGAACTCGTTTTGCTTGACGCTAGGAACCTGTATGAGACACGGATTGGAAAATTTGAATTAGAAAATGTTGAGACCCTTGATCCTGAAATCAGGCAGTATAGCGATTTGCCAACCTGGATTGATCAGAATGCCGAGAAATTGAAGGGCAAAAACGTGCTCATGTATGAATAAATAGTTCTGTGAATGTACCTTGAACTGTTTCTTATCCAGTTTGTTCTCCAAATCGCTGAAATTCTCATGTTTGGGGTGAATCAGGTACTGCACGGGCGGAATCAGGTGTGAAATGGCATCTGCATATATCAGATCTAAAGGCTCCGGATTTGAGAATACTTTTCAGGTGTGATCCTGTATAGTAAATGGATTTGGTACAAGTCACTGAACTTGGCTAACTCCAGCTCGTATTTGTTTCTTGTGCAGCTCTATGGTGGTATACAGAGATATCTTGAACAGTTTCCCAGTGGAGGGTTCTTCAGAGGGAAGAATTTTGTGTTTGACCACCGGTATATATCTACCATCTTTTTCTTCTAATCGACCAGGAAAACCATTTTTTCAGTTCTGTAATGTATGTTTTCATATCGGATTTAAAGGATCTCAGTTGGGAGCTCAAAAGAGGATATAATAGGCAGCTGCCTTCTCTGCAGCAATACATTTGACGACTATTCTCGACGTTGCCGTTGCAGATTATGCCGTATGCTTGTTTTAGTCTGCAATCATTGTCGGGTATTGCACGTCGGACCACTTTTGTTGTTATATTTCACGAGGATTGGTTTCTTGAACTTATGATGTCTTGTTGCAGGTCAAAGGAGATGTATATGTTTGTGAGCTGTGTCGTAAAAACGGAAAAGGGGAAGTCCCTTTGAGTCTTGATCCCTCTAAGCAACATTCTGAAAGCAATGGTAAAGCCTGTCTGTCCATTTCCGGACAATTGTTTGAAACATCAGAGTACTTTTTCGAAATTTCTTAATCCCTTTATTCCTGGAAACTTTGTCATTTCACTTCTGAAGTTTGTAGTCTCATATTCTATGGTCCTCAGGTGAAGGGACTAGACGGAAACTGAGGATCTTGTGCCTGCATGGTTTTAGGCAGAATGCATCTGGCTTCAAAGGGAGGACCGGTTCACTAGCAAAGAAACTGAAAAATATCGCCGAGCTTGTGTTCATCGATGCACCACATGAACTACAGTTTATCTACCAGACTGCTAACCCTCCATCCGGAGCATGCAACAAGAAGTTTGCGTGGTTGGTGTCACCAGATTTTGACAAACCTAGCGAATCAGGCTGGACAGTGGCACAATGCCAGTTTGATCCACTGCAGTATCAGAATCAAACCGAAGGGTTTGGAAAATCGCTGACATATTTGAAGAAGGCTTTTGCTGAGAAAGGACCTTTTGATGGCATTCTCGGATTCTCTCAAGGTGCGGCAATGGCTGCAGCTGTATGCGGGAAACAGGAGCAGCTCAGAGGTGAAATAGACTTTAGATTCTGCGTGTTATGCTCGGGTTTCGCACCATTGTCATTGTTGGAGAAGGAGCAAGGATCTATCAAATGCCCTTCACTTCACATATTCGGATGCCAGCCAGGAAAAGACAGACAGATCGTGACACAAGCCAGCTCAGATCTCGCAGGGTTGTTTGATGACGGTTGTGCCACCATTATTGAGCATGACTTTGGCCACATCATTCCTACAAAGTCTCCTTATATAGATGAGATTAAAGCTTTCCTTAACCAATTCATTTGAGGACTTTATTAGCAAGACAAGACTCTTGCAATCGAAACCTTTCTTTATGTATTTGTACTCTCCTTAAGTAAAAGCTATAAAAAAAGTATAATGACAACAAAGGTAAGAAAAATTGTGATCATAGCCTAAACCACTAACCACACTAGACATGGAAAAAAACAGAAAAGGCCTTTCTGCACCAGAACCCAAACACACACTTGAACCTGGCAGCTGGCAACTGTCAACAACAGCTGCAAAGCTGAATTTCAGGTTCCCTAAACCAAATAATTTCAATTTGTTCTATACCGTTTTCAGACAAACTTGAATCTACCAGGGGAAGCAGCGGACTGGTTGTTACCGAAGTTGAAGCTCTGTTGTGGATTTAAGCTCACGCCTTCCTGCAGATTTTGCTCTTCCTCCTCTTCAGCCCAATATCTCTCCAAAATCTTAACGGCCTTCTCATATATCTCGTTGTTATCATGGGACTGAAGGTTTTCAATTTTGTCCAACCCATCAGATTCTTCTATTATTTGAGCATACAGATTCACCCCACCGTTTAATCCCATCTCCTTGTCAGCCTCACCAACCTTGAGAATGTTTTCAAGCCCCTCGAGGCACACTGTCACAATCCTCGGATCCGGGCAGATTAGAAGATTGCAAAGTGGTTCGATGCAGCCTTGGGTCACCAAATATCTGAGTGCAAAACTCTGTTATGGCATTTTCGATTTTGGGATAGATGATGGTATATAAGACATTAAGATGGAACATTATAAGTGAAGTCAGTTGTTTGCAAATGAGCTTAGGAATAGAGATGCCTTACTGAATCTGCTCGTGAGACCCTCCTGAGGTGGCATTGGAAATAGCCCAGGCAGCTTCCTTCTTTATATCAAACTCCGCATTTTGGAGCAAGTGCACAAGTGGAAGGATTATTCCAGCGCCAACCACAGCCTATTGTTTCAATAATATAACATGATTAAAAATTGCATATAGCCTCTGAAACTTTGATTACTCAATTTTTTCTTTGACAAGTATTGTTGGCATAGAACAATAGCAAATTACAATTAAAACCAAGTCCCCTCGTCCACTAGATTTGTATAACCAGATTTCTAGGGAGAGAAAGTATTAAAATCGGCTCGTTAAACTCAAGAAAAGCCTAAAACCCATTAAACTTCTTCAATAACTTTTCTTGCAGAATCAGAAATGAAATAGCGTTAGCATACGATCTTCCATGAAAACTATCTCCCTGACGTAATATAGCAGAAAAAGCCTCATACCTCTATCTGAACTTTATTTCCAGCAGTAATATTTGAGATAGTCCAACAAGCTTCTTTTTTTATACTTTTCTTGTGATTTTGCGTAAGCAAATTATAAAGGTGCGGAAGTACACCACTATCAATGATAAACTGAAAAGGAAACATAAAACCATAGTCAAAATGCCAAGGCAAACATCCAAAATATTATAAAGAGTCGTTCTTCATAAATCATACCTGTGTCTGAGAGTCATCACCAGTTACAATGTTCCCAACCGTTCTAAGAGCAGGAATGAGCACCGTAGGTGATGGATGACTTGAAAAAATATATATTAGTCAGTAAACAATACAAAGAAGAATATGAGGCAGTGAGAGAACATCAGCACTCAACTTCCAAAAGGTACTGAAAACATCACAAGTTTGAATATGGCAACACCATAATTGAAAAGACCAACTTATATAGCACTAAGAATAAAAGGAAGAGACTAGAGAAACAAAAGATGGTGAGAAATAAATAAAAAATAGGTCAAGTCAACTATTGACTAGGCAAAAAGGAACTAACCCCAGAAGCTCAACAAGTCGTGGACAGACACCTGCCTGAATCACAGCCTGAATCTTATCATTGGGGCCATCTGAAAGGTAGGAGAGAGCCCAGCAGGCATCCGTGAGAACTTCTTCATCGTTTAGATAGATAAGCTGCCGGAGAACTGGCAGTGCAGGCTTCACCTGAAACATATGAATAACAAACGCTATGCTTGAGCAGTGTGATGAACGCAACCAAATGTATATAATTAAAAAAAAAAAGGTGAACCGTAAATCAGAAGCCGTCCTGGAAAATCAATATGCATAAGGGAATCCATTTCTGTACCTGTTCAAATGGTGTTGGTGGTTTACCACGGCAAAAGTTGGACAAGGTCCATGTAGCATTCCTTAGCATGGATAACTTCGAATTTTCATTTAACTGAGCCAGCAATGGCTCAAGAGCCCCGTAGTTGAGAACAAGATTCCTGCAGTTTGGAGAGTCCCCAGCAACATTTCCCAAGGCCCACACAGCCTACAATAGATATCATGTAAGAAACCATTAAACATTATAACACCTATAACTATCGAGAAGCACTTAGCTGACTATAATTTCATATCACAAAAAAAACAAGGCCCACAAAGCCTATAATGGATATCATGTAAGAAATTTAGAAAACACTAAACTTTTTAGCACCTATAACCATGGACAAGCCCTTCCTGACCACTGAATTTGGAGGAAACAATCTTGGTCACAACATAAAATGGATGTGCAAGCGAAAGCTAAATTTATCTAGCTAGTTAGTGGCAGACCTGCTCTCGAACGTCATCACTAGCAGAACTAAGAAGCTGAACGAAGAAAGGAACTGCCCCTTGTTCAATCACAATCTGAGTATGATCTGATGTTCCTGATGCAACATTGGTCAAAGCCCATGCAGCCTCAAACTGAAAACAAGCTTTAAATTAAGCCACCAGACTATTATTGACCTCGAGTTGCCATTGATAAGGGATAAATCTAAAATGTAGGAAGAATAAGACATACCTGCAGTTGTGGATGATCTCCCCTTCCAAGAAACTCCACAAAACGTGGGACAACGCCAGCTTTGATCACTTCATCAATTGGAGGACTGCGCTCTGCTTATCAAATCATTTTACAAGCAACCATCAGATGTCAACCCGTGAATGAAAATTTTCTTCTGAAAGGAACAATTGTATACCTACCTATAGATAACAACTTTCTAAATTGAGTTGTGGCTTCTAACTGAGCTTGAGGATCATCAGAATAAACACCTTGTACCATCATTGAGATACCTTCTAACTGTCAGAGCACATGGAACAACATCAACCATCTATTTCCACAGAAACATAACCTCTCCGTGTCTAGAGATCTAATATCCAATCCATTAACAAGTTTATCAAATCAGATTCTAGAAATCCAGATATCTTATGAACGCAAACTGAGTTTTAATCAGCATACATGATCGGAATTGAAGTCATAAGAGATCCGCCATCAAGCCCAAGTATCCACCCCCAAAAAACGAAACGAGGAAGGCAAATTTGAAGGTCAATTACGAGCTTGGGAGTTTTCATAAAGCCGAAATCTAGAATTGAAGGGGAGAACACAATGCTTAGAAGAGATATTTTGATATCTTATAATAATAAAAAGCTCATTTTTTCAACGATCAAACAAAGATCCAACACTAACTATTCAAATCCTATGACCCGAATTACAAATTAGAGCACAGTAGACTCGAAATTCAGATCAGCGAACATACACGTTTCTCAACGGCGGCAATGTTCTGGGAGCCGTCGAGTCCAGTTCCGAGGGGCTGGTGCTGCTGCTGCTGCTGGAGCATCATTCCTTCGCGGCGCTTCTTGAGGAGACTGTCCTCACGCTTGTTCTTTCTAATCTCAACGAGATTGTCCTCTCTCCTCCGCCTCGCCTCATCGGCATCGACCCCTGTCTTGTATATCTTCTTCCTCAGCTCCGCGCGTGTGCTCGGCCTCAGCGACATCGTTCCTAGTTTCTCTGTCTTTCTATCTTCTGGAAACTACTACGTCTGGATCTTCTCCCTCGCTCTCTTTTGCAGAATTGAAATTGGAGAAAGGAAAGATCGTTGGGAACGAGTCGCCTGGTGCTGTCGAGTCAGGTACAGCTCGGAGTTTGATTGGCTGTTGGAGCTACTTTAGATCCTTCCTTCTAACACAGAGGTGCTGCCGCGCTGTCACTTTTTTTTGCTCTCTCAGTCTCTTACATCATGTTCTGTTTCGTTTTAGTATCCTTAAGTTACGCAGATTCAGGTTATAAGCTTATCAGCCCATTAGCCATTAGCCCATCATCCATTAGCCCATCAGCCATTAGCCCATCAGCCATTAGCCCATTAGCCATTAGCTCATCAGGAGAGTAAGTAACACACGGACGCGTCACGTGCCTTCTGTTCATGGGGATCGATCTTCACATTATGGCAAAATGTTTGTCAATTTCTTTGTATGTTCAGTGTCTTCTCATAATTTTTCTTATCGTTTCACTCTCGATTTCGTCATGTTCACTGGGAAGAATGCATAAAACTTTCTGGACGCAAGTCCAATATGGTTAGCAAAAACTAGACGAAAAATGATTCTACTTATATATAAATATAGAGATAGTTAAGATATATCATTTAAATGTAAAGAAAAAAATGATTAGTTTGTTAAGTTAAAACCAACCCTGCATTTAGAAGAAGTAGAAGTGGATATGGTTGACTTGAGACCACGTGTGGAAATGTAGAAAACACGAGCACAGTTCAAAAGACAACGAAAGTTGTCTGACCAAGACATGTGCGAGTGCATGCTGTCTTGGCACGTGTTCCATCTCATTACACCACGCAAATTAAAGCCTTTGTACCTGTATACCAGTCGTATCTCTTAGATATATTTCTCTTTTATGTCAAAAAGAAAAGAAAAAGATATATATATGGAGGATGAGCATTTGTTGACCCATTAAAATTTGTCGAAAATTGTTTTTGTTTGCTTCTTTCGTCGTAGGACCCAATTGTTTCCACTATGAGTGTGATGGTTGTTTTTTTCCGGCGGTTGAACCGATTGAATTTTGCTTACTTAACCATTGGGTGTGAGGATGATTATGATTTATTTTTGCCGACTGATAATTATGAAAATTTATAAGGTACGTAGATTTATCATGAGTGTTTATTTTGACTTGTAAATAGTGTTTGTATAAGAGAAGATTGTATAAAAATTTGGCTATCTATCTCCTTGGCCACATCCACATATGAGGTTGATAATTGGAGTCACATGCTTGCACATGTGGTCACATTGGGTCTACCTTTTAGCCACATATGGCCAACTCCACGTTTTCCCCTTTCTTTTTTTTTTCTTTTGTTTTTTAGCCATCGATTATTCGATGCATTTAACTATACTTATAGTTCTCACATCTGAATACATTAATATCAAAAACTATATCAGCCATACTAATAAGTAATAAAGATAGTTGAAATCTGGGAACTATATGTATAAAAGAAATTAAGTTAAACTACGTCATCCTCCAAAATTCAGACCAAATATCTAACTCCTGATGATTTTGTGAAAACAAAACTCAAACGACACAATGACCTACAAACATGTTATCAGTTTATTTAACTTTTATAAATGTGAATGCAAAAGAAAGACATATTGGGTTGTAAAAAGAAGGAACACACGTGGTGAGTCTTAAAAGAGGGTAAGAAAGATGTTCCTCGAGACTCATCTCTCAATCTTTTTTTCTTTTGGTGCCAAATTTGTGGTCCTTTTGCTTCGTTCAACATTACTCCTAATGGATTTCTTTTACTAATTTGTATGTATGCTATGATTAATGTCAACTCTACAGTCGTATGCTATCCTTATTGTTTAGTGAAATGTTTTTAGTATTGACATCCAACTATATGATACTTAAAAATAGGTTTTGGGGGGCATAATGAGCAAAATAGACTTTTGACATAAACTTAAACGTGGAAAAAGTATAGAAGAATCACATGGAGTCGACTGGCACCAAAACGAAGGTGGGTGTTCTTCTTCACACGTTAGGCCGTTTACGATGCACATGCTCGTTTTTGAATGCTTCACACGTTAGGTCTTTTACACTTTTATTCTTTCTTAACTTTTTTTTTAATTTTGTTGGTATAATTCTGTTTTGAGGGCTTATTATCCGTATTAACACTAAACAATTTTTGCAATCGAGATTAATTGCAATTTTCTTTTTTTTTTTAGATTGATTTGATTTGTAATGAAAATTAAAGAAAGATCAAAATGGATACAAAAGGTGATGTATACAAATAAAGGACATGAAATTAATAAATTAAAATAGCGTAGAAATAAAAAGGAACAATTGAGCCAAATAAAACCGTAAAAGAAAAAGCTAATTAACAACTGACAAACTAACTGCCGCCCTTAAGGTCCAGTCAACGTCGTCCGTGGTGCGGCGACGGCTAGTAGTTCGGCGAGAGTCTCCATGGCTCTGACCTGCATCTCTAGAGCTGCGATGTAATCGGTCGCTTCATCTAAAAGGTTCGGTACGGAAACTTTCCGGCAACCGGGAACCAAGCGACCGAGAATTTTCAATTTTCTTTCAACCGCAGGTGTTTTAATCTGCTTTGTCTCTGGGAATTTCCTTGATTTGCAACTTCCGGTTGACTTTGCCTTTCTGGGTTTCTTGAGCCTCGGTCGGACACAACTCGCTAAAATCGCTCTACTCCATCTACTTGTTCCTCGAGCCGACGTGGCCAGAACTTGATCCGCAGTCTCGCGTATCTCTCGCGCCGCGCCTGAGAATTTCCTAGCGTCGTTGGACCTCTGACGAATTCGACGAAGAGCTTCGACGAGCTTGCAAGCGTAGATCTGCTGAACACGATTCGTTTTCCATCTCTTCAAACTCTCTTGGTTGATCCGTCGCGCCTCTATCTCTGCCTCCGTCTCAACCGTCTCCAATATCCTCCGCTTCTTCCGCCTAGACTCCGAAGATTCATCACCTGTGATCTCGATGCTCGGAAACAAAGAATCCACCATCAAATCCGATAAGAAAACCAAAGATTTCGAAAAAACGTAAATCAGTCTCTTCGTCTTCCTCACTCCTCACAAACAACCAGAAAAATTCAAAAAAAACGTTAGCCTCGACAAGATTACAGATTAGAAACGAGTCAAGACTTGAAGAAACTAAGAGATATGTAAATACAAAGTTTCTCCTCTGTTTCTCTCTCGGTGCTGCGTAAGAATGTGACTATTTAGAAACAAGAGAAGATGAAAGCAGATGAGCTGTTTATATATCTCTGCCAATCACTCGAGAGAGGGAGAGACGTGAAACAGCGGGGCTATAGACTTATCACCATTAAATGCCAATTTTGCCCTTAGTTACCGGTATTTATTTTCCAATTTTCATTAAATCTTTTGCTTTAATTATTATCTCGTGGGATTGTTCTTTGTATAAAGCTCCAAAATTGTGACATAAATAGTCAAATGCGGATAAGCTACTGCATTTTTTATATAATCTAACCACATGCAGATTACTGATAGAAATGATGAATATATATGACTTAGTTTGTATCAAACATACACAAGTTAGCATATGTGCTTTAGAAACATACACAAGATAGCATATGTAGATCCATATAATTACTCTATCAAACATACACAAGATAGCATATGTGCTTTAGAAAACTAGGTCGCATGTAACTACTCTTTATCAATCATTCGTTTCTAATCTTCTGGTGATATGATGCTTTATTTTTTACAATATATAGTATCCCATTTGATATTGTATATTTAAAATGCGGATCATAAGTTTATAATACGCTGTAGAACATTACCTATACAATGATGTGATATGGATGTGCTTTAATTTGGCTAGAGAGAGAGATAGAGAAGAACCATGCATGTGGCCATTTTCATGGCTCTGCCATTTAAAGAAAAGGATTTTTTTTGTTAAACCTTTACTAATTTTTAAATTTTGTGGACAATTTTCTGCGAACAAATTACCCAGGGACGACACTATTTTACTATATAGACTATGGTTGCTCACGGTTTTTCCACCTAAACTTCGGATTTCTCTATTACACTACATAAACTAACAACGCACACCTTAATTTTACACGAACTATTGACATGTTTTCACAATTCCATAAATCGTTATCTTTTGAATAAATCGCAATCAATTGAAATTAACTACATTTACCATATAACCCGAAAACCGACTCATTGAGTAATTGCGGTTGGCGAGTTTACTCCTTTTAACCAATTGAGTAAAATCAATTGTGAAGATTCGGGTTATGTGAGTTATGTGGTTGACGCAATTAACTTCAATTGATCGCGATTTATCTAAAAAATAGCGATTTGAAAAATTGTGAAGACATGTCAATAGTTCATGTAAAATTAAGATGTGCATTGTTAGTTCATATAATCTAATAGAGAGGTCCAAAATTCATGTGGAAAAACCATGCCCAGACATAGTTTGTGTAATAAAATAATATCTTCCCAATTATCTATTTTGGCGTTACCACTATACGGGATTGGATGTATTTAACTACAAACTCTTGGATCTAAAGAGTAATAAGTAAAATGACTATGGATTAAAATAAATGTATTTTTTATGTTTACCACAGTTACATAGTATTTTGAATGACAAAAATTCAATCATATGGAACCACATATACATAGATATATATGGAAAATAATTTTGTGAAAAGGTCTCCGGAAATATTGCATTTATGTAAATGTGTGAGTAAACAAAGAAGAAGATCTTGAAAGAGAATCTAAAATGGTCCCTTTTATCTGTGGTTGGTCAGAGAGACTTGTCCCCTTGCTTGAGACACCGTCTCCATGTCTCTTCATTTCCAGTAGTAATATTTTTTAACCACAATCGAAGACCTCTATAACAACTTCTGATAAACACAAATGACAATAGCAATTATCTTCCAAAACACTTTTCGGGTTCTACACAGGGAGTCTTAACTTGAGGGATTTGATCGCGCCGTATATGTTAGTCTCTCTCTCTCTGCTTCAGACCAATTATTTATGGAATCTCCAAGGAACATAAACATGCTCATTCATGAAAATAATATCCAAATGGGGTAAGTAAAGAGATTAAAACCACTCGAAAAGAGTAGGAAAATATTCATAATAGAGATCAGTTGCAGTTGCAATTGTTGAGCAACATCCCCACCCCACAAAAGGAAACACAGCTGTCTTGGAGATCTCGATATAACTCGTTTTAGCTAAGTGGTTGGGTTTTATTCAGTTATTACCAGGAGCCTTCTGCACCAACCGTTGGGTTTGAGAACGCCGAGAATTCCCAGAATGTCTTCAACGAGTATGGCTCAGAGACCGTCACGCCTTCCTCTGTAATATTTGCTATCTGCAAAGTTTCCCAGAGAACGAGTCTTGTCAGGGATCTGATTCTAGATTTGATTGAGTTGAAGTACTGAAACTAAAAAGACCTGAAGCTTGTTGATAGCAGATCTGTCACGGTACAGAAGCACACGCATACATTTCTCCAGTAGCTTGACACCATCTTCAAAACTCAGGTCCTCACGCCATTCATCACGAAGAATCGGTCTGGCTAGGTGATTTCCAAATCCAGTGGCAACATGGTTGTCCTCGAAACTAACACCAATCATTGAGACCTAAAGAACATCATAGAGTACAAATCAAAACTGTTAATTACATAAGAAGTTCAAATGCGACAAAAATCTTAGGCCTTACCATTCCAAGGTACTTCTCCCCATTTTTTACACCTCCAAGCACAAGAGTGTTCCACAAAGGGTTGAACTTGTTCCGGCGATTATACATAACTCGTGTCAGATAGTTGTGAACCTCTTTTGGCCCCAAGGAATTACCATCATCCCACATATTATCATTCAGGCTGGAAACATTAAGATTTCAGATCAAGGGCAAAAGAGAGACTGGATAAGCAGGAAAAAGAAACATTATATCAAACATATTCTTACACGAGCTCATCAAGATATCGCAGAATTTCTTGGAAGTCGCTGATTTCTCCACTAGCACCAAGAAGAGAATGCTTGCCAATAGCCTTCATTCTCTCAATGTTCTTGTACCTTAAGGTGGATCCATATGAACCTGCAGATCAGCAAAAGTTTGAGCTTGATTTGAAGCAACAGTCGTTGAAGCAGGAAATCAGGATCACACTCTTTGAGTTAAGGAAAGGGTTGGAACTCTGGAAGAGAGCAAGGCATACTTAAGACATATTAGCAAACTTTCGGCATAGAAAATCTTAGCACTATTTCATATCAGAGTTAGGTTATAAGAAATATAACTAGTCAGTAAGCACAGTCTATAATCATTTGTAGATAATAAACAGATGGATAAAGTAGAGTGCTGGATGCGACAATAATCAAAACTTGAGCACTCAAAACCTAAGCACTGAGTGAGATGAAACAAGTGTTTAAAGCAACCAAGAACATTTAAAATTTACGCATCCTGAATTCAGTTCTTTCCGCTTATATCTATGTAGCCTAGCACTAGTATTGCAAGCACTCTTGTGAACAATGAAGCATACATAAAAGCAAAGTCTAAAGTAAATGGCTTTATCAAACAAAGAAATGAGTCTCAAATATCCACAAGACAATCTAGAGAGCTGAAACTAGGTAGAGAACATACCTCCCATATCAGAAGTCATTAAAATCCCATCTTTGTACTTGATAGCAACCACTGAGGTTCCAGTAACATACGGGTACCTAACAAAAAATCCCTAAAAATGAAAAACAAATCCCAAATTTTCTCAAACTCGAGAAACCTAAGAGAGGATTTACAATGTTCTTTGGGATTCAGCCTCTGCGTTCTTCACTCCGTTCCCGTTCTCAATTGGAATCGTAAACTGCCCAGAGAAAAAATCACCCCAAAAAAAAAAGATGACGATAAAAGAAATGTCAAACCCAGAAACTCTATAACCCTTAGAAACTCGAAAGGTTGAAAATAACTCTAGACTGATTCAACTTACAGTCATCTTCTCAGAAACTCGAAGTAAGCGAGAATGGCTTCTGACTATCGATCTGATGTTTTGTTTCTTCTCGCTTGAACGAATTCCCTTTGCTCAAGTAACAAATAGAAACGGGTCCAGTGTTAACCATTCTACCGGGTCCAGTCTTAACCATTCTACCGGGTCTACCCGGTCTCCTATCTTGTTATATTTATTGGAGTTAATAATAATAAACTATTCGATAAAAGATATTTATCTCAACTCGATCATCCCTTAATTTTTTATGTCTAAAATTCATCTTAATATTCACCAGAATTCATATTTTTATGCCTAAAATTCATCTTAATATTCACCAGAATTCATAACAACAACAATATCAATACATGGAGCTACGAAGGACAAGCTTCACTTTCACCTCCAATCAGAATCATTTGACTTTAGAGAACGGATAAAAAACTTAACCTAATTATGAACAAAAGGATTGTGTTGATATCAAATCTGATTAGGATAACAGTATAAAGAAGTTAAGAACGAAGACAGGATCATGTTCTGTTTCAGCCCAATCGTGTTGGGAAACAAATCCTTTTGTATATATGGAAAAACAAACATAGAACGTACGATTGTGAAAAGACACCAACATAAAAGAAAGACGTAGATCATAAATAAATTAAGCTTCCAAAGATAGAGAATTAAGAAGTAAGAAGCGCCCTCCTTAATTTTAAGAAAACTGTTCTTCCATGGCTCCGAACTCCTCAATCATCATGTTCTTCTTCTTGTTCATTATGGCGTGGATTTTGGAACATTTGCAGGGTTTGAGCAAGCACGAGGGCCCATCAAAATTCCCAGTTGAGACAACAGAGAGCTTTTTTGAGATCACTACGGAGTTGATAACATCATCTGTCGGATGATAAATAGATAAAACCTCGAACCCTTGAAGGTCACATGGCTCAACGATCGGATAAAGAAATGCTCTTGGTCCATGAGCACTCCTCAGCATGAGCATAGCGCCAGGAGCCATGTGTTTCTGCAAATGCTCGATCACTTTAACTTTATCCTTCTTGTTCATTCCAACAAGAGCAGCTAGAAACACGACATCGAAGCTCTTCAAGCTCTCTGTCACATCCATTATATCAACGGTGTGGAAGAACATGCGTTGAGAGATGTCTGGATCAGAGGAAACCAGAAGAGAAGCGAGTGAGTTAGCTGATGGGTCAATGTCAAAGTTGTGAAAGATTGTATCTTTAAGATGGAGTGAAGCAAGAACGACGGAAGTGAGAGGGAGAGGACCAGACCCAACGAAAGCTACAGTTTTGGGGACATAGCCATTTAGGTTTTCTGTGAGAAGGTCGAATTCGAGCTTCCCGAGTTTTAAGTAGTTGTTGTAATAAGGGAAAATGTCTAAATGGTGAAGTGGGTTGTCTTGAAAAGAGGTCAAGATCGAAGAGAAATGATGTTCTAAGTGACCTTCAGCTTCGCCACAGATCTTAATGAGGTTTAGTCGAATCTCTTGAATCGTGTGACACATCTTGGTGACGTCAATGTTAGGGTTTGGTGGGATGCATGTGGAAACGAGCTGCTTGAAGAGAATGTTGACATCTTCGGATGGTTTCAAACTCTCGAGCTTTGAGATTTTCTCGTAAAGGTCACATATTGTATTCACCAGTTGCTCCTCTTGGCAAACCATGTCGACACTTGAGGTTACTGCGTTCTGGAACAAAAAAACAGAAAGAAAGAAAAAAGTTTATAGTTTCTTTCTTTGTGTTTGAGATATTGTGTGTTCTTGGGTGGTGTGAACAGTTTGGAGTTGCAGGTTATGTATATTTATTGGCACTAGGTTGGGACCAATTTGGGTAGTCTGAATTTTAATATTTAATTTTATGCATTATGGTTATTCAATACTCTACGAATTTTAAATATAATTTAAATGTATGAACTTATTCGATCAACGATTCTATATCCTAATTTAGTGTAATATTCTAATTATGCTTTATGTAAAAGTTGATGTTATTCTGTAAGTTTTTTCTAATGGTATTGAATATTGAAAGAATATGTAGATCTTTGTATATTAATTTCTTGAAATAGCTTGTTTTCATGAGTAATTGGAAAGAAACATATTATATACACAAATTATCAAAATTTTAAATCTTAAAAACCATAAAACATAGAGAAATAACTTCAACTAATAACACCAATAAACATTTTAGTTTAGCATAAAGTTAAGTTAAGGTTAGTAGTTTAGACAATTTGCTAATTTAAGTGGTTAGTATTTTAGGTTTTACTGTTTATATTCTATAGTTTAGACAATTTGCTAATTTAAAAAATCTTGAGCTATCTTCTTAATTGTGCTATACGATATAGAAAAACATATATATATATATATACAAAACTAGAAAATTAAGATTTAAGAATTATAAAGAAATTCATTTTAGTGTTCTCTAACAACACATATATAACATCAACAAAAATAGAAAATTAAGAATTCTGATTTGTGAAGATGGTTAAAAAAATTTAGCTATTTTGTGTTGTACATTATTTCCATGAAATGTGATTACTTAATACAGAAAGTGTAACTAACAAAGGATGATGTAACCAAATATCTGTAATATATTATTTGAATAATTTTTTTTTTAAATTTATTATTAACAAAAAATTTATTTGACGTGTAATCATCACAGATAATTTTAAATAAATATATAAATGAATTTAAATTATTAAAATAATTACGATATATATAATTGTTATTAATTTGGTTAGAAATTCAATATATTTTATGACAAATATCTAAAATAGCACCTTTCTAAGTTTTTGTTCCAAAAATAACATCATTAGTTTAAATTTCTAATAATAGCACAAATTTAAGATTAATATACATTAAAACTATATTTTAATAGAAAAAATTAAACCCTAAATTGGAAATAATGAACTCAAATACAATATTTTAAGTTTATATATAATTTATTTAGAATAAATAAGTATTTTCACATAAGTATTTGTGCTATTTTTGGGAATTTAATTTTATGATGCTAGATTTGAAAGAAAAACTTTAAAAAGTGTTATTTTAAAGTATTACTCTATATTTTATTAAATTAACTAAAAATATTATTAAATTCATAAAAAAACAATTTTTTTTTTAATTTATATATACATTGAGAAAAATTTTGCCGTCGATATAAATCTAGTACTTTTTATTTGGCAAAAAAATTTGTAAGACTTCCTATAAATATTAAACTAAGTTTTCAAGATTTCTTTTTAAATATGAAAATATGCGAATTTGAGCGGAAGATATTCTTAATGGCGTGTGCCTTCCACACATTTCTCACGTCTCTCTTTGTTTTCTTTTGAATTTTTCAAATTCTTCACGCAATCATTTTTCTTTTCATTTCGTTTTTTCAACTTATCTCTCACTTTATCTTTTGGGAATTCTAAGAGAGTAACATATATGGAATCTGTTGACAAAAAAAACGTATATTGAAGACGAATTACGTATAAAACGACACACGCCAACTTGAAAAATATCGATATTCTATGTTGTTTTTCTGCATAAATTCATATACGCATAAAGTCTGCAAGAACATAAAAAGATCGATGCTCTTTTATAAAAAGGTCACAATTCAATGGTTGCATTAGTGCCTCTTGCATTACTGCGACGGCCAATTTAATTCCATTTCGAAATTCATTTAATTTTGTTGGGAAAGATATTAATCATTTACTGAAATAAACATTTTCCAAGAGAAGTTACTAAAGTAGCCAAAATTTACGTCATCTTGATTTTTAAATTAAAAAAGTCAAAATATGAAATAAAAGGATTATATAGTGTTATATATTTTCCTAGAATTCTAAAAGCTAAAAATGAGATAATAAAAGAAGAAGTATTATTGTCTCTGTATACAAAAAAATGATTTGTTGCGTGAAGAATATGAGGAATTGATGAAGTGAATCAAACGAAAACAAGGAGAGCCATAAAAAGTGTGTGGAAGGCACACGCCAATAATAATATCTTTTACTGAAATGGACATTTTCTTAATGTTTCCAAATTTTGATAATTCAATTCAATGTCAATGTTAATGTGGCCAAGCAACCTGTTAATGTTTGAAAATCGATAAAAGGAAAGTATATGTGGGCAAGCAACCTGTTATAGTCATCATGCCCCCTTTACTATCGGGACTATCTTCTGGTGAATTGCTTCTTTTGCTAAATTATTAATTTCTGCCTTACCATCGGTTGTTGATGTTTTTATTAATAGCAACATTAAGCTGCCCAACTCAGCCCAATCAGCAAATGGCGAGGTGGATCATCACAAACAAACGAAGCCCAACAGCAGCACATCGTCGTCATCAACCTCAATGGCAACATCTTCACAAAGATTTCATGACTGTAATCGTACAGTCAACAATTGTCAAAAATCCAGCTGAATAACAAATTCAATCTTCTTGGATCGTACGCTGATGGCATATTCTGACACTTGGCAGCAGATCATTCTATTTGTTTTCCTATAAATGTAAACCGTGCTGTAAAACGTTTTTTATTCAGAAATGAGAAGTTAAATTTTCAAGCTTTGTTCTCTGCAAACCACATGGTATCAGAGCTATGGCAGAAGAACCAGATACCTTCTCCATTGCCGCATTAAGTATTTCTCAATGTGTGACCGTAAAACTCACTGAAAGAAACTACCTCTTGTGGAAGACGCAATTTGAGTCTTTCCTTGCTGGACAGCTGCTACTAGGTTATGTTAATGGTGCTGAACCTTGTCCTCCAACAACACTCACCACCAAAACTTGAGACGTTGTGACAGAGACAAGTAACCCGGCGTTCATCAGATGGTACCGGCAAGATCAGGTTGTCCGGTCATGGCTGCTGGGGTCACTGTTTGAGGATGTTCTGAACAAGGTATATCATTTAACAACGTCACAAGAGGTATGGTTTGCACTAGCTAAACATTTCAACAGGGTATCAACATCTAGATAGTTTGAACTTCAACGGAAACTACAAACAATTTCTAAACAAAACAAAACTATGGATGAATACCTATGTGAGTTTAAAGGGATTTGTGATCAACTCAGCTCCATTGGACTACCTGTGGCTGAAAACATGAAAATTTTTGGCGTTTTAAATGGTCTGGGCAAAGAGTATGAGGCGATTACAACCTGTATTGAAAACTCAATGAATAATTTTCCTGGGCAGTCATATGACTCAGTGGTTTCTCAGATCACAGGGTTTGATGATAGGCTGAAAAAATATGCTACATCAACTAAGGTAAATCCTCACTTGGCTTTTGCTGCTAACCATGCATCTGTTCCTAGTCCTTATCCTGCAGGAATGTATGGTAGAGGACAATATTCAAACAGATTTGGCAGCAATAGAGGACGTGGTAGCTATTCCACTCGTGGAAGAGGTTTTCCCCAACAGATTCGACAATATTCTGGACAAGAATCAGCAAATGGCAGTACCAATCGTCCTACATGTCAGATTTGTGGTAAAATTGGGCACATTGCCTTTAAGTGCTTCAAGAGATTTGATCATGCTTATCAAGCAGAGGACCTTCCCAATGTCTTTTCCGCTATGAAGCTCTCTGACTGTAATCCTGAAGTAGGTGCAGAATGGTACCCTGACACTGGGGCTACCTCTCACGTGACAAACTCCCCTCAACATCTTCAGCACTCACATCCTTACGATGGACCAGAATCTGTGATTGTTGGGAATGGGGACTTTCTCCCGATTACTCATGTCGGCTCTGTCGCTCTTCTTGCACTTAAAGGTACACTTCCTCTGAATGATGTTCTAGTTTGCCCTGCCATCACTAAGTCCTTGCTGTCAGTATCAAAAATTACAGCTGATTATCCTTGTGTCTTTACCTTTGATTCTGACAATGTCTATGTCAAGGACAAACAGAGCAATCAGCTCCTCAGCAAGGGGAGAAAAATTAATGGCTTGTATCGGTTGGATGGCTTCTCGTTTCAAGCTTTTTATTCTTCTCGGCAACAAGCAGCCAGTGAGGATATCTGGCACAGACGTTTGGGACATCCACATCATCAAGTCATTAAACATCTATCTGCCGTTAAGGCAATCGTTTTGAATAAACCCAGTATGACTATGTGTGAATCTTGTCAGCTTGGGAAAACCTGCAAGTTACCTTTTGTTAAATCTGAGTTTCGTGCTACTCGTATTCTCGAACGTATTCACTGTGATGTTTGGGGTCCAGCTCCCATAACCTCTGTTCAAGGATTTCGATACTACGTTGTGTTTATTGACAATTACTCCCGTTATAGTTGGTTCTACCCACTTAAATTAAAATCAGATGTGTTCACTGTTTTCAAACGATTTCAACAAATGGTCGAACTTCAGTACAGTCAAAAAATCTGTGTTTTGCAATCTGATGGAGGAGGCGAATTTGTCATCACAACTTCATTACACATCTCACAGACAATGGCATCAAACAGTATTTGTCATGTCCTCATACCCCTCAGCAAAACGGTCTAGCTGAGAGGAAACATCGTCATCTTACTGAACTTGGACTCTCGATGATGTTTC
Source organism: Pugionium cornutum (assembly GCA_018901935.1). Lineage (NCBI taxonomy): Eukaryota > Viridiplantae > Streptophyta > Magnoliopsida > Brassicales > Brassicaceae > Pugionium > Pugionium cornutum. The sequence continues at coordinate 2,187,410 of CM032155.1, read as the reverse complement.
AAAGTCATGTCCCTCAACATCTCTGGGTTGAATCATTTTTTACAGCCAATTTTCTCTGCAACTTATTACCGACTTCAGTCTTTGATAAACTGCTCAGTCCATTCGAAGTTCTTAATGGATATGCACCTACTTATACGTCTCTGAGAGTCTTTGGATGTGGGTGTTTTCCTTATCTTCGACCTTATGCACAGAACAAGTTTGATCCCAAGAGCCTCCTGTGTGTATTTCTGGGATATAACGAAAAATACAAAGGTTACCGCTGTCTTCATCCACCCACTGGCCGTGTGTACATCAGTCGGCATGTTCTCTTTGATGAAAATCGGTTCCCGTATCAAGATAGTTATCGTGAACTGCTCTCCTCGACTGTTACTCCCTTACTCTCAGCTTGGATGTCTGTCCATAAGTCTGATTCTGCATCAACTGAACCTGCTACTCCAGTAACTATAGAACCAGTTCCTCATCATCGTGTCACTCTCCAACCAGTGCCATCTCCTATGGCAACAGAGTCTGTTGCCTTAAATGATTCTCAGCAACTGTCTCCCTCTTCCACAGACAACTCACCTGTTGTGTCTCCCCAACAACGCTTGTCTAGAGTTCATAATGAAAACTCTCCCCTGTTACCTTCACCACAGGCAACTACTCTACCTCAGAATCAACATCAAATGCAGACTCGAGCCAAAAGTGGGATTGTAAAGCCAAATCCTAAATACCTTCTTGTCACAGGAACAAACATCCCTACTGAGCCAAAGTCAATTAAATCTGCCTTAAAACATCCAGGATGGACTGCTGCGATGAAGGAAGAACTTGATACTTGTGCTGAAACTCAAACGTGGGAGTTAGTTCCTCCTCCTGCCAACGTCAATCGACTTGGTTGCAAATGGGTGTTCAAAACAAAACTCAAGGCAGATGGTACCTTAGACAAACTTCGCGCTCGTTTGGTTGCCAAAGGGTTTGAACAGGAAGAAGGCATTGACTTCTTTGAGACCTATAGCCCTGTGGTTCGCACAGGAACAGTTCGCCTTATCTTTCACCTTGCTACTATTGGTAAATGGATGATTAAACAGCTTGACGTTAAAAATGCCTTCTTACACGGCGATTTAACTGAGACAGTATATATGTGTCAACCACCAGGGTTTGTTGATTCACGGTTTCCACATCATGTCTGTCGACTCAAAAAGGCCTTGTATGGTCTCAAACAAGCACCCCGTGCTTGGTTTGACAAGTTCACGTCATTCTTATTGGAATTTGGCTTTCAGTGCAGTAAGGCCGATCCTTCCTTATTCGTATATCAGCTCAACAACAAAGTTATGTTTTTCTTACTTTATGTTGACGATATGGCTATCACCGGGAATGATTCCAATGTGATTAATCAACTGATTATGTCACTCAGTGCACGGTTTCGAATGAAGGATATGGGGCAAATTCACTACTTTCTGGGGATACAAGCTCAATTCAGCTCATCCGGTTTATTTCTTAGTCAAGAAAGATATGTGGAAGATCTTCTACACACTGCACAAATGTCAGATAGTGCGTCTATGCCGACACCTCTGCCTGTGCAGCTTGACAGAATTCCTCATCAAGACAAAGCCTTTGATGATCCTACTTATTTTCGGAGCCTCGCTGGTAAACTCCAGTATTTAACATTGACAAGACTAGACGTGCAATTCGCTGTCAATTTTGTTTGCCGGAAAATGCACAGCCCCTCTGTTTCTGACTTTCTTCTGCTCAAACGGATACTAAGGTACTTAAAAGGTACGCGAGCTATGGGCATTTACTTAACATCATCCTCTGATTCTATGCTCCGGGCTTACTCCGACAGCGACTAGGCTGGATGTCGTGACACAAGGAGGTCCACAGGGGGGTTTTGCACTTTCCTAGGCAGCAACATTATCTCCTGGTCTGCAAAACGCCAGCCTACTGTTTCTCGTTCTTCTACCGAAGCCGAGTACCGTGCAATGTCTGTAGCTGCTCAGGAGCTCACATGGATTGCCTCTTTACTTCGTGATACCGGAATTCAACAAACAAGACCTGCAGAACTGTTCTGCGACAACTTATCAGCAGCATATCTGTCTGCAAATCCAGGACTCCATTCCCGCTCCAAGCATATCGAAACTGACTACCATTATGTCCGAGAAAAGGTTGCTCTCGGATTGTTAACAGTTAAGCACATCCCTGCAGCTCAGCAATTGGCCGACATCTTTACGAAACCATTACCGCCTTCTAGCTTCTGTTTACTTCGACTCAAACTCGGTGTTGGGCCTCTTCCCACCACGAGTTTGCAGGAGGGTAATAGCAACATTAAGCTGCCCAACTCAGCCCAATCAGCAAATGGCGAGGTGGGTCATCACAAACAAACGGAGCCCAACAGCAGCACATCGTCGTCATCAACCTCAACGGCAACATCTTCACAAAGATTTCATGACTGTAATCGTACAGTCAACAATTGTCAGAAAATCCAGCTGAATAACAAATTCAATCTTCTTGGATCGCACGCTGATGGCATATTCTGACACTTGGCAGCAGATCATTCTATTTGTTTTCCTATAAATGTAAACCGTGCTGTAAAACGTTTTTTATTCAGAAATGAGAAGTTAAATTTTCAAATCCGTTATTCAAACAAAAGACATCACTCGAATACCTTCGATGACGATACGATCATCAATTTATATCGATTTGGTTTGAAAAATATTAACTGAAATATATTTTAAGAAATTATTTAATTTGAACTGAAACCAAATTAACCAAGATCGATTTTTGTTTTAAAGAATCATATCATATACGTATGAAATTTTGTTGTCGACATATCATGAGCATATGAACTATTGGTAACGAGTTATACATTTTAAATAAATATACATATGACATAAACAGATATATGTATATATGAATTGAAATGGATGCGTTTGTCATGTGAGTTAGTGATTAATAGCAGAGGTTATCTTGTAACAAAAAAGGTATACATTGTCGGATTGAAATGAATGACGAATCATCTGATTGAAATGTTAAACCAAACCAAAACAATTAAACATAAAGTTTAAAAAATTCAAATAAGAATTAGGGACCTAAATTTTGGATATCTTTTTGTCGCTTTTGTTGGGCCAACAAAGGACTATATTTACCTTGCTGCATAAGATTTAGAGGTAAAAAAACAAAGATTGTTTACCAAAAGAGAAAAACAACAAAGATATCGCATTTGTTCCCAGGCGCATGTTTAAGGTTGAGGTAAAGTTATCCGTTACAATATTTGTTGTAGCACATCGGATTCCAGTCGGTTTAAGAGTATAACCATGTGAAAAATTGATTGGACATACTACGTACGTTTCTAGTATGAACCAACTAGTAGAAATTGTTCAACATCAAGAGTAGATGCAATTGCAAAATGTCTTCATGGGATTTAATTTTGCTACTTCCACAACAAACTAGATACTAGATGCTAAAATGTTCCAAAACACTTGATAAAACAATTAAAGAAACTTTGCTCTTCAATCTTCAACTTCCTTCACTTATAGCTCATCCTGCAATCCAAAAACCAACCAACTCAATCAAAACGACCAAAGCAATATGCACTTATCTGAAAAATCTTCAAAGTGACATTGTGGTAACATACATGAGCAGTTTCCTCGCTAACTTCTGATTTGCTCTCATCGGTCTTAGATTCAGTATCAGATTCACCTCCTTCATCGTCCTCTGGTTCATCCTCAGCCTGGAAAAACAAAAGAGAATCATACACAACAATATCAGTACCTTGACAGAAAAAAAAGCTGGGAAATTTTTGATAAATCACGAAGGATTTACATCAGATTCTGCAGGAGCGTCCTTGGATTCCTGCAACAACAGCGAAAACAAGGATGTAGTTTCAGATAATCTTTTCCTTACTAAGTCAAAAAGTCCAAACCATTTTCATGTTTTAGAGATGTGGTTGAGAAGGTGTTACCTCTTCCTCTTTCTTCTTCTCAGCCTCATCGAAAGCTGCTTTTTCCGCCTATAACATCAGATTGGAATGGATTTCCTAATCAGTAAGCAGAAAAAAGACTTGTGTTCATGGATATGGGTTATTTTAAAGACGTACATCCTTGAGCTTGCCCCATGTTTCGTCTGCCAACTTCTTGGCATACTCTGGGTCATCGCAGATCAAGACATTGTCAAACAATGATCCTGATTTCACCTGAAGGAGAGCGATATGTATATTTAGACAGGAGACATGGGATCAAAGCACATCTTGATAGATAAGAGATCACAGTTACAAGCTCTATTACCTGCCACAATTCAATTCCAACATACTTCAGCTTGGGGAAAACATAGAGCTCTGGGTCATCCTTGAAGTCTGCATGAAATCAGATAAATTAGGCACAGTAATTGTTGTATATTATGTCTTGGAGAGCTAAATTTTCATGCAAGTTTATGCAAGCAAATAATAACAGTAGAGTGCTGCAGTTAAATTCATACGAACATGATATAATGATAGAAAAGATATGGATCACTAAATGTTTCAGATTGGTATGACCTTGGATGTAATGATAGAAAAATTACAGAGAGTCACTCTCAGAGTAGTAACTTACCAGGGTTGTCAATCATTGGAGCCTTCCACTTGCCCTTGTAATTGGGGTTCTTGATTTGCTACAGACAAATATGCATACCTTGAGAGTAAGAAAAAAGCTGACCAGGTTTATATATACCTTTTTTCTACAGGGAGATTGACAAACCTTGGCCTTCCATTCACCCATGTACTCAGGGTTGGGAATGGTTGGGGCAGTCCACTCACCATCTTCTTCCTCATCCCAGTCCTCAGGCTAAGAGAGAGGACACAAAGGATAAATCAGCAAATACAGAACACAACATAATATTTAGTTTTTGAATCAATTATAGAAAAGCTAAACACCTTCTTTGCATCGGTGTCTGGGATCTCCTTTGGGATATCATCATATCCGTCAGGTTTCTTGTCTTCAGGGTCGGAAATGTATTCTTGGTCGTCCCAGTCCTCAGGCTGTAAAAAATGCTCAATTATTGTATGATAGATGGTATCACAGGCATATAAATAATCACCCAATTTGATCAGACTCAGCTTTCCTATAGTCTACTCCGGTTGTTCATAAGTCATCACATACCTTCTTGGCGCTTGGGTCCTTGATCTTCTTAGGTGGCAGAAGATCCCAGTCAGAGTAGAGGCTACCAGTTTGCTTCTCAACATTGTCGATAAGAATGCTGTATGTAGCATCTGGACGGAGGATGAATGTGTACACATGGGTGAGCTGGTCAGTTTCACATGGAACATCCTTCTTGATCAGGTGGTTGGCGTTATTGTAGGTAAGGATAGCATGCACTTTCTTGGTGCTGTAGCCACATATATCGGGACCAAACATGATGCTGCAGGTTAAAACAGATGGGTGTCATTTTAAAACATTGATGTCAGTTGATAATGTTCACATGATTATAGTGACTTACTCTGACAGAAAAGGAGATGTGATAGGAAATGTACCTGTATGGGGTGTCTCCACCAAATTTCTTCTGGTCAACATCACCACTGAGCAGCTTCATGTAGCCACCACCACAGTCAAGCTTTTGCTCGTGCTTGACTGAGAATTGGAAGACTAATGTTTTGTCCTTGTTACTGAATTCAGGGAACTCAGCTGAAATGGCGTAGAATCTGTAGTCCTCACTGGTTTGAATACCTGCAAGACAATGATAATTGCAACAAACCATTACAACCAATTATAAATATGTCAGGTAACTAGCTCTAAAGGCTCAATCATACCTTTGTCATTAGCATCACCAGACCAATTCCCCGAAGTGTGGTTCCACTCCCCAGCAGTGTTCTCATCTTTCTTCCACTCAGATTTAACCCATCTGTTCTCCCATCCATCTTTATAAATGTAGACAACAAACCAAGACAGACATTAGAAAAGAAGAATCGCTAGACAGTCAGGAACAACAATACGGAATCCAACACAAGTGACACGAATTATTCAACTCAGATATTAGTTAGAGTAACTATTCTTTGGTAGTTCAAATCATAAACGTCGACTAAACTCATGAGCGCGCTTCACTGAACAAAATATCTCCCACATAGATCGCAAATGATACGACCACTATAATACTGTCAAGTCTAGCAGAAAAGTAACAATAATTGTACGTACGGTATAAGATTGAAACTATCATCTTAACAATGATTCGTTAGGAATACTATGTTTACTACCATGTCAGAGTTCACATTATCGTCAAATCCTCGCTCCCGTAACCTCCGAAACATTTCCACGAAGTGTATTACTCACCAAAAGTTGGCGACCATTTCCTGGGATGTCCAGTTAGAATTTCTAACTACCGCACCCAGTAAACCCAAATTCATAGATCCATGATAATCCTGATCAAACATTCAAATGATCTATCCGATGAAAACGAGCATATCGTTGCATGACCGAAAATAGATCTTCCACTAATAGCATTATCACATCAAAACTTGAATCAATGAAGAGATTGCAAGACGAAATACGAACAAACACATAACTGTAACCTGAGCCTCTGAGAATAAAAATAGAGATGTAGATAAGGGAGAGAGAGAGAGACAGGGAGAAAAAGTAGGTACCATCAAAGCGCTCCTCGAAGACAACTTTGGCGGAAGCGATTGCGACGAGGCCGATAAGAATCAAAGAGACGAGGCTAAGGTTTAGTTTCGCCATTGCTAAAACACAGATCGGAGCTTCCCCGAGAGATCAGAAGATGATGTGCAAGACCTGGAGTATATATACCGAGAGGAGCTCCAAGTGAGGTTGCTCATGGATTTTTAGCCTTTTGCCACGTTGTAAATCTATAGCCACGTAAACCAATCAAAAACTGCCACGTTAGCTACGTTTGTCATTCAGGATGACGTGGTGATATGGTATTGGATTAAACCGCGGAAGATGGGTTGCGCATGATAACAAACCTTAAGGCAAAGAGTTGACACGTGGATCAATATTAGCGGTCGGTGATAGTGACGAAAAAAAGCGTGCTTCTTCTCGTGGGGAGTTAACACTACGCAAAAGAAACAGATCTCTCGGGTATTTTCGTAAAATTGGTTAGATTGAATGTGATCGTAGCCGTTAGATTCAAACTGATTTTCACCTTAAAAATTCCGGAAGCGTGGGCCGACGAACATTGATGTGTACATAAATTAAGACTTTGGACCGATAACTGTTGTCCATTTTTCTTTGCGTTTATGGGTTATTCGTGCGAAGAATGGGGTAAAAGCTAGTCAAAATCTGACTTTCAGTTGATAATGACAATAACCATTGAAGCAAGCTTAAAATATGAACCTTTTTTCCTTCATCTTGAATGTTCTTGTTACTCATTGATCTATTTCGTCTCATGATTGAAGAATAAATGGAGTCTTACAAGACATGGAACAAAGAGAAGATTTTTATATGTTCTGTTATGTTAATTGTGAATGTCCTGGAAGTTTAACTGCACCTCTAACATCCATCAGTTTCCGAAATCTCTGGGCATCTGTAAATCTTCCAATACCACAAAAGATGTTAGACATGAGCACATAGTCTCCTCCATGGTTTCTCTCCAATTCCATTAGCTTCCTAGTAATCCTCTCAGCCATCTCAGCATCATCGTAAACGTTACAAGCTCCAAGAATCATTCTCCAAACCACAGCCTTTTGGTCAATTGGAATCTCCAATGCGATCTTCTCAGCTTCTTCTAATTTTCCTTTTCTTCTCAGCATATCTACTAGACATCCATAGTGCTTCACATCCGGCATAATCTTGTACTTGCTTACCATCTTGTTGAAAAACTCGAGAAATTCTTCTTCTGCTAAACCTCCATGGCTACAAGCGTTCAAAACACTGATCATGGTCACTCTGTTTGGGATCAGTCCGAATCTTTCCATGTCTTTGAACATACTGACAGCTTCTTTGCCCATTCCATGCATTGCAAATGCAGAGATCATTGTCGTCCACGATACCAGATTCTTTTTACCATTTGGAATCTCTACGAAAAACTTCAACGCGCTTTGGATACACCCACATTTTGCATATGTATCCAGGAGAGAATTTGTCACACGGATGTCGCATGGAACAAACCCTCTTTTAAGGACATAAGCATGAACCGATCCGCACATCCTTTGGTCTCCTAAGTTCCAAACAACTGGGAGAATTGCAAGAATGGTTATCTCGTTCGGCCTGATCGCGTCACAAGCAACCATTCTTGAAAACAAGAGTATAGCTTCCTTGGGTTTATTTACTCGTGCGTACCCATCAATGATAGTGGTCCAAGACACTACCGTTCTATTCGGCATCTTCTCCAGAAAGCAAAGAGCTTTTTCAAACTCACCCAAATTAGTTAGACCAGTGATCATCACATTCCAAGTTACCGGATTTCTCTCAGGCATTTCGTCAAACACTTTGTAAGCATCAACACTGTTTCCACCAACAAGGTACATACCAACAAAAGCTGTCTGCACATAGACATGAAATTCAAAACCCAGTTTCATCGTCAAACCATGGAGTCCAATTCCCAGTAGTAAACACGGAAATCGCGGATTCGAACTCGCTTTAAGGAGAAACAGGTAAGTGAAACTATCAAAAGGAGGCAGCCTCGGGCGATGATCAGACAGGAAATAAAGCTGTTGGAGTTGGTCGTAGAGGAAGTAAGCCTGAAGAGGGTTTTCGCCCAGAGAATAGCATCGAAGCAGAGGATTGAATAGCAAAAGTTTTCCAGAGCTTTGCATTTGATCAAGGAGAAGAAGCCCAGCCGTTGCGAAATAAGAATGAAGCTGATGGAGGACTCTAGGGTTTGATTCATGTTTGCGAAGAAGAGAATGAAGGTGTTTAACGGTGATGATGTTCTCATGAATCTTACTTTCAGAAAGCAAAGTCGAATAAGAAGAAGAATGTTTGAACGTGTAAGAGCGATGAGCGAAGGTTCTAAATGAAGAAAACAAGAACATATTTGCCCACAAATCTAGCAAGTAATTATTTCGAGAAACATAAATTAGCAAATTCAAGCTCTTACTGCTCACATATGCTTACAGGGATCGAGATTTGGAACTACGCTTTGGCCAAAAAAGCCTAATTACATCTGGAGCCATAAAAATTATGCAGCCATGAGTTACAGTTACATGATGATCAAAAAAGAATTTGCAGCTAATCTATTTTACCAAGTAGAAGACAATCCTGGTTACATTATAAATCTCATCACTCGTTTGGCTTGGCTGCTCCAGGATTCCTGCCAAACTGGATTATCATTGGTTTTCCTTTGAACACAAACCCATTTACAAGATTCTGCAAAAACCATAAAGAACACATCAGTTAGTTTCCTCTTTTTGTGTCAAAGAAATAACACACACTTTCGTCTCATCTTCAAGCACCAAATGTTTGTTAATGGTATATACATAATGCATAGTATTCAGTTGGAAGCCGACAGTTACAAAGAAAAAGGAGGTGATAAGGATTGTAACCAGAGCACGATGTGCGAGTTCAACAGATGGAAATGTCAAAAAGGCTTGCCCTCTCATCCTTCCTTCCTGTCATTCATATATATTCGCACATAAAATCATGGTCAGAAACAAGAAGACAGATGATTAGAAAAAAAAAAAGGCATCTAAGGTTATGAAAGTCCATAAATGGATGCATCACCTGCATCAGCCTCACACCAAGACTGGTTTTAGCTGCTTCAATGCTTCCAAATTGTGATCCTATATGAATCCAAAATTTAGCTATGAAATAACTTTCATAAGGGCATAGATATCATAACTTGTAATTAACGTCTCTAGATTGTACTAAATTTTGATTTGATTAGCAAAAATACTTCTTACCAAATATGTAATAGAAATCATCAATAACAACATCTTTTGCAAGGTTTTTGATATATAGCACAAGCGACGGATTCCCAACTGTGTAATTCTGTTCACAATAAGAAAAAGAAAACTTCCGTCACAGGCTAAGAATCATCCCTCAAATGTGCTTTGTAGATATAAGACTCTATATTTGAATTATAACAGGACCAAGGGAAACAGTCATGAAAGAGCTACAGCGAAAGAATGCAGTAGTTAAGTTTTTCACACATAGTCGGCGATCCACAAAAACCCCCAGCACCAAGTGCATAAGCAAATGTGCCAAAGCACATTTTCTTCATACCCAAAGAAAAGGCTGGAATTCATAGGCATGTTCACATCATTACAAAATTTCTCCACGGTATAAACATATTATACTTGATCTTAGTATCCATACCTTGAACATAGGCAGTGAAAGAATCTCCTGCGGAGGTAACCTTCCTTTCTCCAACTCTTCTATACTTGCAAAGGGAGTTGAATTTGAATCTTCTTCTCTGGGCTCGTCTGCAAGGACTTCATTCCCGCTGTCCTCTGTATCTTCGTCTTGAGCAACTTTTGGGGTAATCTTGATCTGTCAGGAACCAGAAGAAGAACTTACAAATATCAGAACAACCACATGGCATAATAAGTTAAAATGATAATCATGGATGATTGAATACCTGCATAATATGTTTATTCTTTCTAATTCGAGGGATTTCTTTTGGAGTCAAAGACGAGGGTTTCACTCCAACAGTCTCATGTGGTACATCTTTGTTAACACCAGGACCAACAAGATTTTCATGTCTAGCACGCTTCCTGCTTGATTTCGATGTACCTGCATCCTAAACATAATGCCATCACAATTCTTACCAAGTACTCAATAAAAATGAATGTCAATAGTAGTAAAATACTAGTACTTCTAAGGATGTATTTGCATCGATTATCACATAGGTTCACTAAAAGAAGTTTAGGATCCGTAAGCCTTCTATCTCCACGAACAAAAGAAAGAGAAGAAACAACCAAAATGAGCTTAGCATGAAGCCATTTTACCCAATTCTTAGACTGGCAAATATGGCATTACGAGTCATACCTCATCAGATTCCATCTCTGACTCGCTACTAGATTGATGCTCCAATTCAGTTGGTTGAGGGGCTGCTTTAGGTAGAGGCGGTGTGGGCAGGGCCAGGCGAAAAGGAGGTGGGAGATTCATTTTGTTCATCAGATGCAGCACCTGTAATCGATAGCTTAATGTTACATTTCTAGTTCTTTCTGCACACTATTATAGTTGGTATCTACAGATCATAACTGAAAAAAGTTATAGCGAGGGGTCATATACAATGGTAGTGGAGCTAACCTGGGTGTATAATGGTGGGACAGCGATAAGAGCATTAGTAATGTTGGCTAATATATTCGCATCGGGTGGTGGATAAGCATATCTGCAAGATGAACCAGATCAACATAGAAGCACCTGAACTTGGCAAAATGATTAAAAAAACTCTGGTTCCCCGGAACCCCGGATCATGAAACATGCACAATTTTAGTAACGTGGCTGGTGTTGTGTTTTAGAAGGATGAAGAGGCAAAACACACACACACACAAACAGATGTTCTTGAACAAGAAATACGATATGGGAACAAATTTAAAGAGAGTATGAGCCGTAAAACTTACTGCAGGTGAGGAGGAAATGGATAGTTTATGCCGAGTTTTGGAGCTATGGGTTCAGCAGCTAGTATATCCCCAGCTTTTGAACCATTGTCGCTTCTAACTGTAGAGAGTGAGTAGGGTTGACCATCTTTTCCAGATTCTTCAATTTGCAGAGACTTCTTATTCTCATTAGGCTTATTGGCTCTCTGTACTTGTAGTACCTTACCAAGAAACCTCAACCTACCCAAACATTAAATGATAAAAAAGAGCTCAATCATTAGCTTCATTATAAAAAAAGAAGACTGAGAGTTCTAAACACAGCATACTAATGTAAGATGTGTAACTCCAGTGAAAGAAACAAGTACCCATTTAACTGACGATGTGCTTGGGAGGCAGATGCTTCATTCTTGAAATCCACAAATGCAGCATTTCTCATCCTGTTAACAAGGTTTATATGTCAAGTTAGATTAATTTGACATTTAATTTGTTCTTCTGGAGAAAGAAACAGTTTTTCATGAATTCCTTGGCATCTTGTATCCCTAGACATACCAAGAGATATTTCCTTTTAAAACTACACTTTCAGTTTCCAATATCTCCAACAGAAACCAAGAAACTACAAAGTAAAAGTAATGTCCAACTTAATAGAACGAAAATTGCTAGAAATTTACTTTCCCCCGGAGCAAGGACGAACTGCATAAGCTCCGTACTGAGAGAAAAGCCGAGACACGATATCGTGAGGAATTCCATCAGGAAGATGCCGAACTAGAAGCGTTACACTCTGTGCGTCTACAACCTGAGATTCAAATTGTGCCGTCGAGAGGTTCGCGAGTGGCTCCGAGGGCCCGAGTGCAGCCATGAAATGTCGAAACCCAACTCAGAACGATGACATGGTTCACTTTTCCCTTTATTCCCCAGTCTGTAAACTGATTTGTGAGACTAAAGCGGACTAGGTTTTGGATTAAATGATCAAACCAGACAGAAGTTGAAGCCAAATAAAATACGGCGTCGTATTGTCGTATAGACTCACGTTTTGAACAATGGTGCGCCTCAACGCATTTCGGGGATAACCAGCTAGTGGCATTTCATCCTGACCATTTACAACTTTTACATAATAGCACAGTTTCTTGAACGAAAATAAATAAATGATCGGATACGCGGGTGGGCGAGTTATTGCAGGCCGAATTTGAGTACTGGGCCAGTATGTGTTTGTTTTGTTTTAACACCGGGCCTTAGTATGTGTGTTTCGGAAAGGGTAAGTGTTTTTTTCTTCCTTTAATTGGCTAATGGATCAGCATCAGGATAGATGAAATCTGACCGTAGATATTGTAATAATCGACGGGTGATATTACAATCACATGGCTTATGGTATCAGCCCTTCTGTCCCTTGATTAAAACAAATGAACGACTAAGATTTAAGACCGCTAAAATGGTCGCAGGTTGGGCAAAGTGAAATTTTTTTCCCGCTTCCTGTTGTTCCAAGACGATAAATATCCCGCTTTCCCATTTGATTCACAATTCAGATCTCAACTTTTCCTCATTTTCTCAAATAACTCCTATCTCAGCTAGCATAATGGCTCGTACCAAGCAGACGGCAAGGAAATCGACCGGGGGTAAGGCTCCGAGAAAGCAGCTAGCGACAAAAGCGGCGAGGAAATCCGCTCCGGCTACTGGAGGAGTGAAGAAGCCGCACAGATTCAGACCTGGAACGGTGGCTCTAAGGGAGATTAGGAAGTACCAGAAGAGCACTGAGCTTCTGATCCGTAAACTCCCTTTTCAGAGGCTTGTGAGAGAGATCGCTCAGGATTTCAAAACCGATCTCCGTTTCCAGAGCAGCGCTGTTGCAGCTCTCCAGGAAGCTGCTGAGGCTTATCTCGTTGGACTCTTTGAGGACACCAACCTTTGCGCTATTCACGCCAAGAGAGTTACGATTATGCCTAAGGATATCCAGCTTGCTAGAAGAATCAGAGGTGAACGAGCTTAGATGATGTTCTGTTAGGGAATGTAAAATTTTCAAATTTATGAATATTTGGAGTAAAATTCCATGAAAGTAAACTTTTGGATTATGCAAGTCATATCTTAATGAATGCATTTTCACCAATGTTATATGGATTAATGTTATCGATCAATCCAATTCTATTTGAAAAATAAATGAAGAGGTAAACTACTAAGCAACCATTTTAATCTGTTGATATGATTGATAAACAACTTTTTATTTTACACAATCTGTTGCTATGATTGACCATTAACCTTTTATTTAAACGCAATTATTAATCGAACCAATTGTTCTATAAGCTTTGAATAAGATATGCCTCGGTTTACTCGTCGGCTAATACTATACAGAGGTTTGTGCCGTTGGCGATCGTGGACGAAAACAACGTCTTGTCGAAATGAACTCTCCGCCCATTAATTTTGTTTGTCATCCTTTTCTTTTGTCTTTTGCTCACGCACCTACCCAGCAGGGAAATATCTTAAAGTTCCGAAACACTAAACGTTCTAAAAAAGATCGCAACCGCTGATTCGGATCCGACGGTCCGTAATGCTTCGAATGACGTTGACGACAATGATGACTACCAATTACAAGACTCCACACTAATTCACTACCTTCCAACCATCCACGTGTTTATAATTTTTTTTTCTGTAAAAATGGTTGACATAATCGTTTTCTTTCTCTCATCCTCGTCAGATCAACAAAACCTTTAGCTGTTGATTTTGGTTCTTTGTACCTCTCTCTTTCTTGATTTTCTTTATGTTTCTTTCTGAAGAGTCTTTGTATTTCTTCTGGGCATGCGTTTGAACTTCGATCTTCTATAGGCGATACGAGGAAGTTTTGATTTTGTGTGTGTTTTCCATCAGATCTGAGGAAGACGACGTCATGTTTTTGTTCGATTGGTTCTATGGAATCCTAGCCTCCTTAGGTTTGTGGCAGAAAGAGGCAAAAATCTTGTTTCTAGGGCTCGACAATGCCGGAAAAACTACTTTGCTTCACATGCTCAAAGACGAGGTCATTTTTTTGGCTCCTCCTTCTATGGATGACTGGATTCTATTTGCTTTTCAACTCTCTATGTTTTACTGTGAAATTTGGATTGTAGTGAGAATTCTTGTAATCAAAGATGCTTAATTTCGATGTGTTGTGTGGTATGATGTGTTGCAGAGATTAGTTCAGCACCAGCCAACACAGCATCCCACATCTGAGGAACTGAGCATTGGAAAAATCAAGTTCAAGGCTTTTGACTTGGGAGGCCATCAGATTGCCCGTAGAGTCTGGAAAGACTACTATGCCAAGGTCTGGAAACATAACTAGGCATGTTTTGTTTTTCTTAAATCCATAGAATGATAATCTCTTTGCTGATAGCTCGTGGAAATAGTTCTGGAAATTGATTCCTCAGATCTTGAATGCAGAGACACATATAGTTCAGATTAAAAACTCTTGCTTATATTTAACCAGAATGATTGCTTATGCTGATAAGTAGGTATATCTTTGCTGATATGAACTTTCTTTCTTTTTTCGTGAGTGAAGGTTGATGCTGTTGTGTACCTAGTTGATGCTTACGATAAGGAGAGGTTTACAGAGTCAAAAAGAGAGCTAGACGCTCTTCTATCAGATGAAGCTTTAGCAAATGTCCCCTTTCTTATTCTTGGGAACAAGATTGATATTACTTATGCCGCCTCAGAAGATGAGCTTAAGTATCACTTGGGTCTCACCAATTTCACAACCGGTAAAGGCAGTGTGAATCTTGGAGACTCTGGTGTTCGTCCAATTGAGGTCTTCATGTGCAGCATCGTCCGCAAAATGGGATATGGTGAGGGCTTTAAATGGCTTTCTTACTACATCAAGTGAATAAGAAACCAGACAGCATTGATGATTGCTTCTCGGTTTTATGAATGAGACATCTCTCATTTACCCACTTTGAAAAAAAAACATAAACTTCTCCTTTGTAGTTTCCTCTTTAAGTTTTAATACTTAGTCGATGGCTTGCAACTCCAAAATTCTTCTGCATATTGGAATACTCACGTCACGTTTCTTTGTTGAATCAAACCGAACAAACTATGCTTTTGATTTTAGTTAAACGATTATGAAAATAATATCAAAGCTATGCAAGAAAACAAAACAAAAATATCCAATTCCGGATATAACATTTCAATTAAACTTCTGCTCATCCGCTCTCCCAAGTTTTGTCTCGAGTAATCGTTTTGAATGAAGCTTACGCTTTGAAAACAAACAAACAATGTACTGCTACCAGTATAGTATCAAGGAGCGATGTAAGAAGAGCACCAACATTTACAGCAGCTTTGGTCAGCAATACGATGACAATAGTTGATGCACCGTCTCTTCTGCAACACAGCAAGGTAACTGAATGATGAACAACTAAGATCATCTGACGTTTTCGACTTCATGAATTGGTCTACCTGCGATGGATTTAAAACTCTCTTGATAAAGATGTCGATGAGGAGAAGGTTTATGATCGTTATTATATAACCTGCTTTTGATCTTTAACACCTGTGAAAGCTTCAGTTTAATATTTGATGACACAGAGAGCCAAGAAACCCGTCGGAGTGATTTTCAGGAAGAAGAAAACAACCAGCATTTGCTTTTCAATCGCTGCTGAGTTCAATGCAAAAGAGTACCACAATGTTACATATATATAGAGAGAGAGACTTTGGGCAATCACTAAGAGTTCTTTGTATTGTTGTTTCAGCACCTGCAAAATCACTAAGAGAAAATACGACTAAACAATGAGAAAAAAGATTTACTTACAAGTTAAAAGCTCTCAGATGATTCAAGAAATTCAACTTCTCGGAGTTCCAAGATAATCGTATAATCAAACACAACTACAACCGAACAAATAGAATAAAGATCAAAACAACCTCCTCTGTAAAGTCCTTAAGAGGTGCACGATCAAGATTACGAAACTTCATTCGGTCAACGTCTAGATTTTCTACTTTTGTTGTATTAGTATGATGGCAACTTTCCAGAATCCATTCTCATTTTCTTGAAAAACAAATGGATGTCATTACTAAAATTAAAAATACTTTAATTATTTTATATTTATATACATTAAAGCAGTATGTATGCATTACACCATTAAAGCAACGTGGATGACATTTTCTTCCAAAGCTTTGATTTTGTTTTATTAGTTATATAACTTCATTCCCATTTAAAATTGATATTAACAGCAAAAACATTTAACAATGTAATAGAAAATAGCTGATGTAATTATCTCTATTTTTATTAATTCATGTTACAATTATTTGTACCAAATTTTGCCGGTGCTGAAACTAAGTTTCCAAAATTTATACACACAACTTCGTGGTGATACGTGTAGTTTTTCCAATATAGATATGTTTATTATTATACTTATAACATAAGTAAATTATATGTTTACTCATTGTCTGAATGAGTTGGTATCATGTTCGATATATATACCACTAAGGTCGACAACTTAAAAGAGAGTCTCAGGAAATTTAAATATATAAATATTGAATGAATTGGATAATTAAAAGGGTCATTTTCAAAAGTTGTGCTTACAATAGTGGCCAAATGTCTATTTTTCTTCAAAAATAGCATCATTAGTTTAAATTTTCAATAATAGCACAAATTTAACATTAAAATATATTAAAACTATATTTTAATAGAAAAAATTAAACCCTAAATTAGAAATAATAAACTCAAATACAATACTTTAAATTTATGTATAATTTATTTAAAATAAATAAGTATTTTCACATAAGTATTTATGATATTTTTGAGAATTTAATTTTATAATGTTAGATTTGAAAAAAAACCTTTAAAATTAGCTATTTTAAAGTATTATTCTACAATAATCATCTCTGGCTCATAACCCATAAAGTGGTTAATATAAAAAATTAAGGAGTAATTATGAATAAATAAAAAATTTAAAATGATTTTTAACAATAAATAGAAACCCAGGAGACTCGGTACTCGGGGCATCTGGTTCATCATGCCTCGCTCTTCTTCTTCTTTTTCTTCTCTGTTTTAATTTCATATACAGGAGAAGGTCAAAGATTTTTTTCTTTTAGTTTCTATCTTCTCTCTTCCTTATAATTCTGAGCTATGTTTCACTTTTTTTAAGTGCAAATCCTTGTATCAACGTACTTAGCTTTGATTTTGGAAAAATCTAGCTCAAGTTTAGAATTCAAGTTTTTGGTTGTGAGATTCCCGAGTCGAAATTTCGGTGTTGGATTTTCAATTTTCCCAGGTATCTTGTTGATCAAGCTAAAAGCATTGATCGTTTCTCTTTTTTTTTCAATGGCGACGGACCAACAAGATTCGCGACTCTGTTTGGCATCGATTTTGGAGGATTTTCTTAAACACCGAAATGTTCGAGTTAGCATTGGTGTGGACTCGAGTTCGAAGAAAGCCGATGAAACTTGTACGTTCGTCAACCTCTCTATTCATTCTTTTTCCCCTCTCCTCTTTGATCCATTTTGAAATCGAAATTTTCTGAATGCGGATATCATAAATTAGGTTTTGTAAGGTATGATCGAATCAGAGAAAAGTGGATTACAGAAATTTAGGGTGACCAATCTTTTTCTCTGTATACAAATACTACCTGAACTTCTTGCTTGACCAATAATTTTCTAGATTTTGTCGTTACGATCGTCTTTTTGTTTGTTCTTTATGATATTAGTTGTCATTCTCAAGCATAGATTTCCAAAATAGAAGTATGAGACTATTATGAGCTCTTCACTTGATCGAATTAGATATTGACGTTTCTTGTTTTCCTAGATCATCATAAACATATTTCATATTTCAAGATGCTTAACTAGCAGTGTCAATCTCTCAGAAACCTTTACTTTCTAGATGTTCTTCGATTCTACATTTTATATTCACTTAATGCACATCAACTATAAGAAAAAACACAATTTTTGTAGATGGAGGAAGAGATTTGCCATCAGATCCTTCAGACTTAAGAAGGTATGAAGCAGCAAGATGGATAAGAAACACACTTGGTGTAGTTGGAGGAAGAGATTTGCCAGCAGATCCTTCTGAAGAAGATTTCAGAATTGCATTGAGGAGTGGAATTTTGCTTTGCAATGTCCTCAACAGAGTTAAACCTGGTGCCGTTCCAAAGGTATGTCCCACCTTTGATTACTCTTTCTGCATGCTGTCTTTAAAGTTTATACTTTATTATAAAATATTGTAGGTTCTACTTCTGCTAAACTTTTTTCAAAGACTTTTTGAAATCTTAGGCCTGCTTGTATAAAGTTGTGCAAGCATGATTAGTACCATTTTGTGTAATATTTATAAGAATTTCATAAACTAATATTTTATAATGCCAATATTTTGTAATTATGACGATCGTAATCAGGGCACTCGATTATCTCAGTCTTGATTCTATTGCTGCAGGTCGTTGAAGCTCCAACTGACCCTCTTATTACTCAAGACGGTGCGGCTCTATCTGCTTTTCAGTACTTTGAGAACCTTAGAAACTTTCTTGTAGTCGTGGAGGAAATGGGTATACCAACGTTTGAAGTCTCCGATTTTGAGAAGGTACCGTTTATTAAGAACACAGGACTGCTTAACAGATGAATCCTACCACCGAGGATTATTGTAACTAGTTTGACGGATGATGCGTAGTAGTGGTATTGCAGCAAAAGTAGGCTTGCTATCATAGATTAGGTTCGTATCAATTATCATCAAGGGAGATTGACCTACCTTGCTGGAGGGGTTACCTAGACAAATCTAAAATGGTCACTCCCTGTCTCCCTTATTCAGAAACGAGCTACTTTTTCATCATTTTGGCACGTTAAATTGCAAACACATCGATACCACGAGTTGTGGTGTGGCCGTGGTAACCACTTTCGATGAAAAACTGTTTTTCTCCACGTGATTCTAGCTAGGAGGATAAATCAGCCATTTGCAACATCCTTCCGTAATTTGGGCCAAGCAGCAATTTTTTGATTTTAGCAATCAGAACAACTCGCTGTGCCAAGCTGTCTGCTATCCAAAATTTCATAATGTGAGAATTAATTAACACTGACACAAATTCTGTTTTGTGCTTGATGTGTTCTCAGGGAGGTAAATCCGCAAGAATTGTGGAATGTGTATTGGCCCTCAAGTCATATCGCGAGTGGAAACAGAGCGGTGGAAGCGGTTCATGGAGATACATTGTGAACTCGAAACCAACCACGTTTGGGATGGCAAAACAATACAAACGCAAAGACTCAGAAGCAAATGTGGATGCGATCTCAAGTAGCCCTTCTAATATTCCGTCCACTGAACAATCAGATTCTAATATCAAATATGGAGTTAGTGAGCTATTCCAATGCCTAATATAATTCCTAATATGGTTTAGAGTTAAAAGTCTCTACTTACACTAAGATTTTCAGGGAACGGCTAATTCAATAGATGCCATTGTCCGTGCAGCTTTCTCTGATAAGAACCAAGAAGAAATTCCCGGTGTAAGCATTAACTTAACTACCTTCTTGCGATTCTTTAAATCAACTGCAAACTTACCAAATGATAAATCCTTCTTTTGAAATTCAGGTTTTAGAATAATACTCAGCCGCTTTTGTTTATTTCCAGATTGTGGAAGAGATGCTGAAAAGTGTCATGGTAGCATATGAAGGTAGATTGGCCACACAAAATGAATTGGTAAGAAATTTTAGTTATCTAGCTGTATTACGAACATATTTCTCTTACACATTCTTTGGACTTGTCATCTTGAATATACAATTATTTAGCTTCAGATAAGCGTGGGCATTAAAGATAAGCTAGACTCTGACAATCTTGGGAGAACCATTTTGGCCAGCGAGGAGAGGCTAAGTGATGCTTCGGTACGTTGAGAATGTACAGTCTTTTGTAATTGCACCTACCTTGAAATTGGTGATCTTGTTATTCATTTAGGCATCGTAATCTTTGTGGATCTATCAGTGCCATTATACTTCGAACTTGTTTAAAGATTACATGTTTTTCAGTACGGAGAAGAAGATGTGACAGAGATTGTAAACAACATGGAAGCTTCACAAGATAATAATGTCGAAGAATCGAAAAGCAAAGATTGTGAGCTCTATGGAATTTCAAAAGAGAAGACAGAGAAGCAACAACTGATAATCAACAGACAGCAAAGTCAGACCGAGGTATAATCCAATGGAGCGTAAATAGATATATGCGGCATCTGCTTCTTTTAACACTTTTTACTTGGTGATTAGTAAGGCGGAACATATTTGTATTGGCAGGAACTGAAACACGATCTGAAGGCAGTAAAAGCAGGTCTCAGTCTCTTGCAGATGAAGTACCAGCAAGAGTTTACAAGCTTAGGTCAGAATCTACCCTGCAACCATTGAAGTTGTAAATAGAAAATCTCATGGTAGATGAAAACTCATGGCCTAGTATCTCATGGACTTGTAGATAGAAAATCTCATGGTATTAGAGATGATATGGTATCCGTTTTAATTCAATTGTGATAGCAATCACTCTGTAATAGTTGTTCTAGCCAGATCTGTTGTACTTTCACAAACGCTACTAATGGAACTTAACTGTAATATGGTTTTTCTTGGGTTAGGCGAGCATTTGCATGGACTTGCTTATGCAGCTACAGGATACCAAAGAGTTCTTGAAGAAAACCGGAAACTTTACAATCAAGTCCAAGACCTCAAAGGTAAAGTATCTGATAGTTAGCTATTTAGTGTCAAATACAACTATGCATATGCTACAACCACCTAGCTTAGTACAGAGCCCAAAATTAAGTGTGAAGTGGATTTGGAAGGAAATCCTGTAATAAATACCCCAAAACAAATTGTATTGAGATGATATTTTCTTAAATGAACCCAGATACAAATTTTGAAGGTTTAAGAAGAGCTAAAGTTATGAATTTTTTGTTCTTGACTAATTAGATCCACTGAATATCAAGTCTAACGAATGTATAACAGGGAACATAAGGGTCTACTGTCGAGTGAGACCGTTCTTGCCTGGGCAAACAAGTGTCTTAACTACAGTGGATCACATAGAGGAGTCAACTATATCAATTGCAACCCCTTTAAAATATGGAAAAGAAAGTCAAAAATCATTCACCTTCAACAAAGTGTTTGGTCCTGCAGCATCTCAAGGTAATTTTCTCACTTTATCTTATTCCTCAATACTTTATCTTTCTTTCAAATTTTCAGTGTGAAATATCGAGATTCGTAAACAACAATGATGTCAAAAGAAAAAATCGTCATCCAAACTGTTCATGTGAGTTCATCAAAAAGGACGTCACCTTGAACTATGATCAAGATGCATATGTGCTTATGCTTCTATTTGGCTTGCCGAGCTACAACGGGAATCGCTTTTGCTTTCATTCCTCTGGCTACTATTGGATTTTAGTTATGTTTGTCAGGCTCTCATAGGCAATTAATGTTTTACAACTTTCAATTTGTAGAGGCGGTGTTTGCAGACACTCAACCTCTTATCCGGTCCGTTCTTGATGGGTATAACGTTTGCATATTTGCTTACGGCCAAACAGGATCCGGGAAAACTTTCACCATGGTAATTCTCTAAGAATTCAAATTATTTTGCAATGAATTTTCATATTTCCAAACCAGTGTCATCCTCATTTTTAATTTTGCAATGACAAATAATCAGATGGGACCTAATGAGCTGACAGAAGAGAGCCTAGGAGTAAACTACAGGGCACTGAGTGATCTTTTTCATCTATCAAGCGTGAGAAAAGAAACGTTTTCATATAAAATTTCAGTTCAGATGCTTGAAATTTACAACGAGCAAGTCCGAGATCTGCTTGCCACTAACGGCCAAACCAGCCGATATCCTTTTCTAGGACTTGTGTCTTCCACAACCCTGCATATTTTCCCTTGATTTGGGCATTTTAGACATTCTTGATGTTTCTTTCATGCTCATTGGGTTTACTTTCCTTGACTTGTGAACACATTAGAGATTCGAAACAGTTCACAAGATGGGATCAACGTGCCAGAGGCAACACTGGTTCCAGTCTCCACAACTTCAGAAGTCATTTACTTGATGAATCTTGGTCAAAAGAACCGTGCAGTCAGCGCTACAGCGATGAATGACCGCAGCAGTCGCTCTCACAGGTTTTCATTTTCCTGTTTGTAGAAAATTGAAACTTTAAGTAGCTCATTTTCCCAACTTACAGTCATATAGACGAGTCACTTGAATTTCATGTCAGGATGATTATATGCCCATCAAACGTATAATTTCCTATGAAATTCAAGAAAGCTTATCACCGTAACTAATCTTTTACATGTTTTATACTTTATACCTGCAGTTGTCTCACAGTACACGTCCAAGGAAGAGATCTGACATCAGGAGCGACTCTAAGGGGTTCAATGCATTTGGTTGATCTTGCTGGAAGTGAAAGGGTCGACAAGTCTGAGGTCACTGGTGATAGGCTGAAAGAGGCACAACACATCAACAAGTCTCTCTCTGCTCTGGGAGACGTGATTGCATCTCTTTCTCAGAAAAACAATCATGTCCCTTATCGCAACAGCAAACTCACCCAACTTCTCCAGGACGCTTTAGGTAATCAGCAACACTCCAGTGCTAGACTCTATATATTTTAATATAATCTATTCGCTGATAACATTTATGCAACTCCATTTGCTGAAATGGTTTCCGTTTTGTCTTAAAAACAATGCATTTGTGTGTGCAGGAGGACAAGCGAAAACACTCATGTTTATTCACATTAGCCCTGAAATAGAAGCTCTGGGAGAAACACTCAGCACCCTGAAATTTGCAGAGAGGGTAGCCACTGTTGAACTTGGTGCTGCTCGTGTCAACAGAGACAATTCTGAGGTTAAAGAACTCAAAGAACAGGTCATTTTTTCATATCCGTTTTTCACATTGTTAAATTTTTCAGTTTCTGAGTAGGCAGTAAAAAATGATAAATTTTCTCTCAAAACATAGTGTCCAAATCAGTTATCTTTGTTATTTGCTTTCAGATTGCTAGTCTGAAACTTGCGCTAGCGAGAAAGGAAACTGAGGCAGATCAAACGCACCTCCCAAGACCACTTACACCTGATAAAGTCCACAGAAGAAAGTCACTTGGCGTTTCTTCTTCATTCTCTAAATCAGCAAACACAAGACAGTTTCAAACCAAACTTAAGCCATTGCAGACTGATGATGTCAACAGCATTGAGGTAAAGAAAATAGGAAAAATTACGCAACAACCACACATATTTAACCCGAGGATACTACGGTTTGCTTCATAATGTACAGTGAAAATTGCTTGCACAGGGTCAAAGTGACTCTGCATCCAGCCTTGAGTTACAAGGACAAGTGGGTTCGTCGTCATGGAAAAGCCAGCCGATAGATGAGAAAGCGGAGGAAATGGAATTTGTGTCAGGTAGTGAATGGGTTGATAAACATGAGGACGAAATCACCCGGAATAACAAACCTGAAAACAGAGCAAAGACACAGCTTGAGAAGCGATTGTCTAGCTTGAAACGTGAACCACTGCGAGGTGTAGACAATAGTAAGTGCAATGTAGAAAAAGAATATGAGGAAAGGAAGATTCCATACGAAGAAGAAGCAAATGAGTCGGATGAAACAGCAACAAGTGATTGCTCGGAAAGTAACTTGATGTGGCAGTTGAATGTTCAAGTAAATATGCCAAGAGCAGCCTCTAATGCCTCTTTGGGTTCTTCAACAAAGCTAAAGAAGAATCAAACAAAAACCAGTAGAGTTGCTGAAACCAAGTGAGTTTTATAAATTTTCTCTAAATGATTAGATTGTTTTAGTTTAATTTTGTGGAATAATGTTGATGATCATAGGAGTATGATACCTTCGCTTATTCCCGCGCCTTCGAGGAGACTATCGCTTGGGGCTGTTAACTCACCAGGACAAACTTCCTCAAGGCATAACACATTAGTTGTTAAGAAGAGACAGAACCCCAAGTAGTGTGAAAGTAATTACAACATGGCCATTTCATATGGGGTCTTATATATATACGCCGTATACGACTAGTAGATTACGTATGAACCACAGGTTGAATATATTTCGATATTCTTTTGGGTGTCATTTACTAGAATGGATATTATTCCAATTCATTCTATGGGTTTTTTTTGTGTTTTTGTTTTGCTTGTAATCGATTGTCGATATATTGTCAACTACTTCTCCACACTGAGGTATTTTCTATTCATCACCACCTAATAGCAAATGATTTGTGATTTTAAAACTTTAAGACAATGGCATTATACAGCTACTTAGTAAGAACCGAATTCATTTTGTAGCAGTTTGTGTGAAAATGTTAAGCATATTTGCAAACGAGTGATATAAATACTAGCCGTTGGAGAGATTAATTTGGAATGTACCCAAAAATATGTTAGAAAAGCCATAAATGATTTGTGTATAATAAATTCCTCTCTTTGTTGTAGATGCATGCCGTGGAGTATCAATGAGAAATCCTTATAGCTCAAAAGATTGATTTGATCTTGATGGATTGCGATGTAAAAACTGCTCCAAGTAATTTAGTCAAACAAATATTGCAAAATGTGTCGATTAAATATTAAAAATATGTTTTAAAGTCATTTTTAGGTAAATAATCCAAT
Source organism: Pugionium cornutum (assembly GCA_018901935.1). Classification (NCBI taxonomy): domain Eukaryota; kingdom Viridiplantae; phylum Streptophyta; class Magnoliopsida; order Brassicales; family Brassicaceae; genus Pugionium; species Pugionium cornutum. Next base: position 2,162,449 of record CM032155.1, on the reverse strand, counting down.
CTAAAATACCTCAGCACAATATAGCACTTTTTGGGGGCAATTCCGTCATTTATTAACAATTCATCATTTTCTTAATAAAGATGATCTGTCTGTAACACCCGCGTCGCTCTTTTTCTTCCCAATCTGAGAATCCAAAAACTCTGCAACTTCGTTTCTGCTTATAAACTTTTCACGCGGTTCCAGGCTGCTATTTTCCATTCGATTACCCGACGACGGCCTGGAAATCCTGCGCGGAGAAGCGGCGAGGACCTTAGCATTATCACTGAGCCATCTTTTCTGCTAGATCTATTCTGTATGTTACTTGACATTTCTTTTTGGTGAGTTTCATGGGTTTGGACTGGCGAAGAAGCCTCAATAGTGCTCTTTTTATTATTGTGCTGTTTTGTTGTTCGAGTATACTTTACTATGGTTTCTACATCTCAAAAGATAGCCAAATGCTGGAGATTCTAGTTTTCCGTAGATTAGGGTTTTTTCCTCTAGATTTTCTATTTGTATAGTTCGATTCACCAAATTGAGTTTTTTTTAGGAGTAATTCTGTTGACACCAATTCATAGTTTTGGATGAGAATCGGAATTTGAGATGGTAAAGTGGGTTACCATTTGTTCTTAATATCGGGGGAATAGAATTGCTAAACGGCTCCTTACTTTTTTCTTATTAGAACTGGACTCAGTGGCGTATATGATCATAAACTATTTTTTTTTGTCTATGTAGCCAATGCTGAAGGCTAGCCTAAAATGAGCCTGTCTAAATCATCAAGGACGAAACATTCGCTTGTTCCTCTTGCAACCCTGATTGGTAGGGAGCTGAGGAGTGAGAAAGTTGAGAAACCTTTAGTCAAGTATGGTCAAGCTGCTCTAGCTAAGAAGGGAGAGGATTACTTTTTGATCAAAACTGATTGTGAGAGGGTACCTGGTGATCCATCATCTGCTTTTTCAGTTTTTGGGGTAATTCATTCTGCTGAGATTTTTTCTTCTGGCATTCTTTTGTGTAGCGTTCCAATTCCCTATTTGTTTTGTCTTTCAGATATTTGACGGACACAATGGTAATTCAGCTGCTATATATACTAAGGAACATCTTCTGAACAACGTGGTGAGTGCAATTCCTCAAGGCTCAAGCAGGGAAAAGTGGCTTCAAGCTCTTCCTAGGGCTCTAGTTGCTGGCTTTGTGAAAACTGACATTGAATTTCAGCAGAAAGGTCTATGCTTGTGCTCGTGTTTAAAGGCGTTTGCCTTTCATTTTCTTGTTTCTTCAAGTCTGCTCTAACTTGTTAAGATCCATTATGCTCACAGGGGAAACTTCTGGAACAACAGTGACATTTGTTCTAATTGATGGTTGGACTATCACTGTTGCTTCTGTTGGTGACTCACGCTGCATATTAGACACTCAAGGTGGTGTGGTATCTCTACTGACAGTCGATCACAGGCTAGAAGAGAATGTTGAGGAGAGAGAACGCATAACTGCCAGTGGAGGTGAAGTCGGAAGGCTCAATATTTTTGGTGGCAATGAGGTATGATCATGTCCAGTAAATATGGTGACTGTTTTCACTAATTTTCGCAGTGGTGGGTTTGTGTGTGATATGTTTTGAATTTTTCCATGATCTTGTTGTGCTTTTCATTCTGATGACGTAATAGGTCGGCCCACTTCGATGCTGGCCTGGTGGTTTGTGTCTTTCAAGGTCCATTGGTGATACCGATGTAGGAGAATTTATCGTCCCAATACCGCATGTTAAGCAAGTGAAGGTAATTCCCCTTCCCCTTTGGCGCAGTTTTCTGTTAAGAATCAATTCCTTTATTCCATCTAAAATCAAGACTTACAAATCATTGATCTGCTCAAACTCATACTCTTAAGCAAGATCCACCAAAGCAGAAACAGACTTCCGCTGTACAGAGAAGTATCCAGAAGCTATGCGAAAGAATGAATGAATCCACGCAAAAGAGAGATACTCTCTTATATATGAGAGTCTTTTTACAATGACTCTGTTAGGACTCTAAACAGACTCTTTTATTAACCAATCAATTTGCCAGCTCATAAGTCTCTATTTCAAGCAGCAGTTTACCTCTTTTAATCTTCTTCACACTTACTTCCTGCGATAGTAAACTCTCCAAGGTGTATCATTACCCCCGTTGATGAGATCTTTAATATGTGTAAGCATCACATCCCTTTCCAACATCATCTTCTCCAATTCAAAATTTGATGTAGAACCTCGTTCAAAACTGAGTAATTGGGGAGGGTCTCTACCATACACAATTTTAAAAGGAGTTGATTGAACAGCAGAATGAAAACTTGTGTTGTACCACAGTTCTGCCCAGCACAGAAATTGTGACCACTTCCTCGGATGTGCCGAAGTAAAACAACGAAGATATGTCTCGAGACAACGATTCAATACTTCCGTCTGTCCATCCGTTTGAGGATGAAAAGCAGTACTGAATTTCAGCTTTGTTCCAGCCAGTTTAAAACATTCTTTCCAGAAGCCGCTCAAAAATATCTTGTCCCGATCAGAAATAATAGATTTGGGATATCCGTGCAATCTTACAATCTTCTTGATGAATTTTAAAGCAACATCTACAGCAGTAAAGGGATGCCTAAGAGGAATGAAATGGCCATACTTGCTTAATCGATCCACCACAACCATTATGACATTTACCCCATTAGAATTTGGTAAACCTTCTATGAAATCCATAGAAATTTCTTCCCAAATTCTCGAAGGTATTGGTATTGGTTGTAATAATCCAGCTGGACATAATGTGGAATACTTACTTGTTTGACAAATAGAACAAGCAGCCACATAGTCTTGGACCGTTTTTCGCATATGCTTCCAATAGAACACCTCTTGAATTCGTTTGATAGTCTTAAGCACACCTGCATGTCCCCCTATTTTACTGTTGTGAAATTCATCGAGTATCAAGGGAATAAACTTCGATTGTTCAGAGATTACCAATCGATGTTTATATAACAAGCGACCCTGCACAATTTCATAACCCTTTTTAACTTCTTTCCCTTCAGTCAAGTCCTGAATAATACCCTGAATGATAGTATCTGCTTCAGCCTCTGCCAAAATATCCTGAATTTGTAGTGTTGTAGGAATTACTACAGCCATTAAAGCAGCCAACACAGTTGCATTCTCTCCATGAATAATTCTGGATAACCCATCAGCTGCAGAATTTTGAATACCAGGCTTGTACTCAATCACAAAATCGTATCCCAAGAGTTTAACAAGCCATCTTTGGTATTCCATCGTCACTTCCCTTTGTTCTAAAAGGAATTTCAAACTTTTTTGATCTGTTCGTACAATAAATCTTCTGCCCATCAGATAATGTTTCCATTTGAGAATTGCAAGCACAATGGCCATTAATTCTCGTTCATAAATCGGTTTTAACTTCTCTTTCTCCGACAGCCCATGACTGAAATAAGCAATGGGATTTTTTGATTGCATCAACACCGCGCCAAGACCAAATCCAGAAGCATCAGCTTCTAACACAAAGTTCTGAGTAAAATCCGGTAGAGCTAAAACCGGGGCAGAAACCATTGCGGTTTTCAGCTGAATGAAAGCATCTTGAGCAGAATCAGTCCAAACAAATTGATCCTTCTTAAGTAGTTCAGTTAGTGGCTTAGCTAAAGAGCCATAATGACGGACAAATCTTCTATAATATCCCGTGAGACCAAGAAACCCACGTAAGTCTTTCACATTCTTTGGTACTGGCCACTGTTGAACTGCTGCTGTTTTCTTTGGATCTGTTGCCACTCCCATATGTGAAATGATGTGTCCTAGATACTCAACTTGATTCTGCCCAAACGCACATTTTTTTAGATTGGCAAACAGGCATTGCTTCTGAAATATCTTCAAAACCATTGCCAAGTGTTTAACATGGGATGCTAAATCGGTGCTGTATATTAAGATATCATCGAAAAATACCAGCACAAATTTTTGCAGAAATGGCCTGAATATTTCGTTCATTAGTGCTTGGAAAGTAGCAGGCGCATTTGTTAAACCAAAGGGCATCACTAAAAATTCATAATGCCCTTCATGTGTTCTAAAGGCTGTTTTTTCAATGTCTGCCTCTTTCATCCGAATTTGGTGATAACCCGATCTCAAATCCAACTTAGAAAACAGCTTAGCCCCATACAATTCATCAATAAGCTGGTCTATCATTGGGATTGGGAATTTATCGGGAATTGTGGCTCTATTCAAAGAACGGTAATCCACACAAAAGCGCCATGAATTGTCTTTCTTCTTCACCAACAAAACAGGGCTTGAATATGGACTATGGCTCTGCCGAATAGTTCCTGCCAACAACATTTCACCCACTAGTTTTTCCATTGCTTCCATGTGAGCATGAGGGTATCGGTAAGGTCTTACACTTATTGGACCAACCCCTTCTTGAAGAATTATAGCATGCTCGCGTCCTCTTATAGGAGGTAAGCCTTTTGGTTCTTGAAAAACATCATCAAACTGTTGTAAAACAACAGAAATCGGTTCTGGAATTTGATCGTGATCTTGTGAAACTAGTGTGTTTAAACTCATACTCATCCCCTTATTCCTCCACTGCTGTTTTGTTTGAAGCGATTTCAGGGACAGCTTAGCCGTGTGCAAACTGCTGTCTCCTCTCAACATAACCAATTTCCCCTGATGCTGAAAGGAAAGCTCATGAGTCTCCCAATTCACCTCACACTTGCCCAATGTACGCAGCCATTGAACTCCCAAAATCATATCAACATTACCCAACTCCAAGACAGTCAAATCGACCTGAAATGATAAATCTTGCAACCAAATTTCCACATTTCGACAAATTCCAGCACTCTTGACTGCCACGCCTGTCCCTAACATTACCTCCACATTGCCATTATACTCGGGATGTCAATGGGATTTCTGAACCATCTCAGGTGTGACAAAATTGTGGGTTGCCCCACTATCCAGCATAACCAGGACCTGTTGTTTTTTTATAGAACCCACCATCTTTGTAGTTGTTGGAGAAGATACCCCCAAAAAAGAATTCAATGTCAATTCCATACATTCTGAGTTTTGTTCCTCTCCTTCTATTTCCATATCTTCCTCTCCTTGTTCCAACACTTCTACTTCAAAACCTTCTACCATAGTAAGAATTTGTAACATTTGCTTGGCACACACATGGTCCCTTGAATATTTTTGATCACATTTGAAGCATAATCCCTTCTTACGCTTCTCGGATAACTCAGCTGGTGTTAACCGTTGAAAAGGTCGTTGAGTCTGTCTACTTGGTGGTCTGTTCACCACATTCGGATTTTCAGAACTCACATTCCTATATTTCCAACCTTGATGGCCCCGATTTTCAGTCTCATACTGGTCTCTATTCTTAGGAAATCGATCACTCTGTGCCATTTCCTTACAAACCACTCGATACAATGAGCTTGATTCCATCTGATTCGCAGAAGAAATCATTTCCGGCAAATCCATTGGTTTACACATATTCACCACTTCTCGCATTTCTGGTTTTAAACCGTTCATGAATATTCCTTCTAACTGTTTATTCGTTAATCTGTGAACCTGTGAAGAAAGATCTTCAAATTGGTGAATATATTCAGCAATCGACCCTTTCTGTTTTACTGCAAATAAGGTTTGACTGGGATCCCGGATTCTTTCCTTACTGAATCGCACCACCAGTCGCTCCTTAAAATCTCTCCAATCAATGAATGGTTGTCTGTGAACCTCACTATTGAACCAGCTTAAAACATCTCCCTCTAAACTCATTGATACCAAATCCAATTTCTCTTCATCAAAATAGCCTCCCAGTCTGAAAAATCTTTCTACGCGCGAAATCCAACCGTAAACATCAATTCCCCGAAAAATCGGCATCTCCACACGTTTAATCAAGCTATCTCGATTTCCAATCAACACATTGCGATTCTCTGTTTCCACTCGCCTACTACTATGGCCAGGTTCCCAGTTAGCAAAACGTACCTGCACCGGAGATTCGGGGCTTCGCGGACTGCTTCCTTGCATCGGCATCTTGCCAGCTTTCTTCGCATCGCCTTGTTGCAAAAAGGATAATAGCTTCTCGAATTTGGAGTCGATTTTATCATCAAAAGCGTAAATCGTCTCCTCGATCGCTTTAAATTTCTGCGCCGACTGTTTTTCGTGATCAAGAAGCGCGGCGATCGTCTTTTGAAGCTGAACAGCAACGGTGTCGATCGTCAATCTCGATGATGGTACTGATTGTTGATCCTCTTGTTCTGGTAGCTTTTGCGACATTTGATCCCGAATCACCATACTCCTTCAGCTTGCGCGATTACTCGATCCGACGTCACTACGCACCAATTTGTTAAGAATCAATTCCTTTATTCCATCTAAAATCAAGACTTACAAATCATTGATCTGCTCAAGCTCATACTCTTAAGCAAGATCCACCAAAGCAGAAACAGACTTCCGCTGTACAGAGAAGTATCCAGAAGCTATGCGAAAGAATGAATGAATCCACGCAAAAGAGAGATACTCTCTTATATATGAGAGTCTCTTTACAATGACTCTGTTAGGACTCTAAACAGACTCTTTTATTAACCAATCAATTTGCCAGCTCATAAGTCTCTATTTCAAGCAGCAGTTTACCTCTTTTAATCTTCTTTACACTTACTTCCTGCGATAGTAAACTCTCCAAGGTGTATCATTTTCATCAATGCTTAAATTATACACTGAACAATATGTATATTTATATGTACATTCAGCTTTCAGATGCTGGAGGGAGACTCATTATAGCTTCAGATGGTATATGGGATATATTGTCTTCTGATATGGCTGCCAAAGCTTGCCGTGGTTTATCTGCCGAGCTTGCTGCTAAAGTTGTTGTTAAGGTTGGTTATCAGTCCCGTTGATTTAATTGTCTACTTCCTCTGTTTTGGATTCCATTTTTCTCTGAATCATATGTTTTTTTTTCAGGAAGCATTGCGAACAAAAGGGTTGAAGGATGATACTACTTGTGTAGTTGTTGACGTAATTCCATCTGATCGTCTTACCTTGGCTCGATCACCCATAAAGAAGCAGAACGCATTCACCTCATTTCTTTCTAGGAAAACCCATATTGATACCAATAACAAAAACGGGAACAAGCTTTCTTCTGTTGGAGTTGTAGAAGAGTTGTTTGAAGAAGGTTCTGCTGTTCTTGCAGATAGGTAATCTTCTCGCCGAAAATGATATTTCCAAACTCTTAACAGAACCATAAGTAACTGAGAACCTCAGATATTGATTAGCCGTCTTTGATGTTTTGAGAATGCAGATTGGGAAAAGATTTTCCCTCAAATACGGACACTGGGCTCCTAAAATGTGCTGTATGCCAAACAGATGAATTTCCGGGTGAAAGTTTATCAAGCGATGGGGTTCCTATTATCACCTCAGCATCTAAGCGGTGGGAAGGTCCCTTTCTATGCACAATATGCAAGAAAAAGAAAGACGCCATGGAAGGAAAAAGACCAAACAAAGGTTCAGTGACCACTTGAAGCCACTTTTGTCTAAGAAAGAAATCATAATATCCGGTAAGAAATTTGCGTATTTCTAGTTTTTGTGCCTACCTTCTTCGGGTGAGCCTTGGTTTTGTGTTCATTTCCAAGGCGTGATTGGAGAAGTAGCAGTGATAGTAGAAGTGTATTCAAATGTTTGTAGAGTGTGAGAGTGAGAGAGAGAGAGAGAGAGAGAAGTAGATCCAATTCTTATCCATTATTTAAGATTTCCTTGATTTGCGTTCTTGGCACCATTTTTACCTTTCATTTGATGTGTTTTCGTTTGGGAATTGCTAATATACCAAGTTGTAAGTAGAATAGAACTCAGTCTTCTTATCAAATTTCAGTTCTTCTTATTTGTCCGATCACTAAAATGAGCAATTTTTTTTTATTCAACAAGTAACCATTTCAAATGTGAATGAAGGGAATGAAAGAAAGAAGTGAGAAAAGTCGCATCATACTCCCTTTTTACAACATATAATCTTATCATTTAATTATTTTTATTGATTTCATCTCAAATTATTAGTTGATCACCTTAATAACTAAAACAGCAGCCGCATTTCATAACTATGTAAGAAACTTTTATAAGAAATTCTTTTTTTTTTGTTCTTCAATAACTTCAATATCAATCAAACGGGAGTGAGGTTAGAAGGAATTAGCAAAATACCGAAGTATAAACTGTGACCTTAGCTAAGGTTGATGTTCTCTCGTAAAATATTTGAAAAACAGATAAAATTCAAGCTACGGCTGATCCGGACAGAAGCTCCATAAGTTTAGAGTAGTAACATAAAAGGAGATCATAATCCAGACAAAAGCTCCCCCGACACTGACATCTGGCTTCGTCCTCAATCTAGCCGTTCCATCTACAGCAGACATTTCAAACAAACAAGCATACAAATTTTAGAAACTTTTGATCTGTCTTCTCTCAAAACGACTTAAAAAGACCGCGCGATGAGACTGCTTGGTGATAACAAGAATAGAGAAGATCAAGAAAGAGGGATTTGTACCTTCCAGAGACCATCGTTGAGGTAATGCATGTTGTCAACTCCGATTCCTTTGTTGATGCTCTTTCTATGAACAAACACAAGAAAAACCCAATTAAGGACGGAGTTCAGAAAACACTACTACTAAACTAGCACAGAGACCAAATTTTGATTCCTACACTGGGATATGCCATTGGCAAAGTTTAGCAAAGTGAGGAAAATTGGGTTACTTAGAAAGGAAACTGGAGTAAAATAAGTCTATAAAAAGCATATGTTTGTATTTTAATATTTTATTCTACTTGAGGAAAAAAATTGACATACATGTCCTTGGCTGACATTTTCGTGAAGCCTATTGCCAGGGCATGTTGCTTTCCTTCTGCATATATGGCCTGAACAAATAAAAGATTCATTGTTTAAGATAAGTAGAAACAAACTAAACAGCACCGCAAAGAAGTGTACTTTTGTTCATACCACTGGCCTTTCAGCCTCGACTTCTTCATCCATATCGCCTCCCGGGGATGTAAGACCAGGACACATTATGTTTGCACCAGAGAGAACAAACTTTATGGCACCTCTATCAACTTGAAACCTCTTCATTATATTTGGATCTGCAAACTCCAAATATTCAATTGTCAAATTTACATTCAATGGCTAAATGATACAAGATCTAAACTCCTTTGTATTTGGTTTCATCCAAATGTGTGAAAATTACATGAACGTGTCTTCAAGAACGTATTTTACTCTTCCGGTAACAGCCAATGTCAAAACCTTCTCACTATACAAGGGTCTACTAGACCAAGAAACATGACAAGAAATATACTAGAATAGTAGTCATGGCTAACAAATTAAACATGGACCTTTACATAATTCAATGGCGTGAGAAAAGCCAAAGGGGAACAGCAACTTACAGAAACCAAAACCCCAGAAATTCCAAATAACTAAGGCTTTTCTTAAAAAAAGTAAGTTCTACTGAAGACCATAGTACAACTAACAGGTGATTACATTATATGCCAGAGTAAACACCCAGATATGTTATGATGCCATAACGAGACCATATAACATGGAAGGTGTGAAGAAACAGTGATGTTACATTGATGAAGAAGCCGCAGTGTTGGCATGTATGGCCCGTCACGGATACAGAAGAAGAGGGGAACATTGTTGACAACAACTAGGGTTAGATGGTTTGGGCTGCAGCAGAGATATAGTCAGGAATACTGTAAGAAATAGAAAGTGGTAAAGGACAATTCAGAGAACATAACACAGATACATGAGTCCGTTATTCTACGAACCACTTCACTACGATAAGAGGAGATTTTTTGGGAAGTAGATCCTCCAACACCGATTCAAGTCCCGGGTACTGCAACATTTACATAGCATATTTATATGTAACTAACAACATAGAATCACAAAGGTTTGAGAATGGAAAAGTGGCAGATAAAACAGCAGGCAAACCTCGTCTTGAATACTCTGGCGGATCCTACGTTGAACAGATGCCTTTACTTGGTTTTGTGATGAAATCTCCTCCAATGAAAACCTAGGTTAAAAATACTGAATAGACTCAATAGGACAGACCAATAGCAGTAGAGATATAGACTTTAAACAAAGACTCATTCTTAGATTCTACAATCCGGGTGAACACTTCCAATTCCCTGTTCACAGTCAATATTGATTTTAATCTCTAACTTACTTGGAGAACCATACTCAACCAAAATTAGAATGGTATCAACATATCATGTGCCAGGAAAAAACAGAATGCAAGAAAACCAATACGTATACGTCATCATCAATTGACGAAAAAATTTAACGAAAGGAGTTATGAAGATCCATGAAAAAATCAAAATGATAGTGAAAAATAAGACAAAGCCCGTCTCAAAAAGCAGACCGAAAGAACCATAATAATTAGTAGCAAAATCAACTGAACACGAAGCAACAGGAAAATCCAATTAAAAACGGAAATTTAAGATCCGATATTACCATGGATAAAAGAAAACAGGAATACAACAAGGTCGATGGTAAGAAAATGTAAATTTGTAGAAAGAAACTAGAAAAATAGTCAGAGATTCTTACTTCTTGAACATGTTGGAGGAAAGGTATTTTCTTCGGTAAGTTTACAAGAAGGGTCTATCCGCAGAACCGTGTGGCTGAAAATAATCTCCAACTCTCTTAACTATCAAGTGAACAGAAAGTTACTGTCACTCTCAAAAAACCCAAAATCTAAATAAAACGCACATTATATTATGATCACCGGAAACTAGCTGAACATAAATTCAACCGCGATCTCCCAACGAAAACAAGAAAAATCGAGAATAACATCACGTAATCAGAATTGAATTTGATAACGGCGATTGTCAGACATTACTCAACAAAATGAGACAGTATATCGCACTAGGGAAAAGAACTTCGAATCGAGCATGGAAAAACATAAACAACAAACGGAGGAGAACAGAAACCTGCGTATGTTCGGGAAGATGGCTGACGGAAAAATATTCTGGACGGAGGTGTTGATCGGCGAGATAAACGGCGATTGAGATTTGAGAGGTAGTGGAGCGGAGAAAATGCTTCTCCCGAAAAAAATCCAATAGTCCCGATCATGTTTTCCTTTTCATCCAAAAACGACAGTGTTTCACAAAACCTAGGATACGAATGAAAGCCCAATGGTCTGAACTCCATTGGACCAAACCCAAATTAGCTGTTGCCTTGTGGCCTGATAACAGCAAAGGGCTGAGAGAGTTGGATGCAGGATACTACTTTACACGCGTCCGCATAAGATCCAATGTGCTTCCGGTTTAAAAACGTTTCCGAAGAAAACGAACGGTAATTGTCTTCCTTCCAGAAGAATCTAAAGCTTTCTCGTTCCTCTTCTCTTCTCTCTGTGCATCGAATGTAAGTTTCAAATAATTTTAAAGGGATTAATCCTTCTGTCAAATTGCTAAGTTCGACAAAAACTTTCTGCGTTGGGGTTTCAGATGAGTAGCCGATGGAATCGCACGATCTACGTTGGGAATTTGCCTGGGGATATTCGCATGAGAGAGGTTGAAGATCTCTTCTACAAGGTTTCAAAATCCTCTTTAATAGATGATGTTCTCTCTCTATTCTGATTGAAATCACTAGGATTCGTGTACTATTCAAAAATTATGCAATTATTTGACCGACGCTGATATATTCGTTATAGTACGGACCCATTGTGGACATCGACTTGAAGATTCCCCCGAGGCCTCCTGGTTATGCCTTTGTAGAGGTATTTATACGTTCTCGCTGGCTCAAGACCTTAGGTGTTTTTTTCTGTTGTTATATTTTAATGATCAAGAGTCTTTTTTGATGCAGTTTGAAGATCCTCGTGATGCAGACGATGCAATTTATGGACGGGATGGATATGACTTTGATGGGTGTCGACTACGGGTTAGTAAAGCGCATTGATGTTTTGTCTGTTTTTCTCTATTTTCTTATCTTTGTGTTAGAATTCGGGTTGGTAAACGCATTGTTGTTTGGTTTATTTTCTATAGTTTTATGAAGATGCTATCTTTGTTTGATGTTTAGGTTGAGATCGCACATGGTGGTCGTAGGGGTTCATCGTCAGTGGATAGGTACAGCAGCAGCCATAGTGGGAGCCGTGCACCTTCAAGACGCTCCGACTATCGTGGTTTGTAGTCTTCTCGTTTGTGTAATTTTAGCTACAAAATATTTTGCAACTGAAAACTCATTCCATTATATGTTTGCATTGTACTATATGCTGTAAACATTACAGTGCTTGTGACGGGACTACCGCCTTCTGCTTCTTGGCAGGACCTTAAGGTAAGGGATGCTATAGTTTGGTATCTGGTTCTTGGTTGTCTCTTTCATGTTGGATTTTTCTTCTTCTTTTTCTGAACTGATTTTTCTATGTATGGGTGATTAGGATCACATGCGTAAAGCTGGAGATGTCTGCTTTTCTGAAGTTTTTCGTGATCGTGGAGGTGAGTGTCATTCCATAGTTTTAGATGAGTTTCTCTTAGGTATATTAGTAACTTAGTGTTGTGAAAGATATTATCAATAGTTTATGAATCAGGTGTTTATGTTGGTTTCTAGGCGTTCGAACTGCAAGACCCATATTTAACTTTAGTTTTTTTGTAGGCATGTCTGGGGTCGTGGATTATAGCAGCTATGATGATATGAAGTATGCGGTAAGTTGTATATAGTTGCAATGCGGATGTTATCAGCTTATGCTTAAGACGGTGGCCTGGATATTTTTTTTCAGCTTGCTAAGCTGAATATATATTCCATGAGGCTAATGTTGGTTCTTTGATGTCCATTTAATTTTTGTTTAAACAGATAAGGAAACTTGACGACTCTGAGTTTCGAAATGCTTTTTCCAGAGCTTATGTACGGGTATGCTATTTTGCTTTCTTTGATTTCGTTAATCACTGGATGGATATGGGCTCATATTCTAATTCAATTGTTCAGGTGAGAGAATATGACTCGAGGAGTGTGAGTCGGAGCCCATATTATTCTAGAAGCAGGAGTGGAAGCCGTGGTAGAAGCTATAGTTATAGTAGCAGGAGCAGGAGGTCTCTTTAATTTTTATTTCCAGAAAGCTAAAGCATAAAAGAGATAATTACTGCTCCAAGCTATTTATGAGAATTGATTTGACTTTAAATGCAATGCAGTGTGTCACCTGCTAGATCTGTTTCCCCGCGTTCACGTTCACGATCCATTTCTCGATCTCGTTCGCCATATAGCTCCGTCTCAAGGTATTGCATATGTTGTGCCTCCTTTAACCATGGATTTCTAGTTCTTGCTTATTGAACTCCTTACTGACCTAATTTCTTATAACTATGGACCTTTTTCTTTTTTTTTCCTATGCAGTTGAATTTTTCTAACTTTATTCTATTCCTATCTATCTGTTGATGGTACCTAAGGTTGCCATCCCATGAAATATATTACCTAATACTTGGTCCTTGATGGTGTCACTAATCTATGTTGAAGTTTCTTCTGTCACACAAATTCTTGTATGGGTGAAAGTTACTTCATTGTTTGGATCTCCAGAGTCCCTTATCATTTCCTTACATAGTTTAATCTCAAAGGTTTTTATATGTTCCAAGTTCACAGAGCTGCCTTAACGTGTTTAGCCAAATTACAGGTTGTTGTTTTCTCATCAGAACTAACACCAAGTCATGTCTTCTGAAATGATCTCTTGTGTCTTTTCGTGTTGTTCTCTTTTGGATGTTGTCCTTCTCAACTTTTTTCCAGCGACAGTGAACACTAATCAATTTACATCATCTGACATTTTCTGTTTTGTAATTTCGAGAACACACTCAGCTACTAGTTCTATTTTTGTGAAAATTTATTTTTCTATTGGAAGGAACAACATATGAATCTGAAATTCTGAGGTCTGTCCTTGATCATATGATTACAACTGGATTGCCTTGTTTGTTTTCTAGATCTGGCTCACTGCTGCGAGCTGGGGATTGGATCTTAGGGGGGACTTGATGGGTCATCTAGATGGATTCTTGGACTGGATTTACAAAGCTGGATTAGCATGAACTTGTACTTCTGTTTTTAAGTCTGGTCTGGTACTCAGTACGTATCAGCTATAGGATCTGATGACAACGTTTTTGACTATGATTCCTCTGATTCCCCAACTTATTATCGTTTTGGCAGTGATGGAATCTATTTGAGTTCTTTTCTAGGACAATGGACAGTGGTTAGTCAATTGTTTTGTGATGGCATACTCACAGGGGTCTTTTTTTTTCCTTTGTCCAGGTCCCGATCAAGAACGAGATCAAAGTCTCCAGTTTCACCCGTAAGTCGAAAGCTGAATTGACCTTTTTTATCAGCCTGGTTTATGCTTAAATAGCTGCTTGGAAGAACTTTTTCTCCCATCATTAGTAACTTTCACCTATTGTACTGGAGATTATGTTTGCACGAATGATGAAAAATACGCAGTGTCTTTGCAATAGTTCATCTTTTACACCATCGATTCTTCGCTTAAACTGTATTAGAACTTTTGATGTACAGGTGAGATCTGATTGAAAAGGAAAACTGATGAGTGGGAATCAAGGATTGCTGTATAGCAAAGTATCACATACTTCTTAAGGTCCACTGATTTAAATATGATATGGATTTGGGCTAATCTCTACTATCTTGTCGAATGGATTTTAGTTGTGAGAATGTAGTTGGTGATTTAGTGTGTTTGTCAGCCAGGAACTCTGTCGTTGTGTTGAGTGTGTGTGAGTTCTTTTTCTTAATATTTTTAGACTAAAACTAATTGAACTTTGGCTGGAAAAGTAATGTGCTTGTTGGAAATGGTCGTCATTACTCTGCACTCTGCATGTAATTCTACATTTGTTTTATAGTTTTAAGATTCATTGAATTTGACGATATGCGTAAAAAAAAAGAATTGAATGGAGAAAACACGTTTAAAACTCTCAAAGCATCAAATATCGGATCAACCTGAAAACCGACCCAATTTTTGCTGCTCCCCTCACAAAGCATCGTTCGTTAAATCCTCTGGTTCCCCTTTCTCTAAACAGTCCACTTTAACGAGCTTTCGTCCCCAACTGATCTTTGACCAACTGAGTTGCAACAGTAGTTGACCAAAATAAGGAAAAGTAGCAACAGTAATTCGTTGTAAAATTGATTTTAAAACAAAGAGAAGCGTGTCACTGCGTTCTGAACGATAAACGTTAATGCAGGCATGATTTTGATACCCCCAAGTTAAATCTCGTATACGACATATCCGACGTCGTAACTTTTAAATGAAAATAAAAATAAAAAAGCTCCGTTGCCGGGAATCGAACCCGGGTCTCCTGGGTGAAAGCCAGATATCCTAACCGCTGGACGACAACGGACATGTTGATAAAGATTAACACGTATAGTATATATATTAGAATACCCGAACAAGCTATCTTTAAATTTGGATAATGAAGAACTTAAGCTTTTAAAGCCCAGAAAAAATCCCTGACTCCAACGATTAGTCCAAAACATTGCTTGGCCCAAACCCATTGTTCTTTGGGTTTAAGTTAAATGTTTACTTCCTTGTAAAGACATGACACATGTCCTCACTAGACAAAAGATTGGTGTAGGATGTAATGTTTCTCTTTTCTTTAAACTGACAGATAATATTACCTTGAGAGTTGAAAAAACACTGTAAAAATAATTCAAAAAAATACCTTTTTTGTTTTGGATTCTAAGCACATAAATATAGATGAATGATGAAAACGAGAATTAGAGAAATATGTGTCGAATTTCTATGTTAAGAAGTATCGAAATACTGTTAATATAACCCCAAAATATACTCTCAGAAATTATAAACATAGATTACTTTCGATAACCTTGATGTTACCATCCATTTAAACTGGATGATAGTTAATCTCTTTGGTTTTATTTTCAAATATTTGGTTTAAACTTCTTCAAAAATGAACTAATTTCAAAAATTCTAGTTAACTTATTTTGTAGGATTTGACATTTGGTTATTAGGTTTAGTTTGTATTTTTAGATTTTAAAAATAAATATTATTTCAATTTAAATTATATTTGGTTTTAGTTAGGTTCAACATTTTTTAAAATTTATATTATCTTTAATTTTGATAAATAAACATAAAATATTACCAAAAGTAATTAACTAATTTTAGTTAATAAAATTTTAATATACATTAATATGTTTTATATATATTTTGTTAAAATATTTATTATTTTAATTAATCTTGATTAATTCAATTTTATTTTAAAATTTTGGATTCAATGCAATTCTTTAATTCGAATTAAAAATTTTTATTTCATTTAAGTTATATTATGATTCTATTGGGAAATTTTCCCAGCCTATTAATTCATCACCTAATTTATTTATAAAATTTATGTGATGATGTTATGATATAGTATTAGAGTTGACTAGCATAAAAATTAGATGCTATTTCTTCAAAACGAATAAGGATTATTTGAATAATATATATAGAGATATTTTTGTAGCAAAAAAGGAAAAGAATGTACAGTTGTACACTGTTCGTATATAGTAATTAAGATGAAAAAAAAATCATATCTCCATGGATTAAAAAAAAAACAACATTTCGTTTCGCTGTGCTTCTTCGCCATCAGATTCTTCACCTTCAAAGACCTTAACATTCATTCCCAGATCCAAACAATGCCATTTCTACTCTCTTAAATTAGGGTTATCTCCAATTTTTCAAACCCCTAATTCCTGGGCTGCCATCAATCTCATTGGATTTCCTCCGCCCTTTTTGCGATCATCGAGGTCTGTACTCCTCTCCTGCCTGTCGAATTAAGATCAGAGCGCGAATTCCTGGGAACTCTTTCTTCGAATTTTCCAGCTAGGTGTCCAGTGGTGTATTATTCATCAGTTGACCGTTGCTTTTATACACAGATCGTTCGTGGTTGAGTTAGGGCTCTTTATAGGTTTCATGTTGATGAATTTCTGCCTACGTTGGGGGAGTTCAGTAATTTCGTTCTCGTTGTAGATCGTGATTTTGGATTTTAGGGTTTCGGTTGTTGGTGGCTGGGATTTATGGTACGAATTCGGACTCTCTGCATGTGTAAGCGTTGAAGTCGGAAGTTTCACCTGGTTTCATTCCTTAAAGAGTTTCTTCCGCTGGGTCGAGATATTTACGCACTAAGAATCGATTGAGAAGTTTGTACGAATTGGTTTCTGTGGACTGTTGTAGCCTGTAACTGTATAACACTGGGAAGGGATGTTCGGTTCTACATTGAATAGCAGCCGTGGAAGCAACGCTGCCTCAGGGCAGCTTCTTACTCCGACTCGTTTTGTGTGGCCTTATGGAGGTAGAAGGGTCTTTCTAAGCGGATCTTTCACCAGGTGAGATGACTGAGCTAGAAGTAAGATAGTTGCAATATTCCTCGTTTTATCAGATTTCTGGAACGAAGTTTAAGGTTGCGTGTGGTTTATTTGAAAGATTATGTGGTCTGTATAGTATCAATTGGGTTTCGTAGTGCTTGGAGTGATTACTGAAATGGGCATGTGAACAGGTGGACTCAACATGTGCCAATGTCACCACTTGAGGGTTGCCCTACTGTTTTTCAAGTCATTTGCAACTTGACACCGGGATATCATCAGGTTAATAACGGTTTTATAATTTTGTACTGCACCTGTTTCATAGCAAATTCTTTGCGAATTAATCCCTCCAGGAGCATTTTTGTCCAACTGTGCCTTTGCGATGTCCATTATTTAGTCTCTGAATGCTTAACCAATGCAAAATGCATGAGAATCATAGTTTATTACAGTCCCAACAGAGAGTGGTTCACATCATCGATTTTTGGGCAGAGAAATGGTTTTCTATTAAAATAGCATCCTAGGGAAACTGCATCTCAACATGTCACTGCCGTGATTGACGTTTGACAGCAACTTAAATATTCCATCATATGTATTCATCTCTCTCTAGTGTTTTTATTCGTCTTTAGTGTCTGTACCAAATAATTAAAGCTATAAGTATGCAATATGATATAAGTTTTCGTGCCATTGTTTGGTTTACGTTTTTATTTCTTGATACTGTACAATTTTGGCTGGCAAATTGTGGATTTCTTTGGCAGTTTGGCTAATTGATCTAACTATTGCATTTTATGTCATTGTCCACGACAAATACTCTAGAAAACCAAAATTATGGATTCTTAATGTTATTGTCATGGCTCAATCACTTCTTTTAATAGAGGCTACAGTGTGTGTGGAGATTCATATCTTTTAGTTGGATAACTATGTCTAAAATGATTTTGATTATTACAACATGAGATGCTTATGAAGCCACGAATGTTACATTCAGTTATTTTATTCTCAAGCAGTATAAGTTTTTTGTTGATGGGGAATGGCGGCATGATGAGCACCAACCATTTGTAAGCGGAAATGGTGGAGTAGTGAATACAATATTTATAACTGGACAAGATATGGTGCCCGCTGGTTTTAACCCAGAGTCACCCGGACGATCGAATATGGATGTGGATGATGTCTTCCGGCAGATGGTAAGGAAACTGACTTGTTTTACTTTCTTAAATGCAGTGTTTTTATATGTTTGCTTACTTATTAATATCTTAATTGCTTTTTCCGTTTCGAATACAGTATCTAACTTTCTATATATATTATCCGATTTTTCTTTTCTTGCAAATGTGAAGTCTTAAATGATATATACGATCTCTCCAAAAAAAATGATATTCTCTTCTGAATACTAATATCATGCTATTTCGTTTTCTAATCTGCTGAAAATCTGTTACCACTAAATATTGTATAAATTCAGGTCATATTACCAATGGTTAACATGGACTTTACTTGTGCCTAGAATTGGACAATGTGGTATTATATTCAACTTTCTAATATTACTTTATATCATTGGCGTCGTAAGTAACAAAAGTTTCCCAAAAGTATACAATAGCAACAGAATATAGAAGTCAACAAAGTATTTGGCCGAAGTTCATAGCTGATTTGTTACGTTTAGGTTCTGGAAGGTGCTACTAAGAATGGTCCATGATAAAGAGTGAATGTTCATATTAGGATGCAAAGTACTATTTGTCTATTTTGTGTTTGATGGCTTTATTCGGCTTACCGTCCCTGATAGATTTTCAGGTTTCCTGAGTTGCTTCCAGTTTGACCTCTTGTAATTTTAATCCGTAGTTGGTATTATTCCGAGTTTTTTTTCGCTGTTCCAGAGTAGTCGAGATATGATTGGTTTTTCATCATTTTGTTTGATTTTTTATTCTTAGTCAAGCACCTTTTATTTGATTTTTGAAGAATGAATCCTTAAGCTCCATAAAATTGTCTCTGAAGATTACATTCAAATTGAGTTTCTGATTTGTTTTACATGGTGATTACATTGTAGACTGATCCATCCCAGGAATCTATCCCTAGGATGTCGGGGCTTGATTTAGAGGTGTCTCGTCACCGTATATCTGTTTTATTGTCAACCCGTACTGCATATGAGCTGCTCCCAGAGTCGGGCAAGGTCTGGGTTCTTCTTTTTCTTCTTGTTTGATGATTTGTCCTCATGTCATATAAATTATCGATGAGAATAACTGCTTGCATCTTACTCGGAAATTGTCTAAATTGATCTGAAATCTTATAGGTGATTGCATTGGATGTTAATTTGCCAGTGAAGCAAGCATTCCATATACTCTATGAGCAGGTTTGCTTTATTTGCCGTTGTGTCAGCTTCTGTTCTTGTTGGGGTGTCCCTCTTTCTCTTTCTCCCTCATGTAAATATTCGTCTAAATTCAATTCTAGATTGTCTGGCTTTCTGGTTTTTGCTGATTCCAGATGCTTTCAGGGAATCCCTTTGGCTCCTCTTTGGGACTTTGGTAAAGGCCAATTTGTTGGAGTTCTTGGTCCACTAGACTTCATTCTAATACTGAGAGAGGTTGGCTTCTCTTAAAAATTATTCACTGCTGGTGGATATCCTTTTAGTTACTGATGTATAATTGACCAGTTTTAAGTGTATTACCTGGTGTGAAATATATGTAGATGTTTTATTAGCGTTCTCAGTATGAAGTTTTTCACTCTTGTGTGGTAATATCAACCTGTGAAATGCAGCTTGGAACTCATGGATCAAACTTGACAGAGGAAGAGCTTGAGACGCACACAATAGCAGCCTGGAAAGAAGGAAAGGCCCATATTAGCAGACAATTTGATGGAAGTGGGAGACCGTACCCTAGGCCACTTGTTCAGGTGATATTCTCTCAGTTTCTTTCTACTGCTGTTACTACTGATCGTTGTGTAGATTTCTCTAAATAATAATCTCTCCTGATTATGTTTTCTTTTAATTTTGACAAAATTATTCTGTTCTCTATTTACAAACTTTGTAGTCAAGTGTTTTAGCTATCAGGCTCACATATATGTACAGATGATATAAAAATATAGGTTGAAAATGAACTAAATAAGCATGGCTGATCCACACTTTGGATTGTGAGGCATATATATACATATCGAGGAATGTAACTGATTCCTGTCTACATCTGTTCTTAATATATAAACTACTTTTGTCCGCTTCTATTTGTATAGTCTTTCAACATGGGCTTATCCTAGATCCTTTTATTGCATATCACAGTAAAAAGAGCTAGAAGATTTTCTATCTTGCTAATAATGTTTTCATATATGGCTATTAGGTCGGGCCCTATGATAATCTGAAAGATGTTGCCCTGAAAATTTTGCAAAACAAGGTGGCAGCTGTTCCAGTTATATTTTCGTCTTTGCAAGATGGTTCATATCCGCAGTTACTGCATCTTGCTTCACTATCAGGCATATTAAAATGTACGATCCTCCATTTCTGAATAAGACCATGAGACACTGATAAGCGCTCCAAATTGGACATACAGACTTTTCAGTTCATGATGTGCATATTATTCTGACATTTCCAAGATATTCCCACTTGTTCATTTCTCCAAAGATGGTGAAGGGATGGGATTTATAGTTGGAATAGCGTGTCCCAAATGTTACTCACAGTTTTCCCTGTTGTCTGTATTTTTTTCAAGACTTTTGCTTCTTATCAAACACTTAAGCTCTAAATTAAGCATACTCTTCCAGGTATATGCAGATACTTTAGACATTCGTCTAGCTCCTTGCCAATCCTTCAGCAGCCGATTTGTTCAGTTCCCATGGGTACTTGGGTCCCCAGAATCGGAGAATCAAGTAGCAAACCTCTCGCTACTCTGAGACCAAACGCCTCTTTGGGTTCTGCACTCTCCTTATTAGTTCAAGGTAATCTGTTTTTGCTCCTGTTTCATCAATATCTTACTAGCCTTTCAATCAAATTTCAATTTGTAAAATTTTCATCATAGATTTTACATCACCAACTAACTGAACACAAGACGTTCTTTGACCTGTCTTATCAATTTGTTTGAGATCACATCAGATATTGATTCAAATCAGTCACTTTTATACTTGTAATACAGATGTAATTTTTGCAATAATTCAGGTTTATTTACACTAAATTAACGAGGCTTCAATAAGTGGAAACCTTATTTGAATCATATAGCAAATAGATTTCCAGAGTTTTTGCATAATGCATTACATGCGAGAACTTCTCTCTTTTTCGTCATAGATGGGGATGAATGAATGAATGAGTCATGCTTCATCTATATCTCTAATGTTTTCTGTTTTCTGGTTATTACAGCTGAAGTTAGTTCAATTCCCGTTGTGGATGATAATGACTCACTGATTGACATATACTCTCGAAGGTTAATTATCTCTACAATATGATATGTCTTCTGCATTCCATTTTTCGAAATCCTGTGTTCTGATCACATATCTCTTATTGACCAGTGATATAACTGCTTTGGCTAAAGATAAGGCATACGCACAGATTCATCTGGATGACATGACAGTTCACCAGGTAAACATCTGATCAGAAGCCAAGATCCATCCAGTGTCCCACCAAAGTGTTCTTCTTTACGAGCTTGGTTAAGTCTAAGCTGTCTGTGTATAAGCTATCATCTGATACTGTCTCCTTTCCAATTTATCGCCAACATATTTAGAAGAGATGAAACAATAGTGTGGTTAAAATTGTAGTATGTGTGTATGTTGGTTCAGGCGCTGCAGTTGGGGCAAGATGCGAGTCCGCCTTATGGAATCTTCAACGGGCAGAGATGTCACATGTGCTTGCGCTCGGACTCGCTTCAGAAAGTGATGGAGCGGTTGGCAAATCCGGGTAATTATTAATCTCCCATACAATCTTGAGATTGTATTTTGCACACAGATGAGAAGTAGTGAATGGTTTTGGTTGTAGGAGTAAGAAGGCTAGTGATAGTGGAAGCAGGAAGCAAACGTGTTGAAGGTATAATTTCATTGAGCGATGTTTTCCAATTCCTACTCGGTCTTTGACTCCCCCAGCAAAACGACATCCTTCAACTTTTTTTTTCTTCTTATCTTCTCAATTCAAACCCTTTTTCTATTTTCTTCCTATTGTGTTTTTAATTTTTTTTTGCATGGAATATGTAAATTTGCTACGAACCTCTTCATTGTTTTCTTCTTATTTATGTTGTTTTAGTTGAACGGGTTTCCATTCTTGTGAAAGATATTTGTTACCGGAATCTTACTCGTTCCTTCTCTCATCCTTTCTCTTTCCTTTGTTTCCTTCTATGTTTTGAGTCTAACTGAAAAAAATATTTGTCCAAGTATCATGATTGACTAGAAGAATACCTGAAAAAAAGTTAATATTTAAATTTTATTAATTAAATGAAATTTTATTAATATTTCAATGTTTATCTTTTAGTATATATAAGATATGAGATATTAATAGGGATATTAAAAAATAATAAATATGAGATATAATTTTTATTTTTTGCAGTTTAAATTTTTATTGTGAGAATATTAAATTTTTGAATATGTACAAATATTTAATAGATTGATACAATTTTTATATTTTAATCGGTCATAATTATATGAAATAATTTAGTTTGTTTTTCAAATAATAAATGAGAGTTTCAAATTTCAAATTTTAGATTCACAACATATTTTGACTGTTTGAAAATTCATGTACTATTAAACTAAATAATTAGATTATTTAATTAGGATGTTTGTAATAATTAATTAAAATTTTTGATTTAAACTAAATAGTAAAACTGTCGAGAATAAATGTGGTGATGACTCAACAAATTTTACTTCTAGTGCTCCTATTTTAATATATACAAGATTCATATGAAATTCAGTTATCTAAAATTCTAGAAAAATAGTTTTTAAAATTAATTTCAAAATCTGGTGAAAATCATTTGTGTAAGATAACATTGAGTCACTCTCTTGCCACACGTCAAGTACAACGAATGAATCTATTTCAGTTCTACGTGTCTGATAAAAGTGGTCATCAATGACGTCATGTTGATTGTTGAACCCTGATCCTTCTTTGACAGCCGTCATGAATTGATCAAAATATTAGCTGGTTTTACATCAAGTTCGAGGGTTTGATTATCAAAATATGCAATTTTCTTACAGATTATAAACTATAATACCACTGTGAAGATGTTAATGTCTTCGAAAATTTTCGATGACGTAATAAATGGACAAACATAGTGTTCTACTCCACCAAACTTACGTTTTCCTCTTCTTTTTTATCCAAAGTTGACTTTGAAGCGAATCTTCTCTCCAGTCCAACAAGTTTCAAACTTTCAAGTCTTTGAAGCGACACTAAGCATAGCAGTATCGGAAGCTCCGATCAGATTCTACAATGGCGGTAATCGGGAAGACAGTATTAGATTCCGGCTGGATAGCAGCGAGATCTACAGATGTCGATGACGACGGCGTCCAGCTCACTACCACCAAGCCTCCGGCCCTCGGTTCCGATTCTCGGTGGATGGAAGCCGTCGTCCCTGGAACGTAATCGTCACTTTCCTCTTCTCAAGTTCTTTGCAATTAAACTAGTAATAATGATTCTGTGAAACCAATCAAGTAAAGAAATGATTTTGTTCGAATGTGTTTGTCAAAGTTTGGATTTTTCCTTCAAACGTTATGTTTTTTTTTCAAGTGGTGACAGAGCTTTTTACCCAATATGTCTAAGATTGATCTAAACTACCCAACTCTTCAAAATCTAATGAAATACTTGCCCGAGAATTATGCCCTCTTCATGGATCAAATTTTGTTTATGCAATGTACAAATAGCATTTTGGACTGAACTACCTTGTCTTGTTTCATGCATGAATGAGACTTTGCTGATACATTAGTGTTCCTCTGGACAGTGTTTTAGGTACATTGGTGCAAAACAAATCTGTTCCAGATCCATTCTACGGACTAGAGAATGAAACTATCACAGATATAGCTGATTCAGGAAGGGACTACTACACATTCTGGTTCTTCACAAAATTCCAATGTAAAAGGGTGAGCCACCTCTCTCTTAATTAGTTTTATCCTTTCAAGAAATTGCTATTTCATTATGCTGTGCCCTTCTTTTCTTATTTATATCATCTAAGTACTATAAATCTTCACAAAACTTTTTGATGATTTTACAGTTGTTGAATCAATACGTGCATCTCAATTTTCGTGCCATCAACTACTCTGCAGAAGTGTATGTAAATGGCCACAAGACAGTGCTTCCCAAAGGAATGTTTCGCAGACATTCACTTGATGTTACTGATATTCTACATCCTGAGAACAATTTACTTGCTGTTATTGTTCATCCCCCAGATCATCCTGGGACTATACCTCCCGAGGGAGGGCAAGGAGGCGATCACGAGGTGCACCTCTCTATCTCTATCTCTTGGCATTGTTCCTTCTTAGCAATGTTCAATTCTTGATAATTGCAAACGCTAAACCCAATGTGACTGGAATATCCATGATAGATTGGAAAAGATGTAGCTGCACAGTATGTGGAAGGTTGGGACTGGATTTGTCCCATAAGGTGGTGTATTACTTGGTTTTTGCTATAAGAATAAGATTGAACTTATCAGATCGTTAAAGATATTCTCTCTATATAACCTTTTTTCTTGCAGGGATCGGAATACTGGCATATGGGATGAAGTGTCAATATCTGTTACTGGGGTTAGTTTCGTTGGTTTTATATTGTTTTCCAGAGATGATATCAATACAATCAAATTTCTCCATTGAGCAAGTTTTGGAATGCTTATAATCACGTTTTTACTGGATGTTGTAAATTGCTATTAGGAACTGATTGTTTTGATTGCAGCCTGTAAAAATAATTGATCCTCATTTGGTCGCAACCTTCTTTGACGATTACAAAAGGGCTTACTTGCATGTTACTGTTGAACTAGAAAACAAAAGCACATGGACTGCTGACTGTTCCTTAAATGTTCAAGTAACAGCCGAACTCGAAAACGGTGTTTGTTTAGTTGAACATCTTCAGACAGAGAATGTTTTGATCCCTGCTCAAGGACATATTCAGCACACATTTAAATCGGTACCCTATATTACTTCTTTATAACTCAAATAAGTTATTGTTTTTAATGCTCTGATCAGACCAGGTAGTGGTCATTCTGCACTTACGAACTTGCGTTGTATAATTTTTATCATTTGAGCTAACGAGATGGTGAATTACCAGCTCTTTTTCTATAAACCTGAATTGTGGTGGCCCAATGGGATGGGAAAGCAAAACCTTTATGACGTAGCGATTACTGTCGATGTGAAAGAATTTGGGGAATCTGATTCGTGGATGCAGCCATTTGGATTCCGTAAGATTGAGAGTGATATTGATAGTGTTACTGGTGGAAGGTAACTTTTTATATATCAGCTTCAGTTCGAAATGGATAGAATGATTCTGTGGAGGTTCTGCATCTTGCTTTTGAAAATTTACAGGCTGTTCAAGATCAACGGAGAGAAGATCTTCATCCGTGGTGGCAATTGGATACTATCTGATGGGCTGTTACGTCTATCTCATGAACGTTACAGAACCGACATAAAGTTTCATGCAGATCTGAACATGAACATGATCCGTTGCTGGGGCGGTGGGTTGGCTGAAAGACCGGATTTTTATCACTTATGTGATATCTATGGTTTGTTGGTATGAATCTTAATTGTTGTTCGCTATCACCCTTTTTCAATATCCATTGCCATTTCTGAAGTTTATCGTAGTTATTCTCAGGTCTGGCAAGAGTTTTGGATCACTGGAGATGTTGATGGAAGAGGTGTTCCAGTATCAAATCCAAACGGACCACTAGACCATGAATTATTCCTTTTATGTGCTCGTGATACTGTCAAACTTTTGAGAAACCATCCAAGTCTAGCCCTTTGGGTGGGTGGAAACGAACAAGTTCCGCCAAAAGACATAAATGAGGCTCTTAAGAAAGACCTGAGCCTTCACCCTTATTTCAAAACCCAATTGTTATCAGAAGAGGATTCAGATCCTAGTGTTTATCTTGACGGTACTAGAGTTTATATTCAAGGATCTATGTGGGACGGCTTTGCAGATGGAAAAGGAAACTTCACTGATGGACCTTATGAGATTCAAAACCCTGAAGATTTCTTTAAAGAAACATTTTATAAGTTTGGGTTCAATCCAGAGGTCGGTTCAGTTGGAATGCCTGTTGCAGATACCATAAGAGCGACAATGCCTCCAGAAGGTTGGGAGATTCCTTTGTTTAAGAAGGGTTTGAACGGTTTTGTTGAAGAAGTGCCAAATCGAATGTGGGATTACCACAAGTACATTCCATATTCTAAGCCTGGAAAAGTTCATGACCAGATTCTGATGTACGGTGCTCCAGAGAATCTTGATGACTTCTGCTTGAAGGTGCATTTAGAATCCTGACCATTTTAGCCTTTCTTGGTGTTAGCTCGCCATGGTGCAAAATTTGATCAGCTTCCCTTAATTTAGTGTGTTCCTAAGTTTGGTTGAACAAACAATGTTTATAGATTCGCAAAATGAAATATTGAACTCGTTTTTTCACACTCTCTCTCTCTCTCTAACAGGCGCAACTGGTGAACTACATTCAGTACAGGGCTCTATTTGAGGGCTGGAGTTCGCGAATGTGGACAAAGTACACGGGTGTCTTGATCTGGAAGAACCAAAATCCATGGACAGGTCTCAGAGGTCAGTTCTATGATCATCTTCTCGACCAAACAGCCAGTTTCTATGGCTGCCGTTCCGCTGCAGAGCCAATCCACGTCCAATTGAACCTGGCAAGTTACTTTGTTGAGGTCAGTGTGATTCCCTATAACTCCTTCTCTGACAATCACTGTGAACAAAGGTTTCGGAGAATAGTTTAAGAGTCTTGATGATCTAAAGAAGTGAATTAAAGTGGAATAAATTGTTAAAGATCATGTACTTTGACCCCAACAGGTTGTAAACACGACTTCGAAAGAGCTATCAGATGTAGAGATAGAGGCATCGGTGTGGGACCTAGATGGCAACTGTCCATACTCAAACGTGTTCAAAAAGATATCTCTGTTGCCGAAGAAAGTTGTGCAAATATCGGAATTCAAGTACCCGAAATCAGAAAACCCAAAGCCTGTGTATTTCCTTCTTCTCAAACTGTACAATGTCCCAGATAAAACGGTTATATCCCGGAACTTCTACTGGCTACATCTGCCTGGGCAAGATTACGCTCTCTTGGAGCCGTACAGAAAGAAGCAAATACCTCTATCTATCACTTGCAATGCAGTTGTGTTGGGTCCAAATTACGAGCTGGAAATCAATGTCCATAACACATCTAGAGCTGACTTAGCCAAAAACGTTCTTCACCAAGTAGACGGAAAACGAGATCTGGGTTTGCTAGGAAAGCTCTTTAATAGATGTGTTGTTCCTGCAGATAGCAACTGCGGTTTGAAAGTGGTGGAAATGGAAGGATCTGATTCAGGAGTTGCTTTCTTCCTTCGTTTTTCAGTCCACAATGCAGAGACAGAGAAACAAGATACGAGGATTCTGCCTGTACACTACTCAGACAATTATTTCTCATTAGTTCCAGGTGAATCAATGTCTTTTAAGATCTCATTTGCAGCTCCTACAGACATAAAGAAGTCTCCTCGTGTTATGCTCCAGGGCTGGAATTACCCTGATGGGATTACTGTTTTTGGCTGAGACAAGTTTACCTTTCGTGTTTGTAGTTACAAATCTTTCAATAGATGAACCTTGCACAGGTTTTTCCATTTGTAGTTCATTTAAATATGCACCCGACACCCTCACATTAACACATCTAATACCTTCCAAATGTAAGCACTCGTAATTAGGAAGTCCCCTTCAACATCTAAACTTTCTTGCTGAACAAGCAAATGATATTTCATTTACTCTTTTTCCAAATGCATGCATCCATACATGGCTCTCACTGACTAAATAGTAACGTTCTTCTTCCTAGGATCTCTTACTTCAATCCTCCAATGCCTTTCAGGTAAACCATTGAGCTTAGCGAATTTCCTCCATTTTTCAATGGTCTTCTCCATCTTACGACTCAAACCACAATAACCTTTCAACTTCTTCGGCATCTTGTCGTACACTTTCCACCATCTCTCATGCACCGAATCGCTTGCATACACACGCCGCGTTTTCAAATGCCAGTTACAGTCGTAGTCTCTGTAACATAGCCATGGTTTTAGCCCCAAGTAGTGTATCCCCTCTAAATTGTCCGGAAGGTTGCGTGTTGTGTCGTTTTCGCTTTCGTCGCCGAAGTACTTCATCGTGTTCACACGTCTCGATAGCCTATGCCACCACACAAAATATTCGTTCAGAAATCCTTGGTCTCCCCCGTTGTAGGACTCAGTCTTCAACGATTTTAGCATCAGATCCTCGAACAGACAAGCTGATGGTTCCAGAACCTGAAGAAAATAATAAGTATATAATGTTATATTAGGGCTCTCTAATTTCGCATATATTTTGTGAATCTTTTTATGAAATGCAATTGACCATAAAGTAAACGATCAAAAAGAAAATCGTATTTTTGTGTGTATCCAACTACAATTTTAGTGGCTGGGCCTCTCTAGCAGGGAGTTTTCGACTTCAGTAAAAATGAATCTGTGCTGAGAATCTTTTAACTTTATCCCAAAATTTAACGCCAAGGCAACTGATGATTAGACTAATTGCATTTGCGTTTTCATGTTATAACGATTAGAAAATATTAACTACCGCATGGAAAATATACAAAAGCTAATGTATACCTAAACAAACAATTGGCCGGGCTCTACTCGGATTAAGTAGTAGCTTGTGTGTAGTAAAATGAAAGATGGATACATTACCATGACTCCCGAGTTGAACAACACTTTACTATTGCCAGCGGCTGAAAGCTGTGGATAGGAGAAAAGGTAATCAATATTCTTGGCGATGATGAAGTCTGCGTCTATGAACACTAGCTTATCGTAATCTGTGACTTGCCACACACGTAATTTACTGTAATTCCATTCGTTGTAAGAACCTTTCTTGGAAAAAGGGCTACGGATTCTCTCTACTCTCCTTAGTTTCCAGCCGGCGAGGCTAAGGCCAACGAGAGAGCTGTTGGTTATGGAGTCATCGTGGAGGAGTATCATGTCCTGCGTCGATCCAGATTGCCTTATGCTTTGTGCTAAGGCTATTGCACCACATACGTATACGTCCGATGAATGGAGTAACGTCACGTAAGCCACACGTTGGGCACCGAGTAATGACGATGTGGTTGTTGATGTGAGACTTTCGTTCTTGTCTTGTCTCCATGCTTCTTGACCTTCAACAACTCATAATAACAAAAAGTAATCAGAAAAATTATGATAAAGGGTTGAAAACAAACAGAGTAAAACAAAAGATTTTGTGTTTTGTCTAAGTCAGTCAATTGGATTGAGTTATAATCAAATATAAAAGGATTAAAACCAAACCTAGTTGAGCAATCTGGCATGAACCAATAGGCATGAGAAGCTTTTGCCTCAACCTCCTAAGATCAGGCCTATACACCCAATATTCCCCAACGCGCCTCACGCGCTCTTCACACCTAAATATCTCATGCATGGGCCCACATGACCCGACGAAGACAATGTACACCGTCCGATCAACGTTCCTCCTCCCACTCTCCACCGCCAGATTCGCTGCGGCCAGATTAACCTGAAGCCTGAAAACGTCCCTTAACCCTTTATTCTCCGAGAAACCATCGCACGGCGTTTTAACAACGACGACGTCCACGTCAGCATTTGTACCCTCTTCCATTCGAGAAAGAGGAATCACTGGACACCTTGGCGTGTGCCACGTGTGTTCCTCGTCGATCCATACAGGAAATAGACTCTTCCACGTCAGATTCTTGGGAAGAGGATCGAGCGACACGTGGATATTATCTACGACAGGCGACGTCCCGCTTGCCTCGTAGCTCTCTCGCTCGTTCTCGGCGATGTTAAGAAGACCCACTCGGATCTTTTCCTTACCCCCAAGATAGTTCCTGATGAGTCGGAGCCATCTCGGATTCCGGTTAACTGGCGCCGACAAAGAATAACGAATCTCAATTATCGATGGAGAACTGATCATAGGATTGAGTAGAAACAGAGGTTTAAACATTAAGACAAAACCCAAAAACGAAAATAAGATCAGTATTAGATAAAACATGAAAATTCTCTTGCTCGAGTTATTGTTTTTTGTCCCCATTTTCCTCAACTATCTCTCTCTCGATGCGCTTAGCTGCCAAATATATCTCTGAATCTATATACGTTTAATTAAATATGTATGTGAATATTCATAATTAATCTCGTAGATATACACAATTAGTGGGTTGTGCGATTGTCGGAGGACGAAGGATCTTAAGATGCATGGACGCACGTTGGTATAGAAGTCAATTTGTTTGGTGAGTTACGAATACTTTAATCAACTTCCATGCGCAAGTTGGGGTCCTTGGGGACGTGTGTTTTATAGTAAAAAGTTTCTTTAAATAACGATCGAACATTATTTAAAAACATTCGTCGTTAATGTTTCATTCTTTTGTGTTCTTTACAAAATATGTTGGGTTCGTTACGTACAATAGAATCGCATTTTCAATCAGTCGGTTGATAACATCTATATCAATAGCTATAGCTATCAATGGTTGCTTAATATTAAAACCAAACAAAAGTTGATTATTAGGTACGTGATATATAGTTGACTTAAGAAAAATAATTAATTAGTTAAGAAAAATAAATTGATCGCTAACCAGTTTTAAAATGATTGAAATAGTTAATTCCCAAAACAAAACTCTTTTTCAGCTTTGTTGTTCAATTGTATTTTTTTCCATGATCCATAGTTGGACAATGGGCAATGGACAGAAATCAAACAAGATATGCTGATTGTATGTGAAATCAAATGAATTTCGAAAGGGAATGGACAAGAGTGAGAAGAAAACCGTCTGAGCCATGCTTAGCTACCAAAGATACCGATACCGGAAGATTTTCGTGTAGTCCCAATGGTATGCTCACCTGTCAGAAGAGAAGAGAAAAAACATAAATCAGACCGGTTCTTAACCGGAAGACAGATTGATCTTAGTAGAATGTGTGAAAGTTCCACATTGGAAGTTGGGGACTTTCTACACAAGTATATAAAGGATATGGGCTACTCCACTCATTGCCAATTGGTTTTGAGTTGGATGCCCATGTTTCCTAAAATGGTATCAGAGCCCCAGGTTAGCCCGAGATGCGATTTCCCACAAAAACGGTTTCCCACATTGGAAGTGGCCCGTATAAGTGGTCCGTATTGTCGTGGTATGTTCAAGATGTTGATGCGTGTCCCGCCCACATCTCGAGGAGGCCTATTAGAATGTGTGAAAGTCCCACATTGAAAGTTGGGGACTTTCTACACAAGTATATAAGGGATATAGGCTACTCCACTCATTGTCAATTGGTTTTGAATTGGATGCCCATGTTTCCTAAAAGATCTATTACTACCTGACAGAATCCAGAAACGCCAGCGATCGACAATAAGCTGAAAGATCTGTTGCGGAAAGATTCGAGTGCAGTCACATCGGCTTTGAGATGCGGTGGAGGACCTGGCACCGTCGGAATCACCAACACACCCTTCTCCTACAAAATCATTTACAGTATGATGATTTACATTTAACCGGTCTCGGCCTGGTAAATGTTTCAATAGCAATCTGGTAACCAATACCAAAGATAACCGATCAATATTCTTCGAAAATTCGTCAAATGTTTTCTACGAGAAGTTTGTACCTCAAGCAAAGTTGAAAGAGCCGTTTTAAGTTCGGATTTTACGGACCGACAAAGGTCAATCTTATCATCAGACGTCCGAATAGCTTCCTCGATCCGTGCAGATATTCCTGGACCAAACTCTGGCTTCACCAACGATACCCATTCACCGTGGTTCATCTTGAATTCGTACCTAAACTTTGGTAATTTACTATCAGCGTTCGATTTTGTATGAATGAGAAAGATGTTTTCACCTCTGTAACAATCTCATTGAACTCGATAGAGCCATGAGAGACGCAATGCAGAACTCTTCCTGAGTCGTGACATGGTCACTTGTCATGAAATGCTTCAAGCTTGGAACTTTCTCTTCAATGTAGTTTCCAAGGTTCACTTTCTTTATTACGGTATTGCCTTGACAAAGAACAAAAAATCATAAAAGAACATTGTCTCTATAGGTAACAATACTCTTGACCTTCCCTTAAACAAAAAGGATTACAAGTTCTTATTATGCTTCCTACCTCCAAACGATTTTTGCACAGATCGAACCAGAGGCTGCACCAACAGATCTTGTGGTACACTACATAGCTTAAAGCAGTCATCCGCGATAATCAATTGACTTGGTTCGGTGCGGTTCAACTGAGGCTGTTGCAGAAGAACGCAGCCTACACGTTTCAAAGTGTCTGTGTCCCGAGCAAACCATCCTACAGAGACAAAGTTGGAATCATCAATATCAAGATTTGATTTTTCATCAATAAAATCTCTGTTTTAAGTTGTCTTTTACCGACTGTGTCGAAGCTCTGAGCCATTGGAGTAACTCCAGCAGCGGAAACAGCTCCGTGCGATGGCCGGAAACCGAAAATTCCGCAGTAAGACGCCGGAACTCGTACACTCCCTCCCGTATCTGTTCCTGTTTTATCCAGTAATCAAAATAAAGACAGAACCTTTTAGAAACTAATTAGACAGAAATATGCCTGAGTGTAGCATGATCACAATGCTTACAACATTTAGGAAATTTCTACAACTCACCAATAGAAAAATCCACAAGACCAGCAGCTACAGCTACGGCTGAGCCACTCGATGATCCCCCAGGTACTCTATCGAAAGCAATTGGGTTTATCGGAGTCCCGTAGTGCGCATTTTCTCCGTTTATACTGCAAATTAAGCACCATCGTGGTCAAGAAACGTAACTAACCTTGTCATATTTTCAGTTTTAGCCATTGTTTAATTTTAGGACAAAAAACTCAAACTTGATTCCACATGATTTCCTAAACCAGAAACACAAAAAAATGTAGTAAAAAGGATGGAATTGAGCTTTATTAAGACCTGTATGCCATTTCATCCATAATGGTTATACCCAGTGAAGTAGCACCAGCTTCTAAGAGAGATGAAACTGTGGGAGCTGTGGAAGTAGCTACTGAATGTGTCCTTAACCAATCTGGGTTTCCAAAACCGGTTACGCGTCCTTCGACATCAAAGCTGATTAAACCAAAAACAAATTCAGGAAAGAGAACAAAAATAGAGAAGATAGAGGAAACATTGAAAGGATATCATACATGTCTTTAATGGCGAAAGTAAGACCATGAAGAGAAGGAAACGAGGAAGAAGATGTTGCAGCGATGGTTACTTTCTCAATGAAAGCTCCAAAATCATTATTCGTCGCCATTATTGCAGCTTCCGTGTTCATTCGTAAAGACAAAGTAAATGATGACCAAGTAAGCTTGTTGTGGATAAAGCTAGAGATTATATTGTACTTGTCAAATTATCAAATAGGATCAATTGGCCACGTCAATTTTCTTTTCTTATTTCGTCAGCTAAACATTTATGCTTATTTAAGTTCAGGTCGTAATATTTTCAAAGCAGTAAAACATCAAAAATGGTACATTGGATGGTAAACCGATAAGGAAGAAGGAGAAGGTAGACGCAATAATAACATTCAAATAAAAACCTTGTCAAGCACACGTCTTCTTACAATTTCTACATTCTTCTGGTTTCATCCCTAAATTTCTCCTTAAAAAGAAAGACAATATGTCATCGACAGACATAACAAACACTTAGATTCTTCTACAACACCATGTTCAATTCATTTTCTTATCCAAAGTCTCCTCCTTTCTTAATTCCACCTGGACGAGACTCGAACCTAGAGATTTCTTTTATATGGCACCTCTGCAAAAAAACCAAAACGAGAGTTCATACTTTACTTCGATCAAAACATAAAAGACAAAGCAACAAACTTACAGATTCTTAGGCACAGCTAATTTTCTGGGTCAGGTTGGTCAGGTCCCTGTTGTTGCCACATTGGTTGACCCATATACGGATTAGGTGGATATGCAGCACCGGGGTTGCCCATAACCATTCCAGGATTCCCTATTGGAGCAGTTCCCGCAGGCAAGTATCCATACGCGTAACCAGCAGCAGCAGCCTCGGGGACAGTCCCTCTCGGAATACTTCCCAAGACTTCATCCCGGAGATCCTCGCGGGGTACAATATCCACAAGGAAATCAAAGATATCAGTTCTAGTCACAGCAGCGGCTATATCATTCTTCTGCAGTGTTCGTCTCTTGTTCTCCTCCGTGTGGTTCCACGACCTGAGTGTCAGCTCCAAGATGAACATCTCGCATGCCC
The DNA here is from genome assembly GCA_018901935.1 of Pugionium cornutum. Classification (NCBI taxonomy): domain Eukaryota; kingdom Viridiplantae; phylum Streptophyta; class Magnoliopsida; order Brassicales; family Brassicaceae; genus Pugionium; species Pugionium cornutum. Next base: position 2,127,908 of record CM032155.1, on the reverse strand, counting down.
TTGCAAACACAACAGGCGCCTCAGCAGAGATCATACGGACATCCTCGTCAGCTTTCATGATTTTTTTTATTCTCGCTAGCGGAAGGCTATGGTTCTTGAAATCAGTTGTTTTCTCAATCTCTTTGAATTGGTTCTCCCAAAAGGCTTGGAGCTGCTGAGCCAGCTGTTGCTGCTGCTGTTGCTGATGGATCTGGTGGAAAGCCAGCTGACCCGGTGGTGCCGCTGAACCCACACCAGCACCACTGGTTGTCATAGGATTCGTGTGATATGGGTTCGTGCCGTAGTTCATGGCTCCGGACTGACCATGCTCTTGTTGATCCATCCTAGACCAGAAAATTAATAAAACTAAATTACCAAAATTCGGGATTAATTTAAAAGCTTTTTATAAACCTCTGACCTGGAATTATTACAAATCTTAAGGAGATAAGGTTGCCAACAATGAAGAATCGCTGGAACTTACATTTAATTATAATGGTTTAATCAATATTTCTAAACAAACCCAGAAGATCTCAACAAGTAACAAGTATGAAAATTGAGGTTATAAATTAAAAGAAAGTACATGAATCTCCTTATTCGAACACATAAAGTTCCTTGAAAACAGATAAAGTTAAGGATCTTCTAACAACGGACACAAGTAGAATCGTTCCGTTCCTAGAACACATTGACTATTACTTTTAAATTTTATGATGTAGATTCACTACGAATTTCACAAGCTATAAGTAAGAACATTTCAGAATAAAAAAAAAGGAAAGCTAACCGAATTTTCGGTAAACGAGAGTGACCTCGGGCAAGGAGAATCTGAAGGTAATACCGAAGAAGACACAAGTTTCACTCTTGGTGGGTAGAGTTTTAAGATCTGGTTTTGTCTTAAATTCGTTGTGATTTGCTAGGGTTTTGATTTCTCCCTCTTTTTCGACTTTAACAATGAGGTATTAGAAGACAAAGGAAGTCAGTTGGAAAGCTTTAAAAGCTTGTGTCGTGTCAAGCATTGGGCCTATGTCATGATTCTCCTACTGTTGGTAGATGATTGTTTGTTTTATGTATATAAATTATTCCTTCTTTGACTAATTATTCTTTCTTTGACTCATTTTACATAATAAAGAATACATTTTTTATAAATAGTTTTTGAAACTGCTTTGGTAACAAATGGTGGAAGTGACGAAATGTCCATTCATGGAGTCTGTATGAGTACGGACGTAGCTTCATGTACATGAATTTGTCTATGTATGATCTAGCTTTGATTTATGATTACTTGATTAGTAACAAGTCCATCCTCTCACATTTCTTGTCACCTTATCTACTTTAACAGGAGATTTATAAATGTTTAATAAGGTCCATTAGTTTCGGAAATTAAAAAAAAATAACAAATTGGGGCATTCCGAGAATTGAACTCGGGACCTCTCGCACCCTAAGCGAGAATCATACCACTAGACCAAATGCCCATTTTGGCGTTAATACTCATGAAATTGGTGTTGACGTCAAATAACTACCACCACCTTGAATTATATATTTCTTTGTATATAACTAACTGAAATCATACATTTTCACAACTTGTAATTACACATATTTATATACTGTTTCCATTTTCTGATCCTATTTATACACAGAATTCATTCAGTCTCATACTAATCGATTTATATGATCATTTACCCCGAAAGAAAAACAAAAAATAACATGATGTCGATTTCCCCTCTGGAAACCCTAATCCGACGGCGATTTCCCCTCTTTCCCGATTCTCCTCCGATTTCCCCTCCCCTCTTCCCGTTTTCCCCTCCCCCCTTCCCGTTTTTCCCCCCTCGATTTCCCTTCCGTTTCCCTCCCTCTTCCCCTCCCATCTTCCGTTTTCCCCTTTCCTCTTCCCGATTTCCCCTCCCCTCTTCCCGTTTTCCCCTCCCCTCTTCCCGGCCCGATTTCCCCTCTCCTCTTCCCGTTTTCCCCTATTCCCGTTTTCCCCTCCCCTCGTTTTTCCCTCCCTCTCTCCGGCCCAGATCTCCGGCCCCGTCCGCCGGCGTCGACCCTAGCTTTCGCCGCCGGTGCTCCCCATGGCTAAGAAAAAGCGAACCCTAAATATTCCGCCCCCTTCTCCAAATCCCATTGCTCCTACCTCTGCAATCTCTTCTCCTCCCCCCCTCCCGTCGGCGGGCGCTTCTGTCAAGGAGCTCCTACCTGTTTGCCCTTCTCCTTCTCTTTCCTCCTCTCCTGGAGGCTCTCCCGATGTCACTTTAGCCCAGTTTCTCGGATCGAAGAGCGCTAGCTCTTCTCTGAGCAAAAAGTTAGGTTTTCAAGCCAAAAGTGCGTTGGCTCCAGCCCCCTCTTCTCCACCAGCTGCTTTGGGTCCAGTGACGAAACCTTCTTGGCTAGATATTGTTCATGGTGCTCCTGCCAAGATGTGCAAGAAAGGTAGCGCTTTCACTCTTGATTCAGGGGAAGCTTGTGTTCAAATCCCTAACTCGGTCATTGAAAAGAACCAGTCCAAATGGGAATGTTTCATCATAGGCCAATTCCACGGCAATGCTCCCTCTCCAGGAGCATTACATGCTATAGCAAATGGGATTTGGAGCAAAAGACTGCGTGACATCACCGTGTCTAAGCTATCGGCCCGGACCTTCCTCATCAAAGCCCCTTGCCCGATGACTCGGAAGCGGATCCTTGCTCAAGGAATGTGGCACATTGAAAATCAGGCCATGTTCGTGGCGAACTATGAACCTGGGTTAGAGCCGGAATCCCCTGCTCTCTCTTCAGCCCCTGTGTGGATTGATCTACACAATGTGCCTCCGCAATTCTTCTCGGAAGAAGGTCTCGAGCACATTGCCGGACTAGTTGGGGATCCAATCTTTTTGCACCCTAACACAGCTAAAATGTTGAACCTTGAGGTGGCAAGGGTTTTCACGATTGTGGATTTAACAAAGCCTCTCCCCGAAGCTGTTAATGTTAAATTCGAATCTGGGCATATTTAGAGGATTTTGGTGTCAAGCCCTTGGCTCCCACCCCAATGTTCGTTCTGCAATGAGATTGGGCACTCTCTTAAAAGATGTCCCAAAGCTCCTATAACATGTGTCACATGTAACTCGACCGGGCACTCTCCTGAGAATTGTCATCGCTCAAAGAGCAATCTCCCTGTGGCAGTAAACCTCCACGTCCCCCCCAAAAGCCAAGTCTCGTAGAAAGGCGAAAAGACTCCCTTCATTAATGGCGCATCATGCGTCGAGTAAGGAGCCCGTCTTGCCGTCAACACAACATGAGCAAAATTTGATGAAGTCTGCTCAAATCCATGAAGAAAAGAATGCTCAATCTGATGCGGCGGAAGTCGAAGAAGAGGAAGGTTCTGATTCTTCGTCCTCTTCTAATTCATCATCTGATGAAGATTCAAGCTCCTCCAAATCTATCCAGCCCATCCCATCTTCTCCCTTATCGGAAGAAGACGACAACCCTCCTGAGGAGGTTCCATTCTCTAAGGTTTTCTCCAAAAATTAGAAAAAGCTTCAAGCTCGTTTGCAGAAAAAGATCTCAGCTCAAAAGTCTGCTCAGTCTAGGGCCAAGGGCCCCCTATTCTGGTAAATATTATGTCTAATATCTTTTGTTGGAACGTTAGAGGCTTTAATAAGTCGGTTAGAAGAAGAAGCTTTAAGAAGTGGCTCGTAGGTAGCAAAACTGTTTTTGGTGGGATAATCGAAACTCGGGTGAGAGAACATAAGTCTCAGGGAATTATGAACTCTAGTATTAAAGGTTGGTGCTCAGAAGGGAATTATGAGTTTGCTGAGTTAGGAAGAATCTGGTTGATTTGGCATTCGGATGTGACGGTATCTATCATCTTTAAATCTAATCAAATGATTGCTGCGATTGTGAAACTTCCTAGAATTGAGGAGGTAGTGGTTATTTCGGTAGTCTATGCTCAAAATTGTAGCTCCGAAAGAAGGTATCTTTGGGATGACCTTAAAAGTCTATCTTCCAACTCATCGGTTTGTGATAAAGCGTGGTTGGTCTTGGGTGATTTTAATCAAGCTTTGAACCCGGTTGATGCTTCTTCAGGGAGCTCTAGAATATCTCGGGGTATGGAGGAGTTTAGAGAATGTTTATTGGACTCAGATCTTTCTGATTTAGCCTTTAGAGGGAACTACTTTACTTGGTGGAATAAGCAGGAAGCTAGGCCAATTGCTAAGAAAATTGACAGGGTTCTCGGTAATGATGTTTGGAAAGCAAGGTTCCCCACTTCTTACTGTGAATTTGGCGATCCTATGTTCTCTGATCATTGCTCGTGTCGTGTTCAGCTTGAGTCTCAGTTGCAAACTCATCGGTCTCACTTTAAGTTTGCTAATTTCCTTTTGCTAAATAAGGACTTCATGATGCAAATTGCATCCAAATGGCTTTCTTTTCAAGTGAGAAGTACTTGTATGTTTACTCTCTCCAGGAAGCTCAAGATGCTTAAGGGAAGTATTAGAAGTTTTCACAAAGAAAACTACTCTAACATTGAAAAGAGACTAGAAGCTGCGGCAATTGCGCTTTCTAAAAGTCAAGTAAATTTTCTCTCCAATCCATCCTCTCATCTTGCGGCTTTGGAAAAGATAGCTCATTCTAAATGGTTAGAACTTGCTATTGCGGAAGAAAAGTTTGTTAGGCAAAGATCCAGGGTATTGTGGCTTTCTGAAGGCAACCGAATTGATGGTCAGGATGATCTCGTCGAGCATTGTGTTGGATTCTATACAAAGCTCCTTGGAGAAGATTCGATCCCTCTTTCTCAGGATCAGATAGTCATTATCCAGAACTTATCCTCTTTCAAATGCTCTTCCCAAATGCAGGCTCTTCTAACCGAGATGGTCACTCCTCAAGAGATCAAAGAGGTCTTATTTACGTTCCCAAGCAATAAATCCCCTGGGCCGGATGGATATAATTCTGACTTCTTCAAGTGTGCATGGAGTTGGATCGGGGACGAGATCATCAATGCAATTATGGAGTTTTTTATGACCGGAAAATTGTTAAAGCAGTGGAATTGCACTTCCATTACTTTGGTGCCAAAAAAAGCAGGTGCAGATAAATTAGCGGATTTCAAGCCTATTTCATTGTGCTCTATGCTTTATAAAGTTATTTCCAAGATAATTGCTTCTAGGCTCAAGAGGGTTCTACCAGCGATGATAGCTCCAACGCAATCTGCTTTTATCCAAGGAAGGCTCCTTATTGAAAACGTCCTTCTAGCCACGGAGTTGGTTCAAGGATTTAGCCAAAAAGCTGTCTCTAAAAGAGGGCTGATAAAGGTTGACCTTCGGAAAGCTTTTGACTCAATTAAATGTGAATTCTTGATCAAGGTTCTTGAGGCTGCGGATTTTCCTTCCCAGTTCATCAATTGGGTCTACCAATGCATCAGCACTACCTCTTTCTCAATTAACATCAATGGTCGCTTAAGTGGATTTTTCAAAGGGAAAAATGGCATAAGGCAAGGGGATCCTCTTTCTCCTTATCTCTTCATAGTTGCAATGGAAATTTTCTCTAGGATGTTGGATCACAACTTCAATGTTGGGCGTATTAGCTTCCATCCGCAAGCGAAAGATCCAAAAATATCACATCTAGCTTTTGCGGATGATTTAATGATATTCTTTGATGGCTCTAAAAGGTCTCTTAAGGAGGTCAATACCTCTCTTGACTCTTTTTTTCAGCTTTCAGGTCTTAAGATGAATAAAGAGAAATCTGCTCTTTATATGGCTGGATTGTCAACGCAAGAAGAGAATGAAATCATGGTTGAAGGGTTCTTTCGTGGCTCCTTCCCCTTCCGTTATCTTGGATTGCCCCTGATGCACAGAAAGCTTCGTAAGTCTGAGTATTCTCCTCTCCTTGACTCCATTGCATCGAAATTTAATCATTGGGCTTCGAAATTGCTCTCGTTCGCTGGGAGGCTTCAGATGCTATCTTCTGTGATTTATGGAATTCTTAACTTCTGGTTTTCGGTATTCCTTCTTCCTAAAACCTGCATCAAAGCCATTGAGAGTATGTGTATCAAGTTCCTATGGAAAGGTGATATTTCTAAAAAAGGTGGTGTCAAAGTCGCGTGGAAAACTATCTGTCTTCCAAAAATGGAAGGAGGTCTTGGCCTTCGGGATTTTCGGATTTGGAATCAAACACTAATCTTAAAGCTCGTGTGGATCTTGTTCTCTAAAGCTGGTTCTTTGTGGGTTGCGTGGACTACTAAACATTACCTTGGTAACGCTTTTTATTGGTCCGCTCATGCCGATCATAGATCTTCATGGATTTGGAAGTCTCTCCTTGGGTTGAGACCGCTCGCTAAGCGTTTCCTTCGGTGTTGCGTCAATGATGGAACCTCCGCAAGCTATTGGTTCGATAATTGGCTTCAATGTGGGCCTCTTATTGACACCCTTGGTCCGGTTGGTCCAGCTCTTACTGGGATTCCTATTAATAGCAAAGTTTGCGATGGATCCTCAGGCAACAGCTGGATTTTACCCTCTTCGAGATCCCGCAATCCTGCCCTTCTTGCCCTAAGGGAGGAGTTGTCTAGCACCCGGATACCGCGGCCTTCCCGCGGCGCTGATTGCTTCCATTGGGTAACTCCCAATAAGGCTACAACATCCTTCTCCTCCTCACGCACTTGGGAAGTCCTTCGTCCTCGTCAGCAAGCGCAACCGTGGGCTAATGTCGTGTGGTACAAAGGTTTTATTCCCAAACACGCGTTCACTTTTTGGGTTGCTAATATGAACAAGTTGCCAACTCGTGAGAGACTACTAAAGTGGGGTCTCAATTCTCCTTCATCCTGCCTCTTTTGCAATGCAAACGATGAATCTAGGGACCACTTGTTCTTTCTATGCAACTATAGCGCTCATGTTTGGAAGCTAGTTCTATATCGGCTCGGGGTTTCATTTCAAAGTTTTGCAAATTGGGACAATCTTATTCAGTGGTTATCTTCCGCTATGCAAAGACAAAAAAGAACTTTGGCGTTTATAACATCTCATCTTACGATCTATGTGTTATGGCGGGAAAGGAACAGAAGACTCCACGGCGAGAAGCTCACAACCAGCTTAGATCTATTTTTTTAATATCGATAGGACCACTAAAGACATCATTTTAGGCCGGATTTCGCGCAAATGGTTCCATAACCTTCTATCAATTTGGTTCACTTACTCATGATCTTCTCTTGAAATGATCTCTTCAACCTGTTTCGATTAGCCTTTTAATTTTTTTGGGCTAATCTAACTCTGTAGCTTCTAAGCTTTTGTAAAACGTTCCATTTCAATATATTTACATTTTATCAAAAAAAATAAATAAAAAAAAAATAACATGATGTCTATTATTGCACAGAATTGTTGAGCAATATTTGTATTTCTTCAAGCGATCGTCCTTTCGTCTCAGGCACCAAAAAGTATACAAATACAATCGAAACGGCAGAGACCATTGAGAAGATGAAAAACATTCCTTTTGAAAAAAGAAAATCAGTAAATGAGAATTAATCATCCATCAAAAATTTCATAATAATCATAATAACATGTTTATATCTAAGTATTTACCTGATGCATTCCACTGTAACATGAAACTGAAAGTATACGTGATAATCCAACCAAATAACCAATTAGTTACTGTAACTAATGTTCCAGCTGACACTTTCACATTCATTGGAAATATCTGCCAAAACTTAAATATATTAGAAGTTTTTTTTTTTACTTAAAACATTACGTATAAATGTTGGAATACCTCAGCCATTATAATCCATGGTAATCCTCCCATTCCCATTGCAAATGATACGATGTGACCCTAATGGAAGATCGAAGTTAATCCAACAAAATTAAGTTTGTAACTAAGAAAGTTTTTTCATTACAATAGTTAAGTTTTGTAATGGTTATTACCAATACACCGATGCAAGTGAAGATGGGAGTGAGATCCGGGAGAATTCCAAATGACTGCAATACATTTAACAAAAATTTGAGGAAAATTATTGACCAGAAAAACAGGTGCATATACATTCACAACATTGTTAAAATAATATTACATTAAATTATGTTTCATGTGTGTATTTTTATATGATTATTGTGGATTTAAATCACCTGGAAACCGTAGGAAACACTTAAGAGCAAAGCACTCAAACCCATTGCAGTACAAGAAGTCTGTTTTAATTAATATATATACATAAATTTAGTAAGATGAAGAAAACTCATAATTTATTATATACTTGATTGATTGAATATCGTACCATTAGGAGTGTTCTCCTCCCCATTTTATCGACTAAAATTGTTCCCAACATTGCTTTTGGAACCTAAAATATAATCGAATAACAATTTCCATATTGGGATTTCTCTAATACTTGTAATTACGTGTTGTTTTTAAAGCATTTACCATGATTGTAGCTATTACAGATGTGCCAATAGCACTTGGAAATCCTGAAAATAATATATATATAGATGTTAATTTTCTTAATTGATATATACACATGAAATAAGCTTATCGTAAAGTGATATATATGGAAATTAATATACCTCCTTTTTGAAAGAGGCTACTAGCATAATATGTAACACCTGAACTCCCACATAATTGTTGCAAAAACATTAAACCAACTCCGATCTGAATACAATTGTATACAGAAAAATGTCATTTATATCATCATATTTATTTAATTTAATTTAAACGACTATAATTCATTAGAAAGTATTTTTATAGTTCAGATATTTACAATTAACGGATATGCATATTGTTTCTGAAATAATTCAGTCATTCGTGTTTCACAATCTTTTTCTGTCATTTCCAAAGTATCCTGAGAAAAAGAGTAATAATTAAAATACAAAGAAAACAGTAATTTAGAAAACCAATATTGTTAAATAATGATAAATTTTCATACTCTAATTGTGTTTGCTTCACGAGAAATATCGACGTCAAATCCTCTAAGACGTTGCAAAGCGGTTCGACATTCCTTATCACGGTCTAATTTCGCCTATGATCACATTTATAAATTATTTTCAAGTTTATGAAGCAATTTTTAAAACCGGATTATGATTGGTTAAAAACGAAAACCAAAAGCAAAGATAAATAAACTTACCAACCATCTCGGAGACTCGGGAATGAAGAAAATACAAAAGATATGGAGCAAACATGGGACTAAACCTGGAAACATACAAACTTAATGTTAATTAATTGACAAATATTAGGGTGTGTAAAATTCCATATTTGAAGTTGGGAGGTTTCTACACACTTATATAAGGTGTATGAGCTACTCTATTCATTGCCAATTGGTTTTGAGTTGGATGGACATCTTTCCTAATATAGTATTAGAGTTCAGGTTAGCCCGACATACGATTTTGCACAAAAACGGTTTCCCACATTGGAAATGGCCCGTATAAGTGATCCGTATTATCATGGTATGTTCGAGATGTTGGTGTGTATCCCGGCCACATCTCGAGAAAGCCTATTAAGGTGTGTAAAGTCCCATATTGGAAGTTGGGAGATTTCTACACACCTATATAAGGTGCATGGACTACTCCACTAATTGTCAATTGATTTTGAATTGGATGGTCATGTTTCCTAATAACAAATTTGAATTATTCTTTTAATCTACAAGGAATCATACCGACTATTGATAGCAATCTCCATGGAATAAAATTCCCAATTATGAAGAATAGTGAAATACCGCAATTTTGCATCAACTGTATTATAACCAAAACAATTAGTAATTAGAAAACCGTATTAAATCGGATTGAACCGGTTTAATGGTTAGAAATTTACGGACTTGGTTGGCGAACACAAACGATCCTCTGACATGTTTTGGTGCGATTTCGGCTATATACACTGGAATCTACAATAAACACACAACTTTTGTCAGTAATTTCTTAGTTTAGTATATAAATTTGTGTAATGAAAATTAGTATGAATTACCACGTAGCTAAACAAACCAACGCCGATTCCAAGTAACAATCTTCCACAATCCAGCCACATTGCATCCTTTAAATTATCACATAATTCAGAAAATAATAATAAAGAAAATTATATAAATAAAGAAAAAAAAAAGAACCTGAGCCAATGCTATCGCAAGCCAGCCTGTCACGCAGAAGGCTTCGCAAAATAACATCGTCTGTGTTTAAAAAAGAGTAAAAATGGTTAGTACACTACAAACCGGTGTTAGGTAGAGATGAAAATCATTAAACCAAACAAAACATGAGTCAATATTGGGTTTGGTTCATCTTTACCCTTTTTCTTCCCAAGACATCGGCGATTTTACCACTGAATATTGCACCAATCAAGCCTCCTAACGTCAAAATCGACCCGAACATCGCGTACTGTATTATAATAAACAAAGAGTAAAGGTCAAATTAGAAGTCAAACTCAAAATATTATATTTTTTAAAATAGTGTTATTATTCTTGTTACTTCTGCAACGGAGAGAGATAAATCTTTGGTAATCCCTGACTGCGCACCCGACGAAAAACCCACCTACAAAAACCGATAAATCCAGATCCCGGTTCAGTAAATTCAACAGAAAAGTCAAAACAAAATCGGAGAAAACCGGGAATGAACCGAATAAAACCGAGATAGAATCGAAGAGATTGACTCACGCCACAACCGGTGCAGAAGGAGCCAGAGACGGCAACGAAAGTGCTGAGGAAAACAGAGGCGGTAACACGACATTCAGCATCGTCGTTTTTGTGTTTCCTCGTTAATCCTGATTCTAAAGAAACGTCGTCGTTTAGGACTGAATATTTCCTCAGTAACCCAGTTTCCATGCTTTATTTAAGAAAGGAAGAGTTTTTAAACAAAACAAAAAAAGTAGCTTCGAAGTATCTTATAGAGTCTCTTATTGCAAATTGAGGGGAGTGGATAGACAAGTGGATATTTGACAATAATGTCATAATAATTGTGTAAAGTTTTTTAAAGCTTTATTTGTAATATTCAATGGACTTGGTCGTTTGTGCGATAAGATTATGTTCACTTTATTAATTTTTATAAGTAAAACATATAGTAATAATAAAAGATGATTCACGGGAACTTTTTGCGGACAAGTTAAAAGTTGATTGGAAATTGCAAATAGTTTTGGTTGAATGGATACAATAAAATATGAAAGAAAAAGAAAGAAAATTCTACGTCATTATCAATTATTGATGAATTGAATAGTCTTTTCAACTAAATTTTTTTCTCTGGTCGACCACACTTTGTATTTTTGAATTATAATATTTGATTATTTTACATGTACATCCAAGGATCACAGCTATGAAGTTGATCCATTTGCAGGATTCTAAATTGATTGAAAATCTTGACAGATTTGACCATATTGTTTAGTTGTTATAATGGTCCCCTTGTTTTATTACTCATAAATGCACTAAATAATATATTGAGTAGTTTTGAATTAGAAAATCCAAAAGTAAAGTGGGAGCTTGAGTCTATATTATAAATAAATGGGAGTAACTGAATAACACATAAAGATTTCCAAGTGATTGTTTCTATGTAGGAAACCATATACCCAATTCGAGTACAAATAAAGAATAAATATGAACATGTAAAACTTTAATTTCATTGTAGAAAATCTGTAAGAGAAGATTGAATTTCTTCTAGTGTTCTTCCTTTAGTTTCAGGCACCATTGCATAAATAAAAACTATACCCGCGGCGCATATAGTAAAGAATATCAAGAACGTTCCTGAAACATATTTTATATTTCAAAAATCAGATAAAAGTATAGTTTAATTAAAATTATGAACATATAATCTATATATATAAATACCTGATGCATTCCATTCTAGCATGAAGTTGTAGGCGAAAGCTACTATCCAGCCAAAGGACCAGTTAGCTAAGGTAACAAGAGTCCCAGCAGAAACTTTTACATTCATTGGGAAAATCTTCAATTTCAAAACGTAAAAATAAAAAATTAGAGCTGAGAAAAGTTAATGTTGAAGAGATTTTTCTTAAAGGTAATGTTGGTTTACTTCTGACATGATGATCCATGGTAAGCCTCCCATGCCTATTGCAAATGAAGAGATGAAACCCTATTTGTGATGAAAAATATAACGTAAGAGAATGTTTTTTAGTTGGTTTGTTGTTGAGAAGAAGTTTAATTATACGTACGATTACACCGATGCATGTAAATATAGGAGTGAGCTCATCGAGAATGTTGTTTGACTGTTCAAGAAAGAAAGAAAATTCAGAAATGATAACACATAACAAATTAAATTTCATATATAAAAGATATTAATTACCCGAAAGCAGAAGGAGAAAGAGAGGAGCAAACTGAAAAAGCACATGCCACCAGTTGAAGCCTGTAAATTAAAACATATGCTAATTTTTCTTTACTTCATTTCACATTTTACCTAAAAAGAATTCAATTTTTCTTTACCAGCAGAAGAGGCCTTCGTCCCATTTTCTCAACCAAAATCAGACCTAATAACGCTTTCGGTATCTACAAAAACAGATGACATTATCACAAGTTTACTTCATTTGCAAGATTTTCCAAGAAATATATTAAAAAATGATACATTTTGCAGGTACATACCATGATCACTGCAAGAATCATTGAGCCAATACTGCTTGAAAATCCTAATGGAAATAGAAGAGTCTGAATGAGGATAATCACTCATCGTTACATGTGAAAAATGGCTTTAATTGTTTTTTTTTATATGTACCTCCTTTATCAAATACGCTACCGACATAATACATAATGCCTGAGCTTCCAGAGAGTTGTTGCAGAAGCATTAGTCCTACACCAATCTGAACAAACACATGTCGCAAATTTCATAGAGTAAGTACAACGTGACAAGGAGACAATTGATAAAATTAGTGTTGGGCAAATAATACGAACCGAAACCAAATTGAAAAACAGATTTCGGTTAGTATTTGGTTATAAAAAAATAACCAAACGAGTATTATTTTGGAAAATCATGTTTATTGTTTACTAAACGAAACCGAAGTGAAAACCAAAATTATATCTAGAAAAAAAAATTTATTTTCGGTTATCCAAAAATATTTCGGTTATTTTTTGTTATTTTTGGTTATTTTTGTTATTTTTGGGTTAATTTTTAGTTATTTTTGGTTATTTTTCTATTATTTTTGATTATTTTTGATTATTTTTGATTATTTTCGGTTATTTTTTGTTATTCAAATTATTTTCAATTATTAAATTTAATAACTGAACCGACCAAAACCGAAGTACAACCGAACGAAACCAAACCGAAATATAAAAATAACTGAATAAATCTTTAATTTTACCAACCGAAAAAATCAAAACTAAAAATAATCAAACGAAACCGAAACGAATATATGAATGCCTAGATCTAGATAAAATAAGCGTTTCAGAATAAACTTACAACAACAGATGGAGCGTATCTTCTCTGAAACAAATCCATAACCTTCGATTTTGGTCCTTGATCAAACAACACCATTGTTTCCTACACATTGTAAATTTTCGAATGATTTGTTTATTACACAAACGTTTTCAATTGTTGAAACAAACACAGAGATGTTTGAAAGTACTTTGATAGTGTTGGCTTCTTCAGAGATATCTGCATCATCTCCACGGAGAAGCTGCAATGAAGCTCTACATTCTTTTTCGTGTCCCCATTTTCCCTACACACACAACATTATAACCCAAACTCAAATCATCACTTCAAGTTTTCTTTTTCCATAAAAGAACAAAGCTTTTAAAAAGGGTCTATTAAGTTAAAACACCAGCAATCTAGGAGACTCTGGAATGAAGAACAATGTCACAACTTGCAAAGCACATGGAATGAGACCTGTGAAAACAAAACGATAAACTCAAATCACATTCTCATCACTGAAACTGCTAGAAAAAATTGTTTCGAACTTACCAATTAAAGCTAATTTACGCCAATGAACAAAATTTCCAATGACGTAGTATAATGACAAACCACAACTCTGCATCAGCTGTAATAACATTTCAATTAAGATGATATCATCTTTTATGGATAAATCATTTTATATTACTCCTTGGTTATTCTTAAATTACCTGATTAGCAAATACAAATGCTCCTCGAACATGTTTTGGTGTTATTTCTGCTATGTAAACAGGTATCTGGTCGCAAAAGAGTTCACATATAAAAAAGAAATCTATATACATAATAAAGAAACGAAAGAAAAACAGTAAAAGATTACATTACCACATAGCTGAATAAACCAACAGCAAATCCTGTGGATAGTCTTCCAACATCAAGCCAAATCGAGTTCTTTGCAAATGCTATTACAAGCCAACCGAAAATGCAGAAAATTTGACCAAACCACATTGTCTGTTTAAGGAACACAAAGAGAAAACCATCAATACATGATTTTTAAACATATTCATGTTTTTTATATATCAAATAGTATGTATAGCTAGTAAAAACTTTACCCCTTTTCGACCCATGAGATCTGCGACTTTCCCACTGAAGATTGCACCAACCATTCCTCCGAAAGTCATGATTGATCCAAACATTGAGTACTGAAGTAGTAAAAAAGAAGAGACAAATTTAGCAAAGTGTAAGACTTTGAATGGAGAATCATAATAGTGGCTGCTTCTTACTTGTGCAACAGAAAGGTTTAAATCTGCTACGATCCCTGATTGAGCAACTGATGAGTAACCTGCCTGAGAAAATCCAGTCCCATATTTTTACTCTATGAACCAGAAGAAGAAGAAGAAGAAAAACCCATAAAGAAAAGGTTGAGAATTGATGAAGATACTCACCGTACAACCGAAGCAGAAAGAGCCACAAACAGAAACGAAAGTACTGAAGAGTACAACTGCAGTGATACGACACTCATTGATATCGTTTTGGTTCTTGTTTACTAACAAACCAGCTTCCAAATTTCTTTGATTCTCCGACATCGTCATCTTAAAATTTCTCCTCGGAAAGAAGGCAAAGATGAGGTTTTTTTGGGAGTATTTCGAGTTTTCTTTGCTTTTTGGCTTCCATTTGAAGACTGAGTCGAAAGCACATTTAAATTCCTTGAGTAATGGAGGAGGAACGTCAGAGACTCAAAGGTCAGCTACCCCATCTTTTCTTTTGTGTCACGTTTTGTTCTATGTTTTATTTAATTTTAATACATATATTTTTGTTTTCTTGGCAATTCTAGAAAATTATATTTATAAAAATTAAAATAATACCCTAAAATAACACTATTTTAATTTTATCTTTTAAATTTAACACGATAAAACTAAAATTTCAAAATAATATAAATTATTATATAAAAATAATTATGTAACTTAAATAAACTATATATAAAATTAAAACATAATATTTGAATTTATTTTTTTCATTAGAAATAAGTTTTTAATTATTTTAATATTAAATTTATACTATTTTAGAAATTTAAACGATTATTAATATATTTGAAACAAAAATTTGAAATAATGTTATTTTAGTCAATTGCACTAAAAATTATTAATGTTTTATAATTTATTTACGATAAATATGTATTTAATATTAAAAGATATTACTTTTAAGATATTATTTTTTAATATTAAATTTATTTTTGACGTAATGGATGCTTATTTTATGGTGGTTCTGTTATCCCTTCTTTATTCGGTAACCTTGAAGCTGGTCCCTACATCGAATCAGAACTAAAATCATAACTAAAATCATAAAAAGATATTCCTTCGTTGACAATTAATATGTTTTAGGTTTTATATTTCGTATGTATTCTAAAAAAAAGATAAATTATTAATCGTAGTTTTACAATAACAACTTTTATGATATTTTTAAAAATTGATCTTTCTTTTAATGGGTGTTTCCTTGTAATTCCATATCTAATAAATACTATGCATTGACTCTATTTTTTAATGGAATAACTATAAGAAAATAGGTGTGTTTATAAAGAAACAATCGGATCGTCAATCATTTCACCATCATACACGGCTTCGTAATAAATTTAAAACAAACAGAACTGAAAGGATCACTTTATTTTTGTAAAGATATATTTATATGATTTTTAGTTCAAGGGAAAATGTCTATTCGATAGTTATATATAAATTATACGACCAAGTCTTAAATATTGTGGGTAAGTGTAAAATACGATATTTCTTACATGTTACATTTCATACAATCCCTAATATATTATTTCAGAATTTTTTTAACAAAGTAATCTTAAGCTGACGTATTAATAACAAAAATGTCATGCTGACGTGTCAACACCACATCGATTTCAGATTAAATATATAAAAAGGTTTAAATTACTAGAATAATTATAATACATGTCATTGATATTAATTTGGTTAGAGAATAAATATATTTGATTCAACTAACCAAAAATAGTATTACATTTGCAAAAACAATAATTTTTATTTCTTTAAACTTTTTATAAGTTAATTTATAAATAATTTCA
Source organism: Pugionium cornutum (assembly GCA_018901935.1). Classification (NCBI taxonomy): domain Eukaryota; kingdom Viridiplantae; phylum Streptophyta; class Magnoliopsida; order Brassicales; family Brassicaceae; genus Pugionium; species Pugionium cornutum. The sequence goes on along the minus strand of CM032155.1, from coordinate 2,111,630 downwards.
AATAAATATAAATAGATTTAAGTTAGTACCGTAATCCCTAATATATTATTTGAAAAATATTTTAAGAAAATAACTTTACTCTGACATGTTATTAAGAAAAATATCATGCTGACGTGTTACCACTACAATAAATTTTAAATAAATATATAAATGAGCTTAATTTATTAGAATAATTACAATATATATCATTATATTAATTTGGTTAGAGAATTAATATATTTCATTAAATTAACCAAAAAATACTATTAAATTCATAAAAATAATTATTTTCTTTTCTTAATTTATATATATACAAAAATTAATGTTAAAATTAATTTCAAATAAAAATTAAAATTATATAAATATTTAATTTATATTTACTAATAAAATATAATTTACAAATATTTTTTCCCACGCTATGATATGAATATAAATTTAGTTTATCACGAATTGGGAATGAGTTGTCACATTGTGTATAATTACATGCAATAGTACTATGAACGCGTTGATACAGGTAGAAATGCGTACACGTTACGTATTGCGTTAGAGATTTATATAAGAGTAAGACCTAATTCAACATTCATTACTTGTAAGCAAATCTAATATTGTCATAATTTGATTCTAATAGTGTTTTATATTATAGAGAGATAATATATCATATTTATATTTACGAAAGTTGGATGAATGATTCTTGAATTTCTTCGAGTGTCCTACCTTTTGTTTCCGGTACTAAAATCCATATAAACATCACTGTGAATAGAGAAACTCCAGAGAATATGAAGAATGTTCCTGAAAATATAGTAAAAAACATTCTCTTAATTAAATTCCACAAGCAAAGGAATTCATATAAGTTTACCTGAAGAACTCCATTGCATCATAAAGTTGAAACTATAAATGATAATCCAACTGAAAAACCAGTTTGACACTGTTACAAGGCTACCACCGGTTATTTTCATGTTCATCGGAAATATCTGCCACATTTATAATAAATTTTAGTTACAGCAAGAATCCAAATTGAAAAGGTAAAGAAATACCTCTGACATTATTATCCATGGTATTCCACCTAGACCGATGCCAAAGACTGAAACATAACCCTGGTTTATATAACTCGATTGGTTAGTGTTGTGGTTTTCATCATAACCAAAGCGGTTAGTTTAAACCGATTGGTCAAATGTCAATTGCTTGAATTGGCATTTACGTACCATTATACCAACGATTAATATAACGGAACAAAAGTTCTGATAGTCACCATGGTTCTGCTCATAGAGGGAAATATAATAATTCAACCAAAATATTCTTGGAAAGTTGAACTTAAAGTAGAACATTATAGTTAGTAAAATTAAACCTGAAAATAGTAAGAGAGGGCAATGAAAAATGAAAATATACAGAGCCCGATAGAAGATATCTACAGAAAAAAAATATTAAAATGTGTCAATTATTTAATACTTATGAAATTTTTTTTTATCAAAGATAACAAAAAGTAATTCTAACCATAAGAAGTGGTCGGCGTCCCCATCGGTCGACGGTTAACATGGCAACTATAGATTGAGGCACCTTTTGAAAGTTTGTATTTCGTATGAAAAATACTCAAAAAAAATAAAATAAAAGGTTTATTTTCATTAAATACACGAATTTATTCGAATAAACATATTTTCATCCATAATTTTTAGATATTTCATAAATTACATAAAATATATTTTTCTTCCGTAAACTACATAAACTTCATAAATTATTCTAATTACAGAAATTCCATTAATATTTACACGTTAAATTGTTATTAAACCTTGTTTAAATTTAAAAATAAACCAAATTAAAACTAGATTTTCAAATTGGAACCAGATTTAGTAGCTATTTAACGTGTAAACATTAATATAATTTCTTCAAATATAATAGTTTATGAAATTTGTGTAATTTATGACAAAAAATATAATTTATGTAATTAAAAGAAAACCCAAAAAGTACGGATGAAAATAGATTTAATCGTATAAGTTTGTGTAATTGACGAAAGTAAACAATAAAATAAATGAGGAGGGAATATTGTTTTTTTTTCTCTTACCAAAATAGCTGCGATGATGGTTGTTCCGATGTCGCTAGGAAAACCTAATTACAAGACAATATATAACTTTGGTCCAATGATTAAACCAACGACTTACCTTTGAAATATTGGTTTACGTTTTACCTGCTTTGTCGAAAATACGAGCAGCGTAAGCACTTATCGCCGAGCTCCCACAAAATTGTTGCAAAAGCATTAGCCCCAATCCAATCTAAACCGTTTCCAGAAAAATTCATAAACCAACAAAAAACAACAAATCAAATAAAATACACACAAACACGTATTTAAATTTGATATATATGCTTTTGAGTTGATCATGGTCGCTTGTCGTTATCTATTTGGTTGATTAACATTTCTCGTCCTATAAAACATGATTCATTCTTAACAATAAACCAAATGATTGGTTTCTGTTTACGATTCAGATATTAGATTATAGGTAAAATGATTGGTGTATAAGATGAGACTTACAATTAAAGGTTGTGCGTTTCTCATACAGAACAAATCTTTTACTCCACTCTGAGATTCTCTTCTTGATATTTCCACTGTTTCCTGTGAATATTTCACATTAAATTTGTACTTTTGAAAAACCGAATAAAAAGTCTATATATATATACTCTGATCTCAGCTGCTTCTTCGAGGATATCAATATTGTCTCCCCTTAGTCTCTTCAAAGTAACTTCAAGCTCTTCATCTCTACCATACGTCGCCTAAGAGGAACATTAATAGACCGTATTTAATTGCTTATATATAGTATTACCAATAAATACATTTAGAAATATTATTGAAAAAATTAGGCTTTATTTCCGTTAACTATATAAATTTATGCAACTAAATCTATTTCCATCCATAATTTTTAGGTTTTTTTTAACTAAATAAACCTTATTTTTCTTTCATAAATTACACAAAATTTATAAATTATTCTAATTGCACAAATTTTATTAATATTTATACGTTAAATAACTATTAAATCTGGTTCTAATTCGAAAATCTGGTTTTAAATTAGGTTTATTTTGAAATTAAAACCAGATTTTCGAAGTAAAACAAGGTTTAATAACAATTTAACGGGTAAACATTAACGAAATTTTTGTAATTAGAATAATTTATTAAGTTTATATAGTGTACACAAAAAACATAGTTTACATAACTTATAAAATACCCAAAAACTACGATGAAAATACGGTTATTCGTATAATTTCGTGTAATTGACGGAAATAAACAAAAAAAATATAAAAATATATACCAGCCATCGAGGAGATTCAGGAATAAAAAACAAGAATATCACTTGTATAGCACACGGGATTGCACCTAGTCATAGATTGGAAATTCAAGAATTAGCTCTGTAATATGATTTTAAGTAATAAATAATATAAATTTAGCATGATTTAAAATAGTTCAAATGAGAAAATATATATAGTTACTTAAGAAAGCTAATGTTCGCCAATGGAAAAAGTTTCCGGTGAAGAACATGAGTGAAATCCCAACACATTGTAGAAGCTGCAAGTTCAACCCCACAATAATATTAATGTATGATTAAATATTTTTAATAAGATTTTTAAGTTGTTTTGAATTTAATTCTTTAACCTGATTAGAAAAAGTGAATCCTCCACGAAATGTTTTGGGAGTAATTTCTGCTATATAAACAGGGACCTATATATATATATATTGTGATAAATAGATCAAAGAAATTAGTGTAATACCACATTAGTTAATGTTTTTGTAAATAATGATCTATATATATATATATATTGTGCGGCTGCGGCAGATTGTTGTTCGTTTAGCTCCCACAGGTACCTGTGGCAGACGCAGCGATCAGACGCTGCGTCCTGCGTCGCAATTTTTTCAATCGCTGATTAAAACAATGGTGCGACTAAAAATCTGCGATCAACCGCAACCACAACCACCAACGACAAACAAACGAACAACATCTACCGTAATCGTAGCTGCAAGATTGACCGCAGCCGCCTGCGGCGACCAAACGAACAACACTAATATAGAGTTACTTACCACATAGCTAATGAGACCAACCCCAAATCCCAAGAAGAGTCGTCCAATATTTAGCAGCATAATACCCTTCAAGTAATTCACAAGAAGTAATCTCTTTTTAAAAGTTATGAAATATATAACAAATACTATAATATTTAATTTTCATATCTGAATTTATAGAGAATTAGAGAAACAAACATGTGCAAACGCTACAGCAAGCCAACCAAAGGTGCAACAAACATCTGAGATCCACATTGTCTGAGATCAATAGATGAACATATCAAAACGCATATTTATGACGTCGTATTAGAAAAAAATCTAAAGATAACCGGAACCGGTCTAGCAATAATTACCTGTCGACGACCAACGAGTGCAGCGATTTTGCCGCTGAGTGCGGCCGTAATCATTCCTCCCAATGTCATTAACGAAGTGAAAAATGAATACTGCATGACATTGACTGTTAAATTAGGCTATTTCGGTATAGTTTTGAAATCCTGGTTTGTTAGTCCGGTTTATAGGATTGATTGTTGATTTTCGCGCACGTGGACTTACATCTGCCACAGAAAGTCCCATTTCTTCCATGATTTTGGATTGAGCAGGCGACGAATATGACATCTTCAAAGTATATAGAAGTTTAAGGCAAAATAGTAATGTTAAGTTGATATTTCATAAGCAATTTGGAAACCAAGAAAAAGAAACACTGTACGATTGCGAGATCAGAGAGAAAATTTTGATCTTAGGGAAATATCTGAACAGAGACATGGTAATTGAAATCCATGAGTAACTCAATTGAATTAAAACTAAAAATATCAACAATCACCGGAAAAAAAATGAAGAGAAAAGGAAATCTCACGGCGCAGCCATAACAGAAGGATCCGGCGACAGCTACGGAGGTACTTAGAAGAAGACTAGAAGTGAAGAACGAAGAGTTTCTGGCTTCTTCTTGTTTATTCAGCAATGGGATTTTGAGACTTCCAGATCCCATTTTCTTTGGTCCTTATCTTATTTTAAAAATATTCTCTTGGCTATGCTTAAGTTGTCTAATGTAGACAACTGTTATATCCTTGAACCAGTTAGTTAACTCACTAATACTATTAGCAGTTAAAAACAGTAATTTTGGGATTTGTTTGGTTAAATGGAACAATAACTTTTTATTATTCGGCTGAGTGGAGATTCTTTCGATTTTTTCAATAATAAATTTAACAAGTTTAAAAGTAAAAAAGTTTAACAAATTTTTTATTGTTTAAAAGTTTAAAGCCAAAAGTGTTTAAAAATATTACAAGCAACCCAAAAATTTAAAACCGCGGCATCACTGTTTGAGTCAAACCGCTAAAAATCAAATTTCTAAAGTTAAATACAGATGTACGGACCATATATCATACAGTTTAAAAGGCTAGATGATGTGCCACGTTGACAATCCGCGTTATTTCATGTTTAACCAATCAGAGTTTATATTTGGTGTCTATAAATTACAATGGGGGAACCCTAACGGAACTCAAGATCTCCGTTCCTGAACATCCCTACATTTTCTTCGATTTCCGCCAAAAATTTTCAATCGTTTTACAGTTAATACTTCAAAGGAGACGATGAGTACAGGCGCAGGAAGCGGAACGACAAAAGGTGGGAGAGGAAAGCCCAAAGCTACCAAGTCCGTCTCTCGTTCTTCTAAGGCTGGTCTTCAATTTCCCGTTGGAAGAATCGCTAGATTTCTCAAGGCGGGGAAGTACGCCGAGCGTGTCGGTGCTGGAGCTCCGGTCTATCTCTCTGCCGTTCTCGAGTATCTCGCAGCTGAGGTACTATTCCCTGTTTTTTGTCTTTCGATTTGGATTTGGTACCTTCTTAGTGTTTTCAAATTAATCTGTTTTCTCGATATGTATTAACTGATTCGATTGACTTTTATAGGTTTTGGAGCTTGCCGGAAATGCAGCAAGGGATAACAAGAAGACTCGTATTGTACCAAGACACATTCAGCTTGCAGTGAGAAACGATGAAGAGTTGAGTAAACTTCTGGGAAGTGTGACGATTGCTAATGGAGGAGTTTTGCCAAACATTCACCAGACGCTTCTACCTTCGAAAGTGGGGAAGAACAAAGGAGATATTGGATCTGCTTCTCAGGAGTTTTGAGTCTTTTATAGTCTGTAGTTTAGCTTCTCTTCTTGAGATTCTTCTCATGCAACTTTTAAACAAGCCCTTATAAAATAGACCCAGAAGGGTTTTTTGGCATCAGTTTGGTTGAAAGCAAAAACATATGGCTTTTTTCAGATTTTGTTTAACGACTTGATATAGAATTTTCAAAGGTGTGACATGGGTTTGAATTTGCCTAATTGCTTGTTCAATGATCGAATTAATTATAATTTCAGAAAAATATCAATTCACAACGGAGATGCATTTGCCCATCCTCCGTTGCTTAGAATATAACTCAGTTGCAAATACTTCAAACATTGGAGCCGAGCAAAGCTCACACTTGGTTGCAGATTAAATGCTCTGAGTCTAATTGATACATAAACGGAAGAGGGAGCAAATTTACTATTAGCGCATAAATTCTTCATTAAGTTGATACAATTAGCATCGGTTCCTCATTAAGTTGATACAATTTGTTAAAATTATAAATTATGATGAGACTCTGTAAGACATCGGGGATGTAGCTCAAATGGTAGAGCGCTCGCTTTGCATGCGAGAGGCACAGGGTTCGATCCCCTGCATCTCCATGATTTTGTATTTTCTTATTTAGTCATTGGCTAATTTGCCTTCCACACAAGCCAGTTATCAATATTAGGAACACTTAATGCCATTGTTTAGTGTTTTCATTTTCCATTAGAGCCCCAACACTAGTCCTTTTAACAACTCTTTTATTCAATAAATGGTAAAAAGTGGCAGATTCTTCTTCGTTTTTTCGTCTAAACTAAAAATGCGTTGAGCCACGAAGCTCAGAGATTATAGCCACACACAAACAGACAGATACAAACTACTCAGGTCTACAGGTAGGACCTTCTTTATTAGAGCAATCTCTTCTTTGGAAACGTAACAGCTTAGCCTTGAAGACCAATGATACCTGCAAAATGGTTAACAGCTTATCCTTTGCACTTGTTAGATCGATTGGGATGATGTGGTTCAGTGGACTGAAGTCTTACGATCCTATAGTTAATCTCTAGTCACTTCCAAAACATATTCAAACCATGATACATTTTTCAGACATAATGATGTAATAGGTGATCCATTTACAGTCGAACCCAAAAATGCAAGACAACCCCTACCAGAGAACCTATGGAGTTCAAGGTCACAATGATTGCAATACAGATGAGTTTCCACAGAAGATGTGAGGAAATGTGGTTTACTTTACTTACCGCAAGCAACACGGCCACCTGCATTTCCTGTAGCCTTGCTGAGTTCATGGCCCCCTGAAAAGGTAAGAAAACCAATGAGTTCAGGTTAGAGGGTGTTCCTAGGACGGTATCCAATAGATTTCCCTATATGGACAGAGTAACTTTAAATTCTGTTAAGCATAACTAACACCATTAAGGAAATCTTTAATAGAAATTCTCAGAAGAAAAAACAGTAGTCAAAGGCTCAAAGGTCATCACCCTTTCCGAGGTCATCAGGGTCTGCGTGAACGACAACAGCCCTTCCAACAATAGAGTTTGGTCCAGTGAGAGGAATCTATGAAACAACACAAAATGCCTAATGAGAGTTTGGTTCACTATAGCAATTCTGGAAAAGAGAAACAGAGCATAAAAGAGATACACAGACTATGAACCTGGCTATCCGTGATTTTGAAGGTGGCAGTTCCTGAGAAAAGCAAAAACAAGAGATCATATGTAAAACCATGAACACTAAACCTTGTCAAAGATGACCTATGTACGGTGAAAGACATTTGAGAGAGAAAGAGAGAATAGTAAAAAATGCAAGGAAGAATTTTCAAGATGCAAAAATGCTCTAAAGAAGGTTGAGATCAGGAGATACAAATGTTAGAAAAAGAATACCATCCTCTCCAACATTGATGTTTCCTAGATCACCAGCATGTCGATTAGCATCCTCCGGGGCACCATGTTCTTTACCACCAGGGTTGAAATGTGGACCTAGAAGAGGAAATTAGCCAAAGGTTAGATAGCAATTTCAAATTACTTTGTCAATAATTAGAGTTCCCAATTCGAAACATAATTATAAGCTTCTTGAATACAGATGAATAATTCAAAACCAGGCAAGTACCAGTAGACATGCAACCGTTAGTGGTGTCACCAAGGGCATGGACATGGAAACCATGGAGACCAGGCTTAAGGCCAGAAACTGTTCCAGTCACAGTGGTCACACCTGCAAAAACAAACACAAGAATTTAATCATTTGAGAAGACCGAAACAAGAAAAAGCTGGCTTCAAGAATCTTAAAGCGCTCTATAAAAACTACCTTCTCCTTCTTGGGTGAAGAAGATAGTCCCCTTAACACCCTCGCTGCTGCTCAAAACTGCAACTCCTTTCGCCATAGTTTGTATCCTTTGTGATCTATAAAATTGAACCAAGAAATAGTTCTGCAATACATTAAGATGCTCGGCAGACATGGAACAATGGAAAACCCCAAAACCATCACACCCCTCTCATCTTAGTTTTTAAGCTTGACGCGCACCAAAAAAACAGGAAAACCACAACAGACATGGGATCAGGATGCTCTACTTCAACAAAAAAGCAATACTAACTCTTACTACTTCATATAGGCCAAGCCGACTTCAGAAGAGTGATAAACACAAAGCAAACAGTATAGATCATAAAACTTCCTCAAAGATCTATGCGTAGGTTCGGATTTAGAATCAGAAGCAAACCATGTCAACGACAATCAATCTAATACTTGATGAGAATAATCACAAATTGTTACACCCAGAAAAAAAGAGAAGGAATCGAACTTACCTCAGAGCACCCCTTTGGAGAAAAGAATAAAATGCTGAATTCACTCAATGTCCTTTGTTTGCTAATCCGTCTTGTGTTGTTATATATATAGAAGACGCGAGAGTCGAAACGTGGGTAGGTGATTGCTACTTATTTTTATTTATTCATTTCCTCACTTATGTCTCTTCTCTTATTGGTTTACTACATTTGTTTTTTTAATGTCAATACCAATGCTTTTTTTTGTTTAATGTTTTGAATAAATAACCACATTTCCATACTTGGCCTTCACTGCTTCTACCCAACCCAAACGGCATTCATAGTATTAGTTTTCCAACGATCTCCATCGCTCTCTCTTCTCGATCGGTTCTTCTTCGCCCATCTCAAGTTCCGTTGGTTCTTCGTCGGAGAGACGGGTAATGTTTTCTTCTGATTTTCATCAGCCGCTTTGATCATTTTTAATAATAAACTAGGTTCTTCCTCGCGTTGCGTGATTTTCTTCTTTAGAATGTTGTTAGAAATTGAAATGGATTGGAAAAGTACCGGAAAATCCATGTGATTGGAATTTACCACTTGCAAGCGGATCCCGAGTAGTCGCTCTTCGAAACGCCGTGGCACTATTTCGCCCTTTTATTTTAATATGATTAGTTGATTAGTCGATGTGCCATTGGATGCGTCGTTAAATCGTCGTCGAACTGCACAATGGGCACTAGATAAATTCTGCATACGTGCATCTGAATTCACTCACACTTTGATGAATAAATGGAAATATTATTTTGTTAATTAAATTTTTTTTCCGGATTTCGCTGTTGTTCTGGACCTTCTGGTTGACTGAGATCTGATTTTGTCGTGCTCCAGTTGGAGAGCGAGTTTTATGATTGATCTGATTTTGCTGTCCTTGGGAGTATCCGAAGTTTAATTAATGGTTGAGTGATTCTGAGCTGATCTAATTTTTTTTCCCCGAATTTTTTTTAGATAGGAGACAATCTTTCTGCAAGTGGTAGCTGTTTGATGCCGAGTGAGTTCGAGTGTCTTTAACCAGATTTTGTCACAGCAACTTGAATATGCCGCTGTTGGATATTCAACCCCGAACATTAGAGTTTGTAGGTAAGATATCAGGCGACTGATTCTTATCAGTTGCAAAATGATTATTTTAGCTCTGTGAGTATATTTTGTTAAATATACTGTGTAAAAGATGGATTTCATAGCCCATAGCCAGGGTGTGTATTTTTTGAGGAAAGTGGTCGAACAGTCATTGGTCTATAACAGAAAGCCAAGTCTGGAGAGTCATGATGGAGTTTACTGTATTGTTATTTTCCACTATTTCGTTAGAATTTCTATCATAGTGGTGCCAGTTGCTTATGGGTCTATTCTCCTGTAATATGAGTTGATGTGATGTTAAGGTGGCTGCTGTCTTGAGGAATTTTGAAACTATTTCCTGCTGTTGGATTTTCTGTGATGTGGTTTTTGACCTCTCATTCCGAGTCTGAGGGTTCATAATAGAAGATGGAAGTTGTTAAAAAGCATATCTTTTGCTTGCTTTTCAGATTGTCTGGGTTTGTTATCCTTTTAAAACTAACTGGTTTTCTGTTTTGTAGTTGACCTGACGAACCAGAGTTCCTGTGGGGTACAGCTAACCAATTCAACCCTTCATTATGTTGCATTTAAGGTCTACAACACTTTTTTCCTCTCATTCATTCTGTGACTTCAGGATATGAATATCTTAATTTTTACTGAGAAATAAACCTTTTTCTGGATAGTAACCTAATTTAGAAATGTTGTTGGTTTTTTACAGGTTAAAACCACATCACCGAAGAAATACTGCGTCCGTCCAAATGTTGGTGTTGTTGCACCAAAATCATCCTGTGAATTCACTGGTATGCCTCTTTTTTATATTCTTCCCAACAATGCTTGAACTTTTTGCACCTATATTTTTTAGGACGGTTGGGATGACTTGTTGCATGATGTCTACTTGGGGCGGGAACTGGATGATGAATGGGTTCTTGCACATTCAATTCAGCCAATGCTTTGGGTTAATTCGGTCTTATATGTTGTTGATGCAGTCATTATGCAAGCTTTTAAAGAAGCACCTCCAGATATGGTTTGCAGAGACAAATTCTTAATCCAGAGTACTGCTGTGCCTGCGGAAACAACTGAGGAAGACATCACAGCTAGCATGGTGAGCATTGCAACACTCTTTGAGCTTCTCTATCCTGAAATTCAGTTTTTGGTATATCAAGTAAATCTGTATATTCATATTTATTCTTGGCAGTTTTCCAAAGTGGAAGGCAAACTTGTAGAGGAAAACAAACTCAGAGTCACATTCGTGCCGCCTTCTGACTCACCTGAACTATCTCCAATTAAGAAGATACAGACGCAGGAAGCAGTAATTGAAGAATCTATTCTCAAGGATCGATTATGTAGTCAATCAGAGACCGTAGCTTCACCAGAATATGTAAGAAGAGTATATGTAGCCTTTTTCGCAGCCAAGCTTTTCAGATTTTAGTAATTTATGAAGAGTATGCCAAGCAGGGAGTGTAATTCTTTTCTGCAAAGTCCATTTTTGCTAACCCTATAATCAAAATTATTGGGTGAAATCTGCAGTATCTAATACTTGTTTGTTTATTCTAAAAAGGAAGGTGAGATTGTAAAGGAGTCTAGGATGGTTGGAGATGATGAGTTAAAGGCAGCCGACGATGCAAAGGATTTAAAGCCACCAAAAAGGGGCGTTGTGGATTTTATTGAAGATTTATATTCTGCTAATGACTTGAAGGCAACTAAAGGTGGACATGGTACATCGAGGATGGAAAAAGAAACTGAATTTGATCCAAGTAGGTCGCATAAGGATGCAGATGATGGAAGGGGGACAAAGTCAACAAATAATTGGGATGCTCCCATGAAGAAGGCCATGGATCTACCTGGGGATCAAGGGTTTACTAATGGAATAACTTCAGCTAAAAGTGTATCTGATCCCAATGAATCAAAGATATCTAAGGACAGAGGTGTTGTCCTACTGCAGAACAGAGATGCTCAGTATATCAAAGCATTGGATGAAAATAAGTTGGTTAAAGACATAGAGGAAATGAAGCTGAAAGTCAATGCTCTTGAATCCAAGTTAAAACAGGTGTGGTTATCAAATTGAGAAATCCATAACTTGGATGCAATCTTTTTACGAACAGTTAACTGTGCTAAAGAATTAAAAAATCTGTTGCAGGCTGATTCAACCATTGTAAAGCTAAGGGAGGAGCGGGCTGTAAGCTCCCAACATACACAAAGCTTGCAACAAGAGCTGGTAAGTGTAGTAGTGACTACCAACATAGCTATTTGTCCTATAACCAAAAAGTTTTCATAGCAAGCTAAGATGATAATGCAGGCGGAACTGAGAACGAAGCAGATAGTTAAAGAAGCGCACATTGGGTTCCCACTGCTGTTTGTATGCATTGTGGCATTCAGCAGCATTGTTATCGGGTATTGTCTGCGCATTTGACTGCTTGGTCTTTACATACCTTATCAAGTGTTTAGTCAGAATATGTAGAGACAAGATAAAAGGAAAAGATTTAATTTGTCTGTTTGGGTTTGCTTTTATCACGGTGTTGGCTGTGGGAGTCAATGATGCTTCTTCCGGAAATTGGATGGATTATAGACTGTATAGCGTTGGTGTTAGTTAAGACAAGGACATATGGTAATATGATGATATGCTTTGTTTGTTGGACTTTTCTCGTTTTAGTTTCCCTCATTGTTTTTCCTCCGGTTACCATCAATCATCATCACATAGACTTGACCCTAGGGGGTGGGTATATATTCTGTCATTTGCTTTGTTTTTTTTTTTCAATTTTAAAATTCATTCATGAAATTATTTGATTCATTTTAGTTTAATTCGATTTCGGTTTGGTTTGAATTAAATTTCGTATATAAGATAAACTAGATTTATACTCACGCCATGCGTGAGGAAAAATATTCTTAAATTATATTTTATTAGTAAATATAAATTAAATATTTATATAATTTAACTTTTATTTAAAATTACTTTAGCATTAATTTTTGTATATATAAATTAAAAAAATTATTTTTTTATGAATTTAATAGTTTTTTTGGTTAGTTTAATAAAATATAGTAATAATCTAACCAAATTAATAACAATAGCATATATTGTAATTATTCATATAAGTTAAATTTATTTATATATTTATTTAAAATTTACTGTAATGATGAAACGTAAGCATGATATTTGTGTTAATAACACGTGAGAATAAAATTATTTTCTTAAATTGTTTTTCAAATAATATATTAGAGATTAGATAATAATTTAAATCTATCTATATTTATTTGAAATTATTTATAAATTAACGTATTAAAAATTTTAATAAATAAAAAATAATTGTTTTTGTAAATGTAATACTATTTTTTGGTTAGTTGAATAAAATATATTGATTCTCTAACCAAATTAATATCAGTGGCATTTATTGTAATTATTCTAGTAACTTAAACTCTTTTATATATTTAAGCTAAAATTCGTTATGGTGTTGACACATCAGCATGACATTTTTTGTTATTAACACGTCATGATAAGATTATTTTGTTAAAAAGTTTCTCAAATAATATATTAGAGATTTCAATGAGTTTCTGTTTGGTTTTTGTGAGTTTTGGTTTAGACATTTTGGTTTGGTGTCTATTTGCTATACTTGATGTCCATCACTTGTATAGTCACGCAGATGAGAAAATAAAAAGTATGAGAATTGTAAACTATTATATGAGAAAAAAAACACAATAATCTAAGTTAAGGGGTCTTTTTTACACCTTGGTAATGGTATGGTATGATATGGTAACTATATATACATAGTTGTGAGACTATTGGCTGAACATAAAGGCAACGAGAGATGCGTGATACATGGAAATAAAAGATCTAGAAACGCCACCAAATTGTAATTTTCTTTTGGCATTTCTTTAAATTGTATACATAAAGTTGTGTGATTATGAATTTTTCAAATTTTTCTAAATTTTTTTTAACCTTCTCCAAACTTGAGGATCTGTCCAAGTTTCACTTTCACGGGCTGATTCCCTTTGGAACGATTGAGAGAATCAATTAAAATAAAATCGGGTTTCTTGTCACACTTTATGTTTGATCATTTTCTTGCCATTACAATTATCACAAAATTGTCACATATATAACTTGCGAGTCTTCATCCAATTAACAATACACGATCATTTTATGGCAATATTTCTATTATAAATAAATTTGGTTGATCATTTACTATATAATTTAGTAACGTTTTCTTGGGGGAGTTTAACCTAATTTCGGTAATTGACTACGCAAAGGAAAAGGCAGAGTGACTCGTGAGCTTGGCAGATCCAAAAGAGGTTGTCAAAAAAAGCAGATTTAGAAGTTCTTCCCTCTTCTTTAAGTCACCCATCATTTTCAAAAATATTTACATTTTGCATTTAATTCAGTTTTGTGTATTCACACATCTATAAAGAGAGCACAAGACTCCAGAGATCTAGAGAGAGAGAGAACGAAAGAGATGGGGAGGCCTCCATGTTGTGACAAGATAGGCATCAAGAAAGGACCATGGACTCCTGAAGAAGACATCATTCTTGTTTCTTACATTCAAGAACATGGTCCTGGAAACTGGAGATTTGTTCCCACTAACACTGGTCTTCTTTCTAACATTAACATGTGTTTCTTCTAGTGTTTTTATTTTGTGTCAATTTGTTCTATTGTATATGTGTTTTGATGTCTGTATCTTTGGCTTTTACAAGGGTTACTAAGATGCAGCAAAAGTTGTAGATTGAGATGGACAAATTATCTAAGACCTGGAATTAAACGGGGAAACTTTACTCCTCATGAAGAAGGAATGATCATTCATTTGCAAGCCTTATTGGGTAACAAGTAATCTCAAACTTCATCTCTTCATCTTTTGAACATTAATTTTGTTATTCTTCATGATATATATGAACCCTAAAACCGGCTTATTCTTCATGGAATTCAAAGATGGGCGTCCATAGCTTCATATCTACCACAAAGAACCGACAATGATATCAAAAACTATTGGAACACACATTTGAAGAAGAAGCTCAACAAGTCTGAGAACGAAGAGAGAAACATTTCAGAGAACATGTCGTTGCAAACTTCATCCACAAGAAACACCATTAATCATAAATCTACATATGCTTCAAGCACAGAAAACATTTCCCGCCTTCTTGAGGGTTGGATGAGAGCATCCCCAAATAATATTACGACTAATTTATCAGAACCAAAACTGCAGAATCGGACGAACAATCTCATCTATCATCACAGTCAATTTCCATACGAGCAACTACAAGGTTCTTGGGAAGAGGGACATGATAGCAAAAGAATCAACGAGGATGATCTGAGGTTCGGTGTTTCTCCAAAGATTTCAGAGAAAAAAAACAGTGATGATCATCAAGAAGATGGTGACGATGATGATAATGATAATAATGCTACTCCACCATTAACATTTATTGAGAAATGGCTTTTGGAGGAAACAAGTACTACTGGAGGTCAAATGGAGGAGATGGGCCAATTGATGGAGGATTGTCATAACTTTTCTTTGTGAATTCTATTAATGAAACCGCTAATTCTAAATGCATACACAAATAAAGAAAACCACAAGACATATATAATATCATATGTTTTTGGTTTCTCTAAGATATATGCATATAGTTATAAGTTAAATGCTCACTACATAATTTGTAACTTTAATCTAAATTTGTTTACTCATTTGTAAATCAATATATAAATTAATTAAGAACCACTATTCAAATTTATATATGTTTTTTTTATAATTTACCTTTAATTAGAATCCAAAAAAGTCAACAAAATATACATGACATATATATGTATATAATATCTTGGCAACTCCTCTTTGCCTTTTAGTCCATATATAAAAATTAAGGGTTTACTTCCGTCAATTATACAAATTTATGCGAGTAAACCTATTTTCACCCATATTTTTTTAGTCTTTTTTAACTACATAAACTGTATTTTTCTTTCATAAATTACACAAATTTCATAAATTATTCTAACTGCAAAAATTCAATTAATGTTTACACGTTAAATATCTATTAAATCTGGTTTTAATTCGAAAATCTAGTTTTAACTTGAATTTAGTTTGAAATTAAAACCATATTTTCAAAGTAAAACAAGCTTTAATAACAATTTAACGTGTAAACATTAACGGAATTTATGTAATTGGAATAATTTATGAAGTTTATTTAGTTTACGGAAGAAAAACATAGTTTATGTAACTTATGAAAAACCCCAAAAATATGGGTGGAAATAGGTTTATTCGCATAAATTTGTTTATTTGACGTAAGTAAACTCAATAATTAAAGATGGATGAGAGATGTATATAAAGTTTGTGTGGTATTTATGTATTAAGATATTATAGATAATAATGAATTGAGAAATGTAGGCCCTCTATGTTAAGGATGATTAAGTGTATATATATATAGAGGAACCCACACCTATTTATCACTGAGTATCCTCTGAAAATGGCTATATGGTAGTCACTTTCTTCTCTTTATTTTCTTTAGAATTTAGCATTTGTAAATAATTTCAGTAGGCCCGGTGAAAGAATTATTTATTGAAATTTAACAATGAAATCCAAGTAAAAATGAGCAAGAAGAAAGTAGAGAAAAGGAAACATATCATAACATAAAATTTTGTGGAATCTACTATTTTTTGCCCCAAAATCGTTTTACAAAATTGAATACAAACGTTATAAAACACTAAAATAGTATCTGAAAAGTGTAAAAAAGAAGATATTCAATTCAAGTCCTCATCTCATAATGTATATTAGTCATATATAGTGTTGTTCTATAGACCTTATTGTAAAAAAAATTTGGGTTTACTTCCGTCAATTACAAAAACTTATGCGACTAAATTTATTTTCATCCGTATTTTTTGGGTTTTTCTTTAACTACATAAACTATATTTTTCTTTCATAAATTACACAAGCTTCATAAATTCTTCTAATTGCAGAAATTCTATTAATATTTATGCGTTAAATAGCTACTAAATCTTGTTTTAATTCGAAAATCTGGTTTTAATTTGGGTTTATTTTGATAATAAAACTAGATTTTCAAATTAGAACTAGATTTAGTAGCTATTTAACATGTAAACATTAACGAAATTTCTGTAATTAGAATAATTTATGAAGTTTATATAGTTTACGGAAGAAAAACATAGTTTATGTAATTTAGAAAATACCCAAAAAGTACAGGTAGAAATATATTCGCATAAATTCATGTAGTTGACGGAAGTAAAATATAAAAATTCCAATGCAAACACATGTGCTTCACCTTGAATGAAGATTTTTTTAATGATTTTTTTGCTAAGATTTATGAAAGTTTTAGGTTTTAAAACAACCAAAACTATAAATTCTGAATGCATCTTTCTCATATCTTCTTCTAGTTTGAAACTTCAATGGTTCGCCCTCCTTTGTCTTAACCACCTCCTTAATCAATCTTTGTGAATATTCCTTAATTTCTACTACACTTTCTTTTCTCTCAACCGAATTTGTGTAGTTTTCATGCATGTTCCTTTGTACAAATCCATCTCTCACTTCTCTGCTTCATTGTAAGATTGCATCACAGAACATGCCACAGCTTGGGCCCAATGCCTCAACCTCGTTTTAACCTGCTGAGGATTATCTCCTGGTAATTTACATTAAAAAGAAACCTTAAACCACCATCATATATATAACTAGAATGGTTAGGTTACTACATATGTTTATATTTCGAGGGATGTTTGATTCCTAATTCACATGTGAATCTCGAGATCTACTACATGCCAAGAGATCAAAGATCCTATACATAACTTTCACATAGTTATGCTGCCAGTAAAATATAGATATAGATGTGCAACTGTGAGAACATGAACAAAGAGTTACCTGGAGACATAAATTTGAAAGCATCTGATGAGTCGGTTCTAGGACTACCGAAAGAGGAAGATCGGGAGGATGAAGATTCACCGCTGCCTGGTGTAGTAACCGGCGAGATCTGACGGTTGACAGCGAAGTAAAGGTCCAATGCAGGCAATGTAGTTAAAAGTTGTTGTCCTTGTTCCTCGTTAAACCCAAACCCTAACTCAATAGAACCTTTGAGCTCACTCAAGTCCTCGTCCGTTAAGTCATCTCCTCCTTCGTTTTGCTTCCTCTCAAGGTGATTTTGGAGCATCTGGCATCGTCGACGCTCCCACGCGACGTCTCTTCGGGTTTTCAACATAGAGAGTTGCTTCGAGAGATGTTTCTTGGTCTTAATTTTCGGTGAATCCAATGGTATATTTTGAAGCTCTTCTACTTCACTTTCGTACAGCGATGATGAAGACGATGAAGTTGATACAGTACTCATCAGTTCTTCCCCAACCCCTACCATTTTCGCTGCTATTTTTAAAATCACGATCGAGAAGTGAAATCATTTGGGATTTGTGCCTTCTTGTACAAGTTAGGTCATGTAACAATATGTGCCTTTTTTGTAAAAGTTAGCTCATATCTGCCAGAATAAACCCAAACAAAACAAGGAAAAGAGAATGAATAACAGAAGAAGTTGAGGCAACTGTTTTAATCTTTATTGAGAATTTTTTGTGAACTCTGTAAATACAGAAGAGAGAGAGAGAAAAAGGATGTTCAAAGTGAGTTAATCTTGCAGTTTCTACCACACATTTTGTATTGGTTAAAAGTATATATGTTTGCCATTTTTAGTGGGCTCTCTCTCTCTCTCTCTCTCTCTCTCTCTCTCTCTCTCTCTCTCTCTCTCTCTCTCTCTCTCTCTCTCTCTCTCTCTTTCTCTGTTAAGTACATGGTAAGATTCTAGAACTGTGTTAACTCTTGAGAGAATCCAAACCAAACAACTTATGGTTCTTGTTGAAATAACTAACTCTTTCTTGATTTAGATTTCCACTTCATGCTATAAACTTCTGTGTTGTTGTTTGTAACGACACACTAAAAAAGAATGTAAAAATTGGTTTTCTGTTGGGTAAATATATTATACTAAAGGATCTTTCCGACATAAATTTATAGAATATGCAGCCAATATATAGGGAAATTTTGCAAATAGCTAAATGGAGATTCTTGAAATCCAATTTCTTTTTTTTTTCTTCTAGAATCTCATTTTTTTTAAAAGTAGCTATAAATTAACAAATTAGTGATATGTAGTAGCTTAGTTGTGATATATCACTAATTTGTTTAAATACGATATTAAAAATCACCATTTTTTAAAAGTAGTTTTTCATTACAAACGATATTAAAATATCATAATAGATGATGCTACATAGAAACAAGATTAACAAATAGGCTCTCTGAGTATAGACTATATCTATTGAGATGGTTTGGTGTTAAAATCTGTATACCGGAAAATACCGTAATAATTTGATTTACCAATTCGGTTCATAATTTTTTAATTTTCAGACAAATCGTTCACAAATTAAAAGGAACAGTCTCCCCACTCACAAGACATTCCCTTTGAACCTCTTCTTCTCAAAATTGGTTCGTCACTGTGAAAAACAAATGCAGCAACAAGTACAGAAAATCTCTCAGAAGATTTGATAAAACTTTTATTTGCAATGCTAAGTATCCTATGCTAATCGTTTGAATTGCTGATGTGCAGGGTAGTAGTAGTGGATCTGAGATGGAAGTCACATGGCAGGACCAGCAGAACATCAACACTTTCAGTCGTTTAAACAATAGGTTTCATGAACTCGAAGACGAAATCAAACTCGCCAAGGTACTCTCTTTTATTTATGTTCAATTGTTGATTTTTGGGATTCGATTTTGTTTCTGCTTCGATTCTAGGGTTTCTCAGATCAGAATAGGTTTAACATTCATTGGTCTTTCCAGAAGAAAAAAGTTAGGATTGAGTTTCGCCATGTTGCATCGTTTAGGTGATAAGATCCAAACCGGTGAACGAACCTACATATAGAGAACCTTTGGTCAATCAGATAGTTATCATGCCCAAGTTCGTTTGACCTGTTTGCTCTCATCTACAGTCTTATTTAAGGCTAATTGCAATGATCCTGAGAGTATGATATGTGTTGGTCTACTTCATGAGAAGATTCCTGTGAAAGCTCTTGATTTTAACGATTGGTTGATTCTAAAATGCCTTTGTTCACAACCTACCTGATACTTTTCTCCTTCGTTGGTGAATATAAGCCTTCTAGGGTCTATCAAATTCACAGCTCTTGTAATGGTGTCGACAGTTTATCATACTAGATGCTGTTTTTTTTATGGAACTTGTAGTTTGATTCAATGTCTCAATTAGTTTTCATTCTCTTTCTTGATTCAATGTACTTGTAGTACATGACCTTTGGACGTGAGGGAAAAAAAAAGATGTGCCATATATTGTGTGGGATGCTGTTTTCTTCTTTTGTTTCATGAGGGGAATCAAACAGCATTCTACTGTGTTTTCTGTATGCATCAAGGTTGATTGAAAATTTTGATTAAGCAGGAAAAATGTGACAATCTAGAAGATGCAGGGAACGAGTTGATCCTTGCTGATGAGGAGATAGTGCGGTTTCAAATTGGAGAAGTGTTTGCTCATGTGGCGAGGGAAGAAGTTGAAACAAGGATAGAAGATATGAAAGAGGCGACCTGCAAAAGCCTTGAAAAACTTGAGGAAGAGAAGGAATCAATTGTGTCACAAATGGCAGATTTGAAGAAGGTATTGTATGCTAAGTTCAAGGATTCTATCAATCTTGAAGAATGATTAATTAATAAGGTTTTGACATTAGTGCAGACAGTCCAGGATTCTCGAATTTGACGTTATATTGGTTATGTACTACTCTATGTTTATTGAATTCATCTTCATGTTCAAAAGGTCTTCTTTTTGATTTTGGAGATGTTTTCTATCTGAAATCATGACATTGCAATTCTACAATACCACAACAATTCTCTTTTTCCATAATTCGTACACAAGTCGAACAACATAAACACACACATAATACAAATACACAAGGATCTCGGGAATTTCCAAAAACAATGCCTTAACTGATTTCCAACCACCACAAATATTCTCCGCAGAAGCAAAACCCAAGAAATCTGATGAACATTCTCCAAAGTGGTTACTCAAATTGGGGTATAACTTGACGGTGGCCGGTTTACTGCAGCGTTGGATACGAGGCCACCGCGTCGGGCATTTTCTTCATCAAGAAACAAATCATCAGTGTGGCGGAAAGCTGCGTGAGCTCCGACGATTAGCAAACCAATGATCAGCGAAACCAGAACGTTTTCACCCACATCTGTATACACCAACGCCAAAATCGTTACCAAGCTGAGTAAACCCAGCACGATCCGGTCATCCACTTCCTTCCCCGAAATCACAATCGGATCGTTCGCATCTCGCGAGAAATAGAGGAGAATCCACCCGATGAAGACTACGATGAAGGCGAACATAGAGATGGGGTGATAAACCAGGCCGAGAAAAACGATGGCAAGAACGGCGAGGGCGTAGTTTCCACGGAAATAAGAGAGGTTGTGCCTTAGATGCGCCATGGCCTCATCGTATTTGTAAGGGAGAGAGAGCGCGGACAGATCAAGAAGCTCCCCCCATGGACGGAGCGTCATAATCATCGATTGCGTCGTATGCTTGGCGCGTGCACTTAATGCACCGATGATTGTGTTGGAAGAGGAAGAAGGTGCTCCACCACTGGCACCGTAACCGTACGGCGGAGGTTTCTGATTCATTTGGGTTGGATCTGGTGTGGAAAAGCCCTTTGAAATTCACAGATCTGTTCAGATGACAAACCCTTAGATTTCAAATAGTCCAAAATGCGAGGGGACTTGTTCCAAGTTTCTTTTTAACTATTTTGACATTTTTATTTGTTATTAATATTATAAAAAAAAAACTTTTATCGATTGGCTCTATTATTACTTCTTAGTGTTGTCGGAATTACACAGAAGAATTTGGCCGCCAATTTTCATATATACAAAAAAAAACAAGTAGAAGCAGCATCATATGTATTATGCAGAATAAAATTTAGATACAAAAATTTATATGTTTTTCCCTCGAACATCCAAAACTCGAATTATTTGCAATAAATAGTTTTTGTTTGAGATTATGCACATGAGGCACTGAAACAAGCTTTCACTACTTCTCTTGCTGCACCGGGCAACAATTTATCATGCAAGATGGACGTTTTTCTTTTTCTACCCTGTTGACAGTGTAACTCTATAGCAATCTACCCATGAGGCAACCACTCCACCGGTGCTACATTTACAGCTTCAGCACAGTTGAAACCACACTTAAACCCAGCATGATATGCCCGAGAAAAAGTCAAGACAAAGTTTTCAGTTTTGATGGGGAGAGTTGTGTAACCTACACGACAGAGCATTGAAGGATTACTTTCTGTAGCCATACCAAAACAATGATGTGCAAAAAATGTATTTGAATCAGGTTCAAGTCAATGGAGAATGAAAAACGAATCTAATAGTCTGGTAATTAACATGTGCCACATATTTCTTTCTTAGAGATATAAAACTGTATATACATACAACTGTACAGATATAGAATTGTACATATATAGAAAATTAACTTTCTATATTGGAATAACCATATTTCTTTCTTCTCCCTTCTTTCTTCTCCAGTCTCTTCTTTCTTCTCTATTTTTTTTAAGAAGGCGAATTTGACCCTGCAAATGCAAAAAAGTTGGAAACCAAAAATTAGTACAAAAATTAATATAAAAATTAGTATAAACATAATGAGCTTTTCTACATCCGAATTGCTAGAGTTCTACAATACATTAAGATGCTCGGCAGACATGGATCAATGGAAAACCCCAAAACCATCACACCCCTCTCATATTAGATTTTACGCTTGACGGGTGCCAAAAAAAAAAGGAAAACCACAACAGACATGGGATCAGGATGCTCTACTTCAACAACAAAAAGCAATACAAACTCTTAATAGTTCATATTGGTTAAACCGACTTCAGAAGAGTGATAAACACAAAGCAAACAAGGAAGGAGATCCACCGGTCATTAAACTGAACAAACAGTACAGATCATAAAACTCCCTCAAAGATCTATGCGTTGATTCGGATATAGAATCAGAAGCAAACCATGTGACAACAATCAATCTAATACTTGATGACAATAATCGCAATTTGTTACACCCAGAAAAAAAAAAAAGGAATCGAACATACCTCAGAGCACCCCGTTGGAGAAATGAATAAAATGCTGAATTCACTCAATGTCCTTTGTTTGCTAATCCGTCTTGTGTTGTTATATATATAGAAGACCCGAAATTCGAAACGTGGGTAGATGGTTCCTACTCATTTCCTCGCTTGCGTCTCTTCTCTTATTGGTTTACTACACTTGCCATCAAATCCGAATTACACAAATATTTGATTAATTATTTTATAGTTGTTTCACATTTGTATATTCAATACCTTTTTTTGTTTAATGTTTTGAACACATAACCACATTTCCATACTTCGCCTTCACTGCTTCTACCCAACCCAAACGGCATTCATAGTATTAGTTTTCCAACGATCTCCATCGCTCCCTCTTCTCACTGGGCGGTTCCACAGCTTCATTAGTCTCTATAAAAACTTGTACAATCTCCAACTCCAAGCGCTGCAGCAACAACAGTTTCTAAGCAAATATTATTACCACTCATGTTACATCTTTGATACAGACAAAAAAAAACCTTACATCTGTAAGGGTCTAATAGAGTACGAATAACAAGTTCCAAATACATAGAAATCCACTCATTGGATAGCAAATCTGATTCCTTAACCTGCAACGGGCAAATGAAACATATCAGCGCGCAGAGCAAAACACACCAGTGAGTGTGTGTGTGTGTCTTGTCTTAATTAATAATCTTACCAGATAAAATCGTTTCCTATCCTCGAAAGCAATCTCCAACGGCCAATTAGGCAATCTATCTTTATAAGGAGGATACAATTCTACATCGCTATGGCGACTTAAGAAAGCCCCACTACGCACTTTTTAGTCACTATGCAACATTAACCAACAAAGTGAGATGTAGTGGACTCGCATTAAAACAGAATAATGATGCATCCTTTACCTCGAGGTCTAGCAATAGGACAACGCAAATCTAAAACGAACATTCCCTTTTCTTCAATTTTAACAGGTCAATTATATTTTTTATTTTCATAATTTTTTTCAAAAATAGTTTATAGTAAATTATTAAATATTTTAGTATAATTAAATTTATTAAATATTTTATTTTAATTAAATTTATTAAAAATTTTTGAAAAAAGAAACGGGTCACCTGCTAATCCGCCAGACCCGCTTGATTAATGCGGGACGGGTGCGGGTTTGAAAAAATTGATTCGCGGGTAAAAAAAAACTAAATTTGTAACCCGCCGTGGGACGGATCTGATCCGCTTGACAAGCCTAAAGGAAACCATAAGAGAGAGAGGGAAACTTTAAGAAAAATACACTAAGAGAAGGGAGGGAGACCATAAGAGAGGGGAGGGAAAGAGAGACCATAAAGAGGGGAAGTAGAGATACCGTAAGAGAGAGGGAGAGAGAGACTGTAAAAAAGGGGAGAGAGAGAGAGACCGTAAGAGTCCCAACCACGTTTTAATCAAATCTTAATAAATTTTTCTTGTTACAGTATTTTTCCATTACATTTTTTTAGCACTCTTAAATCTTTAAAAATTATTTTTTCTATGATGCACTGTGATTTTGGTTTTTAAAGGAGAAGTAGAAGACAAAAGATCCATGACATCGTTACTGAACCGCCCCCAAGACCTGAAAGTTTACGAAGTCTTCCTAAAAAATGTGTGATTTGCTTAAAACGAGATAGATTGAGTGCAATTAAGCATAAATCTATAAATTTGATTATGGATTATTTGAGATCTTGAAACGCTAAAACCACGCGACGGAGAGGTTCATTTTACATTGCAGATGATGAATCAATTCTTTTTCTATGCTGACGGATAAAAAAACCGGTTAGTCTGTTATATGTTTTATTTATTAGACAAGTATGTAATTTGTATGTAAGAAATTTTGTTTTTTTTTACGTTTTGTTTAGGTATTTACAGAACTTCTTCAGCGTACTTCTTGGATAGAAGTTGCTGGCGACATTCGAGACCAACGTAAACATATAAATTGTTGGGCGTACATTGCTGCAGATTCAGTCAACAGTCTCCGTGTTATCCAAAGATTCGATGAAAGATTTATACGGCTTTGCACTTGGTATCTCACCAAGAATGTTGAGCCAGATAGTCTTGGCTGTGATGAAAATGCTAGAAAAGACCATGTCTGCTATGGTGGCCACGTTCCAAAAGCTCTGACTCATATTTCCGAAAAAAAGATCCCAAAAGAATTACCAGAATATTCTTATTACGATTGTAAAAAAGATCCTCCAACTTCTTCAAAAACGAAATTGAAGATAAAATCCTTTTGTGCTTTCGAAAGCCTAAATGAAGCTTTGGCGCACCTTCATATTCAGCCTATTGGTGCCACATTGGCAGTTTTTAGAAATATGTGGAAGTGTAAGGTAAGTTTAATTAAAGCAAATTTAACTCTTTTAATTTTTTTAATAACTTAACATATTTTTATTGTTTTGTAACAGAACATTTACTATGACCCTCTAGTTACAAACTCTTCTCCTTTTGAAGACTATCATGCCGTATTGATAGTTGGAGTAGAAAAATTCAATGGAAAACTAGAAGCCGTATGTAAAATGAGCAATAGAAAAAGCAATGGTGATAAGGAATACATCCGCGTATCTCTTAGCGTAATGTACATGGTGGTTGGTGTCGATGACGTTCCTCCGATCTTTTTAGTATATCCTCTAGTCTTTTTGGTATATCCTCTAGTCTTTTTAGTATATCCTCTCTTTTTGGTATATCCTCTAGTCTTTTTGGTATATCCTCTGGTGGAATATGGTCCACGGATAAGAAAATCTGGAGAGTAGATATTCCGGTACCAACCACTATGTACATTACACTAAGATATGTGAATGTATCCTTTGTCACCACAGGTTTCTCCGTTGCTCATTTTACATACGACTACTAGTTCTCCATTGAATTTTTCTACTCTAACTATCAATACAGCATAATAACCTTAAAAAAGAAAAAGATTTGTAAATAGAAGACCATAATAAATGCCATGTTACAAAACAATAAAAATATGTTCAAGTTATTAAAAAAAAATAAAAAAAAAGTTAAATTTGCTTTAATTAAAATTACCATACACTCCCACATATTTCTAAAAACCGCCAAAACGGCTCCAATAGATTGAATATGAAGATGCGCCATTGCTTCATTTAGGCTTTCGAAAGCACAAAATGATTTTATCTTCAATTTCGTTTCTGAAGAAGTTGGAGGATCCTAATTACAATCGTAATAAAAATATTCTAAGAATTTTTTTGGGATCCCTATTTCGGAAATATGAGCCAAAGCTTTTGAAACGTGGCTACCATAGCAGACATGGTTTTCATAGCATCTTCATCACAGCCAAAACTATTTGGCTTAACATTCTTGGTGAGATACCAAGTACAAAGCCGTAAAAATCTTTCATCGCATCTTCGGATAACCCGAAGACTACTGACTGAATCAACAGCAATATACGCCCAACATTTGATATGTTCATGTTGGTCTCGAATGTCGCTAGCAACTTCTATCTAAAAAATACGCTGAAGTTCTGTAAATACCTAAACGAAACGTAAAACAAACAAAATTTCTTACATACAAATTACATACTTATCAAATAAAACATATAACAGACTAATCGGTTCTTTTATCCGCCAGCATAGAAAAAGAATTGATTCATCATCTGCAATGTAAAATGAACCTCTTTGTCGCGTGGTTTTCGCGTTTCGAGATCTCAAATAATCCATAATCAAATTTATAGATTTAGGCTTAATTGCACTCAATCTATCTCGTTTTAAGCGAGTCAAACTTTTTTTAGGAAGACTTCATAAATTTTCAAGTCTTGGGAGCGGTTCAATAACGATGTCGTAGATCCTTTTTCTTCTACCTTTCCTTTAAAAACCAAAATCACAGCGCATCACAGTAAAAAAATAATTTTTAAAGATTTAAAAGTGTTAAAAAATGTAATTGAAAAATACTTTAACAAAAACAAAGAAAATTTATTAAGATTTGACCAAAACGTGGTTGTGATTCTTACGGTCTCTCCCTCCCCTCTCTTATGGTCTCTCTCTCTCCCTCCCCTCTCTTATGGTCTCTCTCTCTCCCTCCCCTCTTTTACAATCTCTGTCTTAAAGTCTCCCTTTCTCTCCCGCTCCCTCTCTCTTACGGTATCTCTAGCTCCCCTCTTTATGGTCTCTCTCTCCCTCCCCTCTCTTATGGTCTACTTCTCCCTCCCCTCTCTTATAGTCTATTTTTCTTAAAGTCTCCCTATCTTATGGTCTCTCTCCCTTAGGCCTGTCACGCGGGTCACACCCGCCCCGCGGTGAATTAAAAAATTTTTTCTCAAATTTTTTTACCTGCGAATCAATTTTTTCGGACCCGCATCCGCCCCGCATTATCAAGCGGGTCTGGCGGATTAGCGGATGAACCGCTTCTGTTTTCAAAAATTTTTAAAAATATTTAATAAATTTAATTAAAATAAAATATTTAATAAATTTAAATAAACTAAAATATTTAATAATTTTAATTAAATTTTAAAAAAAAAATATTTAATAAATTTAATTAAAAATTTTAAAAATATTTAATAAATTTATTTAAGAATATTAGAAACAAACCTGTGAAGAGTTGAAGGAGTACACAATGAGCTTGGACGGCAGACAGGCAGAAGAAGAAAAAAAGACGGAAGAAGAAAAAAAGACGGAAGAAGAAAAAAAGAATGGAGAAAAAAAGAGACAGGAGAAGAACAGAAAAAAAAAAAGAGAATGAGAAGAAAACAAACCTGTGAAGAGTTGAAGGAGTACAATGAGCTTCCACGGTAGACAGTAAGAAGAAGAAAGAAAGACAGAAGAAGAAAAAAAAGACAGGAGAAGAAAAGAGACAGGAGAAGAACAGGAAAAAAAAAAGAGAATGAGAAGAAAACAAACCTGTGAAGAGTTGAAGGAGTACAATGAGCTTCCACGGGAGACAGGCAAAAGAAGAAAAAGAGAATGTATATCCCAGTCTGTTCTTCTATATCTGTACAATGTTATAAATGTACAGGTATATCATTATCAAAAAACCAATACAAAATATTCAGATTATGTTTTTTAATATAAATTTTAAAAATTTTAATCATTAAAATTTATTTAAAATTTATATATTTAAATATAATCAACTACGTGTATGTAACTAAATGGAATATATAATTGATATTATATAAAGCCTATATATATTATTTGACTTAAAAGTATGAAATTATTTGATTTAAACGAAAATGAATTATTTGATTTAAATGAAAATGAATTACTTGATTTAAATGAAAATGAATTACTTGATTTAAATGAAAATGAATTACATGATTTAAATGAAAATGAATTATTTGATTTAAATGAAAATGAATTATTTGATTTAAATGAAAATGAATTATTTGATTTAAATGAAAAGGAATACACTTGAATCTTTTTTAAGCGAGGTTCAGCATGTGAGTTAAAAAACTGTAGAATGAGCTTTTCTACATCCGATTTGCTATAGTTCTGCAATATATTAAGATGCTCGGCAGGCAACAAGTTTTCATAAGTATGTCACAATTGATACCACTGATGATATTATGATAACAGATTAAGAAGTAAATCTATGAGTTCAAACATTAAACATCCCACATTTGTTTCTAACTTACCCATTCAGATAGATCATATCGGCATAAAACGCTTCTAAATTTCATTGCAACGAAACATACTCATGGATCGTATTTTGGCAACACTACTACATGAAGAATAGTGAGAAATGTTCATAAACTTACCATTGATGCTCGTTTTCAACTTCTTCCTCTTTGCATTACTTACTTGGTCTCCATTACGTACAGACTTATAATCTATTAAAGGATGATAATTCATTGATTCCAGCTCTTTTTTAGCCATGTCAAATCTGCAATTACAGAGGAAAGCATTTTAAAAGAGTTAAAAAGTAACCTAGTAGTAGAGCGTGATTGTAAAACCCAAATTTCATTCTCACAAGTGCTCTATTCACACCCATGATTTGCTGTTTGCATAACTTTATTTTCATGTCAAGTAAACGCAATCGTCCCTCAACAGGAACAGCGTTTTTCAACCATTTGTTTTTGTCTGCCACGTACTACCTCTGGCTGCCAAACCTTCAAAGCTACTGACGCTTGCCTGGAGAGACAAATAAAAAATTACTTCGTAAATATGAATGATGCAAGAACAATAGACCATTCTCATTTCACTTCCATCAACAAAGAATCATCTTTTCCAAAATGTCACAAAAGAACAAGCAAACTCCTTAAAGAGTAGAAATTTATTCGAAACTGCATCAACTTATGATTGACAGAAAGCTTTAAACAACAAAAGATCAAAAAATTTCTGGGATCTGGCAAGATGTTCTCAGGTTTGAGATTACCTGACTTTATGAAAATCTGAAAATTCCACAGAAGCAGCCTGTAATCTCTCTGCCTCCTCTGGTAATCGAGCTTCCATTTCACAAATCCTCCGGCCCCACTCTGAAATTTCACTTTCCTTCCTCAGTACAGCTCTTTTATGAGCAGCTACTTTCCTCTCTTCTCCCTCTCAAACCTATCCACTACAATAGATAATGTATGTTTCATAAAGCATAAAAAAAACACACTCACAAAACAAGTAATATAAGTAGAGCGCAATTACATAGATAGCAAACCTTGTCCTGTAGATGAACTTGGTGTGAGATTGAGAAGAGGAAGTCGAGTCGATGTGGGTGGGGAAATCAAAGAAGAGCAGAAGGTACCAGAGGGAATCCTCGCAGGATAATCGGCAGAGAGGGCGAGAGGTGATGGATATGCAACAGAGATCTTTGAAGGAGAAAGAAGAGGAAGTGACGCCAATCTCAAGTATCTTTCCCATAGCTCGTCGGGTAACTCGCCTGCGGACATTCTCTTTCTAGGTTATGGCTTTTATGAAAAGATGGATATTACGGTGACCAGCGATTTGGCTCCGGAGACGTTTCGCCGTTCTATCAAGTACACAAAAACACGACGGAGATTGCAACAAAAATCGAGGGACAAATCGACACAAACACATACACTAGAAGACGTGGGCGCTACCTGATAAATCTAAAATGCACCTAGGCGAATCTAGAGAAAGAAGGGGAGAACTCACCAGAGGGAAAGTCGCAGCCGATAAAAACTCGCAGTCGATAAAGAGGAGAAGGAGGAGGAAAGTAGAAAAGGAGGAGAAGAAGAAGAGGAGGAGAAGAAGAGGAGGAGAAGAAGAGGAGGAGAAGAAGAGGAGGAGAAGAAGAGGAGGAGAAGAAGAGGAGGAGAAGAAGA
Organism: Pugionium cornutum; assembly: GCA_018901935.1. Classification (NCBI taxonomy): domain Eukaryota; kingdom Viridiplantae; phylum Streptophyta; class Magnoliopsida; order Brassicales; family Brassicaceae; genus Pugionium; species Pugionium cornutum. The sequence continues at coordinate 2,081,367 of CM032155.1, read as the reverse complement.
GGAGGAGAAGAAGAGGAGGAGAAGATGAGGAAGGTGGGAAGAAGATTTTCAGATCGGCCGTAAAGAACAAAAATCTAGGGTTACCACTTATATATATCAGTCGATTTTTGGTTTAATAAAACCGATCGGTTTGGTATTTACTAAACGAACCGAAATATAAACCGAATAAAATTAATGATTTACCCGATCAGTTTGTCGGTTAAAATTAAATAAAAACCGAAATCGAACGGTTTTCACCGAAAACCCAGCGCTAGCTTTTAACCAAAATGCACATTTCCGAATTTTTAAACCCGGATACATAACATAGGCCCGGAAAACCAGAAACCCGGGACCCTGTAATCTCTCTGTCTCCTCTGATAATTGAACCCAAACTTCAGAGAGCCCAAACTTCAGAGAGCCCAAACTTCAGTGAGCCCAAATGTTTCTGTAGTTTAATTCACGGCACGTGATTGTCTTTTCTTTATTCACTTCTTCTTCGCCCATCTCAAGTTCCGTTGGTTCTTCGTCAGAGAGACGGGTAATATTTCTTCTGATTTCATCAGCCGCTTTGATCATTTTTAATAATAAATCTTGACGTGCCCATCTATATACAGAACTCAGTTTTCCTTCCACTGCCTCAACAAGAACATTCAGTTCATCGATATCATAGCGAAATAGAAAATATTTAGTAACCCATGGACACGAACACAACTGCTTCACATGAGTCAAACATGAATACTTCTCCGGGCAACAACGGCAACCAGCAGCAGTCAAGTGCAAGTCAAAGAAGCATTTACAACACTCTCTCTCTCGTTGGTAGCATCAAAATTACTGTGCATCTTCAATGCAAGTGGAGAGTTGCACAGTAATTCTCTTCTCGTACGTTCCATGACAACGCGTGCCTACATAAATAAAGGATGATCCTTATAAACCTGTGAGTATTATTTGTACTCAACAAGTGATAAAATCAACCAATTGTAAAGTCACAAGGACCATAATGAACTTGTTTATTATTTTATTTATTTATTTAGTCCCTTTGATGGTTAAAATAAATTATAGACTAGTTTCATAGGGAATTGCATCTGCTTGTTTTTGAAACGTTATAACTTATTTAGAAAAGTTCATAGAGAGCAAAACTTAGGAAACCCAGAAAATTACCAAAAGACAGAAGAACCACATGTTTCTTCTCATGATCTTAAATTTTATTAGAAAAGAAGAAAAAGGTGATTTAAGTTTAACTATCAAAAACAGTGAAAAAAGGGTATCTCTTGCTTGCCTGCTTGTTTTTTGTTGGTCTTATTGTATTTTTAATTCCAATTTTAATACTCTTTTCTTCTTGTTTCATCCTGGATTTTGGTTTCTTGTTTTCTGAAAATTTGGAAAAGGTTGATTTCATATTTGGACTTTTTGTGGGGATTTAACTTTGAATTTCTTTTATGTTTAAGCAGATATATAAATACTAGGCAGATATATAAATACTAGGCAGATATATAAATACTAGGCAAATATATAAATACTAGGCAAATATATAAATACTAGGCAAATATATAAATAATAGGCAAATATATAAATACTAGGCAAATATATAAATACTAGGCAAATATATAAATACTAGGCAAATATATAAATAATAGGCAAATATATAAATACTAGGCAAATATATAAATACTAGGCAAATATATAATACTAGGCAAATATATAAATAATAGGCAAATATATAAATACAAGGCAAATATATAAATACTAGCAAATATATAAATACTAGCAAATATATAAATAATAGGCAAATATATAAATAATAGGCAAATATATAAATATTAGGCAAATCTCTAATATATTATTTGAGAAACTTTTTTAACAAAATAATTTTATTCGGACGTTTTAATAACAAAAATATCATGATGACGTGTTAAGACCACAAAGAATTTCATATTAAATATAAAAAAAAAAATTAAATTACTAAAGTAATTATAATATATGCCACTGATATTAATTTGGTTAGAAAATAAATATATTTTATTCAACTAACAAAAAAATAATATTACATTTGCAAAAACAATAATTTTTATTTTTTATACGTTAATTTATAAATAATTTCAAATAAATATAAATAAATTTAAATTACTATCGTAATCCCTAATATATTATTTGAAAAATATTTAAAAAAAAAATAATTTTACTTTGACATGTTATTAAGAAAAATATCGCGTGTCATCAATATAGTAAATTTCAAATAAAAATATAAATAAATTTAATTGTTAAAATAATTACATTGTTATTAATTTGATTAGATAATTAATATATTTTATTCAACTAACAAAAAAATATTATTAAATTAATAAAAAATAATTATTTTTTTTTCTTAATTTATATATAAAAAATTAATGTTAATAATAATTTTAAATAGAAATTAGTATAAATATTTAATTTATATTTATTAATAAAATATAATTTGTGAATATTTTTTTGTACGTATAATATAGGTATAAATCTAATATATAAATACTAGGCAATACGACGACGAGGAGAGGAGGCCCTGTTTTTGTATGCTTGTTTGCATCTAGGATTAGATAATTGCCATATTCTATTAACGCCTAAACGACGCCTAACCAAAAGCATTGCTTTTTTAGAAGGTGGCTTTCTCAAAGCTCTTTCTCCACTCCAAAAATTACCCCAGATAGCTAATTCTCCATGGTACTCATTGAAGTGTCTTGTAACAACAGCTTTCCAATCAACAGGCTCACCAATCCGAGCCTCTGTCAAGTTCTTATACATTATGTAGACAGTTGCATTTTTGGCGTTTAGTCTCTCACTCGGCGGCTCCACAGCTTCATTAGTCTCTATAAAAACTTGCACAATCTCCAACTCCAAGGGCTGCAACAACAACAGTTTTTAAACAAATATTATTACCACTCATGGTATATCTTTGATACAGACAAAAGAAAACCTTACATCTATACGGGTCTTTTCGTAAGAACGAATAACAAGATTCAAATACATAGAAATCCACTCATTGGATAGCAAATCTGATTCCTTAACCTGCAACGGGCAAATAAAACATATCAGCGCGCAGAGCAAAACACACCAGTGAGTGTGTGTGTGTGTGTCTTGTCTTAATTAATAATCTTACTTGATAAAATCGTTTCCTATCATTGAAAGCAATCTCCGACGGCCAATCAGGCAATCTATCTTCATAACGAGGATACAATTCTACTCCGCTATGGCGACGTAAGAAGGGCCCCACTACGCACTTTTTAGTCACTATGCAACATTAACCAACAAAGTGAGATGTAGTGGACTTGTATTAAAACAGAATAATGATGCATCATTTACCTCGAGGTCTAGCAATAGCACAGCGCAAATCTAAACCGAACATTTGCGTTTCTTCAATTTTAACATGAAAGATTTGCTGCAAACTGCTAGGTGGAACGCATGCAGCCAAAGTAATGTAATAAGAGGCAATACACATCCTAGATTTTTTGTTATAACTCTGTATGCCATGGAGCTGAAAGTTTGTGTCCTGACAGATGAAGAAAGAAATTGAGTGTATACTATGTGGTATATATAAAAGATACGTACCATCAAGACTTTTATTTGTTTACCTCCAACAAATTGTAACGATGAAGTCCCACCTTCGCATAAACCTTGACCAATTCATATTCACGATTGTTAAAGTTGCCACAAACATGGTGGCTCAATCTACAGAAGTGTACTGGAATACCCTCTTCATAATCGAAACCCTAAGAAGACCCAAATTAATTGAAACATAATTAACCAGTTAGTCATCGCCAACAATCATTGATAAATCCAACAGATCAACCTTATAAACAATAAGAAGAAGAAATCATTTACATCGGATTCCATCTTCCACAAATCATACTCAAAGTCGTATGGCATCTTCGTCATCTCCTCTCCTCAAGTCAAAATAAAATTGTTCATATGAAGCGAGCGGCGGATCGAATTTGGTTTGCAAGGTTAAAACTGATTTCGACAAAACAGCTTTTGGGCCTCCCTTTGACACGTGGCCAATGAACCCACACGCTGGAAATTTCTTTACGCGGCTATTGGGTAAAAGTAAAACCGTAAAAATTGAAAAAAGTTAAACCTCATAACTGAGCTCTCGCTCGTTGAATCTCTTTTCTAGAATGTTGACCTTTTTTTCTTGTTTTCTTTAAAACCAAAGCTAACATTTTGCAAGTGTATGAAAAGTGACGAACTTTTCAAACCACACTACCTTTGCTGACATGAGGCATCTATAATCTTTTTCTTTTACAAGTCAATGATTATGAAATCATTTCGTAGCATTCTTTCCATGCCAAATAACCAAGACTTACACAAATATATCTTCATTTAAGATCATCCACACCAAATTTACAGCCTCTTCTTCCTACAATTCTAATTGGAAAAGAAACAACAATCCTCAGTGTTCTCAACCCTCTGTGGAATGGCGCAGACAACCATCATTCTGATTCTGAGTGTAACAACTTCTCCTTGTTTCTTGATATTGCTCGGATTTTCGACGGAACTGCTTTTGTGGAATCCAGGCAACAAGTTTTCATAAGTATGTCACAATTGATACCACTGATGATTATGAAAATAGTTCAAACATTAAACATCCCACATTTGTTTCTAACTACCCATTGAGGTTGAAACAATATTGTTCCATGCCTAGAATTGCGTAGTTTCAGATAGATCATATCGGCATAAAACGCTTCTAAATTTCATTGCAAAGAAACACCACTACATGAAGAATAGTGAGAAATGTTCATAAACTTACAATTGATGCTCGTTTTCAACTTCTTCCTCTTTGCATTATCTCCATTACGTACAGACTTATAATCTCTTAAAGGATGATACTTCATTGATTCCAGCTCTTTTTTAGCCATGTCAAATCTGTGTTGTACCGCCCTCTGCAATTACAGAGGAAAGCATTTTAAGAGAGTTAAAAAGTAACCTAGTAGTAGAGCGAGATTGGAAAACCCAAATTTCATACTCACAAGTGCTCTATTCACACCCATGATTTGCTGTTTGCATAACTTTATTTCCATCTCAAGTGAACGCAATCGTCCCTCAACCGGAACAGCGTTTTGCTCAACCATTTGTTTTTGTCTGCCACGTACTACCTCTGGCTGCCAAACCTTCAAAGCTACTGATGCTTGCCTGGAGAGACAAATAACAAATTACTTCGTAAATATGAATGATGCAAGAACAATAGACCATTCTTATTTCATTTGGATCAACAAAGAATCATCTTTTTCAAAATGTCACAAAAGAACAAGCAAACTCCTTAAATAGTTAGAATTTATTCGAAACTGCATCAACGTATGATTTTCAGAAAGCTTTAAACAGCAAAAGAACAAAATTTTCTGGAATCTGGCAAGATGTTCTCAGGTTTGAGATTACCTGACTTTATGCAAATCTGAAAATTCCACAGAAGCAGCCTGTAATCTCTCTGCCTCCTCTGATAATCGAGCTTCCATTTCACGAATCCTCCGTTCCCACTCTGAAATTTCACTTTCCTTCCTCAGTACAGCTCTTTTATGAGCAGCTACTTTCTTCTCCTTCTCCCTCTCAAACCTACCCACAACAATAGATAATGTCTGTTTCATAAAGCATAAAAAAAACACACTCACAAAACAAGTAATATAAGTAGAGCAAAATTACATAGATAGCAAACCTTGTCCTGTAGATGAACTTGGTGTGAGATTGAGAAGAGGAAGTCGAGTCGATATGGGTGGGGAAATCAAGGAAGAGCAGAAGGTACCAGAGAGAATCCTCGCAGGACAATCGGCAGAGACGGCGAGAGGTGATGGATATGCAACAGAGATCTTTGAAGGAGAAAGAAGAGGAAATGACGCCAATCTCGAGTATCTTTCGCCATAGCTCGTCGGGTATCTCGCCTGCGGACATTCTCTTTCTAGGTTATGGCTTTTATCAAAAACTGCACATTTCCGAATTTTTAAACCCGGTTACATAACATAGGCCGGAAAACCGGAAAATCGGGACCCTGAGCCCAAACTTCATTGAGCCCAAATTTCAGTGAGTCCAAACTTCAGTGAGCCCAAACTTCAGTAAGCCCAAATTTTGATGAGCTCAAACTTCAGTGAGCCCAAATTTCTGTGAGCCCAAACTTCAGTAAGAAGAGTCTTCTCCTTTCTCCATTTCCTCCTCGTCTTCCTCTGTACCAAAAATGGCGTAGCCAAAGATCCCACATAATTGATAGAAGAATTTAGATCAAATAGTCAATTCAAAAAACGACTAATTAACCAAACCTCTATTTCAACCACTATTACGATTTAGTTAGTTATTTATCGATAACTTTTCTTTTTCTTGGATACATTGGGGACTTACGTGATCTATAGTTTAATTCACGGCACGTGATTTGTCTTTTTTTTTTATTGACTTTTGGGCTTATTGTATTTGTACGAACATCTTCTTCCAATTAATAGTCAAAAGGATATTTTTTTATTATACGTAATCGCTACTATCCAAATGAAGATACTCAGATAATAAGATAGCTTATCAACCACCACGTAGTTGATTCTTCTGTCGACCACATGACGTGATCTGTCAAACTGCTGATCACCAGTCGTTTATGGATCCCACTTCTCTGCCGTTTACATTTGCCTTTGACGCTTCTCCAAAAGACAATTCTTTAATCAAATATACTCTGTTCAAATATGTCGTAATTGTTTTTCAAAAACAAAAATTATGTCGTAAAAATATCAAAAGTTTATTTCCGTCAACTACACAAATTTATGCGAATAAATTTATTTTCACCCGTATTTTTTAGATATTTTTTTAACTACATAAATTATATTTTTTCTTTCATAAATTACACAAAATTCATAAATTATTTTTATTGCAGAAATTCTATTATACGTTAAATATCTACTAAATCTAGTTCTAATTTAAAAATCTGGTTTTAACTTAACTTTATTTTAAAATTAAAACCAAATTTTCGAAATAAAATAAATTTTAATAACAATTTAACGTATAAACATTAACGAAATATTTGTAATTGTAATCATTTATGAAGTTTATTTAACAGAAAAACAAAATTTATGTTACTTATAAAAAATTTTAAAAATACGATTAAAAATATATTTATTCGTATAAATTCGTGTAGTTTAATATAAATAAATACGGTCCGATTTTATCTCTTCTTTCATGTTTCTCTCATAATTAGTCTCCCTTTTTTATCGCATTTACTTGTTTTTGTAAGCTATTTATTCTGGATCTAAAATCCCTAATATATTATTTGAGAATCATTTTAAGAAAATAACCTTATCCTGACGTGTTATTAACAGAAATATCATGCTGACGTGTCATCACCACAATGAGTTTTAAATTAATATATAAATAGGCTTTATTTACTAGAATAATTACAATATATGCCATTGTTATTAATATGGTTACAAAATCAATATATTTTATTAAACTAACCAAAATATTATTAAATGCGTTAAAAACAATTATTTTTCATTAATTTATAAAAATAATTTTAAATAAAAGTTAAAATTATATAAATATTTAATTTATATTTATTAATAAATAATATTATATAATTTACGAATACTTTTCCTACGGCGTGAGTATAAATCTAGTATATTGTTAAACCAACTGCGTAGGAATCGGTCAAAGTAGTCGGATTCCATATAAAATTACGAGTTGCCACAAATCATGGGTCTATTCAATACCCATAATAACACCTCAAGAGTCATCGATGAGATATTTATCCACTAAGCTAAACGTACCACATGGGTAGGCCCACATTGTTGTGTTTGTCTACTCTCCTAATTAGTTTCTATCAATTTTTTGTTTTTATTTCCTTTATTGTTTTTTATAAAAAAATAACTCATTTCAAGCAGTTCAACAGAGATAGAAAAAAAAAATAAAACTGCAGATATAACGATTCCATCTATTTTATAGAAAGATTCCACTTCTTACTAAAAAATAATTAATTTCGCATAAATAATGAGTTAGTGGACTCATATCAAGACTCCATGATGTGTTAACACCATTAAAAAAATGGCACGTAGTTATGTGACATGCGGTTTACAATGCCACATTCCAGCACTTAGTTAATTAAAATATACACATATATATGGTTATTTAAATCGGAGTTAGTTAGTAATTTATGTAATGTCATGGGCTGATTTTGCATGCTAGTATGTATAATACCATGTCATATGGCAAGTATCACGCAACAATATGAAAAATACAAAAAGGTTTAGTTTTTTTAATACAATATACCACTGTCAAATTATGGTTAATAAAATCGTAGTATCTTCCACAAACTAGCACTGGACATTCGGATATTCGGGTTATTTTTGATTGGTAATATTAAATATTTATTCGGTTATTTTTATATTTTGGTTCGGTTTCAGTTCGGTTATATCTCGGTTTCGGTCAGTTCGGTTATTAAATTTAAAAACTGAAAATAACAAAAAAATAACCAAAATAACCAAAAATAACCGAAAAATAACCGAAAATAACCGAAAATAACCGAAAATAACTAAAAAATAATCGAAAATAACAGAAATATCCAAAAATAACCGAAAGTAATTCGATTTTTTTAGATATTATTTTAGTTTTCAGTTCGGTTTTGATTACTAACCAATAACTATGGTTTTCCAAAACAATATTCGTTCGATTATTTGTTTATAACCGAATACCAACGAAAATCATTTTTTCGGTTTGGTTTCGGTTCGATTTATTCAATTCAGATTATTTACCTAGGCCTACCATAAACTCACAAAATTCGTTAGTCACATTAAACGAATAGTTAGGGGTTTGATCCAAAGCATATACTTAAGTAAGAATATCTTGTGAAGATTGGAATCCTCATTTTTGTTGGTTGAGAAAGTAATAAACTTGTCACCTTATTATGTGCAAAGGTTGGAATTTTTAGAGGTATTGAATAAATGAAAAAACAGAAAACATAACTTATTTTATTGACAAAGCGACAAAGAGTACAACTCTGCTTTTTCTCTTCCTTTTTACTCATCCAGAAGGGAAAAAAAAACCCGGAAAGGCGGAAAAAGATGGTTATCCTCTAAAACTAGGATCTACCTAAACAGATGGTTATCCTCTAACACTAGGATCAACCAAAATTCACAAAACGACGAAGAAAAAAAAACTCATCGTCAAACTCAGAAGATGCAAACCTTGACAACATCTTCTTATTTAGCTCCTTTTTTATGCATTTTTTCCAGAGTCTTCTGGGTAGGCGGAATCTACTACAAAGGCAGAAAGCCAATTTACATGCCGACATACTCACACTCACAGGTGATTTTAGACGAAGAAACAAAGACACAACCAGTGATTACTTTATTTATATTCTCTCTTATATCTCAATCTCTTGAAGCATTTCTGATTTTAGATGAATCTCTCATCTGTTTCTCCTGCTCTTTGAATCCATGGGTGCCCTGCAAAATGAAAAAAACGAAAGTTATTTACTTTTATAAGAATTTGACCTTTTTCGTTTCATTGTACGGAAAATACGGATCAATGTCAACAGATTTCGGAATTATCCAGATTTCTATTTCAAGGGTTTTGTTAAAAACAAACAAAAATATACTTATTTTTTAAGAAATTAAATTCAAGAGAAATAGATCTGATGGAAAGAGGAATCTTACTGAGAGCTTGTTCGGCTGAGAGTCTTCGAGAAACATCTTTACATATCAACTTTCTCAAGAAATCTTTAGCCAACGACGAAACTCCTCGGAATATTTTAGGCGGAAAACGGAGGTTTCCTCGGAGTACGGCTTCGAAGATTTCTTCTGCAGTCTCGCCGTAAAACGGCGGTGCACCGGCTAGCATAGTGTACAAAACGACGCCTACACTCCATAGATCGACCTTTTCACCGTACGAACAACCCATAAGAACCTCAGGCGCAACGTAATACGGCGTTCCAACGACGCCTTCAGTGGTTTCGCCCTCACTCAACCAAATCCCAGATCCGAAATCGCAGATCTTAACAATATCGTTACGTAGATCTACCAAAATATTCTCAGGCTTGATGTCCCTGTGAACTACACCGTATCGGTGGCAATGTGAGAGCGCTTGGAGCATCTGCTTAGCGAAAGACGCCGTGTGGGACTCGGAGAAAGTGCCGGAAGAGATAAGACGGTCATAGATCGAGACAGAGGGATCGACAAGCTCCATGTAAATGGAGAGAGTGGAATCAGTATCGATGAGATCGTGGATTTGAACGATGTTTGGGTGACAAGACAAGAGAGCCATGAGTTTGGGCTCGTTCTCGATACAGGAACGGTCGAGAGCATCGGTTAGGGAGTTTTTATCGATGGTTTTACAGGCGAAAAATTCACCGGTTGCTGGAGCATAGACGCGAGTGACGGTTCCGAACCGACCACGGCCGATCTCCTCGCAGATCTGGTATTTGACGGTGTTGTTGTTTCCGAATGTTTGGCTACAAGTCATTATCTGTTTCAGTGTTTCTTTGGTGTTGAGTCGGCTTTTACCATTTTATTGTTTATATAGACAAATTCTAGGAATATTCGCTTTGATACTAACCTTCAGATACGTTTGTTTTCGGAAAACAGTTTTCCAATTAACGTTATATTTATCCCTTTTAACGTTATTATTATTACAAAACCTTAAGGCCCATCAAACACTCCCAAAAATTCATTTACTACTAATCAGTCCCAAAGGTCAGAAACTAAAATAATAAGTTATGTAGGCAAACTGCAAACTGACAGAGCCACGGATCGTTACATAAAGACGTTCACGATGGGACTCGAACCCATAGTCTCCCGCTCCGGAGGCGAGCGCCTTATCCATTAGGCCACGCAAACATTGTGATTAATTTATAGTTTTGTCAAATATGTTTTATTATTATTGATTTCCCGAACTTAACCCAAACTTAGCACTCTTAATTTGCTTCTGTGCACTACTGTTCTTCATTTGAACCATCTTCCATATCCATTAACATCTGAATTGAGTTTTGTGACCATGTTGGTTTCTTCATTTGAACCATCCTCCATATCCAAACCTGTTATATGTTAAATGGTTTAAGCAATGCAAACGTTTAGGCCTGTCAATTTGGCTCATTACCCGCGGGTCCCACCCCGTTTGACCCGCCGCGGGGCGGGTGCGGGTCGAAGGAAAAAAAAAGTTTATATGCGGGGCGGGTGCAGGTCAAAATTTTAGTATAGCGGGGCGGGTGCGGGTTTCGTTTTATTATTTTGCGGGTTGGCGGATACCCGCAAATTTTGGATCAAAATTATTTGACCAAAATTTAAACTAATTTAATTATAAACCAATTTAATTTTAAACCAATTTAATTCTAAACCAATTTAATACCAAACTTGATATTCAAAATTTATATAATTTGATGTTTTAAAAATTGAATTATGATATATTTGATGTATTAATTTTAGATTTATTATTATTTAGATTTATTTTAATTAAATATTTTTAAAAAATTTTAAAAACGAAGCGGGTCGCGGATCACCCGCAAACCCGCTAGATTAATGCGGGGTGGGTGCGGGTTTTAAAAAAATGATTCGCGGGTTTTGCGGGTAAAAAAAAATTTTGAAAAAAAATCTTTAACCCGCTGCGGGGCGGGTCATGCGGGGCGGGTCCGACCCGCTTGACAGCACTACAAACGTTACAGGAACCAAACAGAATCTAATTTGGCGAAACCGAAATGCTTCTCTATTGGGTGTCGTCAAGAAGGGTCGCCTATGCCTATGTTAAAATTATAAGTATCTCAATGAAATACACAACCTCAGTTTCAGACACTTGTCAGTTACTCTTTCAAACAAAGATTGAATTTTCTCTATTAACTTTAATTTTCCTTCTCTTACACGTTTATGAAGATACAATATGATAGATGGATTAAATAGGTTTGTTTTGGGCACTTATGGATATGATTGTCCTCAAGAACCTGGAGATACACCTATTTGAATACAAAATCCAGTGATAAAGTGAGAGATGAATGGAACATAAAGAGGGTGTTGGTCTTTAATCTGCTTAAATCCATGTCCTTTGGACTTTCAAAACAGAGAAACAGATGTCATACTAGTAATCTGATGTGGAACGCACATGATCCTTTAGTCTGACAAGTAACCCAAAACTAGTGGTTTCAAGAACCCTAAAATCTTCAATCCTTCTCTTTTTGTTTCGAGACAGACAGAAGAAACTGGGTCTTTAGTTATGTTTATATCCTTCCTCTGTAAGGGTGTCCAAAAAAGAATGAGTAGGGAGCCTCATCCCGCAAAACAGTGAGTGGAATCAACTCTGTATGTACACACTAAAATCAATCCCCTTCCAATCAAATCAGCGCCGGCTCTGGAGCTCTTCCTTCACATGTTTGGCCACCAAATCCGTCTTAGACTCACTTAAAACCTGATGAAGTGAGTCTAGTTCCTCAATACTAGCTTTCTTGAACAGAGCTTTTAGGATAGAGTTTGTTCCAGCAGCTAATGAACGGTGTCCAGGGGGATTCTGGAGATTTCTCACATCCAATGATCTTACACTTGTGTTGTCTTCTCTGGAAAGAGGATTTGCAGGGAATTGAACTTGTGGCCGCGAATAAGGCCTGGAATCCCAATACTCTGTGCAAACTCGATTCACGTCTAATGCTTCAATAGCCTGTTAATAACATTCGAGTATCTATACGTTAACTAGATTCACAAATGATGCTCTACATTGTCAAAATCAACAAAGCTATTGTCCGTCTATTTCTAAGTATATATTCCAAATTTGGTTTTGGTATTGGCGTGTTTTCAGATATTTTGTACATATAATTAGACAATTGAATATATATCTTCCAATGCAACTACAACAAGCATACAAATCTGAGCCGAGTTCATAACTTGGAAATATTTACCTGTAAGATTGCAGGTGACGAATATCCAAACATTTCAAAACCGTCGGGACTTCCCGAAGGTTGCAAAGGCGGAAGATCTAATTTTCCAGCCTTGTGTTGCTTACTTATCTCTTGATTAACTCTATCTCTTACCATCTCCCAGCATCTTGTAGGGGACAGATGAACAAACACCTCACTGGGATTACTCTCCAAGTAAACCTGACAAGAAAAACATACCACACAGTTTGTTTATGGGCAAGATTTACTAAACTGCACAATGACCAAATTAGTGAAAGCAATGCAACCATTTTTTAAGACACATTATTTTTAAGGGTTTCTTAATTGGTAAGTTCCGGTTTTGGTTGATATCATTCTCAGTTCAAAACTTGTAACGATTAGTCAAGAACATCCAAAGAGTAATTCAGAATCGTGTGATTTTGGTTGCTTTCTGAACTTCAGATTCATGTAAAGGAAATAGTTCCTATCGTTATATTCTGAAATGAAATATCAGTCGACATGATTTCACGGTGAGTTAAATAGATCAGCATCTATCTAGCAACTCAGTCGAAGCAAGAAAGAAATCAACTTACCATGAACAAGGGACTGTTGCGTCCAGCATCCAAAATTTCTGAAATGTAGAAGCACATGTTTGTTGGGTCCAAAATGTTTATGTACCTAACCCGGCTACGAAATCCTGCACCAAAGACAAATACACATTAAGCATTTGCAAAATATCTCTCTTTTTATTCTCAAAATTGCAAAAATACTTGACCACATGGCACCTTTAGGAAAAATCGCCCGGCGGTTGCACCATGATTTTCCAGAGAGCACACATCCATAACTTAAAGGCTCTACATTGCAATTGATTCTCCGCACGACTTTGGCAATTCGGGGACCCTTTTGGCGGATGAACCTATCCGGACTATTACTTTGCGAACAAGATGGTGTACCTGAATTACTTCTTGCCCCATCAACCACATCCAATACAGCCAAACCTCCTGAATTTTTGAATTTACAGCTAGTAGATTTTCCACCTCCGTGGTAGTTAGTGTCCATTCTATTACATATATCCTGACTAAGTCCATCAGCCTCAGCATTAGCTTCCGTGTGTGATGCAGCGCTCAGTGTACCACCTCGCATTGCTCTTTGGTCATTAGTAAGCAATGATATAGTTTTCTGTGTATCAGACAAAGAATCTCCTTTCCTTTCGCAAATTGGAGCAGTAATTTTAGCAGTAGCTTCTAACGCTAAAACATGTGTTGGTCTCTCTCGTACTTCTAGATGTTTTCCAGAAGAAACTGCATCTCTTCTCACAGTACCTCGTTTCCCAGGTATGTCATGCTCATCATCACTGAGGAGTATCACATCACTGGGTAGAGACTGCAAATTCTTTTTACCTCTTGCGGACTTAGCAGCTGTTACAGAGAGCATGCCTTCTTCAGATGGTTGGCAAACTGAAACTTTTGAATCATAAGAATCATACACAGTTTCTGCTATGATAGGTGCCACACAGTGGCTTGGCGTTAATTGCTCCTTCTCTTTCGGAAGTAAATTAACGTCTGATAATTTACTTGTCTTTTCGAACCCTTTACTTAGATCTTCTCTCGATGTTACTTTTGGCTGCAAATCATTCCCCGAAAGTAGAGCTGCTTCTGGACATAAATCCTTGTGCACTTTTTCTTCCTCATCCATCTCCATCTTGGTTCCTCCGACGTTTGCACTTAATGCCAATCCTAAATCTTGACGTGCCCATTTATATACAGAACTCAGTTTTCCTTCCACTGCCTCAACAAGAACATTCAGTTCATCGATATCATAGCGAAATAGAAAATATTTAGTAACCCATGGACACGAACACAACTGCTTCACATGAGTCAAACATGAATACTTCTCCGGGGAACAACGGCAACCAGCAGCAGACAAGTGCAAATCAAAGAAGCATATACAACACTCTCTCTCGTTGGTAGCATCAAAATTACTGTGCATCTTCAATGCAAGTGAAGAGTTGCACAGTAATTCTCTTCTCGTACGTTCCATGACAACGCGTGCCTACATAAATAAAGACATGATAAAGTCAATTAATCACCACTTGATAATAAAGAATGATCCTTCTAAACGTGTGAGTATTATTTGTACGTTAGCCCCAAAACAGAAGAGGAACAACTCTTGAACTAGTCATTTGTTTTAACAAGAGGTGTACTCCTCTTTCAGTCTTTCCTTATTTGGTTGGCTGCAGATTCATAATATGCAATACCCCTTAAGAGAAATTCACATTCCAGAATTAATTAGATCCTTATGCTACCGGTTTACAAAGATATCTCTTAAATGAACAATAACTTCAAGATTTTCAAAACATTCACCCTTATTAGCATCTAAACTTCAAGAATCAGGAGAAAGGATATCTATACCTTGAGTGTTTTTGCCAAAATTCCATCCTTTCCACTGAATGCTTTCCACCTTAAGTTATCTATAGTATTTTTCTTTAGCAAATTCAGCTCCCAATCGGCTTTCACTACTTCTCTTGCCGCACCGAGCAACAATTTATCATGCGAGATGGACGTTTTTCTACCCTGTTGACAGTATAACTCTATAGCAATCTGCCCATGAGGCAACCAGTCCACCGGTGCTACATTTACAGCTTCAGCACAGTTGAAACCACAATTAAACCCAGCATGATATGCCCGAGGAAAAGTCAAGACAAACTCTCCAGCATGCTGGACACAACGGTGAACAGGAACTCCTGCAGTTTTCAGTTTTGATGGGGAGAGTTGTGTAACCTACACGACAGAGCATTGAAGGATTACTTTATGTAGCCATACCAAAACAATGATGTGCAAAGAATGTATTTGTTCAAGTTCAAGTCAATGGAGGATGAAAAACGAATCTAATATTCTGGTTATTAAATACATATTGTAGACACATAATATGGTAATAGTCTGGCATATGCTAATATTATAATAACAGAAAAACACCACCATGATAGAGCCAGAACCAACAGGCAGCTAGCACAAGTAAAAATTTATATATTGCATGCGGCTTTCAAAATATGAAATTTTATAATGGAAGACATCCATTGTGTGATTACAGAGCAGCAAGCTACGATTCAGTTCATCATGCATCTAACACTTACTAGCTTATGAAGCAAATCAGGCTGTTCTTCGAAAAGGTCAGGCAAATGCTTTCTCATCGCCTCCTCAAGTTTAACAGCATCCTTCCCCCCAACACCATACCACAATTTTGGTGCACCCCAATGCATATAATTCAACGAATATAAGTGGTGATCTTCAACATGCTGTTAAGGGAAACAAAAACAAAAGCAGTAACAAAAGGAATGTCAGTAACGAAAAATATTAAGCAAAATAAGATGTAGAGTAATGAAAAAAACATCCAGTGGTGCAAAGAATATTGTATAATATGATGACAGTAAAGCATTTGGCAAGAGTTCCATTTGCAGAGTGTATCGAACACAGACAAAAGACAAAACTGTATAGTTTCAATTTCATTCTTTAGATGATAATGTGTACCCAACCTTACTTATTTTGGAAACTGAAGCAAATATATTCCTAGCCTAGCTTCACAACTGAATGTATTCATCTGACCATTTGTGAATAGGTATACAGAAATAAAGCACATTCTGCCATGGTTGTAAACTTCACTCAGTAAAACGAAGATATGGCAACTATGCATATACTTTAACGAACAAAGTAAAAGTATGCAACTCACAGAGATCAATCTTACCCAACAGAAAGACGAAAAGCACATCCCGATATACAGCCAAGGAACAAGAACACCAGAAATATCACTGCCCTCGTGCGTAAGGAGGGATCCCGGAAGCCTTGAAAAGTTATTTAAGTTCCAGCCTGATTTTGCATATTTTTCATCTGAAGAAGAAGCATCGTGACTTGATGATATCTTGGGGAATCCGCTACCAAATATCCCAGTTTCAAGGTCGGCACCATATAGCACCTATATTGAAGATTCAACATGGCAGTTAGGAGAGACAGAGGCTTTAATAGACCACAGAACCCACACAAAAAGAAAAAGAAAAGGGAACACCAACTTCACCTCTATCTCTTCAGTTGCTGTCTCTACTATCCGCCAATATTCACCCTCAACATCCTCAACTGATGGTTCCCAGCAGTCTATGGAATCACCAACTTTACATCCATTGTCCGTAGAAGTTTCCCTCTTTCTAAAGTACTGAGCCTTGAACTCATCAGCATATTTTTTGAAGTCTTTTAGAGTGAACCCTGGACCAGGTTCAAACCCAAATGTCTCGAGTTCACTCATTCCGCTGCTTGCAGAACAGGGATCGCCCCTGCCATTAGTGATACAATCCATTCCCATTTTCATGCACTTTCTTTTCTTCCTTTTAATTTGGTTAGAAAGCTTTGAAATTTTCTTCATTGAACTCCGATTCTGAAGCTTATCAACTCTCTGGACACGTGTTGTAAATTTAGAACCCTCCCATACTAGCTTTTCTTTCAGTGGGCAAGGGGGCTTCCAGGAAGGAGGAGGGACAATGCGACAGATTCCATATTTTTCAGCCTCCGGTCTTATTTTAGCTATATAATTCAGAGTGTCTTCAAACTCCTACAAACAGATTTGCAATTTATGTCAGATATATGGATCTATCCACATAGCAATATAGTTGACAAGGTTTGGAAGTATAGAATGTGAACAAACCTCTTCGCTTGGGTAGAATATAGGGGCGTCTTCAAGTTCAGGTTTACGAGCTTCATCTGGATGCCATCTTGCAACTACCTGCCAAACTTGTGTATATGACGTTAGAGGGTCATGAAACAGCTAAAATACAATTAAATATAAGAAACGCTATGCTCAAGCGAAAGAAATTTTAAGTTATGTCTGAAATAAGCACTAACTGAGATTAACCTTTTGGCAGTCTTTACATTCGTCACATCCCCGGACCACACCCTTTGGTAGAGAAGGGTTCACAAGACAATTCTGCACCAACAAGATGCATGAGAAAAGGCAAAGAGAGTGATGGAAACACACGTTGTTAGGCATAAGGAACAAAGAACGGACTTGATCAAGATTTTGAGATGCGGCATTGTCGTAGTTTGCAACATCATTGTCACATCCGCCATAATTTATCCAAGGTCTACGGCGTAGAGCCCGAGCAACTTTAGCTTCATCGGATTCAATTTCCATCTTAGCTTGTTCGGATACAGAGACACTTTCAGTTGCAGTCTTGGTTTTATCAGCAGCACCAGAGACTACTCTTTTTAAGGTGAAAGTTGCATATGATTCAAACCCAGGAGGAACAGATGGCAATTCATCACTTTCTTCTTTCACACAGATTCTCATTAGTTCTGTCCCCATTACTTCTGTGCCAACAATATAATCCAAGGATCATGTTTCAACCTCAAAAAAAATAAAAAAATAATAATACATCACACAATGGAACGGATTTTAGGTCAATCAAATTCACATATGTACACGGTTCAACATTAATAATCTCAGGTCAAAAATTAGGAAGACCCATAAAAAAAGGGTAAAATGCTTACATAGTCTTGAATTAGGGTTTCTTGAATGATGGTCAATACAGCTGGAGCTCCATCAACTGCACCCAGATTCATGAAATCGAAACTCAGAATCGATTAGAGAAAAAATCAGGAAGGATCTGAGAACCCTAAGCATTGAAATTTAGTACTAACTATTTAGTCCAGATTCATCAGATCTAACCCTAACTTCGACCAAATATTGAGATTATTAAGAAATTGATGAAGAAACATCGCATGTCCTTTTCTATATTTGCATAAACATAAAAGAAAATCAAAGGTAAATCCCCACAAAAAGTCCAAATATAAAACCTAACCTTTTCCAGATTCCCATAAAACAAGAAACCAAAATCCAGGATGAAGGAAGAAGAAAAAGGGTAAAGTTGGAATTAAAAATACAAATCCATGTTGGTATGTGATATTAAATCTCTGGAGAAACAAACAATAAGACGAACAAAAAACAAGCAGGCAAGCAAGAGATACACTTTTTCACTGTTTGATAGTTTAACTTAAATCACCTTTTATCTTATTTTCTAATAAAATTTAAGATCATGAGAAGAAACATGTGGTTTTTCTGGCTTTTGATAATTTTCTGGGTTTCCTAAGTTTTGCCCTCTATGATCTTTTCTAAATAAGTTATAACGCTTCAAAAACAAGCAGATGTAATTTCCTATGAAACTAGTCTATAATTTGTTTCAACCATCAAAGGGACTAAATAAATAAATAAAGCAATAAACAAGTTCATTATGGTCCTTGTGAATTTACAATTGATTGATTTTATCACTTGTTGGGTCAAAATACACATAACATTTATTCACGGGTGGGGACATTACCGGATACCGCCGCCCGCCGGATACCCACCCAAAATTATATCCGAAAGTTATTTTTATTTGTATTGTGGTGGATGTTGAATGTTTCACAATTTCTGGGGTCTAAATATAATTGTAAAGATATAGAAGGGTCTATTTTATAAATTGGGGATAAACCCTACTTATCGTATCAAACCCCGTCGAAGCCCGAAGCACAGCTTGGTTCCGAAATCCAAGAACAACCGGTGAGTTTCTCACGTTCTTCTATTACAAGTGTCTCCCTTTCGGGTTGCTCATACTTATCTTTAGATTGGGGATTTTGTGTTTCTTGTCTTCTCTGTCTCTGAAACTCGTTCTCATGATTTATACTAATTTTGTTTCTGGATTTCACAGGTTTTGTTTCCAACTCAAGATTAACAGGGTATTGTTTTTCGCAGTGAACATCAAAAGAGCAACATTTCATCATTGAGAGCTTAATAAGCTTTAATAAAAGGAAAGATCTCTGTTAAGTTAAAAAAAAAGTTCTTGATTCTGAGAGATGGATTCATCAAATTTGCTACTTGAGGTTCACTTCTTACATACTCCACATTTGTCTCCAAATCAGGTGAATCTCTGCCTTGGAGTCGGTTCGGGGAATCCTATATCTTGCGGGAAATTCTCTTCTTTAGATTGGAAAAAAGTAATTGGGCTGAAAAAGGATGTTTATATGAAGTGCCGTGGCTTGCAGAGTAGTGTAATCATTGACCATGAAAATGATGATCATGCTGATAGAAGTTCAGAATTCCATCACTATGGTGTCGGTAATAACTTGAGAGCCAAAGTGAAGCTTATAGGTTCTTCAGTTTTAGCATCTGATGGACCACTTATCGAGAATGAAGAAGACACGAACAATGAGATCCTTTATAACCTATGCAGCAATGGGAAGTTAACAGATGCGTGCAAACTTGTCGAGGTGATGGCACGGCATAATCAGATTCCTCATTTCCCTTCTTGCACAAACTTAATCCGTGGTCTAGCCAAAATCGATCAAATGGAAAAAGCAATGGGTATCTTGAGAATAATGGTAATGTCTGGTGGGGTTCCAGATACTATTACCTATAACATGATCATCGGAAATCTTTGCAAGAAAGGAAACTTGAGATCTGCCTTGATCCTCTTAGAGGACATGAGTTTGAGTGGGAGCCCTCCAGATGTGATCACATATAATACAGTAATTCGGTGTATGTTTGATGATGGGAATGCTGAGCAAGCCATTAGGTTTTGGAAGGATCAACTGCGGAATGGTTGCCCTCCGTTTATGATTACATACACAGTTTTGGTCGAACTTGTGTGCAGGCACTGTGGAAGCGCTCGAGCAATGGAAGTGTTAGAAGACATGGCGGTGGAAGGTTGTTATCCTGATATTGTTACATATAATTCTCTGGTAAACTATAACTGCAGGCGAGGGAATTTAAGGGAGGTGGCTTTGGTCATTGAGCATATTGTATCTCATGGATTAGAACTAAACACCGTAACTTACAACACTCTTCTGCATTCCCTTTGTTCCCATGGGTACTGGGATGAAGTAGACGAGATTCTAAGCATCATGTACCAGACATCCTACTGTCCAACGGTTATTACTTACAACATCCTGATTAATGGTTTGTGCAAAGCTGGGTTTTTGGGTCGTGCAATTGATTTCTTCTACCAAATGCTGGATCAAATGTGCTCGCCTGACATTGTCACTTACAATACAATACTAGGAGCCATGTCCAAAGAGGGAATGGTCGAGAACGCTATTAAGTTACTTGGATTGCTAAGAAACACAAGGTGTTCGCCTGGCTTGATCACTTACAACTCTGTAATCGATGGGTTGGCCAGAAAGGGTCTGATGGAGAAAGCATTAGAGGTGTACCATCAGATGCTGGAGGCTAGAATCTCTCCCGATGATATAACCCGTAGATCTTTGATTTATGGTTTCTGCCGGGCAAACCTAGTTGAAGAAGCAAGTCAAGTTTTAAAGGAGACGAGCAATAGAGGGAATGGGATCAGAGGTAGCACTTACAGGTTGGTGATCCAAGGGTTATGCAAGAAGAAAGAGATGGAAATGGCAATCCAGGTTGTTGAGATAATGCTAACAAGTGGCTGTAAGCCAGATGAGACGATTTATACCGCTATAGTTAAAGGCGTGGAAGAGATGGGAATGGGAAGTGAAGCTGATCAGTTGCAGAAGAAGCTAAAGCAATGGAAACTCTTGAGAGAAATGTAAGGGACGTAAACTGGAAGCCTTTCTTTTGTACATACATGAACCAGTTTTGTAGGTCTTGAAATGGTTGCGTTAGATAGCTTAAGGAACGGATGCGTTCCACATGGCTCATGACCGAGACGACGACGTCTACAAATTGCTTCTCCACAACAACGCCAATAGAGCATGGGCTCATTTATATGCTGAGCAAAATATGGACGCATTGCTACTCGTGGAAGATGTTGGTGCTGCTCTAAGGGTGCGAAAGCAATGAGGACTAAAATGAAAAAACTGAAAGATGGAGTTGTTTGAGTTTTGAGAGATGATGGATTCTCTAGCAAGTCACTTATGAGTTTATGCTTTGTACTACTAGAGTACTAGGTTCTGTTTAACCTCGTTTTTCTAAAGAGCGTTTTTACTTCCTTTTTTGTCGTCAATGTATTTTCCATTGATTATGAACCATTACATTACAACAAAAACCAAGAAATAACTTAAGGTTTAGAGATGACTCGCGCATTCTAGAGAGTACAAGTTTTCTGACTTGCTGACCAAATAAAACAAATTTGTATTGAGTTTCAAATGTTAATATTCCCTTTTAGTTTACGTTTCAGTCTCAAACTTAAAGAAGGAAAAATATATTCAACTCTTTCGCAAATGTTCATTTAGTTTACCTCTGAAAGTTTGGCTGCGGGTATAACGTCTTCCCACCTTATGACGCAACCACACTCCCCACAGACCGTGATGCTACCGACTTTTCTTCCTTGGCTTATCAGTGTAAGCTGGTGCGCTATCCTCGTGCAGCTGCGGTTCACAAAACGACTTCTGTTGAACCCCTTTGGCTGGCGTAACGGTTCTGTTTGTACGGAAGGAGAAGGTTTTGGGAGCACTGGAGATTCGCTGAGTGGGACACGTTGAACTTCTTCCCATTCAAGCGCTCTCTTGTAAACTTCCCAGGCCATGTCTTTTTCTTCTTTCGTCAGTCTTTCTTCTTCATTCTCTTGTAGCAATGTCTCGTGCTCATGGAAACTGGAAATCCAGCTAGTCAAAAGAATCAAGAACAGAGAGAGTCAGTAGCTTAGAAAACCAAAGAATGGAAGTACCGATTGTGCTCTTGCCAACTTACCTGGGACTGTGTCTCTGTAGTAAGTTCTCTATCAATTTGTCGGAGTAGCAACCAACACGAGATAAAGTGGCCTTCTGTTTATGTGCGGCTTCGTCTGACTTGTTTACCTCAGTTACAGCGTCTGATTTTTCATCATCATCGTCAAATTCAAAAAGATGCAACATCTCCTCTTTGGAGATAGTCCTGTGCACTTGTTGTCTATCCACCACTCTTGCCGCAAGCCCCTCCTTAGTCACCTAATCATATTAACAGATCATCCAATTCATGAATGTCTCCTTCAGAGAAAGAAAAAACTAAAACTAAATATTGGTTTGGGTCTTTCAATACCTGCCGTTTATATATTTTCTCTTCAATAGTCCCACGTGCCATCAATCTGTACGCAAACACTGGCTTCTTTTGACCATACCTACAAAAAAATAAGTCCATGTGATAGTAAGCCATATTTCTTAGTGTTATATTGACAAATTTTAATGCCATCGGGAGTCTAAGAAATACCTCCAAGCTCGAAATATAGCTTGAAGATCATAAGTTGGATTCCATGAACCATCAACGATGATTACACGGTTAGCAGCATAAAGATTAATTCCAAGGGATCCCGCTCTGGTTGAAATTAGAGTACATTTCACCCTTTTGTTTTCAGGCTCATTGAACCTATCAACAAGCTTTTGGCGTTCTGAGCTTTCGGTTTTTCCATCAATTCTGAATCCATGCAAGGTAAGTTAGAGCCATCATAATTGTTCATACACCATTCATGCTAATATAAAAGAACAAGATACCAACCTATACCAGTCTTTTCCCTTTTTCCAGAACTTCCCCTGTTTGCCATGACGAGGTACTCTTGAAAGGTAAAGTTCTATGAGATCCAACGTCGGTATACTTTGGCTAAACACAAGCGCTTTATCACCCACATCAGCACACATAGATAAAATATCCAACAGCAAAATCATTTTGCCACTGTAGTCTGACACCTTATAATTATTTTTGTGAACTAGGTCCACCCACCAATCCTAATACAAAGACAGGGTTACAATCAGCGCACGAGTGCAATATATGCTGTTTATGTATAATTGTTGGCCGTAATTACTATTTTAGTCTAGATAGACTCATGTTAGCTAGACTCATGTTACCTTCTGGAGGTAGCCATCAACTTTATCCTGCAAATCACTCATAGTTCTCTGTTTCTCTGTCAATATCCAGAACAACAATGACACAGTTCATTAATTAACTTTCTACGGTTATTGAACTTGTAATAAATATAAACCAAGAAAAATCGCTCCTGACAGCTCGGTAGGATACAATGGATGCGATCTGTGTTCTCAAAGCATGTCAGAAACTGTTGTTTGTAAGAAACTCTTAGACAAATAAACCTAATCCTCCAACTATGCGCATTCTTGTTCAACTACAACGGTACACACAAAAAAGTTTAATTCCTACTGCCTTTAGCATTTCCTTGAATCAAACAACAAAAAAGATCTATCTTACCAAGCACAGGTCCAACGTATTTTCTTTTTCTGTTCTTCAGACTAGTACAAAACATAAAAATCTGATCAGTGACACGAAAGAGTTACCTCCTGCAACCATGTTGTAGTCTATATTTTCATCACTTGAACAGTCATCTGGAATATCAACAATGCTACCACGGCGACCATATTTGCTATCTTCTCTTCTTAATTGTGGAATCCCTGGATGGTTCAAAATCTGGGAAACGCAAAACCACATAGAGGATCATAATATGAAAACGGGTACCAAGTAAAACTCCAGAGGGGTTTATGAGTTTTTTTTAATAATAATTAAAGCACTAGAAAGGGATTTATCACATTTATACCTGAGCCAGGACCTGGTAAGCAGCAAAAAAGTTTTTTCTCATCCTTTCATCTGTTCTTCCATCCCTGAACCCATACAGCCTAAGAAATCTCTTATACAGTTTCCGCTGCAAGGGTGACAGCTTGACAGATATTACGAAGACTGTTTTAGGTGGCAGGTCATTTTTCACAACATTCATATCCATTCTTTGCACAAATCCTTTCAATTGCTCATACAAAATGTGTGATCTCTGGTTCATAATTTTCACGTCCTCTGCAGTTGAATTCATATGCTGTCCGTTTTCTATTGGATTTTGGAAGCTGAAGGTATGAGGAAGCACGACTAAAACTTCAGAAACATTACATCATCATAACAGGCAGATAGAAAACACTGTCATGAAAGACTTACCGATTTCTAAACTCAGGGCTACTTCCCAGGAATCCTTCTCTTACAAAATCAACCATCTGTTACAGTAACGACATAGCTTAAGAAACTGGGGATAAAAACAAAATAGTTACAAGGTTCTATGGTTCCTTCAGTAACTTACACAATAATATTCCATGAGATTGTTTTGAAGGGGTGACCCCGTTAAGGCAATCCTTCTCTGGCATTTAACTTGCTTCAATGCTTGGGTTGTGTCAGCCCTGGTGTTTTTGATAATATGAGCCTCGTCACAAACAAGTATATCAGGTCCATCCTGCAGCCACATAAGATTAGAGAATTACAAGAATAAAACATCGGAAGCAAAGGAACACGGAAAAAAGATGCACAATGAAAATCATAGACAAGAGAAAAACAGAAAAATTCTATATGATGCAGAACGCATATCAATTCACAAAAAAAAAATACTAAACAGAGATTAACCTTGAAAAGGAATTTGTAACCGTAAACAGCAAGTGAATAAGAAGATCAAGATTCAAACAGGATCAAGTCAATAGGATCTAGACTCACCCTCAAGGCAGTACAGATTTCTTTGGCCGCATTTAAATCCTTCACCCCCCTCCCAAGAGACAGGTTTCTAAAAGCAGCATATCCCATCAAGAAAACTCCACCCTTATTTCGCCACTTCATTAGCAATTCCAATCTCCTCTCCCTTTAAAAAAAAATTAGTCCAGGAAATGATTTTACAAACTGTCACCAAAAATACACCTTACACAGGCCAAAAGAAGTATTTGATATATGGACAATTTTGACATATCAATCGAAAGTTAAGACAGCTGAGATCTTGTGCAGTTGGACGAGAGGGCATGCATCTATATTCTTATACTAGGGACAAGAACTCACAGGTAATAAAAGTAACATTAAGCAGTCTTATGGGCACACCGCTTTAGAATACCCAGCCCCCAGTTTAATCTATACAACCTAGACTAGATCATAGCAACTACGAACACATACAAAGCCCGTCTTAAATATTATATACCTAAAGGTTTCAGGAAATAAAGTTGTGTCTCAAGTATTAGTTAAACAATTGCCTATTCAGAGAAGAACAAGAAGACACTACACTTTGGAGCATCAAACAAGTGCCTTCATTCTCTTAGAATCTACCACAGCAGAACTAAGTTTGGAAGCAAAGAAAACCGGCAACCAAAAGTTGCTTTCATAGAAGAATTATACTTTGAAACGTCTTCGAGCATGAAGATGCGAAGTGGTTTGACTTCTGAAGGCCTCCACTTCATAAACTCACTTCGCCAATTGTGCAACACATTTACAGGAGTCACAATAAGAGCAGTTTTCAACCCCAAATCAACACATCTCATTGCAGTATACAGGAACGCTATAACCTGATAAATTTAAGTGGAAGAAGAGGTAAAGAGTGAGTAACAGCACATATCATATTAACGATTGACCATTTGTAGTACGCATTAATAAAATGGGACGAGAATAAGATACATGCAAAAGAATTAAGCACCTGAAAAGTTTTGCCTAGACCCATTGTATGGGCTAAAATGCACCCAAGACCTTTATCACCAGACTTCACTCTGCTGATAGACTGAATAATATTTTCCCATATAAATCTAATTCCTGTTACCTGAAAACAGAAAACTCCGAACTCAGAGAAAAATTCATTTTAACAATACGCATTTCTAGTCGAGACAGGTATTTTAATGCCCACACAGGTAACAAGCAAGATTGAAGTATGTTATGAAGATGGTTCAGGGTCAGCAAATGATGCATATATGTAACTGCTAACCTGATGAACCTTTAGTTTCGCAGATATGCTACGAGGAACTCTCACAGCTTCTTCACCGATCTCCCTAGCCACATTCACTATGTAACCACTGTGAGCATCACCAAGAACCTCAGATTCTGCACCTTCTGGAATAATTTTCACGTCTCCCATAGAGCTAGTTGTTTTGTATCTGGCAGAAAACTGTAATGACCTAAGGCGCTCCTGTCGTTCCTACAAAAAGAAAGAACCAAAGGTACAATAAGCAATAATGAAAAAAAACTATATTCAAACTTTGTATACCAGTATAAGAAAACACCTTCTCAATTGCGATTTTTCTTCTTGTATCTTTCCCTAGTTCAGCATCATCAATTATCCTCCGAATTTTCTTTTTTGATTTCTTCTTTGAGCTAAAAGGAAAAACTCGTGCAAGTAAGAAAAATAACACAACAGTACTAACCAAAATTAGTTAGAAACATGCTGGACTTTTACATTCGCTAGATATGTATATGACAATACCTTATTGCTATATTGACATCAGTATCTGTATCTACAGAATTGTTATCAGAGCTGGAACCAGAATCAGAACTCGAATGAGAGCTGAACTCTATTGACTTCTTATCTCCCATGGCTTTCTCCAGTTCCAATGTCAATCTTTGCAAGGGAATTGGACAGCAGCAACAACAATCCCAACCAGAGGATTGAGCTTCAGACAAGTATTCTTCGCCAATATTCCTCTTTATACATGATGCACAGAAAAGTCTTTCGCATGACCTACAATTTATTAAGTCAGCAATGTGGCCACACCATTCACAATGACGTTCCAAAGAGTTGTCAACCTGTTAGTAAAAGTATTTTGGTTAGAAAGAGAAAGAGATGGTACGGATACTTGTAAGATTACAGCATTTCATTGTGATCCTCTAAATAACAAAAGCAGCATATGCACCAAAAGAAGCCCGTTACTCAAAGGAAAGCATTTGATGAAGATAATAAAAATGAAAAGACGATTTACCCCATCATTTAAAAAATAGCTGCAGCCCTGAATCTACTATAAGCAATATATGTAAGTATATATATATATATATTTCATTCCTGATCTGGATTCACCATCTATAGTCCCCCGGAATTTTCGCACATTGAAAATACAAACCAACAATCATATTGAAGCTCTCCAATTAAGGATGGCTGCAAAAAGTACGAACACAATTGGTATCTTTGATCCTTTTCAGAAAAGACAGCCCTCCATGTAACAGCGCATTCAGCATAGTAAATATATAGTAATTTCTAACTATATTCTGACCCATAGGCAAATAAATCGTGAGTGACATAAAATTAAAAGAACAGAAAACACACCTTAGCAACTCTATCCTCAATTGAACGTTTGCAATCCATGCAAACTATTACTTCTAAAAGGGGATGACTATGCACTTCCACAGCTACGTTATTACAGGCTGTACACCTAAAACTATTTCCTGCATTCTGTGAATCAACTCTCATGGTATCTACATTTGAATCTGTGATAAGGACCATCTTATCTCCACCAAAATTAGACAAATTCTGGTTCTCCTCTTTGTTGACTTCACTATTTTGAAATTGAGTGCTAGTCTGCTGACTTTTCATTTGATGTTCAGCAGCATTTGGGGCAATAGAATTCCCTTCCAAATACGCAGAATCATCATCCTTTTTCTCTGCTGCATGCCTGATAACCTGAAAAGAAACCACAATGAAGACTGGTACATGAGCCAAATGATTATTCCTTCACACCAACAAAATCCTTGGCACGGCAACCCCAAATCTTGCTTTAAGACAAGATAGAACAATCACTTGGAAATCGAGCAACAAGATGTAAGAGCCAAATTGCCATCTTTCCCTAATGTATATTCCTCAGTGAATTATATCTTACAGTACCTGAAATCACCATTAAACATTATCTAGAAGAAAGTTGCAGCAAAACACAAATGACTAACCAAGAATAATATCTCTTAAAGAAGATATCCACTGACACTCTGTGCTATTTGCATCACCAAGACGTCTTCATCAGATAAGTGTTACATTACCAGAAGGAACAGAAAGATTATATAAAACAGACCTGTTTAGATCTCTTCTTCCGTCTTTTCCGTTTCAAACGAAGTTGAAGTTCACGATCAATATTCATATCATCCTCTTCTTTGACCTGCTGGTGATTAAACGTCATACTCAAGCTTATAAATGGTAAAGCGGTAGTTGAGAGTAGTCCTAAATGATATTAAAAATGTAGATTTCACCGGATCATCTGCTAAAGCGGGAACATAAGGAGCAGGCAGAAATAGTAACACTTCCAAAAGTAGAAAACTAATTTAGAGAAATCTAAGAAGTTAAGTCAAAAGATAATACCTTTATAAAAAATTTCTTTTGTTCTTCAGAAAGGGCAAGCTCTCTTTCGTTTTCTATTGCATCGGCAAAACACGGGTCTGCCAAATCAATCTCTTCAATTTCCTCCACCTGAAATAAAAACAGTGATAATCACTCGAGGCCAAAGATTAATTAAGTTGCGTTTAAGCAGTAATATGGCGTGATGTAGGATTATAAGAGCTTGATATTTAAAAGTCTTTGACTTTGTTAAACTAACTTGAGACGGAACAGTATATCTTCAAATATTAATTGTCTCCCAAGGCTGTAAATAATTTCTTAAGTCAAATAAAACTGTTACAACTACTGATAACCAAGTTAAAGCTCAAATGTTGTTTCTGCTTTTAAGACCTAAGAACTTCGCTTAATGTTTTTTTCCTAATGAAAACCTACATTGCCAAGTGGTTTTATGTTTTCGAATCTAAGTCACGGCATAATAATACCATAAATTTAGTGACATGCAAGCAGAAACTAAAAAGGAAAATCAAGTCCAGTTTCGTTAGATATATTATGGCAAGTAAGTCGCTTAAGTAAAATCGTCAAGAAAGGAGATATCATGTTTGAAGAAAAATAAACAATTGTAAACATAAGCAAATCATTATCGCATTCTAAGACAATCCGAATATAAAGGATAAATGAGAATTTAACCTCATTGACTCCTGGAAATTCTACTCCCATGGCTGCAGCTTGTTGTGGAGTGCTTGCCAAGTAAACAGGAGCCCAATGCTTACTACCGAAGGAAATAGCATCATCTGCAAACTTTTTGTCCGGAAACAAACTAGCTCCGACCTCCAAAAGTTTCCCATGTCGTCTACACACGAAAATGTTTAGATATACCATATATGACACTCAGTAATTGCACAAACTAAAAGTTGAAGATATTAAAACCCTACCTTCGAACAGGCCGGTGGATCTGAAGAAAATTCTCTGCGTTGGCCACTGATTCCACAGTTTCTTTTGTCACCTGAGTCCCAATCCAGTGTGCTCTTTTTTTCCAAGCTTCAGTGTAGCAACCACTAGGGGCTTGGCTTTCGATCATTTCGTATAATTTTGGAAGCTCGATTCCAGCACCATCAAGTTGCTCCTTTAAGAAAGAAACAAAAGGAGAACAGAAGTTTGTAAAGTTTTGTCGATTGAAAAATAAGCCTGTAGATTAAAGTTTGCACAATAGAGGAAGCAACAACGAACCATACCAACAAGTTTGCACTTTCGGTTTCGAGCTCATCAAGAGTTGTCTCCCATTCGTCTCTAAAAGTCATCATTTCAGCTTCCACAGCGTTATCCAGCTAAAAGAGCCACACTCTAAAACGTTAAATGGGAAAGAGCACGGGAACTCGGAGCTATAAGCCTATAAAAGTGTGGAAAAAAAAACTAACCTCATCACCATGGAGTGTTTGTGCTAATTCCTCCCTAACTTCACTCTCTACTCTAGAAAGAGACTCATTTTCAAGTGCTTCTTGAGCTTCTGCAGCCTAATGCGACATCATAGAGAGTGAGAATTAGAACTGAAAGTTAATTGGCCTATCAAGATCTCCGCTGAACAAAAATAAGAAGTTAAATACCTTACTCTCTATTCCCAAAAGATCTGAAATTAACTCCTCTATTTCTTCCTCGCTCAGAGGTTTCTGCGTAATAATTGTTAAAAACATAACCCTTTCCCCGTCATGCTGTCACTAAAAAAAATCAACCGATAGATTTCCAAGTTGCTTACCTCAAGATCCAACTCGTCATCTCGTCCCAACAGCGACTGTTCATCTTCGTCTGAAATAAAACTAGAACTTTCAGATCCATTATCAGTATCTTGCATCTCCTCATCTCTTTGTTCATTTTGATCGTTGTTTTCTTCCATCTGTTTATCGTTTGGTTCCCCATTTTCATCTCTTACTTTCACCTTTTCAAGCTTCGCCTCTATCACCACCTGTTCTGCCTCCATGCTTTCTTCTGTTGTATCCATCTCTTCCTCCTTTGGGGCAAACCCTCAAATCTCCTAGAGTTCTTCAGAAGCAGATGGTTGAAATCTCATTATCCACTCTGTGTATGTCACAAATTTGAAGATAAATCAGAAACTGAGAAACAAAAATATATATCGAACAAAACCCAAAGAAAGTTGAAAAAAAATAACCTAACGAAGAGGAAGAGAAAGAGTCGATTGGGAAAGTTGGTCACGTGAGGTGTAACATGTGCACGTGTGAAAAAGCCTCAGAAAAATAGAAAATTAATTTGATAATATAAAACCTGGGGTACGTTTGCATACCAACACTGTATATAAAATTAAACCGGTCCATATTCATATTGCTTTTTACTTAAACTGAAATTCTAACATGCCAAGACATTGGTCTCCTTCAACACAGAGTTTGTTCAAATGTAATTTAGATGCAGCTTGGAATAATACATTGGATGTAAACATGGTGTTGAAAGAGGGATGGAAACAAATCTCATGTGTTTAAAGTGATTCTCGGATCTTCGATGAAGAGGTGCAACACACAAACTTTCCAACAATTAACGGTATATGTATAAAATCTCTAATATTACAACATCAAAGACAAACCAAACATAAAACACAAATCTATAATATATTAATTAAGAAACAGTTTAAAAAATCTGTGAGTTGTCATGATGATGTATAGTCATTATAATACTTTCACAAACATGAAAATAGATATAATTTAATGGAATAATTACATAAATTTTCACTAACATCAAAATAAAAATCATTCATTTATTTTATCTAATTCATATTTTCTGATACATTTAATACAAATAACAAACCAATTTCCAATAAAACTTCTTACATGTTTTCTAATATGTGAAATTTCTTATATTACTATTTTTCTTATTTTCACATTTTAAACATCATATAATATTAATTTAATTATTATTATAATATAAAACTAGATTTTGACTCACGCCATACGTGGAAAAAAATATTTACAGATAATAATTAAATTATTTATTTTGTTAATTTAAATCACATATATATAATTTATCTCATATTTAAAATAATTTTTTAAAATTTTTTAATTTTGATTACAAAAATGAAATAAATAATAAAATTGGATTATATAAATAGATTTAAATTGTATATATTTTGGATAAAATTATACATATGATAAATATTCAATTAAACTAAACTTTTGTTTTATATTTTTTTGACTAATTTTTCAAAATTTATATTTTATTTTATATTATATTTATATTTTATGACAAAATACATTGTATATCGAAATATTAAAGATTTACATATAATATACTGTGTAATGACAATTTTCGTAAATATTCTAATAAATTATGTCTTAGATAATATTTATCTTAAAATACTCTAATAGTGTGACACATCAGCGTGGCACACTTGTAAATCACACGTCAACATAAAATTAATTTGTTAAAATGATTATCAATTAATATATATAGATATAGAATATAGATATAAATATAAAATCATAACGTTAGTACAACAACTTAAATTAAGAAAACCTAACATTTCTATAATTATAGCACATATCTAATTATAGATACCATTTTAAAAGGAAAATATATGCAAGAATCATTTTGGGTAACTGAATATACAATTAAGATGAAAATCTTGATTGACTAAAAATATTGTAATGAAAATTTAGTAATATATATTTTATAAAAAATGTATTCCTAAATAGCTATACAAGATTCCTTTAGAAGCAGACATTTATATTTCTCCATATAAAACAATAAAAAATAGTTCTTCTATACCTACAAACAAACATAATTATATGCTTTAGATTCAAGAATTTGAAATCACAATTCTTTTACACTAATTCTCATGTTTATGTTATGTTATATTTTAATATTTTATAGTCTTACATTGTTTTTAATATATATTAAAAATACAAAACTAGTTAGACCAAAAAATGTTTACTTTCATGTTTTATATTTTCTAAAAATGAATTCTCTAATACATACCTCTTTGCATTTGGATAGATTTTCTTTCTTTGCATTTCCATAGATTTTTTTTCTTTGCATTTCGATAAATTTTTTTCTTTGTATTTCGATAGATTTTCTTTTTTTGCATTTCGATAGATTTTCTTTTTTTGCATTTCGATAGATTTTCTTTCTTTGCATTTCGATAGATTTTCTTTTTTTGCATTTTGATATATTTTATTTTTTTGCAGTTTGATAGATTTTATTTCTTTGCATTTTGATAGATTTTCTTTTTTTTGCATTTCTATAGATTTTTTTTTCTCGTGTTAATATCTAGAAAGTAAATTATATATATATAAACTATAATAAAATATATTTGTTAATTAAAATTTTAGATTGTAAAATATATATATTTCTACAATATGTCATAAATATTTCACTCTAATATCTAGTTAGTGAATAGTATTGTTCGTTTGATCGTCGCAGACGGTTCTGATTATGACTGAGGTCAATATTGTGGCTGTAACTGCGACAGATATTGTTCGTTTGTATAGTGGTGGTGATTGTAATTGTGGTTGATCGCAAATTTTTAGTCGCACCGATGTTTTAATCATCGATCGGAAAAATTGCGACGTATGACGCATATTCTGACTGTAGTATATGCCGCCATTACATGCGGCAGTTAAACGAACAATAACGTGCTAGAACGTTCCTCCTGCTTATAAACAAACAGTACCAATATTGAGAAAAACCTTGTTTGAGAGGAAGAAAAAGACAAAACACAAGCATCTGTAATATTGTTTCCAGGATATGTACAATGTGTTAAAAGAAACAATATAAAAGGCCCAAGGGGAAGTTTAGAACAAAAAACCCAACGGAAGTTTATAGTAAAAAGCCCAAATATAAGTGGAGCAACTGTGGATTTAGGGTTTTTGGACAAGTATAACTTTAGGTTATCAAGTGAGAGGCGTCGAGACGAGGGCCTTGAGAAAGATGGCGAAATACAACGAGATAGCGAAGAAGAAGAGAGAGGCGAAAGCGGATAGAAAACGAGCCATTTACGGTGATCCACTCACTGGTAAACTGAAGACTAGAGCTCCGGTCCTCTCTGTCTCCGGAAAACGTCAGAGAAAGCTCCTTCGAAAATGGCGCCGAGTATGAAATTTCTTTTCTATAGCCTCTTTTAGTAGTGTATTAGAAGATGGAGCATTACATTAGGTCTTAGGTATTGTGGTTGCCTGTAAATGGTTTGGAAGAGTTGCTTCTTTGGTCAGTATAAACTTTTATTGTCATTAGAAAGCGTTTTATAAGTTAATTTAGTTCTCAAAATTAAGTAGAAATGCTTAAAAATGCTGTTGATCGGAACAGGAGCAGAAAGATATGGTGGAGAAAGGCCTTGTTACTATGGAAGATGTGGAGATGGCTTCTGCTACAGGTTAATTTCTCCTGAAAAGCTATACCGGGCTTTTGCTTTGTTGATTGATCTCTTGCCGTCACTTTCTTTATGGCACGAAAGAAATTTGCACTAAGTAAAATCTTATTTGATGCAACTGGAAAATGTCACTTATGAATGAACTTTCAGTAATCTGAAATGCAATTGTACTTTATCTTCTGGACTTGGTCATCATTGTAGTCTTCGTACCTGAAAATCTGAAAATCCTTTCTTAGTTTTGTGTTCATAATAATCCTGGAAAGGTTGTTCCTTTTCCTATGATCAGCAAGCTGTAGCATACTCATAGAAAGGTCATTTGTTGTTCTGTATAGTAGCCATTGTTTCCACCTTGTGCTGCTTTTTTTTGCAGTTACAGCATAAAACACACTAATCACATGTTTTCTCTTGTATATTTTTTTGTGAACACCAATAAATATTTCTGCGGAATAACTTGTCTGGATCCATTCTGCTCTTGTATCTTATATTTTTATTTTGTCTTGCTTAAATAGAAGCTGATCTCTACTTTCTGGTTTCAGCTGCATCAGAAGACTCCAAGAAACCCCCTAAAAAGTTTAGCGTAAAGAAGAGCTTGAAGCTCAATAAACTAAAGAGTAAAGGTAATACTTGTTACCCCCAATCCTATTATTGCTCGATGCAATTTAGCGGATAGTAGAAGTAACAAGATATTGCCTACATGTACCAGGCAAGAAGAAGAAAAGCCCGAAAGTCGTATGTGAAGGATCTGTTGATCAGATGCTAGAATGAGTGTCTTATAAACTGTAAAACCACTTTTCATCTAACAATCAAAGTGGGAAGCATTCGCGTGTCGCATGAAGAGGATGCAAAGCACAAACGCTTGTTGAAAATGAAGGGGTTCGATAGGATATCATTTTTCAAGCTTTACGAATCTTATAGCTATCTAATTTTGTTGATCTGTTTTGTAATCAAATTTTGTTTCCATTCTGGTATGTAGTGGTTTTTGTGCCTTTGAAGGAGGAATCGATGAAAGACTTGCTAAACTGCCGACAAAAGAAGGAATGCTAAACTAACGATAACGCCACATATAGATAACCAGTCCATAGCATAGGCTATATGCTATCATGACACTATCACAATCGTCATTGGATATTTACATACACAAAATAAAGAACCTTAAGAAATATAAGCAACCAAGACTCAAATTCTACTGAAGCGGATTGAAGAGGGAAAGCTTTCGTAGCGCCCAAGGCATGACCTTCCACTCTCAATCCCATAAGCACTGAGCAAAACTCGAGAACCATCAGAACTGGTTTTTACCCCATAACCAGTTTTGCTCAGGGGACCCCAAAAAACTAAAACCCCATTAAATCGGCAGCTCCAAGAACAAGCATCTTCAGGTACGGCAATATATTCAGTTGGTAATACTAACTATCACGCAAAACTGTACAGAGAAACATTTATTCGCTCTCAAAAACCGATCATTTCCTTGCCCAGACCAATGTTTTTTTCTCATTGGTGCTCATAGATGGATGACGAACAGGGAGACTTGGGTTTGAATTAGGGGTGTCTGTTTCTTTCTCAACTGGTACATGCTTTGGTGTGTAACTAAAGTTGAGTTCTTTGTTGGCTAAAAGTGCCATTAGCTCTTTCTCTTCAAGGCCTTTGGTTGGACCGAGGCTGCACCTTTCTGGGCTATGTTTTGCCAATGCATCTCTGAACTTCTTGATCTAAAGAAGAATATACAAAAAAAATCAAAATGTCAATTCTCAAACATGGTATCTCGTGATTTTATGTGAATGAGAACAAACCGTAGCATTGGTACAGCTAAAGCTGCAAAGACGACCATGAGCACCTCTGTAAAACCGGAAAAACGGGAGGACATGGACACCGAGGCTGTAACACATGGACTTGTGCTCCTCGTAATTCACCTGAAGAAACTGCACATCGGGGTTCATCTCTGCCAGCTGACATATCTGCAGCAATCATAAACCAGTGTGGTCAGAAAAGTTTGTTCACGATATGATTTGAAAGACCAAGAATTGTATTTTAGACCTTAGGATGAAGAGCCTTGCAGCCGCCGCAGCCAGGCGAGAAGAACGCAACGACAGCAAGCTTATCGCCAGCTTTGGTGAGAGAGTCAACGAGGTCTTGCGCTGAAGAGATATCTCTCAAGTTTTGTCGTAGACCTTTCTCCCACCACTTCTGAGCTGTACCAATCCTCAGCGTTGACTGCATCTCACATATGTTTACACATGTCAGATCCAAGAAACCAACAGAGAGAATCGGAAAGACATGAACGGAATCCGAAACCCTGAATCTCATCAGGCCATAAATCGATAACAAACCCTAGAAAATACTATCTTCTACAGCATTTCATCTATTAGCTCTCACGCTCTTGTAATTAAGTAGATCTTGCATGTCTGGAAATGGAAAAAAAAAAACATCAAATTACCTGAGCTATGACGGATGGTGATCGAAGGCTCTTTTTCAAGCTCTCGGTTTGATCATCTCGAAGAGCGATCTGGTTTCCGTGGAATTCACTTGTAAGAGGCTTCTGATATTTAAGTTCCAGATATGAGAAACTCTTTTTCAAACCAAACCCACCAAAACTCACCGAAGACACAGAGAAATCATCTACATGATGATTCCGATAAGCTCCTCCTAAGAAAAAACTCGCTCTGCTAATCGCCTCACTCATACTCTTCGATATCCACAGGGAGAAAATCAGAAAACAAGATTTCTCTCCCAAAAAATTAGCAGGAGATAGAGAAAACAGAAAAGCAACTCTCACAGTGACGACGTGTCCTCTCGGCGATCTTTGAATCGCCAGCTAAGTTTTCACGTCTTTTCTCTTCCACGAGAAAATTTATACCAAAGAAAAAAAGAAAAGGAAAAGATCAAAAGAGAAAAGCGTTAGTACATTTCTTGACAAGGAACTGTTTTCTTTTTCGTTACGGATTTAAGACCGTTCAATTCGGATTTGGAAATGTTTAGATCTAACGGTGGAGTTGTGATATTAGTTGGAGTCGGTAAGAAGAAAACTAAAAGTGGATAAGGTTCACGATTTCCCTCGGATATTTAGGCTGTGAAAATTTCTCCAAATTTTGATTTTTTCCGTGACTAGACACTAAACCTCGGATATATTTTTCAAACTAGACACTAAATAAATTAAGAAAAATACTATAATGTAAATTTAATTTTGTGTTATTTTGAAAAACCTTTAGTAATATTTGATATTAGTTTGAAAAATTCTATGTAGAAAATGAATAACTTTGGGATATGATAATATGTTAAAAATTACATCCAATTCAAAATTAATTGACAATAAGTAGAATAACCTACAAATCTTATATATTTATGTAGATATTTACACTCTAATAGTAATATTTTTGAAATAAAACATAATCTAATTTTATGCATTTTATAAAAAAACATAATTGTATTTCTGATAAAAATTCTAATTTTAATATTATGATAAATTAGTGTAATACAAATATCTAATATATTATTTGAAAAACATTTAAAAAAAGTAATTTTACCCTAACATATTATTAACAGAAATATCTTCTAACGTATTATTACCACATAGATTTTTAAATAAATATATAAATTAGTTTAAGTTACAAGAATATTTACAATATATATATCATTATTATTATTTTGGTTAAACAATTAATATATTTTATTAAATTAATAAAAAAATACTATTAAATTCTGGCTTTTTTTACATATACAAATATTAATATTAAAATAATTCTAAATAAAAATTAAATTATATAAATATGTAATTTATATTTACTAATAAATAATATTATACAACTTCCGAATATTTTTTTTTGCTTTCATATAAATCTAGTTACAATTGTATTCTATGATAAAAATCTTATAAATTTTACAAATATTTTCTCACTTCTTAAAATATGTCTTTCTAAAGCACCTGAAATAAGATTCCGATGGACAAATGGACGATCTAACGGATACATCGCCAAATATAGCCGTTGAGGAGAAGAAAGACCGTTACGGCTATTTTTTTGGTCCTTAAATTTTTTCTTCTTACAGCATTGATAAAAACACTACTCAAATTCTTTACTTAGCTATTAAGCTTTCATCACCAGAGACATCTCTCTCTCATCGAATTCTTATTATCTAACTTTGGATCTGTAACGCACAGACACGGGTACGAATGTTTGTTTCATTTGATTTCATCTGTTGAGAATGTTACTTTATCAATTGTCTCTGATTCAAAGGAAATTGTACATTTGTTTTGTCCATTGAATAATTGGTCTGAGTTTTTTGTTTGTTTGTTCAGGTGATTAAAATGAACGACCTAATGACGAAATCCTTCACGAATTACGTCGACCTAAAAGAAGCAGCGATGAAGGATTTGGAAGCAGGAACGGACTTTGATATCGAAATGGTAAACAAGACGGACGAGAATCTGTTGTCTTTTTTAGAAGAAGCAGAGAAAGTTAAAGCAGAAATGGCTTTGATCGGCGAGACACTGTCGCGTATTGAGCTGTACAACGAACAGAGTAAAGGTGTGCACAGAGCAGAGTCGGTGAAATCTCTGCGTAACAACATCTCCAATGAAATTGTATCTGGTCTCAGGAAGGCCAAATCGATAAAGTCGAAGCTGGAAGAGATGGATAGAGCAAACAGGGAGATCAAAAGGCTCTCTGGAACTCCGGTTTACAGAAGCAGAACAGCCGTCACCAACGGGCTGAGGAAGAAGCTAAAGGAAGTGATGATGGAGTTTCAAGGGCTGAGGCAGAAGATGATGAGTGAATACAAGGAGACTGTTCAAAGACGGTACTTTAATGTCACTGGAGAATACCCAGACGAAGATATGCTTGAAAAGATCATCACTGTCACTGATAACTCAGGAGGTGAAGAGTTTCTAACACGCGCAATCCAGGAACACGGAAGAGGAAAGGTCTTGGAAACTTTCGTCGAGATTCAAGACAGGTATATGTTTCTGTAAAATCAGTGAATTTTGGTCTGATTCGTTGTTGACTTGTAAGTTTTTCTATAAACAACGAAGGTATGATGCGGCGAAGGAGATAGAAAAGAGTCTGTTAGAGCTTCACCAGGTGTTTCTGGATATGGCTGTGATAGTCGAATCGCAAGGTGAGCAGATGGATGAAATTGAGCATCATGTGATGAATGCGAGCCATTACATGAACGATGGGGCTAAAGAACTGAAAACCGCAAAAGATCATCAACGAAACAGCAGGAAATGGATTTGCATTGGTATCATTGTGCTGCTCTTGATCATTCTTATTGTTGTCATCCCCATTGTCATCACCTCTTCGTGAGACAACATTTTTTTTCTACCACCTTCTGTTTGGTTTGCCAAAGGATGTCTTAATCCTTTTGTGTTCTTGTATCCATCTGTTCTGGAATGATGAATGTTTACAACGATATTAACACACAGTATGTCTAATGCATATCAATTTGACAAAGCCTTCCCAAAACAATTTCTCAACTTCACTTGCTTCCAATTTGAGATCACTTCGTCTCTTCTTTCCTTAACCCTCTTCACAAAATTCACTCATTCTAGCTTAAGTTCGTTAAATCCTTCCGCTAAGCTCTGGAACAAGGTCATCTCAGTCTTACCGACTTTCCCACTTCCCCTTCTGTCTCTTCGACGTATACATTATCTCTTCCCCTTCTTCAAAAATATTCCAGCAGAAGGTAACGTTAGGTTTTGCTTTAATGTTTGTTAATAAAACTTAAAAGATATTCACGCACATGTAACTCGTTGTCGTCACTTCCCACACTTATTATTCGGTGCCACAATTCTGAGCTAAGATATTCTGATATGTGTCTTTTTCTCTTCATTTACAAATATGATTGGAATGATAAATCAAATTCCAAGGATGGAAGCAATCAATCAAGTTTTGAAGAATTTTCGTCCATGTGAATAATTTGCCAAATTAGGTAAACAATATTTGTAACAAGAAAAGGGTAAAATGGGAAAACAAAATATTGTTTCGACACTAGTACGAGAAATGGAATATATAAAGGCCATCTGAAGCATCTGATCCACATTTTCTCCTACAAACAAGACTTTCATTTCTCCTCATTTTTTTCCTCTAATCTCTCAAACACCGAATTGTATTTTTTTTATTTTTCCCGAAAAAGGTATTGAGAATCGCCACCTGAACTTGCAAAAGTTTTTTCAGAAACAAAAATACAAACAAAAAAGTTTTTAAAAACAAAAGGAAAAAGGAGATCGTGAGCCAGGGAGGCAGCTAAGAAGGAGAATTTATAGGGTTTTTGGATTCGGAGAAATTGGCGTTACCTTCTATTTTTTTTCTTCCTTCATTTCAATATTCTGTCTTCGTTTTGGTAGGCCTCTCTTTCATTTCATTCGGATTTGTCATCTGATTGATGGAAAACGATGTTCTAATCACACTTTTCTTTTTCTATTTTGTGTGCTGAGCTTTTCTTGGGGGTCTCTACGATCTGATTTTATGCAACTTTACTTCTCGTTCAATGTTGTTTGGATTTCAGATCTGGCTTTGAAATACATCTTGCCTGCATCTTTCCTACTAATTTGGGAAGAATGTTTCGATTGTTGAATTAATGCTTAGAATGAAAACGATTTTGAGCATCAGCTGAGAACCGTGTGAATGATATAGAGCTGCTTTCTGCAGTTAGAATTTGGATAGTTTATTTCGTTCAACCTTTAGTAATTTTTATTGAGCCTTAGATATACTTTAGTGTCAACAACTGGATTAACTGAAAAGTTGCACATATTTATTCTTTTTGTTAGAGAAATTTTTGTTTCTGGTTTTGTTTTGTGTGTGTGTGTGTGTTTAAGATTTCTATAGTGTTCCTTAGTTTGTTGACGTAAGCCGTTTTGTCATTCTGGCATTTTGTTTGTTAACCGAATATCATATGTACTTTAGGTAGATTCTGGTAATCGATAAAGATATAGCATTTCATGTATGACATTCACTGACTTAGCCTTTTTGATCCTTCTTGGTGACAGGTCTTTGAACGCTCATCTCCGCGTCATGGTGGCCACCTCTGCTACGTCGTCATTCTTTCCTGTACCATCTTCCTCTTCTGATCCTAATGGAAAAGGCAACAAGGTTGGGTCCACAAACTTTGCTGGACTCAGTTCAGCACCAAACTCTGGCAGGATGAAGGTTAAACCAAATGCTCAGGCTCAACCCAAGATAAATGGGAAAAAGGTTAGCTTGCCAGGTTCAGTAGAGATCTTGAAGACTGATAACGAGATGTCACAACCCGCACCGAGAACATTCATCAACCAGCTACCTGACTGGAGCATGCTTCTTGCTGCCATAACAACGGTTTTCTTAGCAGCAGAGAAACAGTGGATGATGCTTGACTGGAAACCAAGGCGTTCTGACATGGTTATAGATCCGTTTGGTATAGGGAGAATTGTTCAGGATGGCCTTGTGTTCCGTCAGAATTTCTCCATTCGGTCATATGAAATAGGTGCTGATCGCACAGCATCCATAGAAACAGTTATGAATCATTTACAGGTACCACTTGATTATGATAACAATCACATATTGTTTCTTGTCTCACTGATATGCATGATTTAGCTCTCATGCTTATGACAGGAAACAGCACTCAACCATGTTAAGTCTGCTGGACTGTTGGGAGATGGGTTTGGTTCTACTCCGGAGATGTTTAAGAAGAACCTGATATGGGTTGTTGCTCGTATGCAGGTTGTGGTTGATAAATATCCTACTTGGTAAGCTATTTTCCAATCACTGTTTTTTTTGCTTGTTTTCTTCAAAGAGTCAGTTACCTACCATTCTACATATGTTATGCGCAGTTGATATTGCTTTAACAATTGTACAATTATGCTCATATAAATAATGATATTTTGCATCCTGGTGTACGTGCACATATTATAGTGCATCATAATTCATTTGCTTGTTGAATATTTGGCTTACAGGGGAGATGTTGTTGAAGTAGATACCTGGGTCAGTCAGTCCGGAAAGAATGGTATGCGCCGTGATTGGCTAGTTCGAGATTGCAATACTGGAGAAACCTTAACTCGAGCATCGAGGTTAGATTTTGTTTTTGGTTTACTCCAGCTATTCTAGTCTTCTTCAGGTGATTCTTTAATGGTTTTTCTGAAGAAGATGTCTTTGCTCTTTGTTTATATTGTTGGCTCTGTCATCAATTCAGAGAATGCTACACTATTGATAATTAGGGATCTTATGGTCTCATGGATTAGATATTTGATAACACAGTTGTAATCATCTCTGCATTGCAAAATATTCTTTTGTAGTGTGTGGGTGATGATGAATAAGCTGACAAGAAGATTATCAAAGATTCCTGAAGAGGTTCGAGGGGAAATAGAGCCTTATTTTGTGAATTCTGACCCAGTCCTTGACGAGGACAGCAGAAAGTTAACAAAACTGGACGACAAGACTGCTGACTATATTCGATCTGGTCTCACTGTGAGTATATATCAGTGGCTATAAAATTCAGAAAACTGATTCCCAACCTGTAAAAATTCTCATGGTTTGGTAATGAACAATGCAGCCGAGATGGAGTGACCTAGATGTAAACCAGCATGTTAACAATGTAAAGTACATTGGGTGGATACTGGAAAGTGCTCCGGTGGGAATGATGGAGAGACAGAAGCTGAAAAGCATGACTCTCGAGTACCGGAGAGAATGTGGAAGAGACAGTGTGCTTCAGTCCCTCACAGCGGTTTCCGGTTGTGATATTGGTAACCTGGGAACTACAGGGGAAGTGGAATGCCAGCATTTGCTCAGACTCCAGGATGGAGCTGAAGTGGTGAGAGGACGCACAGAGTGGAGTTGCAAAACACCAACAACTTGGGACTTTACTTCACAGTAAAAACCCACAACAATGGCTCGTTTGGTTATACCTCTGCTGTTTAACCTGCCTGGAATCACAGCCATTTCGCTTCCTCACAAATGTTTCGGCTCACCTTTGTATATTTTTTTTTTCCCATGGAGATTATTATATTTTTTTAATCTTTCTATATTTTGTTTTAATCTTTGTTATTTCTTATGGAAAGAAAATGGGTGTCGTCTCATTACAATTATGTTTTGTAGTATCCCATGTGCAGCGCCAGACAAGGCAATAACTTTCTTGTTCCTAAATTTATTGAGTTTTTTTTGTAGTTGCTTCTATCTATAGAACGTGATTCTTGTGTTGTATCTGTCAAATTACTGAAAGGCTATTAAATAGACACGAACAACTTAAACGGTTTCTCCACCAAATGGATTTAGCAAAGCCCATGAATTCCGGAAAACTAAATCTAAAACCCTTAAAGAGACCGTGATGCTGTGAGGTAGAGAAAACAAAAAACCTCAATAATTGGAATCCATCAAACTAATTATTTGAAAAGATTAGTATATTGTAATAAAATTGAAATTTTTTTGTTATAGATAAGTTTGAACATTAATTGATAACTTTATATAGCTGGGACTCTAAAAATGTAAATAAAATGAATAAGACTCTGGGACAAAAGTAATCATTCAAACCAAACCAAGCAAATATTTGGCAATGGAAGAAGAATTTTTATGATCACCCACCACATTATCATCATCCATTTAATCAAAGCTTCTTCCAACCAGAAATCTTACCAATCGGAAATAAATGACATTAATTTCTGAAATCACGTTTTGAAAACCATGATTTTGATATTTTGAAAACAATTGATATATGTTTTTTTAATTTTCAAACAAATCTAAAATATTCGATGTTGGATGACGTAAAAGGCCCAAAGCAGCCCAAATCACTGTAGGCGTTTGTTCTCACTCATGGTGGTCCTTGGAACTCCCTCTCTTCTTCCGGTTCTCCACCATGGAAGGTGTGGCTATGAAGCTCCCCTCTTTCAAATCTCT
Source organism: Pugionium cornutum (assembly GCA_018901935.1). Taxonomy (NCBI): domain Eukaryota; kingdom Viridiplantae; phylum Streptophyta; class Magnoliopsida; order Brassicales; family Brassicaceae; genus Pugionium; species Pugionium cornutum. The sequence goes on along the minus strand of CM032155.1, from coordinate 2,037,337 downwards.
CGCCCCTAATGCCATCTCTATCGCCTCAGCCTCTACTGTGCACCTGAGCTTCCCAAGAGCTCGTCGCTCCGTCTATTCCGTTGCTTCTTCCTCCGCTACTGTCCTTACAGATTCCGAATCCCTCTCTCTTGGCCATCGCTCTCGAAAAGATTTCCGAATTCTACACCAGGTTTTTCCACTTTCCCTGATTATTTTAAACTTGATTAACTTTCGAACGTTACCATTATCTCTGTGTTTCGTATGGATTTGGAATAGAGCTAGTTCTTACTGAAGTAACCATTTCAGGAAGTGAATGGCTCTAAGCTTGTTTACTTAGATAGTGCTGCAACTTCTCAGAAGCCAGCAGCTGTATTGGACGCCTTGCGGAATTACTATGAGTTCTATAATTCAAACGTTCATCGAGGAATCCACTATTTAAGGTGTTCTATTTTTTTTTGTCTCTGTAAACGAGTATCAGGATTTGATCATTTGATTAATAAAGGTTCATGGTCATTTTCATTTTCTATTTTGACTGATTGCAGTGCCAAGGCTACAGATGAATTTGAGTTGGCTAGGAAAAAGGTAGCTCGTTTCATCAATGCCTCCGATAGTAGAGAGATTGTTTTCACAAGGAATGCAACTGAAGCCATCAATCTTGTAGCTTATTCATGGGGTCTTTCAAACCTGAAACCAGGAGACGAGGTGTTCCCTTGGTTTGTCAATCTATTCTATTTTTTCTCTATTCTCTATGGGAAATATCTTCGTATCTATGTTTTACACAAATGCTGAGATTCTTCTTTCACAGAAAAATAAAAATATCAAAGTTGGCAGGTTAAACTTTAAACCGGAAGATTGATTTGAAAGGGAAAAGAATCCCAAACTGCTAGAAACTGATATAGTTACTAGTCCGTTTTGAAGTACTGTTTCTGATATATTTATTTAGATCGACAGCGAAAAGTCTGAGAAATGGGGAATAATGTAGCTGCATTGTCCTTTTCCACAATGAAATCCTTTGTTTTACTGTCAAATGAGGTTGTTAATGATGCTAGCTTTTCAGGTTATACTTACAGTGGCGGAACACCATAGTTGCATTGTTCCTTGGCAAATAGTATCTCAAAAGACTGGTGCAGTTCTAAAGTTTGTGATGTTGAATGAAGATGAAATCCCAGACATAGACAAATTGAAAGATATGATTTCTCCAAAGACAAAACTCGTGGCTGTTCATCATGTATCAAATGTTCTTGGTAGAATCCTTTTTCATGTTCTTATAATAATCAATTTGTATACCTTAAATATGTGTTTTTATCCGAGAAAGAAGACGGGATGAAACAAGTAGCATTCTTTCTGTTTAGCATCCTCTCTTCCTATTGAAGAGATTGTGGTCTGGGCACACAATGTTGGAGCGAGAGTTCTTGTGGATGCTTGTCAAAGTGTTCCCCACATGGTGGTTGATGTCCAGAAGCTAAATGCTGATTTCTTAGTTGCGTCCTCTCACAAGGTTGGAATTGTTTACTCTTCTTACTTAGGAACATAACAAGCCTTTTGGCAAGCTTATAGTTAAAAGATGATAATCATGCTTCAGATGTGTGGACCTACAGGCATTGGATTCTTATATGGCAAGAGTGAACTTCTACTTGACATGCCTCCATTCTTAGGTAAGTCGTCTATCATATATATTTCCACTGGAAACAATCATCTTATCTGTTTAATGAAAGATAGAACTGGACTGAGTCCCACATCTATTTTTTTCCTGTTGTTTCCATTCTGTTTTAGGTGGTGGAGAAATGATATCAGATGTATTTCTTGATCATTCAACTTATGCTGAACCTCCATCCAGGTTGAGATTAGAGTTAAGAGTAGTTACTAATTTGTATATTTGCTGCAGTTTGGAAATAAGTAGATTCAATTCTGGACCAGATTTGAAGCTGGAACACCTGCAATAGGAGAAGCAATTGCCCTTGGAGCAGCAGTTGATTACTTGTCAGAAATTGGCATGCCGAAAGTCTATGAATATGAGGTTTAATATGACTTTCCTACAACTAGACATCAATGACCGTAATGGAAATTGGAATACTACATACAGTGTTAATTTTAGCCACTGAAATATGATCAGACGCAACTGTTTTCTCAAGAGACTTTATAGCTAAGATGTTTTGATTCTAACACTTTCACTTTCTAACTATAACTTTCAATTTCTTATGTTGTCCAGGTAGAGCTTGGTAAGTACTTGTATGAGAAACTGTCTTCGCTGCCTGATGTCCGCATTTACGGTCCCAGACCTTCTGAAAAGGTTCGCAGGGCTGCTCTTTGTTCCTTCAATGTGGAGGGCTTGCACCCAACTGATTTGGCAACTTTTCTTGACCAACAGGTATGTTATAACCAGGTTTAAATCCCTGCATCATCTAAGGTACACGATAGTGATACTTGTCTTAGTACTTGATCAAAGCGGTTCTCGTAAATTAAGCATCAGCTGCAAGAACGTTTGAAAATTGATTTAAGTTCAAACAAATTCATCTTGGTCGTTGTAAACAATGCTAACTGTAGACCTCAAACCCCTAAACCTGAGATTCTTGATGATCTGACATATCTTCTTCGTTCGTAGTTTGTTCTGTCATCAAAAATTCATAGTAAGAAAATATTTTATGTTGCAGCATGGAGTTGCGATAAGGTCAGGACACCACTGCGCACAGCCACTCCACCGGTATCTTGGAGTGAATGCAAGTGCACGCGCCAGCCTCTACTTTTACAACACAAAGGAGGACGTTGACTCCTTCATCATTGCACTTGCAGACACTGTGAGCTTCTTCAATTCTTTCAAATAAAGTGGAGTACCTTCCTGCTCCAATTGTATGGTATAAATCTTCAAACGCAGTCCATTGGTAGAGTGTTATATCAACAACTTCTGGTGGTATACATACTTCTTATTGTTATTAATAATCTAAACAAAGCTTACGATTGAGGAAGCCTACATTTCCAGAGTCGTAGAGCAATTCTAAAGAAAAATGTGAAATTGATGAACACAGCACACTTCAGACGTGTATCCATTGCATGTATGGGCATGATTAAATCCACCACCAAAGAGTTATAGGATCCTTCGATTCATTTCTCAAATTGTGAAAACATTCGATGTGACATGTAGGATAATTTATTGAGACAAGACGAAAAACATGTTCGAAGAGTGAAACAAAGACTGGAAAACGGATAACTATCACCACGTCATGCAGTTTGCAAGATCATCTGGACTAGAAAACGGCACACGTTTTCCTATATTTTTTTAGGATTCAAGATCTTATCCTTGACACTTCCGTTCCCACCATTCCATGAACTTAACTTGAGCCGCCATTGTGTCCAATTTATAGAGTTGCAGCGTGTGGTTTGCGACTTCTTGCCCAAAGGTCCAACCAAAAACACCTCCTCCTAAGAAGGACAATGCAGCACCTGTTGCACCACCAGCGATTAGAGGTGTGCGCAAGTACCAAAGAGAAATTAAAATACAACACGAACACAGTATTTGGGAGAACAAGTAATAAGGTGGTCCGTAAGAACTGCTTAACATTTTCCAAGCTTTATCAATGCCTAGTTAACGCCAGCATGTCTCTGAATAGTGTGTTGTGTTTGCATTTGAAGAAACAAGTGAGATTTATCAAAGATTAAATGGTTATTCACAGAGAGGATAATAATGCTTTACCATGTGGACTCTTGGAGTATTTCCAGGCAAAAGCAGCAGTAGATACAGCTCCAAGTACAGTTCCCGTAACACCAAATGCCACAGCTTCCCTAGCAGTTTTCAGCTGCAAAGGGATGAACACAACGTTAGCCAAGCTTCCTGGGGATCAAAACATCTTTATCTTAAGTAAGAATACCAAATATACGTACATATGGGAGCAAGAAAATAAACAAGGAATTCAAATTTACATGTTTCTATTAGAATTCTTAGGGAACCAAGACCTGTAACTAGGAACTAGGCGTAGAATATCACGCATTCTCCTTTAGTCTATTTAATTAAAGCTTCTTCTCTCATACTCTTATCAGTTGCATACTGTCAATATCTTCAGAATCAGAGTATTTATTCAGTGGGCATGGCTTAAAAAGAACAACGAGACACTTAGACACACGCACAATGATAAAACGCCTCGATGTGAAAAAATCGAATACAGGATAAGAAAAAATCGATATCCACACGTGAAATGGAAGAAGCAATCAGATACTAGCACAAGGCACAAACAACAAGTAGCGATATATGGAACAAGCAGTAAAATCAACTAGATTCCAATGAATAACACAACCAGAGGGAGGAGAGGGAAATACAGTAGGTCCATGAACGGGATCGGAGGCTATGAACTCCTCGACGTCGGAAGAAGACCAAGAAGGAAGAGGCGTGTCGCGTTTGGTAAACCTCGTGTAATTTTCCAGGAATGAGAACTTCTCCTTCCAATACCCCTTGAATCCATCCCAGTGTCCTCCAACAAATGATTGCGAATCCGCCGCCGACACAGAGCTCGAATCTCCCATCTCTTGATTCTTCACACTATTTTTCTTTTCTCAGATCGAAATCTCCTTTGCTCGCTCGCTCGCTCGCTCTTTCTTCTAGGAACTCAAACCGAACTTATCAATCTGGTCTAACCGGTTCAACCGGATTTACTGATTTTGTTATAATTAAATAATTTCTATTTCAAGGTGCTCGAAGAAGAAGCTAACATAAAAGCGGAATCAATTGAAAAGTTAATTCGCGAGGAACTGCGTCGTCTTCGCAATGAAATGTTACAGAGGTTCAAGTGTTATTACATAATTAAAAGAGAGAAAAACTAACTTAAAAGTAGCCATCAGCCACAGGAATCTTTGATCATCGCATCATGATGATGACGGTTTGTGGAAAATTTTAAACCACAGGTATTCCATCTCCATCTTCTATGTTGCTAAATGCTAACCCTCCAAGTCCGATCCTTTTTCCTCTGTGGCTTTTTATGCTACTTCTGTGACGTGGGTTGCTTCTTCTCTGTCACTTTATGCAAGCCTGTTGGCAATATCAAACGAGCTCAGATCATTTAGAACATCATCAATATCAGGAACTTGCTCGCTTTCTGTCTCCTCTTCTATTGTAGACTCCGGATTCTGGACCTTCACTCGCTCAGTGTCCTCTATGTCCGTTTCAACGCCTTGGATCATTCCGGGGTGGCATTGCATAATGTGGTTGTTAAATTACATATCAAGTTTTTTTATAAACATCGGTCGGATATAATGGCAACAAACAAAAAATGAGAGGATGAAAGTAAAAATGTAATTCTTATCCATTAGAGTAAGCAAACTAGTTTCAAAATCTCCGACCCGAAACTCACCGGCAAATGTTTCCGATGGAATATCTTCTTCCACACTATTATTTCTATTGCAAATGCTTCCGACAGTCGAGCGTTAGGGGCTTGACGACAATTTTGATGACCTCCGAGATCTGTTCTGATCTAAACGACCGTCTTCTCCACCTCCGGACGGAGCGGAAGAGACACGTTGTTTCCTGGATGTCCTCGCATCCGGTTAAAGTTTCACCTTATGATTAGGATGTGACAAAACTGTCGGTGTCGGAAAGCAAGCGAATAGGGAGTTACAGCAACTCGCAGATGAATTGTGTCGAAAACAGAATAGGCGCAGATGTGACTTGTGCTCGATTTTTGACCTTGAACATCAGGAGCTAACTAAGCTCATAAAAAGATTGAAGATGTGACTGGTAGAGAGAGACTATTACAGAGGAGCAGTGCAGTATCTTATAAATTTCTTTTTAAGGTTCCGACAACACTTTGTTCAGAGGTATTAGTGAGAAGAAAACTATATTTTAACTACACATTCTATAGCAAACCGCCATTGTCCCACATGCAGACGCCGACCCAATTCAGCTTAATGGTTGATGTGCATTTTGTAAAGCTCTAGTCACCATGTCGATGAATTCATTCTCCTGTCAAAAGCAACTCGTTAAGTTTTGGCCAGCAGCTCAAGTCAAACGATGTGGTTAAAGGACGAACCTGAACCAGCGCTAAAAGGGCTTCTTTTACTTTCTCTCTGTTGATAACCGGGCCACCTGATGCAGGAGCGAGTGATTGTGGTGGAGTTGGTGGTGGGAAGGGCTGGAGCATTGGAGTACCATATGGGCGCTGCTGGTGAGTCAAATTATTAGGGTTCCAAGGAGTGGCAATAGATGAACCAGGAATGAGGTGTGGTTGTGTCATCATCTGTTGGGGGCCAAAGAAAGAGGACGGTTTCACCAAATCCGTGTGGACGTTGGAGTTGCTTCGGATAAGATCAGGGTTGTTGTTGTTGTAAAACTGAGGCATAAGAGGAGATGAGGATGGAAGAACAGGTGGTGATTTTATCTGTGGAGGTGCAGCTGCTGCTGCAGGAGGAGCAAGGGTGGGTTGGTGAGGTTGTTGAGGTTGAAGAGGAATTGCTGATGACTGGTATGGTGGTCCACTTGCCGAGCCACTTGAAGTGTTCCCAATAGCCATCGCTGACTGCAGTGAAGACAACAACAATTTTTATGAATAAAATCTTACAATTTGAGGAGTTGAAATACGAAAATCAACTGTTTGGGCCCGAGACTGTTGAACATAATTCAAGAATCTGGAACTCATAGAAAGCCCTCCTGCCATTACCCGTACATGATGATTAAGACCATGATACAAGTGTGTAACAAAAGCTTTGACGACTTACGCTGAAGAAGTTGATGAAAGCAGGATCATCAGGGGCATCCCTAGCAGTCGAAGATGGTTCAAGAGGACCATCCATTATTTTCCATGAAACTACATATACCTGTTCTCCTCGTAAAACCAAATACCATTTACTTCTTGAGATGCATTACGGTAAAGTAAATATGGACCTTGCACTTCATACTCAAAATCTCCCAGGAGATTTTCCACCAAATTATCTGCAGAGAAAAGTGCAAAGATACACTGATTACAAATCCTGACTCCTAAATCAAGAACTCGCCATCAAATTCTAAAGCTATATCAGCATTTTACTGAGGATTTAAACCTTCTCTACCATTATCCGTAAGTTTCACATGAGCTAACACTGACTTCTCTCTTCTAAACAAATCGAAGGTCATTGTTACGTATCACTACGTCTACTAGTACATCACAAAGGGATTGATTTAATTTAAACAAATCATTGGAAAATCAATGAGAACCAAGTATATAGAAGAACAAATTTAAAACCATGACATAACTCAAACAGCTATTTGATGCTTCTCCCCCTGAGAATCAACCAGTCTACTTATTTGTAATATTTCCGGAATGGAGAGATAAAACATAAATAAAGAACGGACACAAGACACACAAATACTTTATGTGTGGGAAAAAAACTAAACCAGAGCTGGGAAGGAAATACCAACCTGTATTTCGACGATTCATCACAATAAACTGAAATCGAGGTTGTTTACTTCTGAAACAAAACAAGAAATATCCATCAGAAATTAAGACGATTGAAGTTAATATTGATAACATCACATCACACATTAGTTAAAGACCGAAAGTACTGACCTTTTGACAACAAACAAGGATCCGCAAAGCTAACATACGACAATTGATTGAAACTTACCCAAAAACAAAAACTTACCCATTGACTGAGATCAATGTTAAATTCATAGAAGGTGACATGAGCGGCTGTGATAACATCTTTAAAAATCGAAGATAAGATGTGAGGGAATTTATATCCGATTTAGCCTGATCGGAAGAACCCTAAATTCTGATTAACGTAAGCTAAGAATTGGGGTCGAAGAAGAAAACGCTAACTTTCTGAACGCTGAACAAACTTCGATTCCTTGCCTTCTTTTGTTATGTACTTGGAAGAAAGAAAAAAACAGGATATTGTTTGAAACTGTATACAAGTATTTTAGGTTTGTAGAATAATAAACTATTACAAAACACTTTGTTCAGCTTAATATATAGAATAAGAAATCGTAATATTACGCATCTTTAGAGATATGATAGAAAGTTGTGTTTCTTTTTTGGCTTTAGAAATCTAAGTTTTCGTTTCCAAATCAAAGTCAATTATCTCTCAGCTTATAAAAATAAATTAATGTCATTTTTCTTTTCAGAATATGTTTAAGGATAGTCCGATTTATATGAACAAAAATATAATTGGTACAACTACAGTTCTTATAAGCTATAAAATCCATCAACCAAAATCATTGCAGTTCTTATAATCATCCAAAACCATATTTAAAAGGGAAAAACACAACTCTTACAATGTTACAAAGATGCCTGAAAGAACAACAAAGAGCAAATGTATTATATAAGCCACCATAGACACCATTAAGCAATTGAGAGCTCAGAAGATCCGTTGTGGTGGTCCCATGGTGCTCTTGAGGTATAGACACCTAACCTACAAGTTTCACAAAGGCGATTAGAGAATTTATTAGAATAGTTGTGAAAAGGAACAGTAAAAGGAGAAAAGTGGACTCATTATAGATACATTTTGCCAGTTCTTCTTCAAGAGAGAAACGAGGAAGTTGACGCTCATCTGCACATTCTGAAAAATCTGCTTCTCTTCCATGGAAAGGTTACCAACCGCGACTCCCATGCACAGAACCTTCTTCAGCTGAAACTTTACTGTTGCCTTTGTCTCATTCACCTTGGACTCTAAGGATTCCTGGTGGCTCACAAGAGTTGGGAATTTTCCTGTATATGTAAAAAGAGGCATTACTTAAAAAAACGTAAAACAAAGTAAGATCTCACAGGATAAAAGAATTAGCATTGTGTCGAAAGACATATCGTAGCAAGAACTTGCCTGCCTTGTTGAGACCAGGGCCAAGAAGACGAGGAATCTGCTTAATTACAGATTCAGAGGCCAAGAAAGCATGGTATTTCTTTGCAAGCTTTTTGACAAGTTTCTTGTTTTTGTTAAGCTTTTTTAGAGCCTCCACATCCATGTAGTCTAACCCCATTTTCTCAGCCTGTCCAAATTTACATATAAATTCATATTACAAGGAGTAAAGCATAAATAAGTAGTGACCAGTTTTCAATTCAAAAGACAAAAACGTATCTAAATTCAAAGGAAGAGTTTATAACATCAATATATTAGAGGGATTGACGAGATTAATCACCTCTTCAACGTGCTGAGCATCTCCAAGCATGCAGATCTTCATCTTAGGACGGGGTATGTGTGGTAACTTGACAGATCCACTGAAACGCTTGTCCTTTTGAGGGTCATAATTCTTCAGACCGATCTGGAGCTCAACAGTCTCCACAAAGTTACGTTTCTTTTCATCAGATTTCCCTCTGATATTGGTTATGGCTTCTCTAAGAGCCTCACTCTGAAGCTTACTGTAGTCCACAAAGACAGTGATAAGCAAATTAGAAGAACATAACGAAATACACAATAGCGACTAAAGTATCACTGACCAAACCACATTACAGACAGTCCATACAAAATAACCTTATCTTAATTCGTTCAACGGATTATATACTTAAGAGCGAAGATAAAGAATTGGCGTCCAGGTATAAAGACCTTAGCAAAAAAAAAGTATTCAGGCAAAAATGAACAACAACTTTGCATCATGTCTGGGCTATTCACATATTTAAGCTATCAATCGTGCATTCAAAAGTAAAAACATGATTCATATATACAGAAACGTAAACGTATTATTGTCAAATTGAATGGTAAACTAGAGCAAACCCAAATTGTATAGAAAAGAAGACGAGAATGAAACGGAGAGCTTGGAATGTAAGAAACGGTCAGGTACCTCATGGTGAGCTTGTCTCAGTTGAGCAAAGATCTTATCCTGGAAACGAAACAAGCTAACAAAAAAGAGCCGAAAGGAAGAAATGAAAATCTTGAGAAACAACAGTCTTACAACACATATAAACGAAAATACTGAATATAGAAATGACAGTCGTTGAAGCACAAACCTAAACGATGATACAGAAAGAACCCTAGAGAGGCGAAATTTTATAAAGTAAACTAAACCTATATCAGTTGGGCCTTTAGATGCCCATTTAACGAAAAGCCCAATTAGTAAAGAATAAGGAAACTCTTTTTCTTTTTGACACATACAAAATCGAATTTACTAAATTAGCTATAGGAATCTGAAATGTAACATTATGATACATATAATTTCTAGAGGAAATGAATTTGAAATGTGGCATTAGGATTTTAGGTGATGATAGAGAGTGGATGTTGACCCATCAACAAAATTAAGGATATATAATGTCAAACAAATCCAAATAAATAACATTTGATTTTTTTATCATTGGTTCACAATGAACCGATCCAATAGTTCAATATCTTCATATGAAGATTTAGCATCCTTTTGCGAGAAATAGTGGAATCGAACTTCATACCTCTGTGATGGACGTAGAGGTGATACAACCAATAAATCAGTTGTTCCTCCCAAATAACACTTGATTTAGATATTTACAATTATTAGTATTATTTATGCTATCTCCTACTTAGGATCGGGACTGAATCCAAACAAATCAAACATGTGTTTGCGACCCTCAATATTAATACAAGAAAATTGGTTCTTATTTCAAAAGTGTTCTTAGCACAATAACAAATAAAAATAGACTGTTTATTTAAATTTTTTTGGTTCGAATCTTTTTAACAACATAATTTTTAAAAAAATTAGAACAGCCAATTTTTTGTAATATAAAACAGTACATTATTTTTCTTTTTGCTTACGGCCCAAATTTAGGTCGGGCTTTGCTCCTACTTAATGCAAGAAAGCAATTTAGTTTTATCTTAATAGTCTTACATAATTGTCATTATTCTAAGGGTTTTTTTTGTTGAACTGGTAGAAGCAATGGTAGGTTAACCGAAATTGTTACAGTTTCCAAATTTGAATTTTAATTATAGTTAGAACACCACAGAAATTAACTACTTTAAAAATTAAACTTCATAATCCATGCTGGTATATGTCAAAAGAAATCTCATTTTCCTTACACATATACAAAAAAGTTTATATATAAAGAAAATAAAAAGTGTGTACTTGAATGAACACAAAAAGTGATTTGATGAAAGGAGCCAATAAGCACGAACAGGCGGTTACAGAGTGAGTGAGTCTCTAGTGGGTTCCTCCTCTTTTTCTGCTCTCTTTCTATTTTATTTGCTAAATTACAAATTCTCATTTATTTTTCTTCATAATCTAACCTAAGTTTGATTTTTTCTGTTCGATCTAATTATTTTTATATCCAATATTATTAATTACAAAAGGTTTCTTCGCATACATGCATAGATAAGTGGAGAGATAGAGAGTAATTATATTTTTATATGGGGAAAATTGTCATTAAAATACTAAAATTTTGTATTTGGATAACTTTTTAATGAGCTATTTAAATAATGATTTATAGTTAAATGTACCGATTTAGGTATATAATTATTCAACATTAATATCAAAAATAACATTATTAAATTTGTTATTTATTTTTTATTTTTGGGTGTCTATTTTAATTAGTTAAAATAAGTAATAGAATTAAAGATTTTATCTTTCGTGTTAATGTTAACTAATTGTATATCTAAATTAACGCATTTAACTATAGATCGTTATTTAAATGATTCATTAAAAATTTTGTTATTTAAATAATTTAGATACAAAAGTTAAGTATTTTAATAAATATTTTCTCTTTTTATATGTATTCTTTTTAACATTGATATTTTTATATCTTTCAAATATAAAAGATTGGACCGGACTTCCTTTGTTTTCTGTTCAGCCATAAAAAAAAGCTTTGACAAGAAATTTTCCATCCTAACTTCTCTCTCTCGTTGTTCTCAGACACCCAAAGCAAATAGAAACTTCACAAAAAGGTAATAAATTATACACATAAGTATTGTCTTACTTTTTTGTTCATCATCACTATCTTCTCTCTCTCTATCTAAACAAGTTTTGATCTTTTAAATTCCTTCTTGCTTTCATATTTTCGAGACTGAAGAGATTAAGAAGAAGAGAGAAGTAGAAGAGAAGATCAAGAAAGAAGAACATATCGTCAAATAAAGTTGATTTTGAGGAGATGGCGAACAATGGAATGAACGAAGCCACAAACCATAACCCTAATCATCATCTTCCTTATTCACTTCTTCATGGCCTCAACAATAATCATCCACCTCCTGGATTCATGTAACAAATCTTCATACTTCTTTCATCTTAATTTACTTTCTTAATAATATTCAATCTTAGTTAAGCTCTAAAAGTTTTGTTTATCATAAATTTGTCTTTTGCGTATTAGTAGTATAATATATGATAAGGTTCCATTTGTAAGATAATAAACTGTCAACGAAAATAATGAAATAAAACAGTAACCAAGATGGATCATCAAGTTTCGATTTTGGAGAGCTAGAAGAAGCAATTGTTCTGCAAAGTGTTAAGTATAGGAACGACGAATCCAAGCCACGTAAGCCCTTCTCTAAATCTATGCATGACGTGAATTTTCCTTAAACAAAGAAAATTTCAAATTAACACAAAAGATTTGAAATTGGAAAACAAAAAACAGAAAGCTGAGAGTTTAAAAGTCTTTAGATGATACGAAGGCAAAAGAGAGCCTCGAATGTCGCGACTTTCTTTTCAAAATAAAAAAAGATCTTTTACCAACTCCCTAACTTCTTCTTATATCAAATCTCACAATATCACAAAGAAGTCTTTATATTGAGTCTATATAGATCGGTGCTGTTCGTTTAGTCCCCGCAGGTGGCTGCGGCTGTGACTGCGGTCAATCATGCGGCTACGGCTGCAGCAGATGTTGTTTCTTTGTCTGCCGCCGGAGGTTACGGTTGCGGTTGATCGCAGATTTTTAGTCGCACCGCTGTTTTAATCAGCGGTCAAAAAAATTGCGACGTAGGACGCAGCGTCTGACCGTTGCGTCTACCGCATGTACCTGCGATAGTTAAACGAACAAAAATCTGTTGCAGTCGCAGCCGCAGGTTTACCAAACGAACATGACCATCCACGTGATGTAATTAAGTTTAATTAGATTATTAGGTCACAATTTCATGATTATGAACAATATTGTGTAAATGTAATATGCAGCTTTATTTGAAGGAGGAGGAGCTACGACTCTGGAGATGTTCCCTTCGTGGCCAATCAGAACTCACCAAACTATTCCTACCGTACACTTTCTTCCTCTTTGACCATTTCCTCTTGTTTTTTCTCCTTTTTCGGCATTCCTAATAAATAAATATTATTTCTCTTTTTTTTTTATATTTTAAAAACAAAAGCTATTTTGTTTTCCTTAATTTTATATAGAATAATACCATAAAATAACATTTTTAAAGTTTTTAGAGTAATATCCTAAAATATCATTTTTTAAAGTTTTTTTTCTAAATCTAGTATCATAAAATTAAATTTACAAAAATAGCACAAATATTTATGTGAAAATACTTATTTATTCTAAATAAATTATACATAAACTTAACGTATTGTATTTGAGTTCATTATTTCCAATTTAGGGTTTAATTTTTTTCTATTAAAATATAGTTTTAATACATTTTAATCTTAAATTTGTGCTATTATTGAAAATTTAAACTAATGATGCTATTTTTGGAACAAAAACTTAGAAAGATGCTATTTTAGACATTTGCCCAAGTTTTTATTTCAAATCTAACATCACAAAATTAAACTCTCAAAAATAACGTAAATATTTATGTAAAAAATACTTATTTATTTTAAATAAATTATACATAAACTTAAACTATTATATTTGGGTTCATTTTTTCCAATTTATAGTTTAATTTTTTCTATTAAAATATAGTTTTAATGTATTTTAATATTAAATTTGTGCTATTATTAGAAATTTAAATTAATTATACTATTTTTGGAATAAAAACTTTAAAAAGTGTTATTTTACACATTTATCCTTTTATATATATGCTTACTTCAATTATTTTTGTTTCTTTTCCGACAAAACTGAAAGCGATTTTTAAACTAGTTAAATTTTCTTTGGACATAGTATAAGATTAAACTATTTGTCAAATTATATACGCTAAGTCGCTAAGGTCAATTTATGACTTTTTATTATATGTTGCATATGTGTTGCAGGAGAGTTCCAAATCGGGAGAAGAGAGTACCGATTCAGGATCGGCAAATTTCTCCAGTAAACCGGAAAGTCAGCAGCCAGAGTCTCCGATGAATACCAAACAGAAACATCATCTCATGCTTCAGCATCATCATCATAATAACAACATGGCAAATTCAAGTTCAGCATCTGAATTTCCATCTACTTCTCGAACTCAAGCTCATCCAAAACCTTCGGAGGATAAGGTACTCATCATAAATCATCAGTTTGTTTTAATTTTTAGGAAGAGATATATGCATGTGGACTCACGAAACATGAATGCCTATTTTGATGCATGTACTTGATATGTATGTATGTTTCTGTAGCTCTATCTCGTTGTCATACTAGATACATGCACATGCTTTTCAAAGATGTATATGTCCTAACAAATACAACAGATATACACAGATCCCAAAAAAGGAAATGGGTCAGAGGAAAATCAGATTTTTACCTCTCACATCGTTGAAATAGAGACAAATTTCAAATACAAACCCAAAAAGCCAAATCAAACAGAATCTTCCTCAGTTTAAATTTCCTTTTCATATTATTAAAATACTCTCTTTCATTTCCTAGGTCCCCATTAATTGTTAATTATCATATAATCTACTGTTTAAATATAAGTCTTACTCCTATTTTTAAAAATTATCTCATACTGCTAAATGATAATATATGTAATATATGCTGCTTATTTATTGTCTATCTGTATATTTATCACATGAGTCAACTTAGCTTACACTGTTTATTAATTTATTTTCCACTGAATTTATTTCTGTTTACATGTTTGTTCTCTGACATTGCAGAGGAAGGCTACATCTTCAGGCAAGCAGCTTGATGCTAAGGTACTTTAACATTCATCATCATTATTTCTTAACATTAATTATTCCCCCGAGGAGACATATATATTTTATTTAATTTTTTTACTAACCTTTTATAAGTATTATTAACTAGATAATCACTTGTTTGAAAATGTACTTAAATTGGATTGATTCAGACATTGAGACGTTTAGCCCAAAACAGAGAAGCTGCTCGCAAAAGCCGTCTTAGGAAAAAGGTAAGCATAAAAATCCCAATTCACGTCAAATCATGATACAATTACAGTGCTTGTTTTTAACAATCATACAAAAGTTCTGGTTTGAGCAGGCTTATGTGCAACAGCTTGAATCTAGTAGGATAAAGCTTTCCCAGTTGGAGCAAGAACTTCATAGAGCTCGTTCTCAGGTTCAAAGTTAAATTATTTATCCTCTTAATTATAATTGTAATGGTTGGTTTTTATAAAGTAATGAATGGTTTTGGTAATTAATATATTGATTATGTCGGCTGTAGGGGCTGTTCATGGGTGGATGTGGTGCACCACCAGGACCTAATATCACTTCCGGTAACTTAAAACACCACTAAATAGTTGTATCTATAATATATTAATTAAGAATAGTTGTATCTATAATATATTAATTAAGAATCATTTTAACAAATTAATTTTATGTTGACATGTGATTTACAAATGTGCCACGATGATGTATCACACTATTAGAGCATTTTAAAATAAATATTATCTAAAACATAATTTACTAGAGTATTTACAAAAATTATCATTATACACTATATTATTTGTAAATCTCTAATATTTCGACATACAATGTATTTTGTCATAAAATGTAAATATAATATAAAACAAAATAGAATTTTTTTAAAAATTATTCAAACAAAATATAAAACAAAAGTTTAGTTTAATTGAATATTTATCATATGTATAATTTTATCCAAAATAGATACAATTTAAATCTATTTGTATAATCCGATTTTATTATATATTTCGTTTTCGTAATCAATATTAAAATTTTAAAAAAAAATTATTTTAAATATGAGATAAATTATATATATATATATCTAATTTAAATAATTAAATAAAATAAATAATTAATTATTATTTGTAAATATTTTTTTGCCATGCAATGCGTGGGGTCAAAATCTAGTTATTTTATTAATTACAATACCGTTGGAACCAATAACAACAATGATTTAATATTACTAGTATTAATCTTTGTGTTGAAAAATGAACATACGTACGTAGGAGCTGCAATATTTGACATGGAATATGGGAGATGGCTAGAGGATGATAACCGATATATGTCGGAGATCCGGACAGGACTTCAGGCTCATTTATCGGACAACGACTTAAGATTGATCGTTGACGGTTACATCGCTCACTTTGATGATGTGTTTAGATTAAAAGCAGTGGCTGCGAATGCCGATGTTTTTCACCTCATCATTGGAACATGGATGTCCCCAGCCGAACGCTGTTTTATTTGGATGGGCGGTTTCCGTCCGTCTAACCTAATCAAGGTTAATCTTTTTCTTTATATATATAATCCGTTTTGGTTTCATTATACGTTTACAAATAAAATATAAAAAAATCGTGACTAAACACATGAATAAACTGCAACGTATATAGAAAAGAGGAAATTATAAGAATGACTAAAAACTAAAAGAGGAAATTAATGGGTTTTGTAAGATATTGGTATCGCAAATGGATCTATTGACGGAGCAACAGCTGATGGGAATATATAGCTTACAACATTCATCACAACAAGCAGAGGAAGCTCTCTCGCAAGGACTCGACCAACTTCAGCACTCTCTCGTCGAAACTCTCGCTGCCTCTTCGGTTATCGACGGTATGCAGCAAATGGCCGTTGCTCTCGGCAAGATATCTAATCTCCAAGGCTTTATCCGTCAGGTTCCATTCAATTTCTCTCCTGTTTTAATTATTCTAAGTCCAAGAGCCAAATTTCCTTCACCAATTTGTTTTTATATATTATATAGCTGTAAAATCAGTATTATCCATCTCTTTCAAAGTTTTGTTTTGAACTTAGTAAAATACAGCTGATAGTTTATTGTTTTCAGACATTAGGATCAAACCGATTATTTTCATGTACAAGTTTTTGACTTTTGTAATACTCATTATAGCCCATCAAGGTAGTAGGTGGGGCATTACTATAATCTTCATAATCATAGAAAAATAATTAGTGAAAGGGTTTACTTCTAACAACTACGCGAATTTATACAAATAAATCTATTTTCACTCGTACTTTTTAGGTCTTTTATAAGTTACATAAACTGCGTTTTTCTTCCGTAAACTACATAAATTTCATAAATTATTCCAATTACAAAATTTTTGTTAATGTTTACATGTTAAATTGTTATTAAATCTTGTTTTACTTCGAAAACCTGGTTTTAATTTCAAAATAAAACCAAGTTAAAACCATATTTTCGAATTAGAACCAGATTTAATAGTTATTTAACGCATAAACATTAATAGAATTTCTGCAATTAGAAGAATTTATGAAGTTTGTGTAATTTATGAAAGAAAAATACAGTTTATGTAGTTAAAGAAAGACCCAAAAAATACGAGTCGCATAAGTTTGTGTAGTTGATAGAAGTAAACCCTTAGTGAAATTGTGATTGATTACTAAATGAGTTGTTTTTTTTGTTTAATGTATATTAAATAAATGAAGGCTGATAACTTGAGGCAGCAGACACTCCATCAGCTACGGCGGATATTGACCATCCGGCAAACCGCACGGTGTTTTCTAGTCATCGGAGAATATTACGAACGGCTCAGAGCTCTTAGCTCTCTTTGGTTGTCTCGACCACGAGAGTAAGTCACATTTTTATAATGTATAATGCTAAAAATATGAATTTGGTTTTTGAGAATTATTAATGTGAATAGGACGCTGATAAGTGATGAAACATCTTGCCAAACGACGACGGATTTGCGAACTCTTCAGTCATCTCGAAACCACTTGTCCAATTTCTGAATGAAATGAAACTTTTATAACGAAATGACCAAGTTTCATTGCTGTAATTTCTCTCTGTTGTTGTACCAGAAAAGCTAGGATATATCTTCATTTCACCGTTTTTCTTCTTTTAATTATAGTTTCGTGCTATAACGTCCATCTATGTGCATAATGCTGTCAAGCGAGTTAGACCCTCCCCGCAGCGGGTTAAAATTTTTTTTCATAAATTTTTTTATCCGCAAAATCCGTGAATCATTTTTTTAAAATATGTATTCGTCCCGCATTAATTTAGCGAATTTGCGGGCTGCGATCTGCTTCGTTTTTAAATTTTTTTAAAAAAAAAATATTTAATTAAAATAAATTTAAATAAGAATAAATCTAAAATTGATACATCAAATATATCGAAATTCAATTTTTAAAACATTAAATTACACAAATTTTGAACATCAATTTTGGTATTAAATTTGTTTAAGATTAAATTAGTTTAAAATTAAATTAGTTTATAATTAAATTGGTTTAAATTTTGGTTAAATGATTTTGATCCAAAATTGAATGAAATGAAACTTTTATAACGAAATGACCAAGTTTCATTGCTGTAATTTCTCTCTGTTGTTGTACCAGAAAAGTTAGGATATATCTTCATTTCACTTTTTTCTTTTTTTTTTTGATTATAGTTTCATGCTATAAAATTAACGTACCGGTCTATGTGCATGCCCAAGAAAATGAGAAAAAGAACAGCACCATCTCGATTGATTTCAAGCCGTAGTCTAGCTATTTCTGAAGTTTAATTTGGTTTAATTAAGATAATTTGGTTTAATTTAGTTTAACAAATTTTGTAAACCGTATTTAACTACGATCATGTTTAATTAGTTTTCGAATTTTTATCTGAAGGAGAAATAGGTTTCGAACTATCAGCAGAGGAGAAAATATATTTTTAATTTTTACAGTATGGATATACAAATCGTAATATTAGTTTTAGTGGTATATGGTGATATACGATAGTTATGTAGGGAAAATAGATCTATATTGTTTGTTTTAATAGCAAACTTATATTATGTGTTATAAAATCTTGACAGAGTATTAACGGGCCTTAGATGGGCTATAGCCGTTTATCTGATATATGTTTCGAAGTTACAAACACTATTAGGGTAATTTTTACTACAAAGTGATTGTGTAATATCACTATAGGGTTCTTTGTCTGGTAGGGGATTTTTGCTACTAAGTAATTAACCTTAAATCCCTAGTTATATAAGTGAGCATCTTATGGGGAAGCATCTTGGATCGTGTAAATCCCTAGTTATCTAAGTGATTAGGTTTGAGATTTAATTAGGGTTAATTTATGCTTCTTAAATAAGTGTGATTAAGAACATGAATTTCTGTTTGTTTCATGTAATTTTTAATATATTATTTGAGAAACTTTTTAAAAAATAATTTAATTTAATGTCTTATTAACAGAAATCTCATGATGAAATCTCATCTGAATTTCAAGTAAATATATAAATGAGTTTAAATTAATAGAATAATTACTGTTATTGTTATTAATTTTGTTATCAAATCAATATATTTTATTAAATTACCAAAAAATATTATTAAATTCATAAAACAACTATTTTTCTTTATTTAATTTAAATATATAAAAATTATTATTAAAACTTTTTAAAATAAATTTTAAAATTATATAAATATTTAATTTATATTTACTAATAAACAATATTATATAATTTACGAATATTTTTCTGACGGATATAAATCTAGTTTGTGTTATAAGAGAAAATCGATGCGCTATCTTTGTAGTGTTTCAACACACATCTCAAGTTCGAGAAGAATCCTTAAAAAAGATATGAGGTGTAGAATTTTTGAAATATATTAATTTTCTACTCTAGTCATTTTTTATTTTGTCAAATATATGTTTAAAAAAATAATAATATGACCATATGTATGTTGAAATTTCATAACTAGTTTGACACAGAAAGATTCGAAAATTAGAAATATGCACATGTTCAGAATTGTTATGGCATGCAGTCAACTTAATATTTAAAACATTAATAAAAAAAACTTTATGTATATTAAATGATATGACAGACAGGGTTTTGGGCTTATATAAAAAGAAAGTAAGTAACTAAACGAAGCTTAACCCAATCAAGTAGAAACAGAGAGAAAGAAAGAAAAGAGAGACAGAGAGATGGGTGAAGAAGAGGGAGAGAGAGGGGAAAGAGAGGAAGAAGTTGACGCTGGTGCTCTCTTCGTTCTTAAATCCAAAGGTACATATTAGTGTTGTTCGTTTGTCAGAGCGACATGCGGTCAGACGCTGCGGTTAGACGCTGCAATATTGTTGTTTGTTTGATCGCTGCAGGTTGTCGCCGCATGTTGTATCGCAATTGTTTGATCGCAAACAATATAATTTCGCAGCGATTAAAATTTTTGACCGTAGCTTTCTACGGTCGATTACAATAATTTGCTCGACCAAACCCTATTGTTTATATATTTTAAATCTATATCAGTTATATATATATCCATGTTGGTTTGTATTAATGTTGTTAATGAGATTTGTATTTAAATACTATTATTAAGAAAAAGAAATCATTGGAGATAATGATGATGGGAACTCCAGGGACATGGTGGCACTGCGGATTCCACTTGACAACATCAATAGTTGCGCCGCCGTTACTGAGTTTACCATACGCCTTTAGATTTTTAGGATGGGCAGCTGGAATAACATGTTTGGTGGGAGGAGCAGCCGTCACTTTTTACTCATACGTACTTCTCTCACTCACTCTCCAACACCATGCTTCTCACGGCCACCGCTACATCCGTTTCCGTGACATGGCCCATCACATCATCGGTATTTCTTTTCTAACATTAATGCTTTGTTATTATTATGATTAATTATATATAATCAAAGCTGGACCAAAATTTTCTCTTTGTTAGGTTTCATTTTAAATTGAGATGAATTTAATGATACGTGACTTTTTGAACTTCTACATGATAATTACATCCACTCCAATTATTTCCTCCACGCGATAAAGTAATGTGTATATATATTTTGTTTGATACTTTGTTGTACATATAATCTAGTGGTGCTAGTGGATGACAATTTAGTTCTCATGTCATAAACTCGTAGAGTTTTTATTCAATTAAACTGATATTGACACTTTAGACTTTTGATTCAATAAAACTGATATTGACACTTTAGAGTTAGTGCATTCTATACTTGTTGGATTATAATTCCTACCAATATAATGTCGGATATTTCAACTTTTCAAACTCAAATTTTTAGTTTGATATATAAATGTACCATAACTTTTTTTAAAAAAAATCGGCTTATTTTTTTATATTTATTATAGAAATAAATATAGAATTTTAGTGGGTCCTTTTTTTTTATTTGTGTAATCTACTTTTTAAAAACAGAAAATGACCCTTTCTTTATAAAACACATAATTTGGTGCCGATCATCCCATTTCGTGTCCTCCTTATAAATATAGTTTTAAATATAGTTTTAATGCATTTTAATTTTAAATTTGTGTTATTATTAGAAATTTAAATTAATGATACTATTTTTAGAATAAAAACTTAAAAATGTGATATTTTAGACATTTGTCCAAACAAAATCATAATATAATATCTTCGCATGTGCCGATAAAAGATAATCTTGTATAAGTAAGGTTGGATAGATCCGGTCTGAATATTCCAAATTCTCAGATGGTTAGTTAAATCACCGAATCTTCAAAGTTGGATCTGAATCCAAATACCTTTTTTTATTCTTAGAATTGCAAATTATCAGGATTCATGGTTTGGTTAGGGCTTTAACAACTTTTGTGGTGTGTATCTGATAAGGGCCGAGATGGGGGAAATACTACGTGGGACCAATACAAATGGCTGTGTGTTATGGTGTGGTTATTGCCAATGCACTTCTTGGTGGCCAATGTCTTAAGGCAATGTATTTGGTACTTCAACCAAATGGTGAAATGAAACTTTTTCAGTTTGTGATTCTTTTTGGAGGATTACTTTTGGTTTTGGCACAAATACCATCTTTTCATTCTCTACGACACATCAACTTCTTCTCGCTCCTCCTCTGTCTTCTCTACAGTGCTTCTGCTTCTGCTGCTTCCATCGTTATCGGTATTCTACTTTAACAAACCTTTTATTGAAAAACATGGATTAATTCACAAACTAATTCTATTTTGAATATCAGGAAAAACATCAAATGGACCAGAGAAGGATTATACAATAGTTGGTGATAAGGAAACTAAAGTGTTTGGAATCTTTAATGCCATGGCTATTATTGCCACTACTTACGGCAACGGCATTATACCCGAAATTCAGGTTAATTACTTTCATTAATGCTACTTTGTTACTGAAATGAACGACTTATATTACACTTTAGTTAAATAAAACGATAAGAATATTATCTTTACGAATGGTATATACAGGCAACATTGGCTCCACCAGTGAAAGGAAAAATGTTCAAAGGATTGTGTATGTGTTACACAGTAGTGATAGTGACATACTTCATTGTAGCCATCTCAGGATATTGGGCATTTGGTAACAAAGCCAATGGACTTATCTTCACTAACTTCTTAAATCCTCAGACAAACCACTACTTAGTTCCTACTTGGTTTATTTTTCTCATCAATCTCTTCACCGTTCTTCAACTTTCTGCTGTTGCTGTGGTAAATATATAGAAATACCCAATTATTAATTTCATATATTCTACATTTTGTTTATACTAATTTTGTGTTGTATATATGCAGGTATACCTACAACCTATAAACGATATTTTGGAAAATATAACCAGTGATCCAACAAAGAAAGAATTTTCTATCCGAAATGTTATACCTCGGTTAGCTTCTCGTTCCCTATTCGTGGTCGTGGCTACAGTCTTTGCGGCAATGCTTCCATTTTTCGGAGATATAAACTCTTTGTTAGGTGCTTTCGGATTTATGCCCTTAGACTTTGTTCTACCTGTAGTGTTTTTCAACTTCACGTTCAAGCCATCTAAAAAAAGTTTTATCTTTTGGATCAACACTGTGATCGCTGTCGGTTTTTCTACTTTAGGAGTGATTGCTATGGTCGCGGCCGTTAGGCAGATTGTCATCGATGCCAATACGTATATGTTGTTTGCGGATGTATAAATAAATCTTTGAAAGCAAAAGTGAGATTGTTATTATTATTGTTGTTTTTTTTTTGTTAAAGAGAGATTGTTATTGTTGGTAATGTATAAACCTGATATTTTGTTATTTATACCATATTTTATAATCGAGATTAAAAAAACTGAATAAATTACAATAATTTAATTCCGATGTGGGAAGTGGAAACCTTGAGACGAGAGATAGGGATGTTAAACGGCCAGTTCGCGTTCATAGGGTAAGACCGGTTGTGATCAGAGTCGGCCCTGAATTTAATAGACAAGCAAAAAAAAATAGGCCGTTTTATACTACAAAAAAATTGGATCGTTCTAATTTTTAAAATTTTTTGTTGTTAGAAGGACTCGAACTGAAAAACTCAAAGAAGCACTTTACTTTTATTTACCATTTGTGCTAAAAATACTTTTGAAATAAGAGCTGATTTTTTTATATTAACATTGAGGGCCGCAAGCACGGGCTTGCTTTGTTTGGGCCCAGGCCCGACCCTGGTTGTGATCATTTTCTTTTTAATAACCACAATGAGCCGTTTTGTTTATAAGTTTTATTAAACTATCTAAATCCGATCTGATATATCCAACGGTTTAAATGGATTGATCTACAGGTTTATTTTTTTTCAAAAAAATATATAAAAAATCTTCTAAATAATATATGTTAATATGTAAAAAATTATTATAGAATAATTAAAAAATATTCAGATAAACAATTTTAAATGAAATTCTAAAATGATTGTTTAAAAATTCAAGAAAAATATCTGAAACTAACACGTATCACACTCGAATTCAAATTAGAATTTAACTTCCAACTTTCTCATCAACAATCGATTGGAAAGAAGATACTTCATCTTTATCTTACAATTTTTCATGTTGTTCTTCAGATATGACATAAATAAAATAAAAGTTAATATAGAAATTATAAACCTAATAAAAAATAATAGCTTCAAATCTTTTAACTCCAACCGTAGCATTGAAGAGGTTCTGTTTTCTTTTTACTTATCAATTATGTTTTACGGTATTACAATATTTAATTTATTAGTTTAATAAATATTAAAATTAAATTAAAATGTTATTATAAATAAAATATTTGATTTACGGGTTTTTAGTGGATTGTTCGTTAAACCAAATGAATTTATCTATTTGATATACGAGCTATTATAATTAAATCCATTTAACCCGCAGATTTTGATTATGTTGTTGAGATCCGTCCCACCGCGATCCTTATTGGGTCCATTTTAATAAACGAGAGGGCGGTGAAAGAAAAAGTTGGCGTATGTCTAAACCGGATTGGAATATCGGTCTGATTGGTTTAGCCACAGAAATATTTGGTTTAGTATTTTTAGGCTCGTTTTCATGCGTGTTGGTTCGCCTTACATGACTAGACAACATAGTTTCAAGAGGCTTTTAACAAAATAGGGTTTAAGGTCTTCTAAAATGGCGACGACATTGAAGCGATTCCTGAAGCAAAAATGTAGGTCAGTCTCTGCTCTCTCGTATCGGAACCAGCATCAAGGGCTCTTCTTCTTCACTCGCTTCGAGAATCATGAGTCTCTCCCTTCGAAAATGCCAGCTCTTCGATCAACCACCCGTTCATTCCTCGATTTTTATCAGGTATACTGAGAAATTATTGATTTCACTTATCGAAGAAACATGGAATATTATCTGTCGATGTTGATTTGGCTTTGGGCAGTTCGGAAACAAGAAAGCAATTGCGGATGAACGTGCTAGACTGTAAGCATCCCTTTATTCAGATTCGGTTCGTTTTGGATTTTGCTCCAATTAAAGTTCAGCGTTGAAGTTCATTGATTGTACTAGCTCTTATTTACCCTCAAATCGAGTTAGATTGTCTCAATGAGAGGTTAATTAGTAGAACCTGTTGTGATTTAGGGCAGTAATGATGAGATGAACCGGGGATATTTCGCTGATATGAAAGAATTCAAGGAACACGGAGGCAAGGTATGCTGAGGATACTTCTTTCACTCTGTCTCTCATTGGCAGGAGCCACAGTCAAAGACCCCATATTCTGTGTAATGGCAAAATTTCCAGTTTTAAAGGGTGGATTGCTTCATTAGCTATGGCTTATATAACACATCATTTTGGTTGCTAATGTAAATCATATGTGTATCAGGTGTGTTTACTAGAATTCTTTTTCCATCTTCTTTCTACTTAGCTGTGCACCGTTTAGATAATGTAACTTGAAGGGAAGCCTTGCTTATTTTCATTGAGGAGCCTTGCTTTTTCCATTGAGGAGCCTTGCTTTTTCCATTGAAGACCCTTGCTTTTTCCATTGAGGAGCCTCTAGTGGCGATTCGGCGTTCTGAAGTTTCTTAAATGTCAATTGGTATTTTGCAGATTGCGGCTGCAAATAAAACTTTAATTCCTGCTGCGTTGGCCATGAAATTTCCAGAATTAACTGTGACTTTCTCTAATGGAAAAAGCCTGAAGTTGCCTCTTACTTCTAACAGCAATGAGGTTATCACAGAAAGTTTGGCTGTTCCTAAAGTGTCATTGGTGTGTCTGTCATTCAGAGCAAGCTCTCAGGTTACAGAAAATTCCACATTGTTTTGTTATATACTTCAATGGAACCAAGAATATGTCTGGTTAGAGTTTTCAAAGAAATCTGTAGCATTAAGGGAAGTGTTGCTTGCTAAGTTTACTAAGCAATGGTTGTATGATACATTGTTCTTAAGTAGATAAGTGTGACCTTAGATACGACTTGTCAACCTTTTTTTTGATGGGATATGGTCGCTCTATCTTACAGGAAATGATCAGCTCGTGGAGCAAACCATTTCTTGAATCGTTTGGGCACAGTAAAGATCTTCATCTGTTTCAGGTACTGATCCTGTATGTAGGTTTTTGTGCTATTCACACACATGGATCAGATTTTAAAACCTCACAAGTACTTTTTATGGTAGCTGTTTTCTCCCATTCTCCGAAGGAAAATATGTTTTTTTTTGCAATTACAGGTTTCATTTATAGACAAATGGCTGCTGGGCTTGGCCCCTATAAAAAAACTACTTCTCCGGGTCTTGCAAAAACCGAAGGACAGTGAGAACAGTGTCCTACAAAGGCAAACTGTTTACTCATTTGGAGACCACTATCAGTTTCGTAAACAAATTAAAGTTCTGAACCTTCTCACCGGGTACAGAAAAGTTCCAATTCATCAAGTTAAGAATGCAGAATAGATTCACTTAACCTCTCTGATTGATCTGTTACACATACTTGTTTATGTTTCAGATATATTCTCCTACTCGACAAATTCGGGAGAATAAGATGGCAAGGTTTTGGAACAGCAACTCCAGAGGAAATATCACAACTTCTCTCCTGCACCTCACTTCTCTTGGAAGATCAATGAGAGGTAACTGAACTGATATCTCTCTTAAACCATTCAAATCACAAGACTCGAGATCCTCTCAAGTCTACAGTTATCCAAAAATTCAACAACATGAAGGAGAAAAAAGGTTCAGTCTAGAAAGCACATGGAGTGGTTTAGTACAAGTTACACCGATACTGTTTGAAATACTTTTAACTTTTCCTGGAACGTTCCATAGTGAAAAGCTAAAAAAGTTTTCTTTGAGGAACATCTTGTTGCACACTTGAAGATGATGCTGGACTGTTATTCGCGTATGCAAATAAAACATTCCATAATCGCTGCAGAAACCTGAGAGTCTGTCTCAAAAGACAAGTATCCTCCTTGACACTTTTGAAATCAGAGATCTCACATCTTTCAGTTTTCAGTTAGATCCCATTGGTGTTGTCGCAATTTTGTATTTGTGCCCATAATTAGTAAAAAGTAATACTCAGTCCTCACTAATCTCTCTATTACATATTTGCTTATAGTCTAAATCTTTTCTCATGGAATTGGAGTTATGTGGAATAAAAAACAAAGCCAAATATCTAGCTTGTTGGAGGAAGCTCTTTTCGTTAGTTTAGAACCTGAATAGTGATAGTCACGATTCACGACGACAACGACGGCAAATTTGCAAAGACTTCAAGTTTATCAGTCTGCCAAACGGTTGTCATATGCAAACATAAAGCTGCTTACGTGAATAAAAACTAACTAAATAAGAGAACATAACTTTTTTTATTTGTTTAACAAACGCACTATTCAAACGTTTCCGAGCAATATTTAAACATTGATTTAAACCTTTTTGAAAGAGTTAGTAAAGTTACTTCCGTACTTAGACGCGTCATTACAGCATTTTTTCTGTCATCAGAATATCAGAAGGTTCAGTTGGCGGCTTTCTCTCTCTATCTCTTTCCCGGAAGAGAAGTTCGTACTCGAGAAATGGCAGTGGATTCTCCTACAGGAGTAATCATTGCTGCCTGGCTTTTACATGCTGCGACAACTATGGTTTGCGCCTCCGACGCGGTACTCAAGCTGGAGAGGTTGATTCCGCCGAGCCATGAACTTGGTCTAACTCAGCTCAGGGCTTTTGATTCAGCTCGCCATGGAAGGTTGCTGCAGTCTCCTATCGGCGGAGTTGTTAATTTTCCTGTGCAAGGATCCTCCGATCCGTTTCTCGTAGGGTACTACTGTTGTCTGTTGCTTATGCGCTTTTTGATTTCAATTTTCGAATTTTTCTTCTTCCTTTTTATGGTATCCACTTTTTGGAACCCATAGTACAGTCTCTGCACTTGGATTTGAAATACCTTTTCCCCTACCCAATTGAATCGAATCAACTAATTTGTTTCTGGCTAATGCGAATCGTTTCTGCCTTCAAGACTCGAGGCGTTTTTCATCAAACCTGGTTGAATCAAATGTGATTAATAAATAAATGAAGTTTTCTTTTGTTTGTGAAGGTTGAGCGCGATCAAATCTAAATCTAGGAAGACAAGTTAGCAGCATTCTAGAATGTTATCTCATCATGTGTGAAATTTAAAATTTAATATAGAATTTAGAATATATTTGATTCCCTTTTTAGAGTTTTTGCTGTTTTTTTGCTTTCATGACAGGCTTTACTACACGAAGGTTAAACTTGGGACACCCCCAAGAGAATTCAATGTACAAATTGACACGGGAAGTGATGTTTTGTGGGTTAGCTGCACTTCCTGCAACGGCTGCCCTAAAAATAGTGAACTCCAAGTACATTTCTTTAACTTTCCTCAAGAAAGTATTAATTCCTCGAACATTCACGGTCTTGGTTTTATCTTTCTGATGAGGTACATCTATATGATCTCTTGTTTTGCCTCTTATATGTGGTGTTTCGGGTTTCCAGATTCAGCTAAGTTTTTTTGATCCTGGAGTCTCATCCTCCGCTTCATTGGTTTCGTGTTCAGACCAGAGATGTTACTCAAATTTCCAGACAGAATCAGGCTGTTCTCCGAACAATCTTTGTTCCTATACGTTTAAGTATGGTGATGGAAGTGGCACTTCTGGTTACTACATCTCAGATTTCATGTCCTTTGATACTATTATTACCAGTACCTTGAGTATAAATTCTTCTGCTCCATTTGTCTTCGGGTAAGCTAGCAGCACTAAATATAGTTATATGTCTTAACTTTCAGAATATGTGATGTCTGTGTTCAATGTTGACAAACAGGTGTAGCAATTTACAAACCGGAGATCTACAGAAACCTAGGAGAGCAGTAGATGGCATCTTTGGGTTAGGCCAAGGGCGTTTCTCTGTAATTTCACAGCTTGCTGTGCAAGGACTTGCACCACGAGTATTCTCGCACTGTCTGAAGGGAGATAAAGACGGTGGAGGTGTAATGGTTTTAGGTCAAATTAAGAGGCCAGATACGGTCTATACCCCTCTTGTTCCATCACAGTGAGTTCTCAATCGTTCTCTAACACACTTTTGTATTAGAGAATTTGTTTCATAAGATAAGGGCGTCGATCCAGGGTTTTTAACTAATGATCATGAATTTTATTGTAAAAATAAGTGCAAATCTCATTCTGCTGTAGGAACCATATGATCCAGGAATAGACATTTTGTAGGAACCTAAGTATTTAAAACGCAGTTCGTTTTATTGGAATAGGAAAACTAAATTTTATAAACCAACGTTTTGATTCAGATAATTTGCTGCAAACAAATATTTCAGGCCACATTATAATGTGAACCTGCAGAGCATTGCTGTGAATGGTCAGGTATTACCGATTGATCCATCTGTTTTCACAATAGCCACTGGTGATGGGACGATAATTGATACGGGGACGACTCTTGCGTATCTTCCTGACGAAGCTTATGGTCCATTCGTCCAAGCTGTGAGTGTTTCAATCACCAAACCATTATATGCCAAATTCAGTCTCGTTTTGCCATTGATGAAGTATCTGTCCTCAAGGGTTACATTTTTGGAATGAGATTACAATCCAGTTTAGAGGATATATGTTATTGTGCCTTACAAGAAAGAAGATTCATAAACCGTTCAACTTGCAGATTTCAAATGCTGTTTCGCAGTACGGGCGTCCTGTCACCTATGAGAGTTACCAGTGCTATGATATCTCTTTGGGGTAAAGTTTCCCTCATCTCTGTGTAGTTCGTTTTTAGTTGTTATCTCTTGAATGTTTAACTGCTCAAAAGATTTGAATCCATGTTGCAGTGCTATTGATGTCTTTCCCGAAGTTAGTTTGAGCTTTGCTGGTGGTGCATCAATGGTCTTAAAACCGCAGGGGTATCTTCAGATTTTTTCTAACGTAAGCATATTCATGTACTACTTCGTAAGTTGTCTTGTAGTGTGGCAGTGATAAACTTTGAGAAAGTTTAGCTGCTCAACTCTTATAGGTGTACTGGAATCTAGTCTAGGGACTGAATATAGCAGATTAGAGCTGTTATGAGTTTGTGAGAGAGCCACTACAGATGGCTGGGTTTATAAGAATGTAGGTGTTGCCGTGTTGGGACTTGGGATTGTCATGATTGGTTATCTAGTGGATGTAATCTAATATTCACTTCGGCATGTAAATTATTCTATAGATAGTTCTCTTGTATACATTTGCAGCCCGTAGTTAAACACTTTTTTTTTGGTACCCAATAAATAAACTTTATACTTTTTGTTACTTATCACTCATCAGTCAGGAAGTTCAATATGGTGCATTGGTTTCCAGAGAATGCACAATCGTCGTATAACAATTCTTGGCGGTAACGACTCGTTTTTTGTAACTCGATCAAGTGAAACTAAATTACTAGTATTTTTTTCTCAATGGGTTCCTGCTGGATTACTTTGCAGATTTGGTTCTTAAAGACAAAGTGGTGGTCTACGATCTTGTTCGCCAACGGATTGGGTGGGCAGAATACGACTGTAAGTGTTTCTTTTTACTTCACCGCCAAGCGATTAACTGCACATTCCGGTGTAGGGTTTACAAATCCAACCGCAAATTAGAGTATGATGCATGAAATTGACAATTACAGGTTCTCTGGAGGTGAACGTTTCAGCGACAAGAGGGGGACGAAGCAAAGACATTATAAACACAGGACAATGGAGAGAGAATAGATCAGAGAGTGTTTATAGAAGTTATTACTTGTTACAAGTAGCTTTGCTTCTCCATCTTTTGCTCGCTACGAGTTTCCGCTTCTTGTAGAGGTTGTAAGCTTATCATTGTAATTCTATGTATCACTAATTTATTCTTATGATCCACGACTTCTCTCGTTTCGATCGACAGATATATATAAGCACGATAAAAAAACAATTTTATGTGGCGAATATATATTGTTCGAGATCTAATAAGTACATTGGAAGTTGAGCTTTCATTTTATATCCTGCGACTGTTATTCTACCTTCATCTTGTCTGGTTTTACTTGAACATGTTGCGGTTGATCGTATAATAGTCGCAGTTAATTCCATCGCATTTTAAACGAACAACAACAAAATCTGCCGCTGCCGCAAGTTTTCACATTGAAGTGCCGCAAGAATCTCTGCGGCAAGAATAAATCTGCCGCTCCATTGATCTATTGGTTCATGAAAATGTTGGAGGCATAATTTGAAAACTTACAATTTGACTTGGGGGAGTGTAGTATAGGCGAGTGATAAGAGGGAACAATACGCTTCCCTCCACATGTATATAAGTATCCATCCCTCGTTTTCTGCTTTTTCCAATTCTCACATAACTCTCTCTCTTTCATCCATTGATTCCATTGTTATTTCTGATCAGGCGGTTGCACACAAGTGTTCTTCTGATTCCATTTCTTTTCCTTCACCGACACAAATGGCGAACGGAGCCGGTAGATTGGATCTTGACGGTAGGCCGATAAAGCCGATGACTATATGCTTGATCGGCGCCGGAGGTTTCATCGGCTCTCACCTCTGCGAGAAGCTCATGACGGAGACTCCGCACAACGTGCTCGCGCTTGACGTCTATAATGACAAGATCAAGCACTTGCTCGAACCGGATACGCTTGAATGGGCGGCTCGGCTTCAGTTCCATCGTATCAACATCAAACATGATTCTAGACTCGAAGGACTCATCAAGATGGCAGATCTGGTACTCTTGTCCGCCATGTTCTCCTACTTTTTTAGTAATGTGAATGTGAAGCTCTTCCTTAGCGGTTGATCGGTACTTGCTTTTTCTTGTTCAAGCTTATGCGGAACAATTGAAATCGCTTGAAAATATTCCAAGTGACAGTTAGTTACTGTGTTTGCTGATTATCATGCTTACAGACTCAGATTTGATCCGTTAAGGATTTGAAAATCAGCTCCCGCGTTTTAATGCTTAATTCCCTAGCTGTCATGCTTCCCTTTTCTCTGTAGCGGCGTTTAGAATGTGAATGTATTCTTTATTCTCTTGTCTTGCTTTGCAGACAATAAATCTCGCTGCGATATGTACTCCAGCAGATTACAATACGCGCCCTCTTGACACTATCTACAGCAATTTCGTCGATGCTCTCCCTGTGGTATGTATTTCCTTTGGTTTTCTCGTCCAGTTTAAAGTTTGAGGATTATGTTTTTGTGATACGGAAGCTTAAGATATGTTTAATCTGTACCAGATATTAGTTGTGACGTTGACTGGTCATTGGTTTTGGCATGTAGGTTAAGTACTGCTCAGAGAACAACAAGCGTCTGATTCACTTTTCCACTTGTGAAGTGTATGGAAAAACTATAGGAAGCTTTCTTCCCAAGGAACATCCTCTGCGTCAGGTCAGCCTTTTTCTCCTCTACACTCCGATCATGTCATTTTGTCTTGAGAATCACTTTCTGCTGAATGTCGCTGTGAAGTGATCAACAAACTATTTTTGTTTGTATTTCTATTGGTATTGCTGTTTTCAGACGTCTTTTCTGTTTTAGAGAGTAGAGTAATACTTTCAAAATATGTAGTCTCTTTTCCTGCAAACCTGAGTAGGATTTGAGGGCCAAACTTTAGGCTACTACACGAGGGATATTTTGCTTAGTTTTCTTTGATAAAGTAAAATTTATCTGTCCTGTGATTCTTATTAGTACTTTAGTCTCTCTATTTGTTATTTCTCTCCTACTCACCAATGATGTTTGTCTTGTTTTGTACAGGATCCTGAGTTTTATGTACTCAAAGAAGATACATCCCCTTGCATATTTGGTTCTATCGAGAAGCAGAGGTGGTCATATGCGTGTGCAAAGCAACTTATTGAGAGACTTGTCTACGGTATGCAGTTTTGTTTAAATGATAAGAGACTTCAATGTATTTTTACAGAAAAGCTTCTCAGTTCACTTGTTTGTGGTGGCAGCTGAGGGTGCTGAGAACGGACTCGAGTTCACCATTGTAAGACCTTTTAACTGGATTGGACCTAGGATGGATTTCATCCCTGGCATTGACGGTCCTAGGGAGGGTGTCCCTCGGGTCCTAGCATGCTTTAGTAACGTAAGCATACAGACTCAGTCCAATAGCTATAGTTCTTTCCATGTCTACAGCCTGATTTGTTTTTTGTTTTTACTTTTCGGGATATTTGCAGAACCTTCTGCGGCGTGAGCCTCTCAAGCTTGTGGATGGTGGAGAATCACAGAGAACCTTCATCTACATCAAAGATGCTATTGAAGCTGTTCTTTTAATGATTGTGAGTTTTATTCATTGCTATTTCCTTTGTTGTAATGTTATCGAAGAAGTTGCATGTATGAAACGCATGTGGGATCTTTAACAGGAAAACCCAGAGAGAGCCAATGGACATATCTTCAATGTAGGCAACCCAAACAATGAAGTGACAGTAAGACAACTTGCTGAAATGATGACTGAGGTGATAAAAATTGGTCACAAATAAGCTTCTTACTGATTTTTTGATATGGTATTGCAAGCTCGAATCTTCAACAAAAAATAAATGAACAGGTCTACGCAAAAGTGAGTGGAGAGGCAGCTATAGAGAGCCCAACAATAGACGTGAGCTCCAAAGAATTTTATGGAGAAGGTTATGACGACAGTGACAAGAGAATCCCACACATGACAATCATTAACCGTCAACTTGGTAATATCTTTTTGCTTTGTCTGTTCAAAGATAAGAAATTGTATTCTGATATATGGTGTGGACAATAATTAGGATGGAACCCGAAGACGTCTCTTTGGGACTTGCTTGAGTCGACCTTAACTTACCAGCACAGGACCTATGCCGAAGCCATTAAGAAAGCCACTTCAAAACCACTCGCATCTTAGACCTCAAATCATCTGGTGACTACTATTCCATTCTTTTTCTTTTAAATGCACCCAACAGAAACCTTTTCTTTCTTTATTTTAGGCCATTCTAAGCAAATGAAAGATCTACTGTTAATGTTGTAGAATCCGTTGCTGAAGCCTTATATTTTGTATCTGTCCGAAATAAATACACACGTACATGAAACTCTTGGTCATCTCATAGATGATCAGTATAATTAACGCAAGGAATGCATGGTAATATGCAACAGTAGAAATATCGATCATGCACAAGCCGAGTATAAAAACAAACTTGGACTAAAAATTCAGACAAGTTTATCGAAAAACTTGGCCACTCATCCGCAAATAATACAAAGGCAATATTCTTGCACACATGTTTCATTTATCTCAGACCTTTCTCTTTGCTATACTTCAGAGGACTAGAGAACAAACAATGAACTTTTTCTTCTTTGAAAATGAAAAATAAAAATTTCCAAGCACACAAAAAATATTTAACAAAACACATGCACAAAAGGAGTCGCTACCGAACTGACGCAGCAGCCGCAGTGGTACATAATATGCACCGTAAATGCGACCGCCCAGATCTGTCTCCATCATCATCACCATCGGCATCTTCTTCCTCCTCCTCCTCATCCACCTCCACACTGTTTTCGTAGCTGTATTTATACCCTGAAGAACCTTTGGTTGTATTGTTATTGTTGTTGCTAAAGGCAGCATCCATGAGGCAGGTCATGTGGTAAGCATGGCAACAGAAGAAGACCACCACGGTGTCCCCTCTTATCGAGACCGGGTCGAAGCACATGCAACACCGTGTGTCCCCACGTGTCTTCGACTTCACTTCTGTCATCTTTATACTCACAGATTTTTCTACTACCATTTTCTGCGATAATGAGCGATTATTGTCTTCTCTCTTTGCACGGGAATCATCTTCTTCGTTGGTTAGGCAGACCCCACGTCTTGCCTCATTGAAGCATTTGACCAGGAGATTAACAATGTCCGTCTGTACAACAACCACCACACATCAAATTCTCCGGAACATGTTGATCAGAGAGACATTGGTGAATGGTGATATCAAATTTGTACCTTGAGAATGTCATTGCAACCGTGTCTAAGAGATGTCTCAGTTCTGTAATCTGTTACGATTTTTACCAAACGATCCCTTAATCTGGAAGTACAAGAAACAATGACAAGAACGTTATTTTGGACAAAAAATGTTCAGAAGCATATGATTCCCTCTGCGTATGTGCACCTAGCTTTGGGTTCCCAAAAGGTTTGGCATCACATAGAAGAGCGGCCATGTTTACTTAAGGAAGAACACATGACTGAAAGATCTCAAGAATTGAGTAATAGTTAAAACTAACCGAGGTATTTCCAAGCCATTTGGGACCATATTTACAATGTAAAGAGGGTCGAGGTTGCCAACCGTGTGCTCCAACAGCAAGCCCACCTACAATTGGTGGAAAAAGGAACAGAAGATTACGGAAAGTGCTACATGGACACAAGTTTCCACAATAAAGGCGGATTTATGTGGCAATTTGATTCACCAACATATTTTTACCATCTCGGGCTTGTTCAGACATTGTTTAATTAGCTCTTCCCATAGATCATCATCGTGCTGCATGGACACAAATTCCACAGCCTGCAGAAGATAATCACATTTTAAATACCATAGCTTGTTTTATTTATAACAAGTCAGTAAGCCATCACCTAGAATCTTAAAGCAGTTACCTCTTCTATATCCCCCAGTTTATTTATGATGACTGCAAGAGCTTGTTTTGCATTTCCCATCCTCCCAAGGACAAACACTTGCTCTCTTAATAGATCTTTCTTGACACAAAGTTCATATGCCTGAGATTTTGAAATAGATCAAGTTTTAAAATTTATAGCCCAGATAGTACATTACAGTAAGCTGTTTAGTTTGTAATGTTGACTACCTTTTCTAACTTGTAATGTTGACTGCTACGTAAGAATGGAAGCAACATCTTAGTATCGTATTCTGCATATAGCTCCACCTGCAGCAAGTATATATTTGAAGAAAATATTTAAAAAAATAGAAAGAGAAAGGAAACATTCATTCGACTTTTGAGTTACTACACATACCTGCATATCATGAAAAGCCTTCCCAGTATTTGGACTGACTTCAAATAATGCATGCAGATATAAATACAAGTAAAATCTTGAATCACATTTGCTGCCAGCTTTCAGAAGTTGCGGGACAACTTCAGATGGAGGAATCAAATCCCTATTTTGGATAAATAAAGCAGTGGCACGCTTGCAATCAAGCAACATTAACTGGACAACCTACACGAGCAGATAAGGGAAACAAATCTCAGCTCATTGAGCTATAAGCGTTCATGACAGGACAACAGTGGATGTGCCTGAACCCCGAAGATACTACTACTCATTACAGCACCACAAAACTACAAGATTGGAAATCATATGTTTTGGTATCCATCTTTGTTTGTATTAGGTATTACAGATGTGAATCGAACTTTTAAATCCCCCATTACCTTTCCACGAATCGCCTCATGCAAGCTGTATTTCTCAATGAAGTCAAACACTTCTGGGTTGAGAAGCTGGAAAACAAAAGGAAAGGAACATTTGTAGCGGACTATCGATAAAAGAAGGCGTGAACAAGATCAGGGAAAATAATTTTACAAATGTATCACTTTTTTAGTACACACTTACATCAGCATATAGGGAGAAGGCTTTCTCATACTGACTATCAATTACGTACAGCTCTGCCAGCGCCTGAAATATGAAATGATAAAACAACTCTGAAACAGTAACTGATAAAAAACCTCAGCTTAACGTAACAGACAATGCAGACCTGTTTGAGGGCATCGGTCATCGAAGATGTGTTCAGCTGAGGCTCTATTGCTGAGATAACGGGCAGAGCAGAATATACTGCACGTGGCCAAGATTTAACAGTTGTCAAAAGCTCCTTGTGGTATAAGGGATTGGTTGCCAGTGCAACTAGAGCAACCTGCATCACAAAAATTCTAGAGATATGATTTGATAGAGAGTGACTGTAGGAGCTTTATGTGTTATTTATGATTAACATAAGTTTTGGGGTTTAGAGATCCAATTTGGCCAATGGGCAAGCTGATATTTATTTTTCTATTTGCTTCTTAATTAGGATTTCTATTTTCTGATTTAAGAAATTATTTTTTCTATTTCCTTTTCCTAAAATGTTTGGAAAACTGATGAAATTTTGGCTGCGAGATTCATCAAACGTAGTTGTCTGGATGTTTTCGATTTCAGTTTCTTTCGTTCTCTTTTAATAAATTAGTTTTTGGGTTTTACTCTGGTGTCAATGATTCTTAACTCTTAACACAAGCAATAAGTTTCTTATGGGGCAACTTGTATCCTTGGGTTGTTCTTAATAAAACGATCCTATTTTCGTGTATCGGTTCTCTACTCTATATCACATGGATAGAGTGGTAAGGACAATTCAAACAGAATACGAACATGGAAAAAAAAGTAGGAAGAGACAGCATAAAGTTGTGGATATATACAAACCTCATACACAGTATCCTTGAGCCTTGGGTTATCCGTAGGCATGTGTGGAACAAGAACTGGTAGCTGGCGTAGTTGAGCGAAATGGAAAACCCACCTGACAATAGAAACACAATGTTAGATGTGTAAACAACAACCAAAAATCAAACAATCAGCAACAAAGGGATACAAATTTGTTCAAACCTCTCCCAGGCTGAAGCAGATCCTCGTAATAATTTGGGGCATAAAGATGCTGCTTCAGCATATTTTCTTTCAACAATTAAATGGTCGAGATACCCAGCACCCACCTATATAAGTAAAACTTAGGTAAACCCAAATACCATTAGACCCAAACAGAGAATGTGTACAGACTTATGAAACATCTGAACAGAGAATCCTTTGGTTAAACGAATAGGGTATTGCTAGATTAAGTATGTTTACCTAACCGAAGTCATGAATATTGCATAAAGATAAATATTAAATCAAAATCACCAACAGCAATTTGCCATGCTTTTTTCATCCCATTTTAGTAAAGAAGAAAATAACCATAATGCAAAGAAAAATAAAAGATTTTGTTACTAACTATTTTCGAACAGGTACCTTATCAATTAATTCAGTTCGTCCTTCACCAGCCTCAACAGCTGCTAGGGCTTTCTCGTGGAACCCGTGTTGTAAGAGCCAGTTAATGTGATCTTCAGCATCCCTAACAAGTAACGAACCAGAATAAGCAGGGATTCATTTACAGAGTAGTAGAATAACATGGAAAAAAGAACTAAAATCTACCTGGGTTTTGCAACCACAACATCCTTTGGAGAAACAATGTAGTACAGTGGTTCATCACCAGCTGCCCACTGTCCCCCAGCATAGCTACTACCTAAAATCGCATCAATTTTTCAAGTACTCAAAGGTGGCTTTGCCTTCTCCGAGAAGACAAATTATTTTCCAAACAAAACACCAACCTGGGAAAGGAGCATGGGCAAGGGAATAATCTTTTGCCTTGTAATGCTCAAAGCCATGCACAGGAAGAGCATCCATTGTAAGTTCATCATTGTTCCATGATACAATGCGTACTTCAGGTCTCTGGGCATTTCCCTGGATTATTCAGAATCAGACTCAATAACTGCCCAAAAGGTATTTCAAAATATGTCCCTAATGTAGCACCAAAAGCACCACAAGAGAGTACCTGACGCGATAGGGTAGTGGTGGTGCTAAATTCCTTTGCACCATCTTCTTCAGTGGGTATATAAGCAAGTATAACTAGAGAATCACCAAAGGGAGCAATCCCTGAAATGTAATAGCTGGTTTGGAAAGATGCCACAATATCCACTTCGTTTATACTAGACATCTGCATCTGCCTTCCATATGCTCGTTTTTGCTGGTCTAGTTTAATTGAAGCAATTTTAACAGATGTTCCCCAACCAATCACAAGGAGAGTGTCATCCTGAATTTAATAGAAAATAGCCCGTTAAATCAATGTTGTTGCACATGAACCCATTTGGTTGAAATTGAAGAAGTAAACAAGAAAAGTTATCTACACTGACCTGCCAAACCAAATGGGGAAGCAAAGCTTCAGGTCGGGGGCTTCCCCGAGGTCTTTCAATAAATGTAATACGCTGATCTTTAGCTGTATCATAAACTTTAACACCAGCATCATTAGCCCAGGCGATGAGACTTCCTCTCCATTGCACAGAATGGATTGGACCTTCCCCAGAATGCAGCACCTACAGGAGATTAGCCTCTATCAAATTAACCACAAGTAGGTTATATTTCAAAACGTAACTTGCACATATTCTAACAAACCTGGTCTCTGTAACCGAACCATTTCTTGGAGTTCAAATACAAGTGACCAGCCAACCCACCAGCTACGAATCTCTTTGATTGCTTTTTCGTGTAATCTGGATCCAAGGAAATGGCTTTCATAGGGCGATGGTAGTTAAATTTCATCTTCTCATCATCAGTGAAAAGGCTATTTATAACAACAGACCCATCGTCTGAACAGCTTCCTATATACTCTCCCTCTGTGTCGAAGCTGAGGTCATTAACCGGGGCAGTGTGGGCACGGAACTCTTTGACCTAACGAACGAAGCACAGAGCAAAAATAAAATAAAAATTGAACTTGACCAAACTAGATTCATTGTTAAAACGAGAAGAATTTGTGCATAATTGGCGGTACTAGAAAACTTGATAGCTAAGCAAAACTGTTCCAGCACAAGCAAGAAAACCTAATAAAATGCAGGTACCAATCTATCGACCTCAGCGAATCATAGGAATATCACCAAAACACTAAAACTTCAAAAATGTTGAAATTGACCCAAAATTCACAAAAAAAAAAAAAAAAACTCGCCTGATTCCCCAGGAAATCGAGGATACGCACGGTTCCATCGTGCGTACCAAGCGCGATCATCCGCGACGCAACGGCGATGCAAGAAGCAGCGTCGTTAGAAAGCAACGCAGGTACGTTGCCACCCATCCGTTGGTATTTAAGGCGTGGCTCCTCCTCGACCTCATCTCCGTTATCTTCTTCTTCCTCCTCTTCTTCCTCCTCTTCCTCCCTCTCGTCATCTCCGTCCACGCCGTTTTCAGGCGGAACCGCAGCCATTACCAGCGGCGCAGTATATCACTCCTCAATATCTCAGATCAGAAACCGAGAAATCAATCAGAAGTAAAACAGAAAAAGAAAAACAGATCTGCCTCCTCCTTTCTGGGTTGAATGTTCCCTCAAATTTATCATTCAGGTTTATCGGTAAAATTAATTTAATGATTGTTGGTGATGAGAGAATAGAAGAAAAATGAAAAATATAGAATTAATGATTTGGAAGAGGACAAAGAAAAAGGTGCCATGTGTGGGAAATTTTTACTTTTAAAAAAAAATCATTTTCCCTTTTCTGTTTAAGACAGAGACGTGGTGTAATGTAACCCATTTGCGAACAAATGAAACTTGTTTGAATCTTTTTCTTCTTTAAAAGGTTCCTGGCAAATAAAAAGCACAGACCTAATTAGAAGTATAGTCTCAATCATTTTTTTCCAGAAAATTTGAAGCTTTTCAATTTACTTAAACAGTGATTTTAAGTACGATGACTTTGGTCAAGCAAAGAGAAGAATCTCAAAATTTTCATTACTTATGATTAAATTGCATAGAAGAAGAAAATTATACAAAAGCCCAACGTTTACCCAATGTTCTAATAAAAGCCCATTTTATAAAAAGTGGAATTTTTTTTTTCCAACAAATACTTTTATTAATAACTAATATCAGTGTTTACAATGGTCCGTAAAAACACAAGACAAATATAATAGATGTTCGAATCGGATTCCGATGTGGTGATCGAAGTAGCCAACTAGTGTGCTGCGTTGTTTGCTGATCTAGAGAAGTAATTGAATTCAATCCCATCAAACATTGCCATCCATAGGTGAATTGTGTGAAGATAATGTTGAAACTGTAAGGAGATTTTTTTATGATGTAGAAGATTGTTCAAAGATTTATTATCTCTTTCAAAAATAATAAAGCGATAACTCAATGTCCATGTACACTGTAGTGCCCAAATAAATGTTGTACATTCTGTTTCGATAACAGTAGGCATGCTTTGAAATTTACCCTTTTCCGCATTCAGAAATACTCTTTTATCATCACGAATGATCCACCCCAAACCAGAATGAGATGCACCGTCACGAAAAGCCGCATCACAATTACACTTAACCCATCCAATGTGAAGTTTCATCCATGTAGATGAATTTTGTATGCATGGTGTGTGACATTCAGAAAAAAGATATTTTAACGTCACTTGTATCCATTCCTGAACATCTTCATAACTTTTCTCGAAAAAATATTTCGGTGATATTACTTTATTATTAAAAGTAAGATCATTTCTTGATTTTCACATTCTCCAAATATATATATATGAACTGATTCACGTTATTAATTTTTAGAAATATATGAACTGATTCACATTATTAATTTTTAGAAAAATATTTTAAATATAAGTAATTGTTTTCCCAAGATACCACACACTAAAAATGACTCTTAAGAACATATAGTTTGAATTTGGTTGTATAGTTTATTTTTATACTTTGAATTTGGATTTATGGTTGACAAATTGTTAAACTAAGAAAATGTATTTTGCACAATCATCCAATAGCCAGTCGGTTGATAACTGGGAAGTTCGTCGAGAGAGAGAGAGATTTATCTCCGAAATAAACCCGAGTGGAGGGTGACACGGCCGTATCTGACTGGCTTATGTAATAAAGATTCGAAGAAAGAAGACCATCGAGAGACATCGAAGAAAGAAGAGTTATTAGAATCTCTGTGTACACTGACTTCAAGTGATCACAAGATTCCGGAAATGGACACATGTCCTCCGCCGCCAAGAAAGCGACCGCGTGAGATTCCTCTGACAAGGAAGAAAAGATTGTCCAAAGATCTTCGGTTATTCGAAGCCACCGACGTCG
Organism: Pugionium cornutum; assembly: GCA_018901935.1. Classification (NCBI taxonomy): domain Eukaryota; kingdom Viridiplantae; phylum Streptophyta; class Magnoliopsida; order Brassicales; family Brassicaceae; genus Pugionium; species Pugionium cornutum. Next base: position 1,995,919 of record CM032155.1, on the reverse strand, counting down.
GAGCCATGAGTTAGAGATTTTCTTTGCTACCAACTCAAAGCATGTTCTTAAGAAACGAAGGAACCAAATTTGATTGTGTCAAATACACTCTTGTGTGTTCTTTTGACATAATTTTCGATCTATATTCCTACCTATTGAAGATGTACAAATCAGTGATGAGTTTGAAGATCAAAATCATTACTAATGGAGCTCAAGCAAACACATGAAATTGTTCATAAAGCAAAACAGCAAGATGTCAAAAATCAAAAGAGAAAATTGTCCAAAACCAAAACAGAAATGAACGGAAGTGTAAACAGAAAGTTTTCGAAAAGAAAAAATAGGAAAGTTTCTATCTAACTTAAGATTTGCTCGTAGTATAAAAGCAAACGTTAAAAAGATCATTGGGTGTTCCTTTTAGAAAAGAAGATCAAACGACTGAATGAAAAAGCAAAAGAGACGAATCAATTATTTGTTTCTACTTGTATTGTTCTTTCAATATATATAATAAATTAAGAGTTTAAGTTTGTGTAAATCATAAACAAATGTAATTCGTATGAGAATTAATTTAGCTGTTTGAAAAAAATAAAAAACAGTGTTTTGATTATTAAAATTGTGATCGATGGTACGTTTTCTACACTAACACCTATAATAACCTTTAGTCAGTTTCGTGTTTCTTGTGTGGTTTTTCTGGTTGTGTACATGCTTTTGTATAGATCGATCTTAGTAGTAGAAGTAACATAAATTTTACGATCACTGGACAAAGCAAAGAGCATAATTAAACACAACGCACGATGTTTGTTATATAATTAAATAGAATGCATTATAATGGTCTTTGTTGTTCGATACACTGATTAATGACTGACTAATTTAATTCATTATTTGTGTGTTAATGAAACTTTTAATATTTACATCCACTGTTCTATAGTAACAACTTTACAACAACAAGCAAAGAATTAAAAACCAACAAACAATAAAAAAGTAGGAATTTTTCCAGCTTCCAAGATTTCTTGATTTCTCCACAAGCAATGCTAAAAAATTAAGACTTGTTTTAGGACTAATCCCTATACAAAGGCAAAGAATATAACTGTCTGTGTTAGTCCCATTATATATAATGTAATCAAATCTTAGCAAAGCAAATCAAATGAATTTTGGCCCTCTATCCTTTCCTAACGATTAACTATATACAATTCTACATCAAGATTAATATTCTGTGTCGACAATGGTTCCTCCAAACCAACCGCCTAGGCGAACGCAACCGAACCCGCAAGCCTTGCCGGGCAGGGGTCTGAACCCTGTTCTATGCATCATCATTGCCCTAATCCTTGTGGGACTTCTTGTAGGTCTCGCCATATTGATCACATATCTCAGCCTCAGGCCAAAGCGACTCGTGTATACAGTCGAAGCAGCGTCGGTTCAAGATTTTGCAATAAACAATAAAGACGATCACATTAACGCCAAATTCAACTACGTGATCAAATCATACAACCCGGAGAAACATGTCAACGTAAGATACCATTCCATGCATATCTCCACGGCTCACCATAACCAGTCTGTGGCTCACAAGGAGATCGCTCCATTCAAGCAGCGTTCTAAGAACGAGACGAGGATTGAGACGCAACTTGTGTCGCACAACGTGGCACTGTCAAAGTTCAATGCGAAGGACTTGAGGGCTGAGAAAATGAAAGGGACGATAGAAATGGAAGTGTATATAACTGCTAGAGTGAGCTACAAGACATGGATTTTTCGGTCGAGGAGACGTACGTTGAAGGCTGTGTGTACACCGGTAATGATCAATGTTACGGCGAACTCGTTGGATGGATTCCAGAGAGTGTTATGCCAAACTCGTCTTTAAATAATTATTAACTTTAATTGGTTCTATTTGCATGTGTGCATCTTGCGGTTATCAAACTTATGTAATACTGTTTTTAGAGAGTGTTGGTGAGATTAAGTTATGGTTTAAAGTCCTGATTAATTGCTACGTTAATCAGTATACATCCTCTAAGCAGAGGTTATGTCTGTTTAAATTGCCCTGCCATTTCGTTAATGATTCCATAGCTCACTGAAGATGTACCTCTTAAATTCCTCGAGGGAAAAGAAATCAGACTGATATTAATAATTATCAGTTTTTACATATTTACAAAAAGGAAAAATCTGTTGATTTATCTGGTAATCATCATTTAAACCCAAAGTTTTTTTTTAATTTCTAAATCGTAGTAAGATTTTGAGGGAAACAAACGAACGCCTCATAGTGAAACAGAGGTTCCGGGCAAACGGAAGTCTCCTAATGCAACAGAGGTTTCGGGCGCCGTTTTCCTTTCTATCTGAACTGAAAGTCTGACACTGAAAATGAAACTGAAGGGCCCTTATGATAAATCTCACTGTCTACCTGGAGACCGACGATAAATAGCCATAGTTTGTGTTTCGTCGGACGAGGGAAAAAATGGATCCCGACAGGTATTCCACTTTGATTATTATTCATAATAAAAAGCCTTTTTCATGATCTTCACGCAACCAATTGAATATGGTATTGGTCCCGGAACGATCATATTAGCTATAGAAACTTTAGCCTCCTTTGATGATTTCTCTCTTGTGAGTTATTGTCAAGTTCGGAACTTTCTAGGTGGAACTTTTTTTTCTTTCTCTGTCACGCAAGTCCAGATTTTGCTGTTTTCAGGTGGAATCATTACCAGTGAGCTTCGGCTCTAGATTTATAAATTAAGTTTACATCTTTCAGAAATAATTCAGTTGTTTTTGGAGTTTGAGCCAATGTTTTGGTGTTGAAATGAATAGTTAAATTCACGCAAAATATACTTTCACCAAGGCTTGTTGTTCCTGAACAAAATTGACAATTTTGCTGTATTATTAGGTTAAATTCTCCAAGCACCTGCACCATTACACTTGAGGTTTTGGGATACGAATTAAATTTTGCTCAGGTATGACTCTATGTTTCTTGAATTCTGAGATTCAACACTTCACACATATAATTAAAGATTAAATGAAGTCCCAGCTGTATTTTCACCTTTTTCAGTGTCTTAGTTATTTGGTTTTGTTTACTTTTGTTCATCGATTTGATATCTCCCATGTTCTATGCTTCTAATGTTATGTCATGATGCCATGACATGGTAGGATCCAAATTCAAAGCATTTAGGAACAACTGTCTGGGATGCGTCCATGGTGTTTGCCAAATATCTGGTATGATCCTTCTCATCCCACCTTAATGAAAGGATAATCATCAGCGATTAACTTCTTGGAGTGTGTGATGTAGATTGGTCGAACTGTACTTTAAGATATTGTCCTCCGGCTAGACTTTAGTGGGTGAGGAACCGGGAAACTCCTCGATTTAATTCACTGAAGAACTACACCATAGAAGATACTTGATTATGATGGAAATTTGTAACTCTGGACCAATCCATAATGATTCCAATGCAGTCTCCTCTTTTCCCTTTAAGCCCTCATCTCTCAACTAACTGTAGCTTGAAAATCTCTAATTCTCTGCTCAACCCTTAGGCTAATTATGATAGTCCTGCTCTAGACTTAACGAGAAAGCCTTATCGGATTTCCTGTGGCTTTAAAATGTATCAGGGGAAAAATTGCAGGAAGGGAAGATTTAGTCCGTCTAAACTGAAAGGGAAACGTGCTATCGAGCTGGGAGCAGGTTGTGGTGTTGCAGGATTTGGTATGTAGATATATGTATGCATTGATTTCTTGAGGATTCTCTTTCTTATGTATGGCTATTTCTCTGCGTGAAACTGGGAATTTGGTATCTTCAATGGAGTTTGTGCTCATGTTGCAGCTATGGCGATGCTGGGGTGTGATGTGGTTTCAACTGACCAAAAAGAAGTTTTACCGCTGCTAAAGAGGAATGTAGAATGGAATACGTCCAGAATCTTGCAGATAAATCCTGGTTCAGGTTTGTGTCAATACTGGCTTCACTTAATGGTCTCTGCAATACTGCAAAAGGATGTTTTACTGCTTCTTTTACTGCTTGTTTTTGTGGTATCTGCAGCTTTCTTCATTTTGTTATGCCAAGGAGAAGTTTGTAAAACTGACCCGTGTTGTGAAGCTTACTTTATCAAATAAAATATCAGATGGTTTAACCAGTGCCTAATGATGTTGTCATTTCTTATAGCAACATTTGGATCACTCCGAGTTGCAGAACTCGACTGGGGAAATGACGATCATATAAAGGCCGTTGATGCGCCATTTGACTATGTCATTGGTACTGATGTTGTAAGTTTATCAGAATCTTCGAATGATTCAGTATAGATGTGTAGTTTACTCAGACTGGTTTCAGCCCAAGGGAATGACTGACCGTCCACACCATATTTTGTTGAAGGTATATTCTGAGCAGCTCCTGGAACCTCTATTGCGTACAATACTTGCACTATCAGGGCCAAAGACAACGATTATGGTATGAATTAAGATACTTGAGATTTGCTTAATATTATCGTTGAAACTACAAAATGATTCGTTCTTGTTGGTTTTTAGTTGGGATATGAGATACGTTCTACTAGTGTTCATGATAAAATGCTTGAGATGTGGAAAGACAACTTCGAAGTCAAAACTATACCGAGATCCAAGGTAAATAAAAACACTGATGTCACAATCATCTCAAGTTTTGTGAACTACACAACCTCTTATCCTGGAATGAAATCTGCAGATGGATGGTGAATACCAAGACCCAAGCATTCATCTGTACATCATGGCGCTAAAATCTCCTGGTGAGAGCTCTCTAAACGCGAGCCAAGATGAAGTTGTTGTTGGCACAGATGAAACAACGTGCGAGATGAAAGTCCCAACCAGAGAATGCCATGCTTTACCAAACGGGTTGGAAGAAGAAGCTGTTGCAGCAACACATTGTCCTCGTCTTAAGGAAGATAGTTTGTTGATGAGACTAAGGGACGGAAAGCTAAGTGAATGGGAGATGAGAAGGTATGGTACAGTTGCTGCACAGCTTCTCCGTGACGTTAAGATAGATGTTCAGGTGCGTACATGCACTATATACACCATTGTTGATATGAAATTTGTCTGTCTTATATAAATCATTCTTATGTAATTTTTCTTTGATTTTGTTTGTGTTGCAGGTGAAAAAATGACTTACGCATAAGCGACACTGAGAGCCTTGTTCCTTGAGATTTCACCATTTTGATTTTCACTGTAGGAGTCATGGACATTGTCTTCACTGAATGAATCCTCAAGACTTCTTTCTTTCAATGATTTTGCTATTCGTGCTTCTGTAATATGCTTCATACCGAAAATAATTTCTCGATTGACAGAAACATATTCATTACGAAATCAGTAATATACTGGTTCCTTGCACCAAATCATAAAGTATATCAAGCTACAGATCAAATCAAAACAGTAGTTGTGGCATCACTGATTCTCATCGATACGTCTGCCTTTTTAAGCAATGATAACAACTTGGCTCTTCAAATGTATCAAAAACCAGACCACATTGATGATGACGTCTATGCTGTTTCGTTTAAACAGGAAACATCTTCAATTGTGTATGCAAACTCAAGTGGAATGAGCACAAGAACACAAATCACGCAATTGCTAATGCCTCAAGCTGCGTTTCCAGTTGTTGTCCCAATAGTCTTGAGATCAAAGATCTCGATCCAGTAGCCATCAGGATCCTTAATGAAGGCTATGTTCTTCATCTTTCCTGTAAGGTGCACACTAGATTTAAACCAGATATCCCAAACAGTCCGAAAAAGAAATTTTGTGAATGTTTACTCAGCAGTGATAGTAATACCATCGTCTGGTTTCTTCACAAACTCTACACCCAATTGTTCAAATCTCTCGCATGCCTTGTGCACATCATCAACTGTAACCCCAATGTGCCCTGTAACAACAAGCGAAAAAGTTTGCATCTGTATTAACATAACCAACATCCGGGTCTTCTCTTGTATGAATTGCCATAACACAAGCCTCAATTTTTAGGTTATTAACTGGTTCTATTGATGCATCCTAGTCACTAAAACTAAAGCTCATCCGTAAGGACCTAAACATAACCTACCGAAACTATTCAATTACTTCTGAATTTGTAGAGAGAACAAGGTAGAGACTTCACCAAATCCACGAGGCTCGGAGTTCCCATTGTGGTAACCTTTAAACTCTGGATCGCTCTCTGTACCCCAGTTGCTGAAAAAGACATTTATATATAAGGAACCTTCAATGGAAGTTAAAAGAGGGAAAAAGGCATATATAATTATTTCTTACTGAGTCAATTCAATTGTTGCCGGTCGACCAAAGGTCCAAACCGTTCTCTCAGTTGGATCGGTTGGAGCTGTTGTAGTATCCTGTATCACAATAAACGATCAAACACAGCTTTGTTGAAGTTGGTAGGCGTAGCACCCAAGAGGAATATCTCTATTCATCTTTATTGATCCAGAAGAAGAACAAAAGTATTCAAAACCTAACAATTTAACTTCATGTTTAGTAAAACTTCTCTTACGCATTTTAATACACCAATAGATTGCCTAATTTCCAGTGTTCTAATATTTATGTGATGACACTCGACGCATGGTCTCCAGGTACATAAGTTGAATGCTTTAACATCTGATATAATACAAATTGTAAAGTTCAATACTTTTATCTTGTACGATGCCCTCTGGTTTGCTGAAGAGTTAAACTAAGCAAGATCACATAACAAAATTCTACCTCATAGCCCAGGAAGTACAAACTAAATTTCATCTCAGAGAAATCCAGCCTCTTCAGCAATCTGGAAAAATGGCAGAATAGATAACTTGTAGAGCCCATAAGCTAAAGAATAGAAGAATACATTGCTTCCCTGAAGACTTAAGACTGACGAAACAAAAGAACGCATATGCATTTGTAACTTAAGAGCTAAGAACATTCAAGAGGTTATAGAACTTACGACATTCCCAGTACACGTGAGTAAAAATCAAGGCTAGTCTTAGGATCCTTGATCCGAAACATCTGAGTGATACAAAAAAGATGGCAAAATGGAACATTATCAATTGTTGATGTAAAAAACTAAAGAGGACGAAATCACTATCTAAACCAAGAAGAAACAAAAAGGATAACGACACTGAGTCAGAGAGGAAGAATACTACAATGTTCAAGAAGAGGGAAGGATTGGTTAAGTATGGAACGACACATTCCTTACGACAACAAGAGTTAATTCTATAACTTGGTTTAATCTCTAATTCTGCAAATATCCTTGTCTTATGATGCTTATGTTTCTTTCCAAATGCTTTGATGATTATCATAGTGTCATCCATAATATAGTTACCCAAGTGAAGATAGAATGCTAAGATCCAGGACACAATTGCCAAGCTTTAGAGCAGATTCGAAAAGAAACAGTTTCTTTCAAACATGCTTTTGAATTCGACTATCAATTTGGTGTTATCACAGGCACATAGATAAATAACATAAACGAAAGCCTTAACCGAGATCAAACATGCATTCATGCACCTAAGAGCCCAAGACATGCGACTTTCAATTTAAAAACAGAAATTACGAATCATGATCAACAAAATCACAAATCGAAAAGCAGAAGGATCTTACAGTCTGCTGCATGATATACCCTTTCGTAGCCTCGTCCCGAATAATTGACAGACCAGGGTTGTTTGCTGGTGATTCTCTGCCTTCCGACGCCATACATAACACACGAATCTGACCAAATATCTACAAAACCGAACAGACCCAGATGATTAAACAACACACATAGACCAAATAAAACGTTTCCAAGCAAAGGGTTTTCACAAATTGTGAACCTTTGGCCTTCGGGTTCTGTTGTAAGGGCAAGTGATGAAAGAAAAACCGGGGGAATAAGGTTTGACGAAGCGGATTAGAGGCGTAATTCGAGTTATGGCATTGGCTATTGAGTACGAACCCATTACGTTCCCTGGATTTTCAATTCGTGTGACAGAAATATCTGAGGAAAAAATAAAACGAACGGAGAGACAGAGATATTGACCGCTGTGTAAAGCTTATGATGAACTGACCGAAATCAGTGGCTGCTGTGACTGGAGGATAAAAATGTATTTGCATCACATAGCAAAGATAGGATAGGTAATTTGCAAAAATGCATTAACTTTTTCCTTCCTTGTGGCTGGTGTGGTGTGATCAAACATTGTTTGGTGTGTTCTCAGGCGGCGTAGCAGCAGAGCGGACGCGACGGACGCCCTCGGACTTAGTGTTCTCAGCAAACTTGAGGCTTCCTTGTTGCAATGTTCTTCTGCTTCTCCTGCTCATTCCACTCCGAAGCATAGTATTGCTCCTCCGTACTTTCGACTGGATCTTTGGACGGAAGCAAGAACATGCTTCCCCACTGAAGAAAGTGGATTAAAGTCAGATACCACGTGCAAAAAACTATCTTCATTCCCATCCACGTCAAAGCGGTGAACTTTGAGGTAGAGAAGAAGATGAGCTGTGTTAGCCCTGACCTTGCACCTCCAGTTAAACATGAAATTATGTATAGAGCTCGCTGGAAGACAAAGGGAACAATTGCAAAGGTGGTTCCGCAAGCGTTTTATGCACTTAATAGAAGAGGATCATAGCTACAACGGGAGTAACGAGGGTATTAAGGCGGCCGAGCGACGTACAGAAGATACCACCACACGTCTGAATAATCTAGTAGCCTTCTCATTCCAAAGTAAGTGACTGCAAGGTAAGATTTGTAGCCTCCTGCTGGTCAAACAAAGAAATTGGCCATTTCAAAAGATGCTGCTATGTGTGTGAAGCTTCAAGTGAAACTTGAAAGAAGACATGTATATGTTTAATATTTTACTCTCTTATCTTATGTTAAATCTTTTTTTTATATACAATAAAATATTAAGAATAAATTTTTGTTATAAATGTTTTTAAAACAATTTACATAAGTACGGTGAATTATCCTTTATACTAGATTTTGACTCACGCTCAGAAAAATATTCACATATAATAATTAATTATTTATTTTATTAATTTAAATTAAATATATATATATATATATATATAATTTACCTCATATTTAAAATAATTTTCTAAATATTTTAATATTGATTACAAAAATAAAATAGATAATAAAATTGGATTATACAAATATATTTAAATTGTATCTATCTTAAATAAAATTATAAATGTGATAAATATTCAATTAAACTAAAATTTTGTTTTATATTTTTTGGCTAATTTTTTAAAATTTATAATATTTTGTTTTATATTGTATTTGTATTTTATGACAAAATATATTTTATATCGAAATATTAGGGATTTATATATAATATATTGTCTAATAGCATTTTTCGTAAATACTCTAGTAAATTATGTCTTATATAATATTTATTTTAAAATGGTCTAATAGTGTGACACATCAGCATGGTATATTTATAAATCACACGTCAACATAAAGTTATTTTGTTAAAATGATTCTCAATTAATATATTATAGATTCTCAATTAATATATTATAGATTTTATAAAATACAGATTTGAGACAAATAATTAATTTACCAATAAATTTGGCAAATTTTTATTTTCTTAAAAATGGAATTATTATGTAACCACGCCAAGATTGTATCTCCGAAAAGTTTGTACTAACTACAAACAATTTATTTGGTAATACACACAAAGATCTCATTCCCTTTTATATAAACTAAATAATTTGATACAAAAACGAAACATGAAGAAAGCTGGAGAAAACTAAGGCTAAAGCGGGATTAAAGGCACATAATAAGACTTTGTTATCTTGAGATAAAAGAGAATAAATACAATTGTGTTATTATCACCATATATATATGTACATATATCCTTGAAGTTGTTTCATTAGAATTTAGCTCAACTAACAAAACTGAATCTTGGATCTTTCATCTCTCTTAGAACAAGAAAAATGAAGATATCATCGATTGGATATGTCTTTGTCCTTATCTTCATCTCTATTACCATTGTCTCAAGTTCACCAAGTCAAGGAGAAGTTGGTAAGCCATATTTACGTTGAAAAGTTTGTAGACGTATATGTATTAAAGATCATAATCAAACCTTTGCATATTTTCACCTAATGACTCGACTTATAACTTAAAACTAGACTTGTTAAAACACTTTTTTTCCTTCAATAACAACAATGTAGAGGACGAAATGGAGTTTAACTACGAGGAGAAAGGAGATAAAGGACCAGAGAAATGGGGAACACTAAAACCAGAGTGGGAAATGTGTGGAAAAGGCAAAATGCAGTCTCCTATTGATCTTACGAACAACAGAGTCTTGATTGATCATAGTCTTGGATACATTCGTAGCCATTATTTGCCTTCCAATGCTACTATCAAGAACAGAGGCCATGATATTATGGTAATCATATCAAATATTGGTTTTTTGACCTACATTAGTTTCACCATTAATGTGTGTTTTCTTTTGTTATCGTCGAAGTTGAAATTCCAAGGAGGAAATCAAGGTTTAGGTATCATTATAAATTGTACTGAATATCAACTTCAACAGATTCATTGGCATTCCCCTTCTGAACACACTATCAATGGCAGAAGGTATCTTTACTAGTATATATAATAACCTTTTGAGCATATCAAGTGTACTGGAAACTGAGTTTGAGATTTGAATAACATGAAATTATAGGTTTGTTCTTGAGGAACACATGGTTCATACGAGCAAAGATGGACGTATTGCTGTTGTGGCTTTCTTATACATATTGGGAAGACCTGACTCTTTTATCTTTTCGGTAACATAGAAACCTACTAATCCCTACTATATTATCTGAAATTTTTTTAACAAAGTAATCTTATCCTGACGTGTTAATAATAAAAATACTATGCTGACGTGTCAACACCACAAGGAATTTCAACTTAAATATATAAAAAAGTTTAACTTACTAGAATAATTACAATACATGTCACTGATATTAATTTGGTTGGAGAATAAATATAATTTATTCAACTAACCAAAAAATACTATTACATTTTCAAAAACAATACTTTTTATTTCTTTAAATTTTTTTATACGTTAATTTATAAATAATATTAAATAAATATAAATATATTTAAGTTACTACCGTAATCCCTAATAAATTATTTGAAAAAAGTTTTAATAAAATAACGTTATTCTGACGTGTTATTAACAGAAATACCATGCTGACGTGTCATCACTAAAGTAAATTTCAAATAAATATATAAATAAATTTAACTTATTAAAATAATTACAAGTATATCATTATTAATAATTTGGTTATATAATTAATATATTTTATTAAACTAACAAAAAAATACTATTAAATTTGTAAAAAATAATTATTTTTCTTTTTTTAATTTGTATATACAAAAATTAATATTAAAAGTAATTTTAAATAAAAATTAAAATTATATAAATATTTAATTTATATTTATTAATAAATATAATTTGCGAATATTTTTCTCCACTGCGTGGTTAGGAATCTAGTTCATTTATACTTTTGAAAAAAAATATTAATTCAATTTTTTTTTATTATTGATCCTCTTAATTAGTTGGAAAGAGATTTGAAGAAGGTAACCGATACACATGAATCCGAGGAAAATGTCGGAATGATTGATCCTAGGAAATTCGATTTTGAATCATTACATTATTATAGATATCTTGGATCACTTACAACTCCTCCATGTTCTGAAAATGTTACTTGGACAATTTCCAAAGAGGTAATTACTAATTATTTTATCTTTCTATGGTTAATGGATATTGTAATGCTTAGTTTATCTCTTATGTTTGCCAGATTAGGACTGTAACACTAAAACAATTGATGATGCTTCGTGTGACTGTACACGATGTGAGTGTGTCGCTATTCCTTTTTAATTTATAATGTTAATTAAGTGTTGGGACTTGGCTAAGCAAATTGTAAGTCTTATACATAACCTTTTTTTTTTGCTGCAGCAATCTAATACAAATGCTAGACCGCTGCAACGTAAAAACGAGCGTTTGGTGAAGTTTTACAAACCAACATGGCATTTTTAACCTAATTATAAAGTTTAAGTTTGGTTTTACTTAATTATTTTTCATATTTATCTTTACTTTTTCTTTTGAAAATAAATGGCCAACTCTAATAAGTAACAACTATTTGTTTTTAATTATTTTTGAAATGAATCTAGTCAAATCAAATATATCATTTTATTGCAACGACTTAATTATTATAAAACATAACACTAGTTCATTTCTATTCCCCTCTATTTATCGCTACCTCTTAACGACTAATTGCAAAACAGAAAAAAAGTAAAACTCGTAAACCGGTAAAACTCGTAAACCGGTAAAACTCGTAAACCCAATGGTAAAACCCGTAAACCCAATGGTAAAACCCGTAAACCCAATGGTAAAATCCGTAAATCCAATGGTAAAACCCGTAAACCCAATGGTAAAACCCGTAAACCCAATGGTAAAACTGGTAAACCCAATGGTAAAACCCGTAAACCCAATGGTAAAACCCGTAAATCCAATGGTAAAACTAATAAACCTAATGGTAAAATTCGTAAACCCAATAGTAACACTGGTAAACCCAATAGTAAAACTCGTACCAATAACTAAACCTTTTTTTGTCTTAAATCAATTTCTTCTATTAGATGTTTATCTAATACCCTAAAATAGTTTTTATTTTTAATTATTCTATCAAAATTAAAATTTTAAAATAACATAAATTATTATATATAAATATTTATTTATTCAAAATAAATTAATATCTTTCTTATATTTTAGATAATCATTATTGGACTAATGAATCGATCTAGTCAAAAATAATTGACCAAAAAAAACATTATTACCATGATGTAAAAAAGATAACATTATTGGAATTGGGCCACGACAGTTTTAAAATGAAATTGTGAAAGGGTTTTTGAATGTAATTGTGACGTATTGTTTTCACAAAATCACAATGCCTAAGACAACGGCAGAAGCAAGATAAAACACGATCAACTGCTTAATTCTTCAGAACCTAATTCTCGTCTCTTTCCCATTCAACAGACACACAATTGTATAGCTCGAGAAGAAGCGTTTCATCGCGACGTTGTTGCTAGTAATCTTAAATTCCCAGATTTTTCGCTTGCCTTCTCTTGGAGGCTTGAGTCATAGATTGCTAGAGGGTACCACAAAGTTTTTGAAACGATTGATTCTGCTAATTTTTCTCTCATGCATGCACGCCCTTCTTTCCCTTATTTAGGTTTTTTTATGTAGTGTCAGAAATTGATCGGTAAATCTAAGGCTTTGGGGTTCGAGCGAACGGTTTCGGGGTTTTCAAAGACTCACCTCTACCTTGGGGAGGGATTTAGGCGTCTAATAGATGTAAGTTTATCACATTAAGTGTCATATAGGATGTTTGATCTGGAATTTTTGTCCCGCGATTTGTAGAAGTTGATCTGATTGTCTTCCTCGGTGATCAAATTTTGGCATTCAAGGGCTTGTTTAAGTAGTTAGCCTCTTCACTGTTACGTGATTGCAGAGAAGATGAAGAAATATGAAAAGAGTACTTTGACGGGGAGGACCATTTGCACCAGATCAGTAACAACTTCAACTTCAACGCCAGCCTCAATAGAACCTGGTTTGAGGAGGTCGAAAAGGAAAACACCATCTAAGAAGCCAATAACTCCAACTTCTAGTACCAGAAAGTCAGAGAGACTGGCTCTCTCACCTGCTTCTCAACGGTCTGATAATGGAAAGTATGCATTGTCGCAGAATACCAAAGGATCAGGTAAGTCTGGCAGGAATGCAAACAAATCCTCCGAAAGTGATCAGAGAAAAGTTAAAAGGAAAACTAATATAGAAAAGTCGACAAATAAGATCAAGAAACAGGAGCCTATAATGTCAGCCCGAAGTTACAGGGCTTTTTTTAGAGAGAAGCTCAAGCAATCGGACGCACTAGTTGATGCTCCTTCAAATGACGAGGAGTTAGTAATTGTTGGTTGTTCTCGCAGCGCACCCGCGGGCAATGATGAGTCAAAAAGGCTGTCAGTTGGCAGAACTAGTTTAGAGGAGGGCTCTGCTGTTACATTGAAATTATTCAGGGACACAGAAAAGGTGGTGCTTGATGCATTCCCCATGGTTGAAACTGGAGATGACAGTGTTATAGGTTCACCTTCTGAGAATTCAAAAACGCAAAAGCTTCTTGTCAGTAAAACTAGCGTAGAAACCGACACAAATTTTCCTTTGAAAAGAAAAATGGACACTGGAGGAGTTGTGTTGGATGAGTGTGCCACAGTTGCAAATGGAGATGCCTGCGTTATGGGTTATGAAGGGGTCATTCCATCTCCTTCTGGGTGCAAAAATAATAATCAATCTGAAAGGTGCAGCACACTTGAAAAACGGCAAAAGTAAGAATTACTGATTGTTGTCTCTCTTTTGAAATAATCTGGGAATTGCTTTCTACGATAGATGAATGTCCAACAGACAGGTTTTGATTTAATTTTTTTTTAATAACATATCGTCTAGACTGTAATTTTAGTGGTACAAAAACTTTGAATTTGAAGGGTCAACGTTGATTTGGAAAATCTTAATGGCATTGCCCAGCCAGTTCAAGAATCTGATCACTTGGCACAGGTTAGTTTCTGATTGCTTTCCTTAGGACACCCGTTAAACATTGATCTGTGAAATAGTTAAAATTTACTTACCTTTTACTTGTAAATTGCTAATTCAATTCTGCTTTGCATTAGGATATGAAAGAAATTGGACCTGCTACAAGCACAGACCATGAGGAGAACGGTCAAAATATGCAACAATATAAATCATGTGATCCAAAATTGCATTCACTGATGTACCCAGAGTATTGGATTCCTGTGCAGCTATCAGGTGTGCAGCTGGAGCAATATTGTCGGACTCTCTTCTCCAATTCTTTATCTCTTTCATTGCCGTCGAAGAATGATCCTGTTGGAGCCCTTGAAGAATCTCTACTTTCTGTAAGGAAAGTAAGTTTATTTGCATAACAAATTTTATTCTTACGTACGCCTGAGCGCTAAATTCCCAGTTAACACAGGCGACAATGTACAAATAGATAAGATGTTCACTGCATTTCTACCAAAAAAATATCCTGTCTTCCACGCTCCTAAGAGGTTGTCACATAGGTGTTATGCCTTTCAGTTTGATGTCTATAAGGGCAAAGGTGTTGATCTATTTATTTTATGATTTTTCGAAACACATAGAACTCAAAGTGCAAATTAGACAGTTTAGGTTTAGACATGTGACTACTGTTGGTTAGCATCACATTTTCTCAAGGCCTCTATCTGCATGTTAGTGTGTGGATATATATTAAAACCTTCTTTACCTGTTCATAATTTTTTCATAGACATGTGACCATCCATATGTTACGGATGCATCTTTAAAACAACTGCTCACCAAGAATCTAGAGGTGCATGAAATCCTGGATGTAGAAGTCAAAGCAAGCGGGAAACTTCACCTCCTAGATGCAATGCTTAATCAAATTAAAGAAAAGGGTTTAAAAGCAGTTGTCTTCTACCAGGTGCATTTCTGTTACTTATGAACGTGAATTGCTCTTTGTTTGTCATGAAAAAATCACTTAATTTAATATATATGTGTGTGCGTATCCTGGCATTAACAATGGAATTCTGATGTCTTGAAAATTGAAATTTGAATGGGGCGAATTATGGTTTTTACATCTGATGATGAATTGTAAAGTAGCCTTCAGTACGCAGCTGGCATTATGAGATATACCGAACTGACATGTTTCTTCTTTTCTTTTCTTTGTCATTATATATGTTTCATGTATATATTTGAATAACTGCTTTTTTGCTCAACAGGCAACCCAGAGCACTGGGGGACTTCTGCTTGGTAATATGCTCGAAGATTTTCTGGGTCAAAGATTTGGTCAAAAATCTTATGAGCACGGGGTTTGTTCCTCAAAGAAGAATGCGGTAAACAATTTCAACAAAGAGAGTCAATGTTTTGTTCTGTTGTTGGAAAAACGTGCCTGCAATCAAAGCATTAAACTCTTGCGGGCTGAGGCTTTTATTCTTTTTGCAAGCAGCTTGAATCCATCACATGATGTTAAACACATAGAGAAGATAAAGATCGAGTCATCTGAAAGAACTAAAATATTTCGTTTGTACTCATCATGTACAGTTGAAGAAAGAGCCCTGATTCTGGCTAGGCAAAATAAGCCTGTAGAGCACCTAAACCGTTCTCTCATGCATGCTTTGCTCATGTGGGGGCCTTCATATTTATTTGATATGCTGGATCATTTCCACGGCAGTGAAACCTTAGATTCAGGAATTCCATTTGTACAACCTATTATGGACAGCGTGATTCATGAATTCTCGTCCATACTTTCTTCGAAAGGTGGACAAGTAAATGAAGGCAAGCTGTGTCTACTTTTGGAAGCCAAGCATGCTCATGGAACCTACAGCACAGATTCTACTCTATTTGGTGAACAACATGTTATGTTGTCAGACAAAGATAGTCCAAATATATTTTGGAAAAAGCTGTTGGAGGGAAAGAATCCTATGTGGAAATACCATTCAGATACTCCCCAGAGGAACCGAAAAAGAGTTCGGTATTTTCAGGAATCTGAAGAGAGTGACAAAATTGACAATGTAGGCAATACACAGAAGCGAAAGAAGGCTTCTGATGATGTCACTGTCCCCCCAGTCACTGATTCCCCGGTAGATAACGATGAAGGAAAGGCGTCTGAGAAGGATCACATCGGTAAAATCGTTTAATTCCTGCTCCTATACGGCTATACCTTTAGTGTTCATTAAATTTCATATTATTTTGCTGACTACTTTCCAGCAGGTGCTTTGGAGTCACCAAAAGTCTTAGTAGCGCTCCCGTCACTAGGTAAATCTGCTTCAGGTACTAATGGTACATCAAATGAAAATGATGGTTTTGGCTTGTATTCTACGGGTAGTCATATCGCTGGAATCCCAAAAGATATGTTAGCTGGAAAAGCCTGGAGACAAATAACGTGTGAATCACAGAGAATTCTACATGCTGTTTTAAAGTCGGAGATGGTAAAACTTGGCAAAGTTTTGGATTTTCCAGTAAGTGGATTTTTTCCACCTGCGCAACTTGTCTTTAGTTTTTGCATATGCATATATAACAGATTTTACACCAAACGTGAAATTCTGAATGTTCAACTACACTGCGTCTGTCAAAGTCTATTTTATGTTCATATATCTGCCTTCGTTACTAATGCTCTGTTATAAATTGAGCAACAGCTCACAAACAATAGGTAGTTATGTTCCTCATGTCCGTCATTGTTTGTTGAATCAAAGAATGACTTTGTCTCCTATGCTTGATCCATTCGTGGGAGAGAATGATGGATTTAACCTTAGGCCTCTGTCCCTGGCGGATCAAAGGCATGATGCAGCTCTGTGTATTGTATGCAAAATTTTTTCTGTTTGCTGTTGATATAGAAATGATATATTGACTGATGCTATTAGTTTCGTTTAAAAGATACCTGCTATTTTTAGGTAATCTTATATCTTCATATAGGGGCTAATATACGTTTCCGCTGCCATGTCCACACTGCATACTTCTTTGATTGTCTCGGTGCACCATCTATCAAAACTGGATTAAAAGTTATATTTACATCTGTGATTGATTGACATATTATTTTGTTTTCAGGAGGATTGGACAAGCATGGTTGAAAAATTTCTTAAATATGTTATTGAAAACCACCGTGTGTGCAAAGAGCCAGCCACCACATGGCAGGCATTCCAGATAGCCTTGGTACGACAGCATTCACCTTCCCTTTTTTGAATATCCTCGCTCTGAGGCATTTCTGCTAATGCATCACAAGTTTTAACTTTCCAATCATAGGATAAAAGTTTCCATCAATTGCTCAAATTATGCTAGCTACTAACGTCTGATAAAACATACTGAATAAGTTTGTTAATAATGCTTTTCCAGAGTTGGATTGCAGCCTCTTTGATAAAGCATAAATTTAAACGCGAAGAATCTCTGGTCCGTGCAAAATCTGAATTAGCTTTCAGTTGCTCTAGAGAAGAGGTAGATTATATATACTCTATGCTGTACTGCATGAAGAGTCTATTCCTGGAAAGGGCACAAGGTTTGCAGTTGGATTGCTTTGGTAGTAATTCTAAACAATCGATGGCTAGTACGAAACAAGTGAATACAAGGCTGTCAAAGGGTGAAGAATGCTTGACTGAGAAGAGAGCTAACCATTATAGCACAGCAACAGAAGATATAAAAAAGACTATTATCGACATCAAAAAAAAATGCAAGAAGAAAGAACAAAAGCTTGTACAAGCGCATGTGCAAAAGAAGTTTGAGCTGTTGAATAGGTTTGCAGACAAGAAGAGGGAACTTGAAACTAGAAAAAAGCTGGAAGCAGCAGTAATTCGTATTACCTGTTCACGGACTAGTACTCAGAGCTTAGGGGATGATCTCAAACGGCTGGATCATGATTATGAAAGAGAGTCTGATGAAATCACAAGTGAGAAGGATGAATGCCTCAAAAGTCTAGATCAAATGCACGAGGCTGCGAAGAAGAAGTTGGCTGAGGATGAAGCCTTCTGGATTAGTCGGATAGAGAAGTGGGTGCAAGCTGAATTAAAAAAGTACATTCCCATTGAAGCTGATTCCTCAAAGTTGACAGAGACATCCCAGTCATTTGCAAATCTTGCAAAGTCTGCCTCCCCAGAGTTATCTTCGAACAAAGAGGAGGCTTTGGTTACAATTGAAAATGATAGAACAAGTCATGTCGCTTCTGATGCTGATAAAATTTTGGACCAGCAGAATGAGGAAGCTTCTTCCCTTGACGAAGAGATTCCTGGCGAGTTGGCGTTGCCTATGCCACAGCCTGTGTTTGTGGTAGAGACTAGTGGTTTTGCTGAATTCGATCAGGTAGTTAGTGGCCCTGTAGAATACTTGATCCTTTGTTCATTTAATCTTTATAATGCTCATCCTTGTTTCCCTGCAAAGACAGTGGGTACTGATCAGATGCCATGTTTACAAATAAAATTGGCTTTTGTGCACAGGATGATCCACATATATGTCCTATGCCTTCTTCTCCGGCTGAAAAGCAACCTGACCCATCTTCAAACACTCAGGGCCAAAATATCGAAGCAGCAATTGTGCCTCAGCCAACTGGATCAAAAACAGTAGAGACTGGTGATTTTGTACATCAGAACAGGTCCTATCCATGACTTTCTCTTTTGCTGGTTTAAAGTTATTGATCTGTGCAGTGTTCGCTCTGAGTTTCCCATGTGAAACAAAAAAAGGAACAGGGAAGTGTGGTTTTGGATCAGTTCTCATTTTGTTTTTAATCTACTCTTTGGACAGGGTGATCAAGTTAGAAGTCCTTTGCCGTCTTCAGTGGCTGAAAATCATCTTGACCCAGCAGCAATCATTGGGGATCAAAATATCGAAACATCAGCTGAGCCCCACATAGCTGGTCCAGATGCAGGAGAGATTAGTGATTCTGCAGTATCATATCAGGTACTTATTGCCTCAACCAAGTCTTTTAAGTTGTTAAAAAGTCTTCCATCTTTGTAACTGTCGTTTTGTTCATGCAGGAAACAATGGGTCCTAAGGAGGCATGCTCTCTGCCATCTGCGTCGGTTGGAACTCAGTCTGACCTAGCAGCAAATGTTGAGGGCCAAAATATCACGACTGTGGCTCAGCTTCACATGGCTGGGTCAGATGCAGTAGAAACTGGGGGATCTACTTTATCAGATCAGGTACCTGGATCTGCTGAAAGAATATTTCTCCTGTTCTAGTCCTTTTGATGTTAGTAATCAGTTTTCTGTAAGACACAGAGCAGACAGTGGGTAGTGACCAGATGTTATTTTTTGCTTCTGGATAGGGTGCTCAAGATGCATCTCCTCGGCTGTTTTCTTTGCATGGAAATTATCCTGATGCAGCAGTTAACATTGAGGGCCTAAATAACACAACAATGACTGAGCCTCAG
The DNA here is from genome assembly GCA_018901935.1 of Pugionium cornutum. Lineage (NCBI taxonomy): Eukaryota > Viridiplantae > Streptophyta > Magnoliopsida > Brassicales > Brassicaceae > Pugionium > Pugionium cornutum. The sequence goes on along the minus strand of CM032155.1, from coordinate 1,976,095 downwards.
GCAACTGGATCAGATGCATCTCCTCCACCATTTTCTTCACATGAAAATCACCCAGATGCAGCAGTTAACATTGAAGGCCTAAATAACTTAACAGCGACTGAGCCTCACACTAGGGGATCAGAGACATGTGAAATGGAAATAGCAGAATCCGTTCCCCAAGTAGAGCAGTCAACCTTTGCAAGTCAGTAGCTGTCTTGTCAATTCAAGTATAACATAGGTGTTTGCCAAACTGCTGACAATGTGATGCCTTTGTGCAGATAATCTTGTACATGAAGCTCCTGTTCCATCGCTTCTTAACAATGGTACGGGACAGAGTACCATTCAAACTGTTCCTCAGTTACCTTTCCCTGTGTTCAACGACCCATTTCAGTATGAACTGGAGAAGTTGCGGAGAGAATCAGAGAACACACAGAAGACGTATGAAGAAAAAGTTAGTTGTCCTCAATGCCCAGTTACCTCTAGTTTTGGTTTCTTAGTTGTCCTCAATGCCCAGTTACCTCTAGTCTTGGTTTCTTTTACTCACTGTTCATTGACCGACTTAATTGTCTGTGAGTAGATAGCAATCTTGAAAGCTGAACTCGGGAGGAAGATGGCTGAAGTACAAGCAGAGTATCAAAGAAAATTCAATGAGGTAGAGGCGGAGCACAGGGCCAGAGCGATGGAGAATAAGAAGAATACGAATTTTGTTATAATGAACAAGATGTTGGCGAATGCCTTCGTGTCCAAATGTACCAGTACCACCACCGACATATCTTATACCTCAACGATTTCAAGGGGTAAGCGTCCAAATAATAGAGCAAAGTTGTGTTAGATATAAGGCGATGAGGTCGTAACATCACTTCTTCTCCAGGTAGGATTCAGCAGCTAGCACTGAGAGCAGCACAAGTGAGCGCACTGAGGAATTATACTGCTCCAGCTCCAGCTCCTGCTCGAGCTCGAGCTCCAGCTCCTGCCCGGGCTCCAGCTCCTGCCCGGGCTCCAGCTCCTGCTCGAGCTCCAGCTCCTGCTCGAGCTCCAGCTCCTGCTCGAGCTCCAGCTCCTGCTCGGGCTCCTCTGCAGCCTCAGTCATCGTCTTTTCCTTGTCCAGTTCCTCGCCCATCAGGCCTTCCTCTGCATTCCGCGCTCTGCCCAATGCCTCGACCAAGACAACCTCTCATCTTCAGCTCAGCTTCATCTCCATCAGCTTGTCTTGCAACTAATCCAGTTGTCAATGGAAGACTACGTTCTCCCGCACCACATCTAAACGCATATAGATCATCGACGTCAGTTCCCACTGCCACAGCTACTCCAACCGCGTTGCCGCATCCTCAAGCTGTAGCATATTCACCTGTGGTAGCTCATCAGCAACAAGAAAACCAATGATGTGGTATGTCTTTCAGGCAACGAGTGAGTGAACTAATCTGATGTTTAGGGTGTGGAGTAATTGATTTAGAGTTATATAATGTAATATTTACGACTATGTTCTCAATGAGGCTTTTGGAGTTATCATATTCAGTTAAGTCTGGGTAAGGTTTTAAGACACCTAAATTTCCAGTAGGTTAAGGGTGGTGGTTCAAGGTAGATTAATTTTTAAGATTATTAGAATTTTTCAATTTTACTGTTTTTTGCTCTGTTTTTGCTTTGTGAATTCAATTTTTTTGTAATGAAATTCATTGTTATTGGTTCGTGGATTCCGACACTTTTAATAAAATTTATTATTATTGGTTTGATCATTCTTTATATTCAATTAATAATCCATCGGTATTGAAAAAAGTAGTATTTATAGTGATTCTATTATTCTATGTGAATTCTTAACAAGTTAATTCATAAAACACATTAAAATCTTAAAATTGTGATAATAGAATATAGAGTGGAACAAAGACGTCAACGTTAGACATATAAATCCACAAGAAAGATTTGCATAGAGTTTCGTTGCTTAAAGCAAAAGACTTTATGGCCATAATAATATTAAGCATAAAAAAAGAATGTCACTTTGAGAATTAAACTCTCAATTTATACAAACGTCTTCACGTGATTTCCACGTGATTCATTTAAAGATGATTTAAACTAAGACTACAAAAAAAAGAGACAATAAGTGTTTTCCTTTCAAAAAATATTTCCCTAATTACTAATTGGTATAAACTGATTCGGAAGAAGTAGTTTTTTCGTTTGCCTCATCAATTTTCGCACTAGTCTGGGTGACGAGAAACCAAGAGAAATCTCGTGGCCTTGTTCCCTCGGTACCGCAATCTTCTTCCTCTTCCATGGACGACGTTACACAAAAAGAGACACCTCTTTCAAGTTTTTCGTAAGATAGGGAGTTTTGCCAAGGAATAGTCCCAACAGGGTATTTATGAGCACGAGATCTCGATTCCCCATACAGGTAGGCCTCGCTTCTCTTTCATGTTCCTTTGTTCCTTTTAAATTCGATTTCTACGATTTTCTGGGGCCCCTTTTGCCTCTTTCCTCTGTCTTCTTCTGGAATATGGTGTTTCGTTTTATACAACTTTCAAGCGCATTGTTGTTCTTTTTTCAGTTTCTGGGTTTTGTTTGTTTCGCTTATTGAACATTGCTTCTCTTCAGTTCTAAATTCCTTTTTAAAGCTGGTACCTTTTTTAAGTTCCATCTATATTTTGATTCTTTTCCTCGTTTTGCTAATCATCAGTAGGATTTGGTATCGGGGAGCAATGCCAATGACTCCTATTTCGAAGCTGGCTTTGGGGTTAATACTTATCGGCTCAGGTATGTATAATGGTTTATGGAGATTGAATTGATTCCTAGTTTATAAAACTATACTTGTTTCTCATGTTTTCTTACTGGTATAACTATATCAGTTCTTGCCTGCTTTGCGGAACTTGATTTTGGTCATTGCGAAAGAGTTGTGAAAACTTGGGCGGATTCTTCTTCCTCTCCTGAAGGAAATCTCAACAAAGACAAACGCTCGCTTCAGGATTTGCTGTTCTTTCTCCATGTTCCTCGAACTGGAGGCAGGACATATTTTCATTGGTGATTTCTCTTCCTTAATCTTTTTGAGTGAATTGAAAGATTCTTTTGATCGGCGTGATTAATGCTTTGTGTTTCCTCTTGTAGTTTCTTGAGGAAATTGTATGATACCTCTGAGGAATGTCCTCGATCTTACGACAAACTCCACTTCAATCCAAGGTATTCGTCCTTGTCATTTTTTGGCCATACTACAAGCTCATGGTTTGTTTTGGAACTATATAATTAATGTCAAACTTTTTCTGCTTTCTGACCCGTGTTTTCATTGCTGAATCTTGCCAACAGTTTCCTCTCACTGCAGTAGTAACTGTGTTTTCTGATTCCCCAACATTTTCCTCCTCGCTAAACTAAAAATCTGGGGTTTACAGGATTGGTTTGGCGAGCATGGGATTAATAGGCTCAGAATGAATAAATACATAACGACAATACATAATATAATAGGTTATTTCTCGACTAGTTTTTCTCGATGAACACACCCATTTTGCTGTAATTTCTAGTACTATATTCATACCCGTTAGCTATATTGAATTCTTTTCTGCTGATTGTTTGGGATATTTCTAGGTGAAAACTTGCATTTCGCTCTTTTCTGCTGAGTTTTGGCTCCTATTAAATCTCACTGCAATTAGCGACAGTTAAGATCTTGTTGACTTGTAAATTTTTAGGAAGGAAAAGTGCAAGTTGTTAGCCACGCATGATGATTATAGTTTGATGGCAAAGCTTCCGAGGGAGAGAACTTCGGTGATGACAATAGTAAGGGATCCTATTGCGCGTGTGTTAAGCACTTATGAATTTTCAGTAGAGGTAGCAGCTAGGTTTTTGGTGCATCCCAATTTAACTTCTGCGATGAGGATGTCTGGCCGCATACGCAAAAGTAATGTAATAAGCACACTAGACATATGGCCATGGAAGTACTTAGTTCCATGGATGAGAGAAGACCTGTTTGCTCGGGTATGTCGACCAATCCCATTTCTCTTCTACTGTTGCATACACATATGGCTTTTAAGCTCATACGTGATAAAAGCACAGAAAACTATCGATTAAAGCTTGTTACTCATGTTTGGCCTTTTTTAGAGAGATGCACGAAGAGCTAAGGGAGTAGTTATCATTGAGGATGATAACCCGTATGACATGGAGGAGATGCTTATGCCTTTGCACAAATATCTCAATTCGCCTACAGCTCACGACATAATCCACAATGGAGCGACATTTCAGGTAATTTTCCATGCTGTTTGTGTTTTCCTTTTTCAACTTATTGATTAGAGATCTCCAGAGCATTTTCATTTCATTTCACAGATTGTAGGATTGACAAATAACTCCCATTTATCAGAAGCACACGAGGTTCGACATTGTGTACAGAAGTTCAAAAGCCTTGGTGAACCTGTTATTCAAGTCGCCAAGGTGTACCACTTATTCTTCATATAATTCACTTCATCTTGGTAACTTTTTTTTTCTTTTAAATCAACAGATTCTATAAGCTATTTCAATTTTGCAGAGGAGGCTGGATAGTATGTTGTATGTTGGACTGACAGAGGAGCACAGGGAATCTGCATCACTTTTTGCAAATGTGGTGGGCTCTCAAGTGTTGTCTCAAGTGGTTTTGTCCAACGCAACTGCAAGAACCAAAACAACTAGACCAGGTTGGTGTAACCTAACAATTTTCATGACATTTTGTCTGAGGAGAAATTGGCAACTTAGATTAATTAAGGTGTTAACTGGAGATGGTTTTACTTTAGTTTTTTGCCTTTTTAAATTCCAAATATCATCACATCATTCATTATAATGTGCTTGAGATTTTGATTTTCTATTATCTAGGAAAGTTTCCCTCCTTACCTCTACTCTCTTTTTATCTGAAGATTATTGTTTTCTGTTATTGGGGCTTATCGAGTTATCGTATAAGCTTTGATCGGTGCCTATCATGAAGGTCTTTTTATATCTTATTCCTCGGGGGATATTTATGTTTCTTTCTGGGTTTTACTTGCAGTTTCATAGAGTAAGTTGATTGATAATATGAGAGTTCCTGTGCATACAGCCAGGCTTTCTATTGCTTTTGCCTTACCTAAACTCAGGTTAACAAAGTGCTGTTCACGAAATTCTCAACTTTATTTTCTTTGTCCTTCAGAAGCAAATGTCTCAGTTTCAGAATTGGGGTCAGATAAGAGTAATGATGAGGTAAAGTCCTAGGGCAGAAGGTAATAGTTTGTTTATTCGATTGTCAATTGTAATTACCTTGCTGAAAATGCCTGTGATACTGCAGAATGGTACATCTGAAGTTGCATCGAATAAGACAGAAGCCATGAGTGGAAATGTGAGTAGATTTTCATTTCAAATGTATGATCAACACGTGAACTGGTGTGATTTTATGTCCATTGATACACTTCAGATGACGGTGAATACCCTTATGGAAATCTATGAAGGCTGCATTACTCATCTACGGAAGTCCCAGGGAACCAGACGGGTCAACTCCTTAAAGAGAATTTCACCAGCAAATTTTACCAGAGAGGTAAAGTATTTTTGTACATGATTCAAACCAACGAAGTTAGTGATTAATAAATCTCTAAACAAAGCATCTTACAGGCACGGACAAGAGTTCCTAACAAGGTCATTCAGCAGATCAAATCGCTTAACAACCTCGATGTGGAGCTTTACAAGTATGCAAAGGAAATATTTGCTAAAGAACATGAATTAGTGTTGAAGAAGCTGGTTTCATCTGTAAGTCTCTTCTTAATCCAAATATGAAAATATTGTCTTCACATTTTCGCCTTTTGGTTTCCCCATACAAGAATTTAGAGAATGTTACTCTATGTTTCTCATTCCACAATGTATTTGTGCAGTCTAAGGGAAGCATTGTTGGTCTGCAGAATGAGTTAAGGAACGTATTTGGAGAAATGAATGATGAGAATCTGTGGAAGTTCGTACCAGCTGTATTGATGCTTTTATTTCTCTTCCTCTTCTTTTCATTTCTAAACGCTATAAGAAGAAGAAGAAGAATTACTTCCAAATTTAAGATTTGATCATTCTCAATTGTAATATTCTTCACTTTTCAACTTTCAAAAGGGAAAATCAGAATTAAATCTTTCAAAAGGCAAAAAAAATACAGACAACGTCCCAAAATTATATTTATGAAAATGTTTATAAAAGTAAGATCTAAGAGTTTGAATTGACTATACCATTTTCACGCAATCTTATAGATTTTCGAAAAATATGAATATATTGTCTGAAGTACAGATTTGTAAATAATGAATCCAACTAGATTTTGAGTTCTGGGAAAAAATATTTACAGATAATAATCAATTATTTATATTATTAATTTAAATCAGATATATATATATATATATTTAACTCATATTTAAAATAATTTTTTTAAATTTTTTAATATTGATTACAAAAATAAAATAGATAATAAAATCAGATAATATAAATAGATTTAAATTGTGTTTATTTTGCATTAAATTATACATATGATAAATATTCAATTAAACTAAACTTTTGTTTTATATTTTGTTTGACTAATTTTCAAAATTTATATTTTGTTTTATATTATATTTATATTTTATGACAAAAATATATTGTATGTCAAAATATTAGAGATTTACATATAATATAATGTATGATACCAATTTTTATAAATATTCTATTAAATTATGTTTTAGATAATATTTATTTTAAAATGCTCTAATAGTATGACACATCAGCATGACATATTTGTAAATCACACGGTTATTTTGTTAAAATGATTCTCAATTAATATATTATATTATAGATTTGAAAAAAATAAAAAAGCAGAAAATATACCCCCACATGATATTTGTATTCTTATGAGTGTTACAAAATTTAAAATATGAAAAGGAAAATATCATGATACTTTATATTCGTATAAATAATATAAAAAAAAATAGTTGATAGTAAGAACACATCATGTGGAAGATGGAAGCAAAGAGTTAGGCAAGGGACCCACTTTCCCATGAGGAAACGCCATAATTATTAAAATTTCGGTTCTGGTTTCCTAATCGTCGGTGATCTCTCTATTTCACTTTGACTTTTTTTTTATTTTTATTTCCTATCATCATTAACATTATTATTTTATTTTAAGATTGGATCTACAAACTTGATTTTTTCCATGTGCTTTGCTTATTTTCATTTTCTTCTAATTATTAGACGAAATTACCAATTTCTTCCATCGACATTTATTCCTCATCCATTCAGATTTCTATTTGACTGATATTTTTATTTTGCTTATTTATTTACTGTAGAAAAGGTTTTGTATAAGCACTTGGAATTATATATATATTTAGGCAACGATTGAATTGAATTCATGTATTTATTAAGTTACTAAATGTTATATAGTAAGACGCGTTGATATACATATTTTCTTTCTTTCTTTGTCTTCTCCCAAAAAATGATTACTGATTTTTCTTTTAAGTTAAGAAATGTTTGAGATAAAAAAGGAGTTTCTATGATTTTTTTTATTTTATAATAATAATCTCAAAAAGAAGAAACCGACGAGACATTGAAAACTCCATCTACCTTTCTCCCTCCTTCCTTCCCTCTCTATTTCTCTTTCGCTTTCTTTCTTTCTCTCTCTCTCTCTTCCAAATTCGAACCTGCAAACCCTAAATCCCCAATTATATTCTAAGGTTCGTGCGTCTCTCTCTCTCTCTCTCTGCGTTTCGTTTCTTCAGGTGGAACAACTTCTTTGTATCTCGTTGTGTTACATTTTGTGTGTGTTCTTTGGCGTTTTTTTTTCTTGTGTTTCGACGTTTTGGAAAATGTAGGAAGAAACTTATTCGCTGCGAGTTTTATCTTTGTTGTTTTATTGGTGTGGAGAAATGCAGCAGACACTTCTCTATTTGACAAAGATATTACAATCTTCGCAACTTTTAAATGTCGCCATTGTATGTATGTATGAGGAAATTACACTTGTGCTCTTGTCTCACCATTTTCAACTGTTTTTTTGTTCTGTTTCTGATATTGCTTTAGTAGTACCACTCAGTCTGAGTGAGTGTTTCGAGAGTGAAACAACCTCAAATATTTTATTGAACGTAATTGAGGTTTGAGGTAAAATTTGATGGACATGCCAAGGAACATGGAGATTGTTCTAAATGATCAATTATTAGCTGTTTTGGAATCCAGCATATACTTTATTGTATCCTTGTTTACGCTCATTTCATATCACCTGTCAGTAGTTAGCATGAATTGGTTACCTGAGGAGGACGACTTCACGGGTGATTTCTTTGATGATCTCATCAATAACGTCGACTTTCCACTAGAAGACACCGATGTCACCAATGATGAGGGAGATTGGGTAGCCAGATTTCAAGAACTTGAGCCTCCTCCCATGGATGTTTTATCGAGTTTGCCTTCTGAATTCAACTCTTGTGGCATTAGCAAGGACGGCAAAGCGGGGATTCTGAAGAAGACTATACCTATTTTGGTAAAACTCTTGTTTATATCACTTCTTCATAGTTACCTGATATTCTTATTCACATCATCAATTCTTGCATTTGAAGAAATTGCTTGTGATAGTATAACATAACAATAATGATTCTAGGGTTCAAGCCTTTGGAAGATCTTTACTGCATTAGATAGATCATACGATCCAAATATGCATTTCTTATTGAACATTGATTTCGTGTAGTCTAAAAAAAAGGTTTCTTTGGGTCACCACCTTCATAGCTTGTTTTCTCACTGAATTAGTGCAGAAAAGTGAATCATTATATAGTGCAATTAAGAATCATATAGACTGAGGAAGAGAAGGTCTTATATATTCTTTGTGAAATAAACATATATTGGTCCATTTGAAACCATAAATCTATTCATCCTGTAACTGAAATTAGCTGCAATTCAGATCCGTCTTGTCAAGGGTGAAGCTTAGTCATACATTTATCTTCTGTCCGTCTGTTTTATTTCAGTTTACCAGTGCGCTGAATGTGTTCCTGAATTTCAATCCATGTGCTTGTTTGGGTGCAGAAACAGTCCAGTTCTTCTGAAGCCTTGCCTGACATAAATAGCACTCTCCACGAGTCTTCATCGCCTCCTAATGTCAAAGTCCCAAAGCTATTTCAGTCTCCCAGTCCAGTGTCAGTTCTCGAGAGCAGTGACAGTTCTTTCTCACCCCAGAACTCAAGATCTCAGGGATTGACTTTTCCTGTGAAAGGCATGAGAAGCAAGCGCAAACGCCCTACTACACTGAGACTTAGATACCTTTTCCCTTTTGAACCCAGGAAGCCTGAGAAGGAATTAACTCCGGGAAAATCAGAATCCAAGAGTTACTACTCTTCTGAGCAACATGCCAAGAAGAAACGCAAGATTCAGCTGACCACCCACACGGTGTCTTCCGGAATAGAGGCAAGTAACTCGGATGGGATTGTGCGGAAATGCACTCATTGTGAGACAACCAAGACCCCACAATGGAGAGAAGGACCCAATGGACCAAAGACGCTCTGTAACGCTTGCGGAGTCCGGTTCAGATCTGGCCGCCTAGTTCCAGAATACAGGCCAGCGTCAAGCCCGACCTTCATTCCATCGGTGCATTCAAATTCACACCGGAAGATCATAGAGATGAGAAAAAAGGACGACAGTTTTGAGAAACCAGGCGGTGAGATATGGGGAGCGTAAAAACAAAAAGAGGGCATGGCAGTTTTGAGATGATCCGAAGAGATGGGAACTCAGTGAAGGAAGATATGGTATAAAAGTAGGAGTTAGCGTCTATTTTAAAATCTGATGAAGAGAGTTTAGGGCTATAGTTGAAATTAGGGGTTATTACATAGTATTGTTTGATTATGTGTTTTATGTGCTCTCTCTCTCTCATCTTGTGAACAGTGTGTTTGCAGAAGATGTTTGGCTGACATTTGTGCATGAGAGCAAGACAGGTGAAAGCTAATGTTTGCCTAGCTCGTTGAAAATAACCCTATTCTTTTATTTTTCAATGTCATAATTTCTTTGTTGTTCTCTTTTCTTATTAGCGTACTTTTTGCACTAACTGAAATTACAAAAATTATTGATATGAAATCCCATGAAAATATTGAATAATTTCAAAAGTCCATTTGATATTCGCCACTTGTATAATGGTTCACCCTTGGGTTAGCATTGATATTCTTATTTTTTTGTTAAGAATATTTGACGATGATTTTCATCAGGTAAAATTAAAGCGACAAAAAGAGTTTAATTATTAGCTACCTTAAGGACGTAGTCTTGATCCATCGCTCGGGAACAAATATTATAAAATAAATACAGACAACTTCCTCTAGCTGACGACAACAGAAACTTAATGATAAAAGGAGACAAAATATTGAGAAAAACAAACAAACAAACAAGCTTTTTTTTACAGACAAAAGACTTTTACACCAAATTTGAACTAAAACAAGTTTTCTTCAATTACTTCATACAAAATCACACTGTACACGATACTGACTTTGGAAGCTATTTCTTTTCACTCTTGATCCACTGTCCAGTAGTTCTTATCGTTGAACTCTTCAACTCCCGAACATTCCTTTGCCTGTTGGTCCTCGACCATCTCCGTGTTCCTCTTCATCGATCCAGCTTCCCCAACTATCGGTTTCTCTGTCCTTTCCGCTTGCACTCCCACAAACTCCACATCATTCTCAAACAACGATCTTTCTCTAGGGGACGACCCGTTTGGAATCGCAGGTTCAGTTTTCACCTCAAGCATTGGTATGTCAAGGTTCATCATGGTCTTGCTATCTTCGTCATCATCCATGAATGGGTTCAAACCAGTGCCACTCGTTTGCATATCAGATGATGGTTCATCCCACCCAACCCATTCGGGTGGCTGTTCAGCAAAAGCTTCTTCTGCTTTTTCCAACGTGTTGAAGTCGAAGAACCCCATTGGACTCTCCATTTGGAAATTAGTTTCAGCTATGTTCAATGCGCTGTCTTTTGGATTTCCTGTCAGATCATCGTCTTCTTCTCCAACCACAACCTCGTCGTCATCACTGCTGCTAGTGTTGGTATTAAAGGTTCTGTTCAGTTCCACGTCCTCTATTGTCTTGGAACCTACTGTGTCAGAAGGTGCATTGCCGAATCCATCATCTTCAAATGCGAACCAATTCGAATTTGTAAACAAGCTGTGGCAAAGTAATGAGAAAGATTTAAGGTGTATTCAATCTATTTGGAATGATTTGAGATATAAATAACAAATCATATGTTATTCAAACATAAACTATATCAAAACTCTTTTAAAATCTAGTGTTATTGGTTATAAAGATTTGTAAATGTCTCTTAAAATCCAATGTTATTGAATTAATGATTTTAAAAAGCCTTTTCAAATCTAACGTTAAATGGAAATATTTTAAATATTAGTTTTAAGGACTTCAGGAAATTTTGGAAGAGTATAATAGTTACAAATACCAAATCATGACAGGTTTCTTAGATTCACATAAAACCATCAAATCATCTAAAATCTAATTAAAATTCAAGTCATTTTAAATACTTGGTTGAATACATCTTCCTAAGTCATTAATTAGAATGTCATAATTCTATCAGCAAAATGCAGCGGGGACACCAGTATTAGTATTTAGTAGAATAAAAACGGAAAAAGCTCACCTTCCTTGGTCATCCCCAAGTCTTAAGGATGAAATTACTACTTCAGCAGATTCATCGTCGAAGTAAACATCCTGTATAGCATGAACACATTCCATCTCTCATTAGCAAATAAATGTTATCAACGTACATCCCCTATGTATAGTGTGATAGAAAAAGCTGACAGATTCCTCGAATTTTCAGAAGGGGGAGGAGAAAATGTGCAAGACTTACATCATCATCTCTATCGAGAGCATTGTGGTCCTGACCAGAGAAGATAAAAAATGATAAATTAGTACCAGTTAAGTCGCTCAATAGATGAGGGAGAAAAAGCACAAGGATGAGAATACCTCTTCATTGTCATCATTTTCATAGAATTTGTACTGAAATGCTTGGCTTAAATTATTGGCCAGCGCTGCAACATCGTAATCCCTGTCTTCCTCATCGCTATCTCTTATCCTATCTTGTACTGTAGTTGGGCGCCTACATGTTAACAGTGCGTTTAGGAATATTTATAACCAAGAGCGAAAATAAAACCCAAACTCAAGACCAGCTCATAATGGATCCACTGTGTAGACTCAGTCATGGAAAGAAATAACATTTGAGTATGGTTGTAAGTGTACAATATCTAGAGTAATCCAAAGTCCCACAACAGATCACCTTCAGATTCAACAGTTATGCACATCTGACATGTATTATAGAGCAAAAACTTGCTAATCATGAGAATTTTTAATGATTGGGTTACACTTGCAGCGGAAATAAATAAATATTTATATATATATATGATTACCACAAGCATATGTGCCCTACCATCAGCCATCATTAAATGAATCATTTTTAAGGGTTTTATCCAAGATGGACAAGGATCACACATGAATTGTTACATCCATAATCAGCGTGATGTACCAATGACTGATCATTTTGATGGTTACTATATGATCAGTGAGGTTAATGGACGTACCCACATCCCCATCTATAGACGTTCTCGACAGTGTTGCGCTCCTGCAGAACACTACCTTGCCACTCATTCCATTCACTGTTTTCCTAAAGATTTGAGAATGACAAAGCCTAGTCAGCAAACATGACAAGTGCGCTGAGAGTGAAAGGACCACTCATCACAAGACTCAACTAATGGTTTTCTATTCTTTATGCGTCTAAAGTGAGAGAACCGACAGAAGAAAAACTACACAGCAAAGATTGTACGATTGTAATACTAACCTGAAGGAATGCCTTTATCTGGCCATTGCTGTTACTCAACTGACTAATTTTATTTGATATTCTTGTGATATGTCCAAGATATCCAACCCGAGGGGGTTTTTTCTCAGTGGCAGCTTGAGTGGGCTACCTCACACAAAAGAAAAAGGAAATGGCAAGAATATTTGTTCAGTTACTGAACATTGGAGCAATGAGTCAATGGCTCTAACTTAGAGTTGCCTTAAGATGACACTATCAATGGCAAATACAAATGATCAGTTAAAACCTTCGTAACATAGCAAATGGTAATACCTGGCTATCACCTGAGAGATCTGAGTGCCTGTCTGAAGAGACGAATTTGCCAATCAGATTGCATTCTCGAAGAATATGGTTAACCATCAAATCGCTCTTATTCTCCAAACATGAAAGTATTATACTCTCCACTTGATGATGCAAAGCGTTATTGTATGGGTACCTTGACATGTCGAAGTATTTTGAGTAATTAAGATCTAATAAAATAGCAACACAAAAAATTTGAAGTTTAGCAAAACCTACTCAAAAAACAAATCAAGGGTCCTTCGTATTGTTCCTGAACTAACTAATTCCTTTTGTGCAGCTTCACTTCCCGTTTTCAACAAAACTGCAATGAACTCCACAATCTGAAACAGAAAAAAAGAATAGGATAACCAAGTCCAATTAAGGATAGAGACTAATAATATAAATCACTGTTAGGGCCCTAAAACCTATAATTTCTTTCCTGAAATACTCAATTTTGGATCTCACCTTTAGACGATGCTTTCCAAGAGGAGGTCTCAGTTCACCATATGTTGTAGGCAATATTGTGCTGTCAGATACTACAGCGAGAAGCCTATGCAAGTCGCCTGCAGAAAAAGAATATAATGATCATTTCAGACCATTAATACATAAATCATGATTAGGAATACTTGTACAACATAGTATTCTACATATCCAAGAAGTGCTACGAAAGCTTTCCAAAATTTATGAAACTAAAGCATAAACTATATTCTTTTTCTCAATATAAACGACTATAGACATAGCATAGAGCAAGGAAGATCAAACATGTTAGATGCTAAATACACTAGGGAGTCCTTACAAATTGAAAGACATATCTCACAAGAGAAGGGTTGAGTTTTGTCCATGTGCACAATTAGAATATGTACATCCAACACAAAACAAAAGGCGGAAAATAATAATCTTGATTTTCATGTGAAGATCTTACATCATAAGATCCAACTTACTGAGTTTGGGCACCATGGCACCAATGGTCTCCTGGGACACTGAGACAAGGGACTGGAACATGTGTTGACCTCTAACAGAACTGAACATAGACAATGAAGCAGCAGATCTCCTTGGATCCAACAGAGAGGTGCATACTGAGAGTGAATGAACTAGACTCGATTTTGAATGCGAGTCTTCAAGAGCATGGCCAAATATCCTAGCAACAAAGCTGCAAAAATAGGGAAAAAGTTATGCTGCTAGGTGAAGCATTCTGTATCAATCTATCAAAGCAATACAAATCAGTCATGGAAGAAAAGGTTACAAACCGAGGACTAGAGAGTTGTGTAGCTAAAGCTGACGGTGCAGTCCGAGAAATTGCGCACAACGTTTCTGCTGCATTTGCCTGAACCCCCGGAGGACTCTGATTCGAGTTAGAAAGAATGCAAGAAACTACAAATATCAGATCAGATTGAAGATGGTAAAAGAAACTAGGAATATCAGATCAGATAAACCTAGATTTACACCACCTACAAGAATCAAAAAGGCAAATGAGCTTCTTGTCTTTGGATGATTATAGAAAAGCTTTACCACTTACAGATGGTTTAAGTTTGTCGATGATCATTTCAAGTAAGTTGATGTCAGCCAACCATTGCATCACATCCAGAATGTTGGGATATACTTGATCATCAGCCCCGACCAAGCGGACCAAAACCTAGACATTATAGCATAAATATCATAGCAAAATGACCTCAAAAGCCACACCAATTGCATTGAGTCTAAGACAAACCAATTACCTCCATTATGGATGTTATTCCAATCAAATCCACCAACTGGCAGAAAACATTTTGATGCACCTGTGATCATCAAAAGTCACTTTGAGAACTGTAGCCAGTATACGTACCTCAACAGCTCAACGCTAAACAAATCATAAATAGTTCAAGAAAACGTTCTCGTTGTATCAAAATAAATGCCATGCAATTCAAATGAAGAATAGAGGCATGTCAATCTTATCTTGTTACAATGTAATAAGTTGGCAGACATCTAACTTCCAAAATTATGATGGAAGCAATATGGTAGGGGTTGCACAGTTAGCAGGAAAAGGTCTTATACAATACTCCAACATAATTCCAGTAATCAAGTTAAATAAATCCCATAATATATTATTAAAATTGTCTTATCTGAATGCATTTTGACCGATATTTGACGGAAAATAACTTTTGTACAACTAAACAAAAATCTAATTGTAAAGCTCACGCAAAAAAGGGAAAAGGTAAAGAAGATTACCATCCATTTTACTATATGTTATTACTTACTTTTACATAATTCACAAGTGCTGCCGTCTTTCTGGTCATAAGGCAGATGACAACCTAAACCAAACAGAGACAAGTAAGGAGCACATCTTGGAGCCTCAAAATGATTAAGCCACATAATATAAGGGTAGAAATAAAATTAAAAAAAAAAACTATCAGAGGATGGTGAATACGCAGATTTCTGTATTGTAAACCAGATTACCTTGCTGAAATAACCTGCCAGCAATGCACTATGAGAACGATTTGGTTCCAGAAAGGAAAAAAGCAAGTCCATCAGCTGCAAGATTAGGCAACGCATTATGGTAAACATATTCCATTAACTAAAAGTATGAACTGTTAACTGGGAACAAGGTAACATGGTGAATGAAAAATAATACCTCTTCGTCCTCCACCAAAGTTTTTAGAATAACATCAATTTCACATGTAAATATTTCACAAGAGATGAATGGAAACCTAAAAGAAGAAGAAACTGTAATTAGCTAGAAGGAAAACATTTCCAGCACCATTCAAAATAAAAGCGGATAGTACACAAAAGGAAAGAATAGTGAGACAAAGTAAGTCCAGGTAAAATAGAAGAAGCATATTACTTGAAAGCGCGTTTACTTTCAGCATCATGCGGTGGTTCTTCAACAATGTATCGCAATAATTGTTCCACTTGAGCTTTATCCCTCAGGCTGCAAATATTACTACCTAATCAATAAAGTTCTCCAAGAAAATATGAATGAGGTTTGGACTCTTAAAGAAGACATTGGTTTCCACATCCAGCATATGGTTTATTTGGTTCTATAAAACAGATTACAGTATGTGGAAAATATTATAAATGATAATAAGCATACAAATTTATGAGCCGGCTATTCAAAGCCTTGCATTCTTGAATAATCTCCTCCTCATCAAGAAGCTCTTCCAACGTGAAATTTTCTTTGTCTAATATCGACTCCACCTATGTTCGTAACATGAAAGGACATCAATACGTGAAGAATTCCAAACTTTCATGAACTAGGGGCAGTGATTTTGATAACATTCTCAAGAACAAGAACACAGCCAACCGGAGTCACGAGTTCAGGAAGTAGCAAGAAAAGGCCGCAGATACTGATTTTTCAAGGATCTACGGTTCGTCCTACTATCTTCCCTATTATTAAGCAAAACAGGAAATCCAACACGTCTTGTGCTAGGTATGATAATTACGTCGAGAGACTGATTACACTACAATGCATTGGAAACTAAACCACGGAACAAAAGTAAAAAGCAGAAAATGGTACCATCAAGGAAGAAAAAATGGGCGACAACAGAACAGAACGCATTACAGTAGTAGCAGGTACGAATTATTCCGAAATCAAATTCCAAAATTCGAGCAGAAACTATATGAATAAGCGAAACTACAGAATAGAAACTCCACTAATTGTCCATAGAACCATGTGCTTATGTCTAATAAGAATTTCGAGGGAATAGCAACCATCGAACTCAACATAGACGAAAAGAGAGGAATCTCTTCAACTCACAGGAGATGACGCAGAGAGAGACGTGAGTTTCCAAAACATGGCGAACCGAGGAAGGCGTGGGACTGGGAAGCTTCGCCGTAGCTGAAGAACGAGGAGAACTTGGCTAGATCCGCCAAAAACCTAGAGCCTAGCAGTGGAAACTTCTTCGCGTAGACAAGTAGCGATTTCAGATGGGAGTTCGAAACCCAAAATCGATTAGTCAAAACAGGAGATTGATATCCTGGGTGGATGTGAGCTGAGAGAGATTAAGATCGGAGTTTTCCGAAATTTTGAAAACTCGAGGCCTAAATTTGCATAAAGAAGGGAAAAGTAAAAGTTGGGAAACTTAAGCGTATTACAATTTTATAAATAATAGTTTCTTTTTATAATAGGTTTCATATGCGAATAAACTTATTTTCACTTATATTTTTTGGGTCTTTCATAAGTTACATAAATTATATTTTTTTTTCCTTAAACTACATAAACTTCATAAATTATTCTAATTACAGAAATTTCATTAATATTTACACGTTAAAATGTTATTAAACCTTGTTTTACTTTGAAATTCAGGTTTTAATTTTAAAATAAATCCAAGTTAAAACTAGATTTTCGAATTAGAATAAAATTTATTAGTTATTTAACGTGTAAACATTAATAGAATTTCTGAAATTAGGATAATTTATGAAGTTTGTGTAATTAACGAAAAAAAATACAGTTTATGTAGTTACAAAAACACCCAAAAAATATAGGTAAAAATAGGTTTAGTCGCATAAGTTGGTGTAGTCACGAAATGAAACTTGATCGTAACTTTTAGACTAAAAATCGTTATTGATATTGCACGGGTTTGTGAGTCTTTAAGACTTGTGAAGTTGTGATTTATCTTTTCTCGTGTCAATGAATCACTGTTGTGTATTCTTCAATTGAGAATGATCGGGAATAGTTTCGTCAGGTGACTTGTGATCAACAAACACCCCATATCAAGTTACCATTCCCTTCGGTTTTCGATAACATAGTTGGCTAAAATTGTATTACACATTACAAACGGGATGATAAAAATATGCAAATGAATGGATAAAACAGAAAAATCTGGTGGAATAACACATATAAGAAAATGTCTCTTTTTTGATATATAGATGCCTCGATGAATGATTATTACCCACGATTGATCCTTAGTTAATTTCTCTCTTTTTCTATTCCTTTCGTAACCTTACACGTCTAAACCTCAAAAACTTTAAAGAAAATTTAGAAATGCACCACACTCAATAACACACACAAACAACCCAATGGTACAGAAATGCATATGTTGACACAAAAAAAACAACAATCGAAATGGAGACTCCAATGATTTTTTTTTTTTTCAGAAGCGCTTCATCAAAGAAAAAAGAAGAGAAGCTTTTATAAACACAGCTATGGAGTACAGTAGCTCAGCAACGCCAGCTCTTGGAATGGATATTAGTCGGAGAAGAAGATCCAACAACTTTATCAACGAGTTTCCTCAATCCTTTCTTCTTCTTCTTCGTCTTCTTCTCATCCGTCTTCTGTTCTCTCTTCCTCTCTTCTTCAATCTCTTCCTCAAACTGTGAACACAGCTTAAGAACTTTCTCCTCTACATTGTTAAGTCTCTCTAGCAAAGTTCCTTTACGCTCAGTCTCCTCCATTACTTGCTCCATCGTACGGCACTGAATCTTCCCTGTGCTTCTTGGTGACGAAAGGTCCAGTGAAGATGGCTGAGTCCCACTCGATGGAGTCGATGGGCTCGAGCTTCTCGGCGAGCTTCCTTTCATCTCTTCTAGCTTCCTCACCATAAAATCAATACGATCCAATCTTGAAAGGATAGGTTCTTCTACAACAGCCATTGATAAAACAACACGAAAACGTATTTTGCACCCTCTTTACAGCTATGCTGTGTATATATCAAAAGCCAAAACTCAGCTTCTCTATTAAAGAAAGGAACTGGAGAAAGAAGACACGAACTACGCCACGTTTATTATTACAGAGAGAAGAGATAGAGCTGAAGTCTTACACGTGTCGTTGATCCGACGTAGTGGTTCCAGTTTGTGGACACCTATTCTGTCTCATACGCCCAACGTTACCCTATCCTTCCCTATCTCATCCCAAAAGATCCTAGATAATGTCGGAAACAAGATAATATTTTTGACCGTTTCCAGACTACAATGCGAATAGGAAATTGGATAAGAGCTCGAATCCAAAGTCCAGAGGATTACAATTTCTTTTCCATTGTCCATTCATATGGGCCTGTGAGTAGAGTTAACTGTTCTTGATAAAATGGGTCTGTTAGGCCATGTAAGAATCTATCGATTTCTATTGGCTTTATTTATTCTGGCAAAAGAGTGAAAGAACAGTTCTAAAGAATGGTGTCGTCTAAGAAACTGAAGGAGAAGAAGCCGAGGAGTAATGGCGTCAACAAAGCTGATGGTCGTAATTCACGCAGTTCTGGTCCCAAAGCAAAGAGTACGTCGAATAAGGTGCAGTTAAAGGATATTGTTAAGGAGGAGAGGGAGTCTCATGAGATATCGGATTCTTCGAACGGTGACTCTGTGGAAGAAGAAGAAGCAAGAGGCGATGTACCCAAGAAAATTAATGGCGTCGTGAGTAAGAGCCGTAACGGAAAGAACGGTGCGACTCCGATGAAGAGGAGGAAAAACGGGGATGAAGACGACGGCGATGATGTAGGCGGAGGCGTGGAAGACGCCAAGACGTTTAGGTTTCCGATGAATCGGATTCGGCGGATCATGAGAAGTGATAATTCTGCTCCTCAAATTATGCAGGACGCCGTATTTCTCGTCAACAAAGCCACGGTATGATATTTAACACACATATATAGCTTGCATCTCGACGATATCTAATAGTTCAGGAGATAATCAGTTTGAAAAACTATTCCACACAATTTTTGATGAATTTGAAACTATCAGTTGGTCATTACAGTTTCGCAAATCGTTATGGTGATGTGCCTTTTCTGATAATTGCTGCTTAATGGGTTTACTTTACGTCTACTAATTTAGCTAGTGATTGGCGTTATTGTTTCATCCATGTGTTTTTAATTGCTTTTACCTCGAGAGAATTAAGATAACACCATATTTACTGTTTGATCGTCACAGGTTTAGCTCTTAGCTTTTGTAGTTTTGGACTTATAGATCCCAAACACAAAGTCTTAATATCTCTCAGTTGAAGACTAATTCGGTGTAACAGGGTTTAAGCTCATATTATGAAAGCTTAACTGAAGAGTGTGCTTCGAATGTCACTGCTTGTCGGATGTCTGGTATCTAGTAGTTATAAACTTGAGAGATTCTTGTGAAGTTGCTTCATTTTATTCAGAATGATAGAAAGTTGGAATCGAACCTTTAAAGATCTGACACTGATGAGAATGAATTATCTTGTTTGTTATATTGGAACTCGGTATTCTGTTTCGCTCCCTTCTCATTACATGTTTTCGTCAACTCGTCATATTCAAAATTCCTCTTCATGGCATTTATCTAGCATACTAACTTGTTTTTTGTAATCGTAGGAAATGTTCATTGAGAGGTTTTCTGAAGAAGCTTATGAAAGTTCTGTTCAGGACAAAAAGAAATTCATTCACTACAAACATCTTTGTAAGCTCTAGTCTCGTCCCTGATTGCTTTATCTGGAATCTGAACTCGTGAAATGTTAACCTTAATTTCAAATTCCATGTTTGACATGTTGAATTCATGCCAATGCACTGGTGATTGATTGCAAGATTGGTTGCAAAACAAGCAATATTAACATAATAAGTGATAGATTGAAATCTCTTTCACCTTTTTTGAAAAATATTTGGCAGCATCGGTAGTGAGTAACGAGGAGACATACGAGTTCCTTGCGGGTACTTAATATCCTCTCAAGTAGTTGTCTTTTGTTTCTCAGCTGTTACTATAATTCAATGTAATGTTTAACATCTTGGAACGCAGCTTGTGTTCCTGAGAAAGTAAAAGCAGAAGTGGCGTTAGAGGAATGGGAAAGAGGGATGACTGATGCAGGCTGAAATGAAACTGGTTGGAACCGAAGTGGAACTGCTGGGGATTTGTGTCCTGTCCTGGTTTATTGGTTCCATCTGCCCAATCTCCACCTTTATATTTATTCTTGAATGTATTGAGTGCATGCTTTCCACTGGTGCTCGCATCCAAACGGGACTTATTCACTCTATCTCATCATCACTGACTTCTCTTGGGTAAATTTCAGTGCATTTTTTGGTTCTAGATTCCCTTGAGAGTTGATGTCGATAACTGGAAAGAACTTATGTGTACACTGCTCTCCTGAGTTTTCAGATGAATGTATGAAAGAAAAAACAAGATCAACATCTACAAAAAAAAATCTCTAAAAAAATACAGGTTTATCATCCAAATAAGCATGTTGTGGTATTGACAAACAAAAAAAAATCTCATCTTTAACATCAACAGGGGCAAGTTTACCTTCGATATTTTGAAACTTATTGTCCATTGTAAAATAGCTTAAATGTTGGATATGAGTGAATCTCAACTTTTGTGCAAACAGCTCTGCTAGTACCAGTCTCGATCTCTTCATCTCCCTCCATTGTTTCTTCCAATTCAAAATTGCTTATGGTAGTTAATATCTGTGGGATAATTTGGATGTTTTATAAAGTACGTAGAAATTTGCGGAGCAAAAAGATGTAACAGACCCCAAGGCCCAAAACAAAAGAAAAAATGGGCATAACTGTCATTTTCAACATCAAGTTATGATAAACCCTAACTTTCTTTAGATTCATCACTATAAATAAACTTGTATCGTCTCATTTCTTCATTCCTTAACTCGTTCATCTTTCACCCTAGCCGTCTACACTTTCTTGCAATATATCTGAGGTAAGTAGTTCGTGCGCATCTACCATCAGTTATTCTATTGATCTTCCATCTGTTCTCTTTTGTTATTCATTTGTTTCAGTTTGATTCTCCTCTACATGTATTTTTCAGATTTGATATACTTTCGGTTAACTGATTCCATGGTTTAGGTTTTATCGATAGCCTTGTCTGGGAACTCAACGTTTTATAATCCAATCAAAACAATTTGCTCCATTTTAGCTGATTCTCGCTTATCAAGTCGATAATTTGATCTGTAAGATCGATTGTTTATTAGATCTGTTTGAGTGAATTTTTTTATTCATTGTTTTAGTATTCGATTTGTATTGTGAATGGGCGATTCAGGAGCAGCATAAACATTCTCTAGTTTCCTTTGACTTGTGTTCAAAGTAGTTCATCTAGATATATGTCTAGCTTTGATCACAATTCTTTTCTTCGTCTACAGATTGTCTTGACAGGTAGCCATGGGTAAAGAGAAGTTTCACATCAACATTGTGGTCATTGGCCACGTGGATTCTGGGAAATCTACAACAACTGGTCACTTGATCTACAAGTTGGGAGGTATTGACAAGCGTGTGATTGAGAGGTTCGAGAAAGAAGCTGCTGAGATGAACAAGAGGTCCTTCAAGTATGCCTGGGTTCTCGACAAGCTGAAGGCAGAGAGAGAGCGTGGTATTACCATTGACATTGCCCTGTGGAAGTTTGAGACCACCAAGTACTACTGCACCGTCATTGATGCTCCTGGTCACCGTGACTTTATCAAGAACATGATCACGGGTACCTCTCAGGCTGATTGTGCAGTCCTCATCATTGACTCCACCACTGGTGGTTTTGAGGCTGGTATCTCCAAGGACGGTCAGACCCGTGAGCACGCTTTGCTTGCGTTCACCCTTGGTGTTAAACAGATGATCTGCTGCTGTAACAAGGTAATTGATATTTTTTTTGTTAAATGCTTATTTGGTTCTTTCTTTTTTATTTTCAGTCTGATTAGCTCTGTTTGTCTTGTGTTGTTGTTTGTAGATGGATGCAACAACCCCCAAGTACTCTAAGGCTAGGTACGATGAAATTGTGAAGGAGGTGTCTTCTTACCTGAAGAAGGTTGGGTACAACCCTGACAAAATCCCGTTTGTGCCCATATCTGGTTTTGAGGGTGATAACATGATTGAGAGGTCAACCAACCTTGACTGGTACAAGGGGCCGACCCTCCTTGAGGCACTTGACCAGATCAACGAGCCCAAGAGGCCATCAGACAAGCCCCTCCGTCTCCCACTCCAGGATGTGTACAAGATTGGTGGTATTGGAACTGTGCCAGTGGGTCGTGTTGAGACAGGTATGCTAAAGCCTGGTATGGTTGTGACCTTTGCTCCCTCTGGACTGACCACTGAGGTGAAGTCTGTTGAGATGCACCATGAGTCTCTTGTGGAGGCATTGCCAGGTGACAACGTTGGGTTCAATGTAAAGAATGTTGCTGTGAAGGATTTGAAGCGTGGTTATGTTGCATCAAACTCAAAGGATGACCCTGCCAAGGGAGCAGCCAACTTCACCTCGCAGGTCATCATCATGAACCACCCTGGTCAAATTGGTAACGGTTATGCACCGGTGCTTGACTGCCACACTTCTCACATTGCCGTAAAGTTCTCTGAGATCTTGACCAAGATTGACAGGCGTTCTGGTAAGGAGCTGGAAAAGGAGCCCAAGTTCTTGAAGAATGGTGATGCTGGTATGGTCAAAATGACACCGACTAAGCCCATGGTGGTGGAGACTTTCTCTGAGTACCCACCGCTTGGACGTTTTGCAGTGAGAGACATGAGACAAACTGTTGCAGTGGGAGTCATCAAGAGTGTCGACAAGAAGGACCCAACGGGTGCTAAGGTGACAAAGGCTGCCGTCAAGAAGGGTGCCAAGTGAACTGTCTTCAGCAAAACTCTACCCGCAGATGAGAATTGTTGTTATTTGACTTTAGTTTGGTATTTGGTCGTTTGTTTGTGTTACAGTTTAGTCTCTTCCCCATCTGAAGTCAATTCTCGTAATTGGGTTCTTGATCGGAGGTGGCGAGTCTACTTACGCTCTCAAACTTCCTGTTTTTGCTTCTTATTTGATTTCGTATTCTGAACATTTTGTGTGGTTTTGTTATCAATTAATGCGGAAATTATCAGTTTCATAATTAAATCTTTTCTTCATGTTTTTCATATCGAACGAAATTAAGAGCACATTATACTTCCTAACACTAATGTTAATTTCATTTGATTTTTATTTATTTATTTATTTAATTTATCTGATAGACAAAGATATATGTATTTCCGACATTCTTGCACCTGTGACAAGCAAAGCAAGTACTAAACGTAAAAAAGCTCAAGAGAAACATGTATTTCTTTTCTTTAAACTATTTGAACTGAACTGAACCCAATGATCCTTTGCAATATTATTACTAAATTTAATTGGTGGAATGAACGAAGCTACTGTTGTCAATAATGGACCACGAAAGAACAATCGTCAGATATTTCAGATGGCTATGAACGGCCCACGGCTGGTATTAGAATGAGTGTTTTGCATTGTTTCATTGTTGTTTTTCAATCCGTTCTTTTGTACGTCATCCAACATTATCGACTGAAAACCCTGAAACAGACAACAGACAATTGCCACAGAGTTGTGTATAGTCCTGTCAACTAGACGGGATCCGCCCCGCTTGACCTGCACTACAGCAGGATCAAGATTTTTTTTCATAAATCCTTTTCAACTGCAAACCGCGAATTATTTTTTAAAAATTCACACCCGCTCCGCATTAATCTGATGAATTTAGCGGGCGACACGTGACCCGTTTCTCGTTTAATTAATTTTTTTTAAAATATTTAAAATTAAGTCAAATTAGAAGAAATTAGTTTGTTAGTTTTATAATCTTGGTTAATTAAATTGGGTAAAATTAGTTTGTGATTAAATTAGTTTGGGTTTAAATTGATTTAGATTTTGTTTAACTAGTTTTGATCCAAAATTAGCGGATATATGCTAATCTTTAAAATAATAAAAAGCAATCCACAGCCGTCTTCCTGTAACAAAACTTTGGTCCGCATCCACCCCGATTATAGAATATTTTTTTAATCGATCCGCATCCGCCCCGCAGCAGATCAAACGGGATGAGAACCACGGATCGAGAGTTATAATGACAGGCCTAGTCATGTGGAAACCATGGCCGTTGCTTTCTTACAAAAGCTGATCTCGTGAGGGGAAGAAGACGCAATTTGAACCTTAATAAAACATTATGGTTAACACATGGTTTAATTTAATTAAACTCAACCGAATTTGAAACATAAACTATATGATTTATGAGATGTTTAGCAATGTGGTATAAATTTATTATTTGCAGAAGTTTTTAAAATAAATTAAAAAAACTAAATGTTTCGTTTTGATTTATCTAAAATTCACATATTCAGTGTGTAGACATCGATCTTGTTGATCACTGTAAATTTCTAGTTCATTTTATATATTTACGACGTGCGGATTATTATAGATTTCTTTCTCGTTCGGACGTAGTCATGAAATTTTGTAAATCTAATTAATGGAAAATACAGTAATAAAATTTAAAGTTTATTTTATGTTAGATTTTCATATTTGATTAGTTGAAATAAAACATACACTTTTGGTTAATTTTAACTCTTAAAAGTGCAATATTCAATAATTTCACCAAACTCAAGCTAACGAATAAATAAATTAACATTAGTGTTAGGCAGTATAATGTGCTCTTAATTTCGTTCGATCTTAAAGACAAAGAAAACCTTAATTATGAAACTGATAATTTCCGCAGTAAATGATAGCAAAACAACACAAAATGTTCAGAATACGAAAACAAATAAGAGGCAAAAACAGGAAGCTTGAGAGCGTTAGTAGACCCGCCACCTCCGATCAAGAACCCAATTCCTAGAATTGAGTTCAGATGGGGAAGAGACTAAACTGTAACACAAACAAACGACCAAATACCAAACTAAAGTTAAAAAACAACAATTCTCATCTGCGGGTAGAGTATTGGTGAAGACAGTTCACTTGGCACCCTTCTTGACGGCAGCCTTGGTCACCTTAGCACCAGTTGGGTCCTTCTTGTCGACACTCTTGATGACTCCGACTGCAACAGTTTGTCTCATGTCTCTCACTGCAAAACGTCCAAGCGGTGGGTACTCAGAGAAGGTCTCCACCACCATGGGCTTAGTCGGTGTCATCTTGACCATACCAGCATCACCATTCTTCAAGAACTTGGGTTCCTTCTCCAGCTCCTTACCAGAACGCCTGTCAATCTTGGTCAAGATCTCAGAGAACTTTACGGCAATGTGAGAAGTGTGGCAGTCAAGCACCGGTGCATAACCGTTACCAATTTGACCAGGGTGGTTCATGATGATGACCTGCGAGGTGAAGTTGGCTGCTCCCTTGGCAGGGTCATCCTTTGAATTTGATGCAACATAACCACGCTTCAAATCCTTCACAGCAACATTCTTTACATTGAACCCAACGTTGTCACCTGGCAATGCCTCCACAAGAGACTCATGGTGCATCTCAACAGACTTCACCTCAGTGGTCAGTCCAGAGGGAGCAAAGGTCACAACCATACCAGGCTTCAGCATACCTGTCTCAACACGACCCACTGGCACCGTTCCAATACCACCAATCTTGTACACATCCTGGAGTGGGAGACGGAGGGGCTTGTCTGATGGCCTCTTGGGCTCGTTGATCTGGTCAAGTGCCTCAAGGAGGGTCGGACCCTTGTACCAGTCAAGGTTGGTTGACCTCTCAATCATGTTATCACCCTCAAACCCAGATATGGGCACAAACGGGATTTTGTCAGGGTTGTACCCAACCTTCTTCAGGTAAGAAGACACCTCCTTCACAATTTCATCGTACCTAGCCTTAGAGTACTTGGGGGTTGTTGCATCCATCTACAAACAACAACACAAGACAATCAGAGCTAATGAGACTGAAAATGAAAAAAGAAAGAACCAAATAATCATAAAACAGAAAAAGATCAGTTACCTTGTTACAGCAGCAGATCATCTGTTTCACACCAAGGGTGAACGCAAGCAATGCGTGCTCACGGGTCTGACCATCCTTGGAGATACCAGCCTCAAAACCACCAGTGGTGGAGTCAATGATGAGGACTGCACAATCAGCCTGAGAGGTACCCGTGATCATGTTCTTGATAAAGTCACGGTGACCAGGAGCATCAATGACGGTGCAGTAGTACTTGGTGGTCTCAAACTTCCACAGGGCAATGTCAATGGTGATACCACGCTCTCTCTCTGCCTTCAGCTTGTCAAGAACCCAGGCATACTTGAAGGACCTCTTGTTCATCTCAGCAGCTTCCTTCTCGAACCTCTCAATCACACGCTTGTCAATACCTCCCAACTTGTAGATCAAGTGGCCAGTTGTTGTAGATTTCCCAGAATCCACGTGGCCAATGACCACAATGTTGATGTGAAACTTCTCTTTACCCATGGCTACCTGTCAAGACAATCTGTAGATGAACAGAAGATTTGTGATCTAAGCTATAGACATAAATCTAGATTAACTACTTTTTTCTAAAAACTAGAACATTAAGGAGCCGCTATCGGAGTCGAACCGATTTCTACCACAAAGTTTGTGGTGCTCTAACCTCTGAGCTAAGCAGGCTAATTAATAAAAGTCAACAATTTCAAGAGGTCTATATAGCAAACAATCACGAACTTCCCCGACTTGAACACAAGTCAAAGGAAGCTACAGACTGTTTATGCTGCTCCCGAAACGCCCATTCGGAATACAAATCTACTATCAAATCAACAACGATCAGAAAAAAGATCACTCAAATAGATCTAATGATGGACTAAATAAGCGAAAATCAGCTAAAATGGAACAAATCATTTCTATTGGATTATAAAACTTTGAGTTCCCAAAAAAAGCTATCGATAAAACCCAAACCATGGAATCAGATAACTGAAAGGTTATATCAACACAGATGATCAAATCTGAAAATACATGTAGAGGAGAATCAAACTGAAACAAATGAATAACAAACGAGAAGAGATCGAAGAGGATTCAACGATGATCGATAGAAAATATGATGATAGATGCGTACAAGCCGCCTTACCTCAGAGATATCACAAGAAAGTGTAGACGGCTAAGTTGAAGATGAACGAGCTCAGGAATAAAAAAAATGAGATGATACAACTTTATTTATAATAGTGATGAGTCGAAAGAAAGTTAGGGTTTATCATAATATGATGTGGAAATGACAGTCATACCCCTTGATACCACGGTCTATGTTTTTCTTCTTTTGTTTTGGGCCTTGGGTCGCTCAAATAACCTAAAAACATTTATTCGCACCAGAACATTGATATTTCTTGTCTGTTGTCTGATTTGCATCTACATTGCTTTGTTCAGAAATTTGATTTTAGTAATAATGTCTATGTAAGTGACAAATAAAAGAACTAATAATGTAATCTACTTAAGTGGCTTTGTAGAGAAAATTGATTTTATTAAAAATGACTTAAGTGGGCAGCAGAGGCGAAACGGATATGTTTCAAATCACAAAGAAAAGAACCCAAAAAAAAAAGTTACACAAATCAATGACAAAGTTCAAATGTAGTGCGCCACCTTCTGGCTCCCAATCCAAAAGCAGCCATAATCTCGGAAACACACACCACAGATGACACAGCTTAAGCATCAGCAAACCTACAACCAATACAATTGAAACTCGAATCAAATTATGCGATTGCTTCTATTGATTGCGAGATTAAGAAAAAAAACGGTACCCAAGCTCCGAAAGCTTCAAGTGGGCCTCAGCGTAGTCAGCGAAAAAGGCTTCTTCGTCCTGTTGACGTTGTTACAAGAAAACATGAGTTCTCACAACAAAGTGTAGAAACTACAGAGGAAAAACGGAATGATGCATACAGCAGCGTATTTTTCAACATAAGGACGGAAAACTGGATCGTCCAGTAGCGCCTTGTCAGAGACCAGCTGAAGAAGGCCTTCCTTCTCTCCGCTCAAGAGTTCCCTAATTATTACTAACATATTAGCCATTGAATCCTCCAATTACCAAAAAAGTCTATTCGAGCGTTGAGGTATACTCACTTGAAGTATGAATTGTCAAAAATAAGAGGGTTTGAGGTCCAAGCACCTTCGAAGCCAGACCTATCCTTGTGGCATCTTCCCTGTGTTATCATAATTTGCAAACATACATTGAACACACACACGAACAAACAAAAAAACTGTCAGACGAATAGAGAAAAACGAACCAGAGTGTGGGCACCAGATAAAGCGACAATGTCCTTGTCAGATAAACCCATCTGCTTAACAAAGACATCTCTCAAGTGGTCACAACCCTTTGTAGCATCAGGAAGACGGCCCTCTGGAGGTGGCTCAGGCTTGTCCTGAAAGAATAATACGCACGTTAGTAACAGGCAATCAAGACCTACACTCTTCACCCGAGTTTCAGTATTACAAGTAGTGAAGAAAGATTAGATTATCAATTCGTCATCTCTAAAAAGAAAACATAACACATTACCATATGACTTCCTTACTGGAAGCATAAAAATCAACAACAATGACTAACCTCTCTTCCAGGGTGGAAAGGAATTTCAGGACCACCCGTAACTTCAACGGCCACAACACCAGCAAGCTGAATGATCAGTTTCACACCAAAGAGCATCAATAGTTAGAGTCAAAACCCTGGAGTTAAAACCGTGAACGAACACTTTTTTTTTCTTTTTAAAACCGTGTAGCTACCTGGTGAAAATCAGCAAAAGAGATGGTCGGGAATTGCTCCCTGATGGGCTCCAACAACCTAAGAGCAATGTGGATACCACTGTTGGCTCCATGAGCTTGCTCAGCGTCAAACCTCATTGTCCCAAAGGGACCTCCGGTTCTTGAGGCGCAATCAAATGTTCCAGCAGAGTGCCATCTGCAGTTAGCAAACAGATATTTCATCAGAAGAGCACATCCTAGTTAATTCAACAACCACACGCTGACATATAATTAGTTACTTACGCGAGTCTGACCATGATGGGTGCACAGTTCTTCTCGGCAATCATGCCTCTAAGCTTCCTCTTGCACTTCTCAACAGCCTTAAGGTAGTCTTCGCTCACGGTTGGGTAGCTTTTCGTCATCTTCGCTAAAATCTGTAACCAATGCACAGATAAATGAGCCCCACAACTAATTTACGCACAAAAGAATCCAAAAACAGATGTAATTCAGCAAATCCCTGACTCTACACTTTAGATAACAGACTGGGAATCATGAACAACAAGATCCATTAAACAGCTTCATACGAGCTGAAACCCAAAATTAAACACAGGTAGACAGCAAAAACAACGAGCAGAAATAATGATTCCGATTCCTAAAATATAATCAAACAACTCAGCGAGACCGAATGACATAAGATATAGGCGAAAGAATAAAATGATGGCTAACGTTACTAAAGCCGATCGTAGCAACGAATCGAGGAGCTACAGTATAATCAACACATCAATCAACTCAAGATCAAGGCAGATATGACGATGATCCAATCGATTCAAGAAGAAAAATACGACGATTCAGAGAGATTAGCTGTTTAACCTTTTCACGAGAAAGGATAAAATCTGAGAAATGCGAGTGGGAGGCACGGGCAGAGCACGAGTACTTTATGCTAACCTAGAGGAAAGTGAGGATATTTAAGTGGGCTTGTTTACAAGGGGAAGAGGACAGAGAACCTTCTAGTAGATCAATAGATGCCGTTAGATGAAGGATATCGTGTGGTCAATATTTGCTAATATGATCGACGTTCATTATTCAACGCACTGCATTAAAATGGACGTTCGGATTCTAGAGTTGGTGGTTTATACATGAGAAAAGAATATAATTGTCAAAGTTTAATTGGCGGAAACATGCTTCGAATGTCGGGCCCACCAATTTGGAAACAAATATCAAAATGCGTCATTGTTTTTAGTAAATTGACCAAATTAGGCCTCGGCGGATGTATTTTGCGGACACGTCCAGAAGTGGCATTTCGTTATTTCCGTCATTTGCACGTGTGAACACGTCCCATGCACAAGGAGATTCCATTGGACTAAGATGATAAAGTCACAGCGGGGACGAGTAATTAACTTTCTCACCAATCATTTCTTAAAAATATGTATAACTATGGTTTGGTCGGATGGGCGTTTCGGTTTTAGTTTACTAAAAAATGTGTAATTATGGTTTTGGTTTCATTTTATAAAAATTTGAATCTGTAGTTTGGTATAGTATGGTTTGAATATATTTTTGGTTTAAAGTTTATCTATTTTATAAAAAAATAAAATCATATAAAAACTTTATACAATTTGGTTTAGTTTGGTTTTGGTTTTCTAATATCATAGAAAAACTTTATACAATTTTGGTTCTAGTGTAATAATAAGGCACAAAACAAAAGTTTTAATAATTCTTATAATATATGTGATACTAGATTTATACCCACGCCATACGTGGGGAAAAATATTCATATATTATATTTTATTATTAAATATGAATTAAATATTTATATAATTTTAAATTTTATATAAAATTATTTTTAAGATTAATTTTTATATATATAAATTAAGAAAAGAAAAATAATTATTTTTTATGAATTTAGTAGTATTTTTGGTTAGTTTAATAAAATATATTAATACTCTAACCAAATTAATAACAATGATATATATTGTAATTATTCGAATAAGTTAAGTCTATTTATATATTTATTTGAAATTTACTGTAATGATGAAACGTAAATATGGTATTTCTGTTAATAATACGTGAGAGTAAAGTTATTTTCTTAAATTGTTTTTCAAATAATATATTAGAGATTAAGTAATAATTTAAATCTATTTATATTTATTTGAAATTATTTATAAATTAACGTACTAAAAATTTAAAAAAATAAAAATTATTGTTTTTGCAAATGTAATACTATTTTTGGTTAGTTGAATAAAATATATTGATTCTCTAACCAAATTAATATCAGTGACATGTATTATAATTATTCTAGTAAATTAAACCATTTTATATATTTAATTTAGAATTCGTTGTGGTGTTGACACGTTAGCATGGTATTTTTCTTATTAACACGTCATGATAAAGTTACTTTATTAAAAAGTTTTTCAAATAATATATTAGAGATTATAAATGATATTTTATGTAAATAAATACATAATTCTTTGTAAAACAAAAGTTCTAAAAAAAAATAAATTATTTGCCAGCAAAGGATAGTCTGTTTCTTGAAAGTCTTATGTCCTAAAGGTCAACGTATTTTTAATATTTTAGTGTAGCCTACTTTAAAGAATACTGATTTCGTTGTACAACGTGGCATTATCCATTTGGTTTGGCTTTAATAATTCGTTCTATTCAAAATCATGGTTTTCAATTTATAAATAGTTGTTAATAAATAGATTTGTTCATGAATGTTATATCACTATAAAAAAAATATTTCAATTTTCAATGTAAATTTTTCATACACTGCAATAGGTTTCCTCGAAATAATAGTGGGATAACAAATTAAAAGCTGACGAAGTTCATATCCTGAACCTTACGTGGCGCGTCGTGATTCGTTCTCTACTAATAGCAGCCGTACGTTTATTATTTTCTGCTACTCTTCCAATAGTAGGATACGTGGCTTATTTTGATTAGACAACTATTGTAATGTACTATGGACCTTGCCGTCGACGATAATATTACGTTTCTTTCCAAAAACTTTGTTTACGCGATTTAAAATGGGAGACGAAATTAAGCTTTCTCTGTTTGTCACTAACACTTTCTCTCTCCTTCTTTTACGCAATTCTTCTGTTCTTCCCCGATTTTCTTCTTGTTTCTCTTCTCTTGAGTTTTTTCGTGTTGGGTTTTATCTGCTTTTCTGAGTTCTCTACGAGGGAGGAACGAGAAGCGAGAGGAGGAGGAATCTAAGAATATTAAAGACAAGCGAATTATTCATCTCTTCTTTCATTGCTCGATTCTCATATGGGTTGCTTCGGAAGCAGTAGGAAATCGAGGAAACGATCGGACACCAACAACCGGAAAAACAAGGATGATGTGAAAAATATAAAAAACGTCAGTGGTACGAGCATAGCTAAGAACGATAAGCGAGACGATCAGACTCAACCCACTTCAGGTATGGAGTGATTTTGGCCAAAATTCTGTTCGGACTCTACTCCACTAGCTCTGCCTTATTTGTTGAACTCTTCAATTGTTTTGATGGGATTTCTTATGTTAATGCTTTCTTTATCTCTTACACTTGGAGAACCATTTCATGGAGAATTTGTATGGTTTTTCTGGAGAAATTCGATGCATGTGTATTATTCGCCTTATAACTGATGGTGGGTTTTTAATCGAGTTAGGTGTTAGGTTCTGTTTTCATGGAGGAGACTAAGGTCAATAATGGGTTTTTTGCCTTTGGTGTTCGAATCTTCAATCGGTTTGTAAATTGTTTCCTTGTCGTATCGGTTTTGGTTAAGTCACACTCCTTTCATGTGTTGTAGATTCGACAAGAGTTAGTCCGTATAGAGATGTAAAAGATGAAGGAGTTGCTAAGGAGGATCAGTTATCTCTGGACGTGAAAGGTTTGAATTTAAATGACCAAGCCACAGGGAAGAAAGCACAAACTTTTACCTTTCAAGAACTTGCAGATGCCACGGGAAACTTCAGATCGGAATGTTTTCTCGGTGAAGGAGGTTTTGGAAAAGTTTTCAAGGGAAATTTAGAGAAAATGGATCAGGTATTTGCACTAGTGTGAAAAAAGTTCTCATCTTTCTGGAACAATTGGCTGTGATTGTCAGAGATCGAGTGGTAATATTTCGTTCTGCTAGGTTGTTGCAATCAAGCAACTTGACCGTAACGGGGTTCAAGGAATCAGGGAATTTGTGGTTGAGGTGCTGACACTCAGTCTTGCGGACCATCCAAATCTTGTGAAGCTTATGGGATTTTGTGCGGAGGGTGATCAGAGATTATTGGTCTACGAGTACATGCCGCTAGGATCTCTTGAAGATCATCTACATGGTATGCTGTAAACTCAACTCTGTTTCTCTCCTTTTTCTTTCTGTATACAGAAGGGCTTGTTCCCTAAAAATCCAAAGGATCTTGGTTTATCATAGACTCCCCGAATAGAGGGTTTGATTGCTTGATTGGGTGGGACACGATTAAACCGAGGACTGGGTCAATTCCTAGCCGGCAAAAGCCTATCCTTTTCCTCTGTATTGTTTATCACTCAACTATCCCTTTTCCTAAAACCTTTGTACTTGATTTGTCGAATACTTAACTTTTCAATATTGTTTTTGACTGTTTCAAGATCTCCCTTCTGGTAAAAAGCCTCTCGATTGGAACACCCGAATGAAAATAGCAGCAGGTGCAGCAAGAGGTCTAGAGTATCTGCATGATAGGATGAAGCCCCCTGTGATCTACCGAGACCTTAAATGTTCAAATATACTGCTTGGTGAAGACTATCACCCGAAACTATCTGACTTTGGGTTGGCTAAAGTAGGACCAAGTGGGGATAAAACCCATGTCTCCACAAGGGTTATGGGAACATACGGATACTGTGCTCCTGACTATGCTATGACGGGCCAGCTCACATTTAAATCAGATATATACAGTTTTGGAGTAGTCCTTCTTGAGCTTATCACGGGAAGGAAAGCGATTGATAATACAAGAGCCCGTAAAGACCAGAATTTGGTGGGATGGGTATGTTCTGTCTCTGGAGTCATGGCATTGTTTCTTAATGATATTTCTTCTAACACGACACTTATCTTGACAGGCACGGCCGTTGTTCAAAGACAGGAGGAACTTTTCAAAAATGGTTGACCCGTTGCTTCAGGGACAATACCCAGTAAGAGGACTGTACCAAGCACTTGCAATTTCAGCTATGTGTGTTCAAGAGCAGCCGAGCATGAGACCTGTTGTATCTGATGTGGTATTGGCTCTCAACTTCTTAGCATCTTCAAAATATGATCCGAATAGTCCTAGCAGCAGTAGCAGGAGAAACCTTTCTTTTCAGAGAGATATAGATGAAGAGAAAAGACAGGACCTCGTCAAAGAAACTGAACATGAAGGATCTTCATAGGACATCAGTAAAGAGAGTGGCAAAATCAAATGTAGTTTTGGCTTCACAAAGAAAAAGTAATATATGAAAACAAATCTGTTACATTCTTGACATCTCTTGTGGATGTAAATCGTTTCATTACTATGTAGAATGTTTCTTCTCTGAAGAACATATCATTTTGTTTCTGGACATATACATATTAAACAAAAACCAATCTTTATATAAATGGCAAATGTCGTATATTTATGAAGGGGGTTATGTTCAATTCACATCACGTGATGCAAGTTTTCCTGCGCAAATCCGTTAAGAGTATTTCGTTAAGTAGCGAAACTGATCAGAAAAGGCTTCACAAGTATATCTCTCTCTACTGCGTAACGATAACAATGGCGGAAAGATGCTTCTCTCAGCTCCCGATCTCTTCTTCTCACATTGGCAGGAGGATGCAAAACAACCGGAGAGGGATTTTCCCAGTATCAGAGTATTGGATCCACGCGATTCCGGTGATCGTTTTCCTTTGCTTCTTCACCCTCTGGTGTTTCTCCCGCTCAGGTTTATTCTCAGATTAAAAGATTTAGCCTTCTAGTTCTGCGTTTTTCTCGGGAAATTGGGTCAAGAAAGCTTTTTGATTTTGCTTTTGATGGGATTTCACAGTGAGCTTAGACATGAACAATGGAGAGATAATGTCCCTGCATCGACTTGAGAAATCCACCGCCGTGAGAAACGAGTCTCATGTGGGTTTGGCAATTCTGGCTTCCTCGGCCGTTTCCCCAACATCATATTTCGTCTCTACCAGTCATAATCTGACAACTCATCACAATGCAACCCAATCGCATAATGCGACCCTAACGGAGAAAGAAGCAAAGAAGCAGCCAGTCGCCGGCTAAACTCTGACCTGAGATTTT
Organism: Pugionium cornutum; assembly: GCA_018901935.1. NCBI lineage: Eukaryota > Viridiplantae > Streptophyta > Magnoliopsida > Brassicales > Brassicaceae > Pugionium > Pugionium cornutum. The sequence goes on along the minus strand of CM032155.1, from coordinate 1,940,575 downwards.
TTTTCACGGTTCGAATCTTTCAGTTTCTCACCACGTCAACGAGAAGAAGAAGAGAAAGGCATGGAAGAGGAGACCGGAGATGTTGTTGTTGCTGTTATTATTTGGGTCTGGTTTCTTGTTATCAAGGACTTGAATTTGTCGTGATGGTGAGATGATCTTCGCAAAGTTTATTCTTTGGGTTGTTCAGTGTGGGTCTTGTAGACCTTTCTATTAGGAAATGGCATCCAACTAGTTCTTTCTATTAGGAACGGCATCCAACTCAAAACCAATTGACAATGAATGGAATAACTCATATTCCTTATATACATGTGTAGAAAGTTCCCAACTTCCAATATGGGACTTTCACACATTCTAATAGGTCTTTTCGAAATGTGGACGGGACACGCACCAACATTTCGAACATACCACGACAATACGGATCACTTCTAATGTAAAAAACCATTTTTGTAGGAAATCGTACGTTGGACTAACGTAGAGCTCTGATATCTTATTAAGAAGTATGGACATCCAAATAACTCATATTCCTTATATAGATGTGTAGAAGTTTCCGATGGAGGATGTGAAGATAGAAGAGAGAGAGATGGATACTACTTTTGTTTTTCTATTCCATCAATACATCACTTTAAAAAAACGATAAACAAAGTTTCGGCGGTAACAAGCTAAAGATAGTTACAGAGAAAAGGTCTCTTCCGAATATTACTGCAAGAGAATGACCATAAACCAATAGTAAAACAGTAGAAAACAGCAAATTATGTCTTCTCACTTTCATCACTTTCAACATCACCTTAGATTAATACAATCACAAAGGCAAACAGAAATTTTAGATATTTTTTTCTCAGCAACAAAATTGGTGCAGTGAAGCAGTCAATGGAATTATTATCAATGCCTTGTCTGCAAAAAAAAGAACAATACATTGTCACAAACAGAAGAGATTAGCAAGTAAAAACTGATAATTTAGCAGCATACTTGAGAAAAAAACGAGAGTAAACATAAGAATGATTTACCTTTCTTTTCTTGAATTTTCCTCCCCTTTTACGGCCACTGCCACGAGGCTGTTCACCATCCTTATCCAAGAACTTGATTTCGTCGTAAAAATTTTCGGCTAGCCCAAGCAACCTGACTCAGTTAAAACATAAGTGCATTGCACATGAATATTAATCAAAATATCACACTTCAGTTTCCAACAAAACAAAAAAAAAGAACACAAACCCGCTGCTTGATTTTAAGCGTTTCTCTCTCTTCTTATCCTCCTTTGTGCGAGGTGCCCTGACAAAGAGATCTTCTTCTACCTTTTGTTGCCTTTCATACTGTGCTATGAACCTTTTCTGCTCCATGCTCTCAGCCCCAAAAAAGTCTCTTATCTGTTTATATATTCATTCAGCCATTGAGTTCAAACATTGAACTAATCACTACTCATATCAGTTGCGAAGTAATTTTTTTTCCAACCCACCTCTTCAGGCTTGTCCTCGAGCTCATCCAACACATCTTTCATGTATGTGTCTTCAGTGGCTTGCCTTAAAAAGTGCTTCTCTTTTCTGGCAGCATTTCTTTCCTCTTTTGAAGACTTATCATCCATAGACATAGGGGCAAATTTTGGGGGTCGATAAACACCATTCTACATTTACACAGGCCAATTGTTAATGTAAATAAACAAACAGCATATGTCTTAACAAGTATAAGAGGACAATAATAAGGTTTACCTCTGGTTCATCCTCAATTTTGTCAGCAAGCAAGTCTGGTTTTGGCTTATAATTTGAAAGATCTTCAGATTTTTGGGCTGCACCCGATTCGTTTCCCTCAGAATGAGCTTGTTCGACAGATCCACCAGCTGTAGTGAGCTTCTGAATTTGGTACTGAAGTTTTTTGTCTATGGGACGAATCTACTCAACAGAAAAATGAGCGCTATTATTACTCTGTCTTCATGGTCAGTATTAAGTAGGAAAAGACAATTATGCAAACCTTTTCCAGAAACATTCGTATCTCTACAAGGCTCCTTACAACAGGATGGCCATGAATAGAGAATCCTTTTGCCTTCCTTAGCAGATAATATACAAGACACTGACAATAACTTAGAAGTAACAGATGCTTGGCCTCGAGATAACTTATTCCATCAGCTGTCGAATAACTGTTTGCTTTTACCTATGATATGCAATATTAAAAGTTTCATAATGGCACAGGAAGTCCACAAACAACAATTTGGTTAAATACTTAAGAGCGAGAAAACATATTGATAGATAAAGCCATCAATTCTTCATATAACAAATTGAAAAACTACTTGTCAGAGACAAGACAGAAGGATGCCAATATAACGTAGAATCCAAAGATGCAGTAATGCCAGACTTCCTACCTTTTCAGTCAAAGCTTCCACTTTGCTCCTAACCACATCTAGGCCTGCCTTCATTTCTTTCAACACGGATTCTAGCTGCGGAGCTTCTCTGAGATAGTTACAAAAAACATGAAGCATATCTAAACACAAAAGTTTGTATGTGTGAATTGAGGGGATTGATGCATTGCTTATTTAAGCTATTTTCTTTTCTGGCCAGAACAGAGAATTGTTTTTGTGATGTTCTTGTCTCTTGATGATGGGATAAGCATAACTTACATTCTTATTCTTCCGACGAGGCCTGATTTTGTGGTCTCCTCCATTATCCTTGTTCAGAAATTGACAGAAGATAAGCCTGAATAAATAAGAAAATTAACCTAAATGTTCAGAATCCAATGACCTCGGTGTCGATCCGACAACACAGTACACCACATCTCGAAGATAGAAGAAGGAGATACGAAAGAAGTAAGAAGTACGAACTCACCGGAGACAGAGAACTCGACGGAGTCGGTCACGGCCACAGAAAGGGACGCGAGGAAGGTCACGGCCACAGAAAGGGACGCGAGGAAGGTCACGGCCACAGAAAGGGACGCGAGGAAGGTCACGGCCACAGAAAGGGACGCGAGGAAGGTCACGGCCACAGAAAGGAAAAGAAACCAAAATAAACCCTCTTAAAAGGTTTATAGAGAAGGCAACGACTTTTTTTTGGCAGCATATATTTGGGCTCAATACAAACATTGGTTATAAATGAGCCTGTTATAAGCCTATATTTTCACTTTACGGCCCATAACGGGTACTCGTTTTTATCGTTTTATCTAAACCGAATTACAGTAATCAATCTACAACGATCGGACCAAATAATCAAACCAAATAATCAACGGATCATCTCTATTGATAGCCTAAACATTACTTAGATAGTCGTATATTCTGCCCTGTGGAATGACTTTGACCTAGTGGTCAAAAAGTTTAAATAATCGTAAATACCGTAGATAATAAATTTCAATTAATTACTCACATTTATAACAGGATTTGATCAATTATATATGATAATTTATAATATATTAATTGATAATCATTTTAACAAAATAACTTTATGTTGACGTATGATTTATAAGTGTCATTATTAGAGTATTTTAAGATAAATATTACCTAGAACATAATTTACTAGAGAATTTACGAAAATTACCATTATATAGTAAATTATATGTAAATCCCTAATATTTTGACATACAATGTATTTTGTTATAAAATATAAATATAATATAAAACAAAATATAAATTTTAAAAAATTAGTCAAACAAAATATAAAACAAAAGTTTAGTTTAATTGAATATTTATCATATGTATAATTTTATCCAAAATAGATATAATATAAATCTATTTGTATAATCCAATTTTATTATCTATTTTATTTTTGTAATCAATATTAAAAAATTAAAAAAAAATATTTTAAATATGAGATAAATTATATATATATATATATATATCTGAATTAAAAAAAATTAACAAAATAAATAATTAATTATTATATGTGAATATTTTTTCTTGTTCTTATATTATTATATGTGGGTCAAAATCTAGTGTAAAGCTTAAAAAGATTCTTGTTCTTGAACATCCGAGGAAACCAACATTTTTTTTTCTTGGAAGATGTTAGATTTATGTTGAAGAATGAAGACAATGCTTTGAATCAATTGACCAACATGAGTCTTAAAATAAAAAACATTAACCAGGGGTTTACAAAAAATGTGCTTATGACACTGACCAGACATTTTCCACTACCTGGCACAACAGTCACAAACTCACAAACACTAGACCAGCTCCAGAGAACAAAATACTAAGTCTTTTTCAGCCTCTTGAATTCTATGTGCTACTTTGTACACCGAATAAACTCCAATACCTCTGCGACCTGACTTGAGCTTACTGTTCGGTTGCCAATAGAAGAGTAACAGGTCACATAGCATTTACCATTCTCTTCATCTCTGCTGATCTTCTAGGATCCGGTTCTTCAATCGCTCTCTCTGTCAGCACGTGCTTTATGCGGCACATTGATCTCCTCACCTATATTGAGGTGAAGACAAATTGAGACTCATCCATAGTTGTCTCCCATGGTAATAAAGAACGTACTATATATGTTTTTTGGAAGAACCTTCGGAATGCATTCAGGGTTTGGAAATATAATATTTCATCAGTATGTCATTGTCAGCAACTTAGTTGAATTGAGAGTGAAACCCGGGTTTGTATTTTACCTTTGGGATGCGTTCAGGGTTTGGAAACATCAAATTCTGGGCTTGAAGCATCTGACGCTGAGTCATCAACATGTTTCTCTCTTTCAGAAGAACATACCACAGCTTCTGAAGATCATCCCATGACTTGAGGCGTAGTTCTGAAGCTTTCCAACCTCGACCTAACACCACAAGGTTACAAATGATCCTAAAACCCATTAACAAAAGAAACAATCCTTAATACCATACATTCCATGACACAGATGGGCAATAGTTATGAGCAAAATACACAAAAAGGAACCGTAGGCATTTGAATTTTTAAAAATGGCAATTAGTTATAGCATAACCAAATTAAACCGTTTTGCAGCACACAAGCAAAGAGACGATAAGCAGATTTCATTACAATTCTAAGCCACAGTTAGTGAAGTCCTAACCCAAAGATTCTTAAGTTACATTCTATGAGACTATGAACAAGTAGCTAAGGGAACTAACAAGTGAAAACTAGCTTAAAACGGGGGAATGAAATCTCCAAGTACTTTGCAAGATAACATTAATCAAATCAAGGAGAGAAGATGATACAGCTTTAAAACATATCACATTTGATGACTTGGGTGTATAAAAGACAAAAACATTAATCAAATCAAGGAGAATAAACTCTCCCAAATGATAAGAACGCACCGTAGACAACAGGTTTATCTTCGTCCTGGCTTCTATCGAACTCAAAGAATTCTTCGAGAGGGTTTTTTGCCGTTCGAACCGTCGAGGCAGCTGCTGCAGAAGTGGACTCAAATCTCGTGGTAGTGGATGCAGCTGCCAAGAGTCTCCTCCCCAAAAATCGCGTAAGAAACATGGTCAAAACACTTCCTTCGAGGTTGTAGTTATATAATATGACCTACCAAAAATCATCAACAAGAATCAGAAAGAAAAAATAAAAAGGAAAAAACGAGATTGGATAACAAAAATGGTTAAGAAATTTACAAAAACCTGACTAGACGTATATATTGCGAAGCCGCATCTCGAGGGAGAGAAAAAGAAAGTAGAACTCACCGGAATTAGAGAGCGGGGAGGGCAATAGGCAGCGAGGAATACGATCACGGCCACGAAGCACCAGTGAGAGGAAAGTTGATAATAACCTTTACATTTTCCGAGGGTTTATCTGAGACAGAAACCTAAGGCCCAATAGTAACTTGGGTAATATATAAGCCTACGACTATCACTTTCTCTTTTGGGCCCATAAGGTCGAGTAATTTCCTTCTTTTTTTAATCTAAAAAAACTGGGAAGACGAAGGAAGTGCAAATCCACGTCATCGATCCCTACGTTACTCTGACGATGCAGCAACCATTGGATCAAATAATCGACGGTTAGTACGAAAACCGCAAAGATCATTTTGTTTATAAATATGACTCCACCTGTCTATTGATATCGTCGTCATCTGTGTTATCTTCTCTGAATTATTTCAAGGTATCGCCTTCTTCATCTCTAGCAGATTTTCGACTTTTATTTCCGTAGATCTCATATTATCTCAAATTTGTTCATTTCCATTGGAAAAGAACGTCTGAAAGTTAAATCTCAAGCGAGAGCTTCTGTTCATAATCGATTACTGGAGGTTACTATTGAGCCTATTTCTGATAGATATTTTCGTTTGTTGTTTAGATCTGTGGAACCAAGTTAAAGAGTGAGGAAATGTCGGGACGAGGAAAAGGAGGAAAGGGATTGGGAAAGGGAGGAGCAAAGAGACACAGGAAAGTGCTGAGAGATAACATTCAAGGTATCACTAAGCCTGCGATTCGTCGTCTTGCTCGTAGAGGAGGCGTGAAACGTATAAGTGGTTTGATCTACGAGGAGACCAGAGGAGTCCTTAAAATTTTCCTTGAAAATGTTATCCGCGATGCTGTTACCTACACCGAGCACGCTAGGAGGAAGACGGTGACTGCCATGGATGTGGTCTATGCATTGAAGAGGCAAGGACGCACGCTCTATGGTTTCGGCGGTTAATTAATGATTTTTGTATTTAGAATTAGGGTTATGGAAAAGATGGGGAATTTCTTGTTTCTGAATCAGTGTGTTAAAAACCATTTGATTAGCCAAAGTAAATCTCTGATCTTTTCGTTATTACTGTGTTAGAAATCATGTTCATGAATCAAAAATAAACCACTCGAATCATCATTTCTACGAGGAGGCTTTTCTCATAATAGCCTTGTCGGGGGGTGAAAGTCGTAGCTGGTGGACCGTCTGTTACAAGATTCAACCCACCGAAGCTAAACTGGTATCACGCCTTATGGGATTCCAAGAACAACTATCAAGAATAATTATGCAACCACGCCAATGTTGAAAGAATGATGTTTCTTTGTATTTAGCACCAGTCAAAAAGATATGATCAATATATACAATTCAAGCCACCAATACGAAGACTAATTGACCTCGGTAGGCATGACATGCCCCTGGTCACAAAATGATGGTCGGATTTCTCGACATTGGCGTCGTTGCGAAGAGCAGCAACTTCTACAATCATCTTAAGATTTGCATCCATCCTACACGCTGGCTAATCTTCAATCTTACCATCAAATGAGGTTCCAACAGCATTGAAAGGTCGAACCCTCGAAGGGTTCAAATCCTAGAGCCCAAAGCAACAAGCTCGGAAGTTCGTCAAAGCCCAAAGCAATTATCAAAAACTATTTTGTATAAAGTAATAATTTTGAAAATGAATATACATGACACATCCTCTGAATTGCAACATAATTTTTTGTAAGAATATAAAACTTCACTCTAAGCAAGCTTCACTTTTTTCAGAATGACCGATTGGTAAAGTTTGTGTTGTATAAATTGCAGTGTATGTTATTAGATTTAAAATTTAAAGACTAGAACAACTTATTAAAATCATCATTTTATCAAAGATTTTCTGCAAATCTAAAAGAAATTAATTAGCCGCATAAATATTTGAAAGTATAATTCTTATTTTTTTACTTAGGAACGATGATACTAAGTAAAAAAATAGTTTAATTTACAAAATTAAAAATGTTAACTCAACCTCTAGCTATTTAGTTACCAAATACAGAAAATAGATATGTTGGTGACGTAACTGCCAAAGACGGACCAACGAATGTACTTACCGTTATAAATGTCTGAATTTAAAGAAAAGGAAATGGTGTCTGTATTATACGATGTTTTGTTAAATTATTAATTACAGTTGTTTAGATATCTTCTTCCACATTTTCTGTTCCAATACACGACCGGATCAAACAAGCCGACGCTGTGACCATAATCGCCGCGAAAACCGAAGGCACAACTAAATCGAAACGGGATCTCTTCACCATGCGAGAAGGCACACATACATTCTTCCCCGGAATATCCATCGGAATCTTCACGAACCCATCTCCTCCACAGCACGGAGACGATATCGTCGAAACAAACGCCATCTCCGGAGCGAACGAAGAGACAGCGACAGTAAACATCAGGAGCACCGTCCACGTTACAGCCTGAACTATAACCGGTCCACTAGTCGAGACTCTTCGCAGAAACGCCTCCATTAGTGACGGAAAACGGTAATACGTATGGATCAAATGATCAGGCTTCGGAAGTAGTAGAAGAAAAGAGAGGTTGTGTTTTCTGGCGTGGAATAAAACTCAGGTCTTTTGTAAGAAAACGAAAAGATTGTGGGATCTGTGTGTTTGGAAATTGAAAGGCTGCTTCCTGCACATTTAACTAACTGCTCTTCTTTCTAAAGACACAGTTGCTTATCTTTGAACTCTTCCTCTCCGGTCTCTCTTCTCATTCCCTTTGAGACTCCCACGTTTTATGTGTACTTCAACATAAACAATTTTGTTTTTTATAAATAAAACATTTGTTAAGTGGATTCACCTGATGCTTATGGTCTGCGTGTGACAGGACAGACCGACTACGATTGGAGAAGTTAGTGATGGAGATGGGTTGTGCACCCTTAGTTTAGCACGGTCCAAATCCAAATCAGTTCTTTTTTATTCTAACTTCTTACTCAATAGATCACAGGTAGATCTAATTTTGAAATTTTAAGCGTTTATTAGGGTAAAAGTTTTATGTTAACCAACACAAATAATCATTGTTTAGGTAATTTGGGAATGGACTAGTAGATCTGATCGGCTTCAATGTTTGTGGTACAGAAGCCCATTGGGCCTGAAAGGAAGACTAAAAGAAAGCGGATAAACGTCCTTTTGCTTGCTTTCTTTTTTTTCTCTTCTAGTATAAAATTCGTTAAGAAAACCCTAGCTGTCCTTCTCTTCTTCCGCTCTTTGCATTTCTCCGTCACTGAGCTTCCTGCCTCTCCAGTTGCTAATTAAAGGTACGATAATCTCTACCATCATAGTTCATTCGTTCACAGTCCGATCCACTTCTAGAATATCGAGAAGTCAGCGTGATCGTATGTCTTGTTCGATAGCGAATTGATATTATGTTTGTTTATCTGTTGTTTCTCATCAGAGGATTTAGAATCTCAGGGTTTGACGAATTTTTTTTGCTAGGTAGCAGTCATAATGAACATAGGAACGCCTGATAGTTAGTCCTTGATAACTAGCAACTGTTTCGATTTCCTTTTGTGATTATTATGTTTTCTCTGTTTATCCAAAAGTATGACTCATTCGAATTGAATTCAACTTTTTGATGCAAAATTATGTATCAAACCAAGCGCCGAAGCCTAAACAAAAGTATTTTTCAGATTTGTTGGGTGGGTTTTAATTGACTTATCTTAACGCAAGCTCCTCTGCCTGTGTGAATTCTTTAACAGAGGCTTGGATCTTAGGGTAAGATGGTGAGAATTAGTGTTCTTAACGATGCTCTTAAGAGCATGTACAACGCCGAAAAACGAGGCAAGAGGCAGGTCATGATCAGGCCGTCTTCAAAAGTGATTATCAAGTTTCTTATGGTCATGCAGAAGCACGGTATGTTTTACCACAACCTTTAATATGTATACTATCTGAAGATCCTTGAGCTTCTTTCCTTAGTTTGTGTGGTTACCACGCAAATGCAGGTTACATCGGTGAGTTTGAGTATGTTGATGACCACCGATCTGGCAAAATTGTTGTCGAACTGAACGGAAGGTTGAACAAGTGTGGGGTTATCAGCCCTCGTTTCGATGTTGGAGTGAAGGAGATTGAAGGTTGGACTGCTCGTTTACTTCCTTCGAGACAGGTTTGGACTTCTAGCTATGATGGCATGTATATTCTGTATGCAGTAGCTAGTTTGGTGTTACTTGTCCTCGTGGTTCAAGTGTTTTGAATGGTATTGATGGATTGAATCTACTGAAATGTGCAGTTTGGGTACATTGTACTGACTACTTCTGCGGGCATTATGGATCACGAAGAAGCCAGAAGAAAGAATGTCGGAGGCAAAGTTCTCGGCTTCTTCTATTGAAGTTTTATGAGCAAAGTGATCTTCATTCAGTTATTTGTAATTTTTGCCTTCGATTTTCTGTGAAACTTCCTTTACTGCTTCTTTCGAATTTTGTGTTACTTTGTTGGATAGTGTTCTTAAAATGCTTCTTTTTTTCTGTCGTGGGTTCTTAAAGATTCCATTCGTCTCTAATTTGGGCAGCCTCTTAGCTTATCTTGTTTTTTCAACTGATCAAATAAAACCTATAAGATGCATATCTTGAGAGAACAGATTTGCAGGTTTCGTTCTATTATACCAAATCATTAAAGAGGTAACATCTTCCTTTGGCATGGCCATGAGTCTCAACGTTTTGATTCTATTTCAAACACAATCCGGTTTTGATAGAGAATTGTTACTTTGACATGAGTCAACCTTTTTATTTGATTTCAAAAGAAAAAACCTTTTTTCACTGAAGAGGAAATCAAATCAATAACTTAATATACTTTTTTGGGGATAAAGTAGAAATATAAGACATAAAAGCTGGGAATCATTGTTGCTATCATGAAAAAACCTCAAAAATAAAACTCTTCAAGAACCGACTGCCAAAGGATGCATAGTTGCCCAATTTCTAATTCTACATATCTTCCATTAGAATCGATCACACCTTATTAGAAAATGGTCTCCGGATAATCTCTCTCCCGTCTCTGGCCGAATCTCCGTGCTGTCTCATCTCATCGCCAGCGCCAGAAGCTCGCAAGAGAAAGAGAGAGGGAAGAGGGTTTCATGAGCATCCATTGATGGCCTTTTACGACCTTCAAAGAGAAGCCAAGTGAGAGAGACATTTATGTTTTGGGTTTATAGACCAAAAAAGTGGTCTTTAGAGAGTATCTTCGCAAAGCATATGCTTCGGACCATTAAGTAGCTGACCTAAGACCCATTACTACTACTTTTAATTTATTTATTCTTTCTCCTTTTTCTACTTTTAATTAATTAAGGCGAGTAACATGCATGGGTCGCCACAAAAGTTGAAAGTGAAATCCTCTTTTTGCCTAGTTGTTTCTCATTGGAGTGTTTTCCACAGTTCGATTTGTGAATTTGACGAGGTTACCAAAACTGGTTTAGTCTTATTATTACGTCAGTTTACTTTAGGAATTAGTTTATGTTGGTAGGCTCTACACCGGACACAATGTTTCCATTTCTGAAAACTCACTAACAAAATATTAAAACCACAATTTCACCATTACTGCTCCTGGTTTTTACCATGGTAGTATTGGTGCCATATATATATATACTTTTGTATAAAAACATTTTTAATACGTCAAATCAATGTTTACCCCTAACATGAGGCATGTGACGTTCAACTATTATTTAGTTTGTGATAATTGTGCCTACACTTTATAGTTGCTAAGACCATTAATGAATTTAGGTCTTTATTGTTGAAAAGTAAATTTTGTGTTAATTTTTATGTGAAAAAGAAATGAAAAAACTTATCGTAGAACTTTACATTTATTATTAATGAAAAAAAAAGGGTTTATATGTTCAAAATTATGAGTATTTTACAACTTGTACAAAGGTAAACGCGATGCGTTAAATAATACTTATACCAGATGTCTTAACAACAAAAGTGGCTGTAGTTTAGTGGTAAGAATTCCACGTTGTGGCCGTGGAGACCTGGGCTCGAATCCCAGCAGCCACAATTAAATTTTAGTTTTCAAATTGGATCTCACATGGGCCTGTGTATCTCGTTTTCTAATAAAGCCCATTTCCTATTGTGGAGATATGTTATGTTTAATATAATTATAACCAAATAAAATGTTTTTTAAAAAACATTCAACAGTTGATTTTTTAGTTTCAAATATTTTCAATAATTATGAAATACTAAAAATTACTCAAGAATTTACAATTTCTTATTATTTACAATTAGTTAATATTAATTATTAAAATGGATAAAATATAAATTTAATGGAATAATAGAAAAAAACCTAAGAAACGAATCTGTTAAGAAGAGAAAGATTAAACGAATTTGCCGTTAAAACATAATAATCATATCTGATTTACTCTTTAAAAAATAGATCTTTCAACTATCTGTTACGTTAATATTACCATTTAAATTACTGAGTAAATCCGAAAAAAAACTCGATTAGTCTACAATCATGTCAGTAGTTTCGCATCTTTGTTACCAGCAATTACTTTAGATAATATTTTTTAATTTACACTTTAATCCTATTTTAAGGAAAGAAAAGAAAATAAACATAATATTAAGAGTACTAAACTGGAAAGAAATGTGGTGACAGATTGAAATAGTATGTATATAACAAATATTATAAGTATTTGATTCATCCACTAACATAGCACTTTCAGTAGATTTATTCAATATTTATTTACATAAAACGAAGAACGTGATGGATTCATGTAAAGAAAGTGAATTTTCTTCTGATAAGCATCATTGTTTTGTAGAGTCAAATATACGTACAATGTTTAATATATTTTATTTTAAAACAACTAAAAATCTGCGATTAACGAACAACATCTGAGATTCAATGGCGACCAAACGAACAACACTTTTGAGGTTTTTACTACCATAATTAATTTTAAATAAATATATAAACATATTTAAAAAATCAATATATATTATTAAAGTAATTAAAAAATATTATTAAATTTATAAAAAATAAGTATTTTTGTTTCTTAATTTACATATACAAAAATTTATATTAAAAATAATTTTAAATAAAACATAAAATTATATAAATATTTAATTTATATTTAGTAATAAATAATATTATATAATTTATAAATATTTTTCCAGATAAGTATAAATCTAATTATAAATTATTGAAACGATCGGAATTATTAAGATCGTGAATGGATAAATTTGGATTAATTAAAATATTGGAAGTAAATTTGTATATATAAGTGTAGCATTTCCTTCTCATCTCATATCAATTTCTCTTTTTTACTAAATCTCTTCTTTACTCTTTTCGTCGCCGATCTGTGAGTTTCAGAGAGAAATTGAAACGATGGAGTTGGATCTTACGCCGAAGATGCCCAAGAAGGTTTACGGAGGAGATGGAGGATCTTACTTTGCGTGGTGCCCAACAGAGTTGCCGATGCTCAAAGAGGGTAACATTGGAGCCGCAAAGCTTGCTCTTCAGAAGCATGGCTTCGCTCTTCCTCACTACTCTGATTCATCTAAAGTCGCTTATGTTCTTCAAGGTTGGGATTCTTTCTTATTTCTTCATAAATTTTATGACCTTCATATGTTGTTTTGTAATCTGATTACATAGCCATGCTCTTCAAGGTTGTAATCCTGATTTCTTCTGTGATGTTGGTTTGACGATAAGCAGCATATCCATGACTCTGATTGGGTTGATCGTGATCCTGATTCTACGATCTAGTTCATTCTTGTATGATCTGATTACAGGCTACACTTAATCCACCATCATTTCTTAATTTGAAAAACAGTAAAAAATGAAAATATGATTCCTAATATAATAGTCAAATAGATCACGACTACTGTGTGCCTAAAAAAGCAATCTTTTGCTTCTTACTTCCTGCCTAGTCATGTTTTCATTGCCGATATAATCGCATTGTGCGTAAGGCATTAAAATTTGTGACTTTTATCGATTCGATTGTAGGATCAGGGACGGCCGGAATAATCCTCCCTGAGAAGGAGGAGAAAGTGATGGCAATCAAGAAAGGTGATTCTATTGCTCTACCCTTCGGTGTGGTCACATGGTGGTTCAACAACGAGGACACTGAGCTTGTTATCCTCTTCCTTGGTGAAACCCACAAGGGTCACAAAGCAGGACAGTTTACTGACTTCTTTCTCACCGGCTCAAATGGCATCTTCACCGGTTTCTCCACTGAGTTCGTTGGCAGAGCTTGGGATCTTGACGAGAGCACCGTAAAGACTCTTGTCGGTTCTCAGTCCGGAAAAGGCATTGTGAAACTCGATGCAAACTTCAAGATGCCAGAGCCCAAGAAGGAGCACCGTGATGGATTTGTCTTAAACTGTTTGGAGGCTCCTCTTGATGTAGACATAAAAGATGGAGGCAGAGTCGTTGTCTTGAACACTAAGAACCTTCCTTTGGTTGGGGAAGTTGGGTTTGGAGCTGATCTTGTTCAGATCGATGGACATTCCATGTGTTCGCCAGGTTTCTCTTGTGACTCGGCTCTTCAGGTGACTTACATTGTTGGTGGAAGTGGAAGAGTCCAGGTTGTTGGTGCTGATGGGAAAAGAGTTCTTGAGACTCATATCAAAGCTGGTTCTCTCTTCATTGTTCCAAGGTTCTTTGTGGTTTCTAAGATTGCTGATTCTGATGGCATGTCTTGGTTCTCCATTGTCACTACTCCTGAGTAAGAATCGTTTCCATGCGCTTGCCTTTTGAGTCTTTTTATATTCAAACTAACTTATCTTTATTCTTGTGTAGTCCGATTTTCACACATTTGGCTGGAAGGACATCAGTGTGGAAGGCTTTGTCGTCTGAGGTATTGCAGGCAGCATTTAAGGTTACTCCAGAGACAGAGAAGTCCTTCCGATCAAAGAGGACTTCAGATGCTATTTTCTTCCCTCCCAATTGAAGGAGTTGAAAGAAGAACAAGAACCACTACTTTCGTATTTTCAGGGGTTTGATGATCTATAGACCTAAACATAGACGTGTTCTTGTTCTTTTTATAGTTTCCCAATAACACTTTTATATTTTACTATTTCGATTGAATGGAATCCATTTTCTGGACAAATCTAATCTGAATGAACCGACATAAGTTTAATTCAATCTATCTTAATTTGAGTTTGAATAGAGCGATATAAAACAAATCGTTCAAAATTTCATGAAGTAAATATTAAAATATATACGTGATAAAAATTAGAATTTGAATTCTAATATGAGTAAGACCGTAAAATAACATGTTTTAAAATTTTAATTGCAAATCTAATACTTTAAAATTAAAATTTCAAAAATAATATAAATAATTATATAAAAATAGTTATTTATTTTAAATAAATAATAAATAAACTTAAAATATTATGTTTAGATTTATTTTTTCTAATTTACGATTTAATCTTTTCTATTAAAATGAACTTTTAATGTATTTTAATATTAAATTTGTGTTATTATTGAAAATTTAAATTAATGATGATAATTTTGAAACAAAAAACTAAAATAATGTTATTTTTGTCAATTGTCCTTCTAATATATCATTCATATTAGTTTATATTTTATTTTGGATATATACCAATAACTTTCTTATTTACAAAGGCTAGTTATATTATCAATAAATTAATATAACATAGATTATGATTTTTTTATTATAAAACAGTCTATATTTAAATATTTAACAACTAGGATAATTATATAATTATATGATAATTTTAAGATAAATAATTAAATTTTTAACAACTAGGATAATTATATGATAATTTTAAGATAAATAATTAAATTTTTAACAACTAGGATAAGGTACACCACAAGCCGCTAAGATTTTATGAGATTTTTCGGATGAACCATATTTTTGATACAATGGATTTTTCATAAAACTACACAGACACGATTGTTGTTTTTTTACTTTTGCACAACATTCCATCGATGGTTGGCTTCCAGTTTGTTCTGCCGGTAAACATGATTGAAGTTCGGTTATGACACATTGTGCTTTCTCCTCAACCGCTTTGGTCGGAGTCAAAGAAATTAAAACCATTGCGATGAATATTAATGTAGTGAATTTCATGGCTTGCTAACTAGTCTTTTTCGATATCTAGATCCAAATGTTTGAGATTTTGATATTGCAATAATTAAAGATGGTAAATCTATTATATATAATTGTTAGGTGATAAAGTTTCATAGGCATGTGTACCTTTTTATAGATAAAAGCATATATGTGTGTGTGTAAAATTTTTAGGTAGTGTATTTTGTGCTTTTAATACCATACTAAAATTATATG
This sequence comes from Pugionium cornutum, assembly GCA_018901935.1. Lineage (NCBI taxonomy): Eukaryota > Viridiplantae > Streptophyta > Magnoliopsida > Brassicales > Brassicaceae > Pugionium > Pugionium cornutum. The sequence goes on along the minus strand of CM032155.1, from coordinate 1,924,749 downwards.
CTTTTAGTCAATATATTTATTTACAAGTATTTAATTTTTTTACAACATTAATTGAGAAATATCCAAAACAATATCCAAATGTTTGAATATTATTTTGATAAAGTTTGACTGATTTGGTATTTAAAACTGAAAAAAGTAGATTGAGAAAAATAAGGTAATATTTAAAATTTATGATTTATTTTTATACTTTTAATATCAATTGGGAAATGCATTTATTAAATTTACTTATATGTTATCTTCTTTTATATAACACTTCTGTAACATATATTCAACTATAAAAGTAATCATGTTTTATCTATTTTTTCTTACATTAATTAATGATTCATTTAAAATTATTTAATTTCATATGTAATTTCAACACAAAATTATAAATATAAAAAAATAAGTATAATACATGTATATATCAATCGATAAATATATGTTTTTCAAATCAAATATGATCTAAAATAAATATTTAATACACAAATTAAACATGTTTAGGGAAGCATTTGAACTATGGAGCTCACATATACATAATATGTGCTCTTAATTTCAATTTACTTTTGATAGGCTTGATTGCTTTGCTAAAATAATTTCAATTGTATTTTAAAATATGGAGCACACTAATGTTTGGTTTTCAATTTACTTTTGTTAGGCTTGTTTTGATTAACTTATGTCCTCATTCTCTTTAAGTATATTTAGGGCAGCAAATGTAGAACTAAAGCATACTAAATTAAGACTATACATAGGGTTAGGCATTATTATGTGCTCTTAATTTCGTTCGATCTGAAAGACATGAAGAAAATATTAATTATGAAAACTGATAATATCCTCAGTAACTGATACCAAAACCACACAATGTTCAGAATACGAACACGAAATCAAATAAGCAAAAACAGGAAGCCTGAGAGCGTAAGTAGACCCGCCACCTCCGATCAAGAACCCAATTCCGAGAATTGATTTCAGATGGGGAAGAGACGAAACTGTAACACAAACAAACGACCAAATACCAAACTAAAGTTAAATAACAACAATTCTCATCTGCAGGTAGAGTTTTCGTTCACTTGGCACCCTTCTTGACGGCAGCCTTGGTCACCTTAGCACCAGTTGGGTCCTTCTTGTCGACACTCTTGATGACTCCGACAGCAACAGTTTGTCTCATGTCTCTCACTGCAAAACGTCCAAGCGGTGGGTACTCAGAGAAGGTCTCCACCACCATGGGCTTAGTCGGTGTCATTTTGACCATACCAGCATCACCATTCTTCAAGAATTTGGGCTCCTTCTCCAGCTCTTTACCAGAACGCCTGTCAATCTTGGTCAAGATCTCAGAGAACTTTACGGCAATGTGAGAGGTGTGGCAGTCAAGCACCGGTGCATAACCGTTACCAATTTGACCAGGGTGGTTCATGATGATGACCTGCGAGGTGAAGTTGGCTGCTCCCTTGGCAGGGTCATCCTTTGAGTTTGATGCAACATAACCACGCTTCAAATCCTTCACAGCAACATTCTTTACATTGAACCCAACGTTGTCACCTGGCAATGCCTCCACAAGAGACTCATGGTGCATCTCAACAGACTTCACCTCAGTGGTCAGTCCAGAGGGAGCAAAGGTCACAACCATACCAGGCTTCAGCATACCTGTCTCAACACGACCCACTGGCACCGTTCCAATACCACCAATCTTGTACACATCCTGGAGTGGGAGACGGAGGGGCTTGTCTGATGGCCTCTTGGGCTCGTTAATCTGGTCAAGTGCCTCAAGGAGGGTTGGTCCCTTGTACCAGTCAAGGTTAGTTGACCTCTCAATCATGTTATCACCCTCAAACCCAGATATGGGCACAAACGGGATTTTGTCAGGGTTGTACCCAACCTTCTTCAGGTAAGAAGACACCTCCTTAACAATTTCATCGTACCTTGCCTTAGAGTACTTGGGGGTTGTTGCATCCATCTACAAACAACAACACAAGACAATCAGAGCTAATGAGACTGCAAAGGAAAAAAGAAAGAACCAAATAATCATAAAATAGAACAAAAATCAGTTACCTTGTTACAGCAGCAGATCATCTGTTTCACACCAAGGGTGAACGCAAGCAATGCGTGCTCACGGGTCTGACCGTCCTTGGAGATACCAGCCTCAAAACCACCAGTGGTGGAGTCAATGATGAGGACTGCACAATCAGCCTGAGAGGTACCCGTGATCATGTTCTTGATAAAGTCACGGTGACCAGGAGCATCAATGACAGTGCAGTAGTACTTGGTGGTCTCAAACTTCCACAGGGCAATGTCAATGGTGATACCACGCTCTCTCTCTGCCTTCAGCTTGTCAAGAACCCAGGCATACTTGAAGGACCTCTTGTTCATCTCAGCAGCTTCCTTCTCGAACCTCTCAATCACACGCTTGTCAATACCTCCCAACTTGTAGATCAAGTGACCAGTTGTTGTAGATTTCCCAGAATCCACGTGGCCAATGACCACAATGTTGATGTGAAACTTCTCTTTACCCATGGCTACCTGTCAAGACAATCTGTAGATGAACAAAAGATTTGTGATCAAAGCTAGACATATATCTAGATGAAATACTTTGAACACAAGTCAAAGGAAACTAGAGAATGCTTATGCTGCTCCTGAATCGCCCATTCACAATACAAATCGACAATTACATCAACAATGATTAAAAAAAATCACTCAAACAGATCTAATAAACAATCCATCTTACAGATCAAATTATCGACTTGATAAGCGAGAATCAGCAAAATTGTTTTGATTGGATTATAAAACGTTGGGTTCCAAACAAAGCTATCGATAAAACCTAAACCATGGAATCAGATAACTGAGAGTATATCAAATCTGAAAAATACATGTAGAAAAGAATCAAACTGAAAGAAATGAATAACAAAAGAGAACAGATGGAAGATGATTCAACGAAGAACAATAGAATAACTGATGGTAGATGCGCACGAACTGCTTACCTCAGATATATTGCAAGAAAGTGTAGACGGCTAGGGTGAAGATAAACGAGCTCAGGAATGAAGAAATGAGATGATACAAGTTTATTTATAGTGATGAATAGAAGAAAGTTAGGGTTTATCATAGCATGATGTCGAAAATGACAGTCATGCCCTTTATTTCTTTTGTTTTGGGCTTTGGGGTCTGTTACATCTTTTTGCTCCGCAAATATCTACGTACTTATAAAACATCAAATTACCCCCCAACAGATATTAACTACCATAAGCAATTTTGAATTATCCCATCTCTGTATTGAAATATTGAAATGTCTCACTTTTTGTCATCTTAGAAATAAAGCCACACTAAGGTTTTTCATTATGAAATATAGCTTCAAAGTTATTCATAATTTTATCATCAGATTTTATCGGAGTAGTAGTAGTCTGAAGATTTAGTTATAGCAATTAAAAGCTTTTTTTTTATCTAAACCCCTTACATATCTAGAGTCAATCTCTTAGCACAAGAATAGTTGTAAGACTCAAGCTCTCTAAGACTCGCAGATGCATAATCGATTTATCTTTTCTGACTCTTGATCAAACTCTCCAATTCACTGCTCTACATGATCGTTTAGTGATGAAAATCTAAAAAAATCTAAAAAAATCGCAGTTTGCTTCAGCAGTTTCAAAAGAGAAATCTGTTTGAACTTGCCAGTATTGTCGAGGAACTCAGTTAACAAACATACCAAAGGAATCAGCTAGCAAAAAAAAAACTCAATGGAAACAATAATAAAATAACATTTCATAAACTCATTAGTGAATAATTCAGAGATTCAAGCATTTCAGAATTGTATGCTTTGGTTCTACATTTGCTGCCCTAAATATGTTTAACAAAAACAATGAGAGTATAAGCCTTATTTTGTATTACACTTATTTTTTATATTATTAATTTTGGGTTGAAACTACATATGAAATTAAAATAATTTTAAATGAATCATTAAAATTTATAATATCCGCAATAACTGATAACATTATTGTGCACATTATTGTAAACCCTTAATTTCGTTCGATATTAAAGACATAAAGAAAACCTTAATTATGAAACTGATAATATCCGCAGTAACTGATAACAGAAACACAAAAAATGTTCAGAATACGAAACCAAAGACGAAGCAAAAAAAGGAAGCTTGAGAGCGTAAGTAGACCCGCCACCTCCGATCAAGAACCCAATTCCGAGAATTGACTTCAGATGGGGTAGAGACGAAACTGTAACACAAACAAACGACCAAATACCAAACTAAAGTTAAATAACAACAATTCTCATCTGCGGGTAGAGTTTTGCTGAAGACAGTTCACTTGGCACCCTTCTTGACGGCAGCCTTGGTCACCTTAGCACCAGTTGGGTCCTTCTTGTCGACACTCTTGATGACACCGACTGCAACAGTTTGTCTCATGTCTCTCACTGCAAAACGTCCAAGCGGTGGGTACTCAGAGAAGGTCTCCACCACCATGGGCTTAGTCGGTGTCATCTTGACCATACCAGCATCACCATTCTTCAAGAACTTGGGCTCCTTCTCCAGCTCCTTACCAGAACGCCTGTCAATCTTGGTCAAGATCTCAGAGAACTTTACGGCAATGTGAGAGGTGTGGCAGTCAAGCACCGGTGCATAACCGTTACCAATTTGACCAGGGTGGTTCATGATGATGACCTGCGAGGTGAAGTTGGCTGCTCCCTTGGCAGGGTCATCCTTTGAGTTTGATGCAACATAACCACGCTTCAAATCCTTCACAGCAACATTCTTCACATTGAACCCAACGTTGTCACCTGGCAATGCCTCCACAAGAGACTCATGGTGCATCTCAACAGACTTCACCTCAGTGGTCAGTCCAGAGGGAGCAAAGGTCACAACCATACCAGGCTTCAGCATACCTGTCTCAACACGACCCACTGGCACCGTTCCAATACCACCAATCTTGTACACATCCTGGAGTGGGAGACGGAGGGGCTTGTCTGATGGCCTCTTGGGCTCGTTAATCTGGTCAAGTGCCTCAAGGAGGGTTGGTCCCTTGTACCAGTCAAGGTTAGTTGACCTCTCAATCATGTTATCACCCTCAAACCCAGATATGGGCACAAACGGGATTTTGTCAGGGTTGTACCCAACCTTCTTCAGGTAAGAAGACACCTCCTTAACAATTTCATCGTACCTTGCCTTAGAGTACTTGGGGGTTGTTGCATCCATCTACAAACAACAACACAAGAAAAACAGAGCTAATGAGACTGCAAAGGAAAAAAGAAAGATCCAAATAATCATAAAATAAAACAAAGATCAGTTACCTTGTTACAGCAGCAGATCATCTGTTTCACACCAAGGGTGAACGCAAGCAATGCGTGCTCACGGGTCTGACCGTCCTTGGAGATACCAGCCTCAAAACCACCAGTGGTGGAGTCAATGATGAGGACTGCACAATCAGCCTGAGAGGTACCCGTGATCATGTTCTTGATAAAGTCACGGTGACCAGGAGCATCAATGACGGTGCAGTAGTACTTGGTGGTCTCAAACTTCCACAGGGCAATGTCAATGGTGATACCACGCTCTCTCTCTGCCTTCAGCTTGTCAAGAACCCAGGCATACTTGAAGGACCTCTTGTTCATCTCAGCAGCTTCCTTCTCGAACCTCTCAATCACACGCTTGTCAATACCTCCCAACTTGTAGATCAAGTGACCAGTTGTTGTAGATTTCCCAGAATCCACGTGGCCAATGACCACAATGTTGATGTGAAACTTCTCTTTACCCATGGCTACCTGTCAAGACAATCTGTAGACGAACAGGAAGATTTGTGATCAAAGCTATAGACATATATCTAGATGAACTACATTTTCTAAAAACTAGAACATTAAGGAGCCGCTATCGGAGTCGAACCGATTTCTACCACAGGGTGTGTGGTGCTCTAACCTCTGAGCTAAGCAGGCTAATTAATAAAAGTCAGCAATTTCAAGAGGTCTATATAGCAAACAATCCGAACTTCCCCGACTTGAACATAAGTCAAAGGAAGCTACATACTGTTTATGCTGCTCTCGAAACGCCCATTCAGAATACAAATCTACTATCAAATAATCAGCAATCAGAAAAAGTTCACTCAAATAGATCTAGCAAACAATCGATCGCCAAACAGAAAATTCGGATAGACAGATAAGAGATCAAATGATCCGACAAAATAAGCCAAAATCAACTAAAATCGAACAAATCGTTTATATTGGATTATAAAACGTTGAGTTCCCAAATTAAAGCTATCTATAAAACCCAAACTATGGAATCAGATAACTGAAAGAATTGATCGACAGAAATGATCATATCTAAAAAAAATACATGTAGAGTAGAATCAACCAAAAACAAATGAGTAACAAAATGAGAATAGACCGGAGAGGATTCAACGATCATCGATGAAAAATGTGATGATAGATGCGTACGAACCGTTTACCTCAGAGATATGGCAAGAAAGTGTAGACGGCTATGGTGAAGATGAACGACCTCAGGAATAAAAAATGAGATGATACAACTTTATTTATAGTGATGAGTTGAAAGAAGGTTAGGGTTTATCATAATATGATGTGGAAATGACAGTCATGCCCCTGTATCCCGCGGTCTATGTTTTTCTTCTTTTGTTTTGGGCCATGGGTCGCTGAGATAACCTAAAAAACTATATTTTGATGGGAAAAAATATTTATAATTAATTATTTATTTTATTAATTTAAATCAAATATATATATATATATAATTTATTTTATATTTAAAATATTTTTTAGTTTTTTTTAATATTAATTACGAAAATAAAATAGATAATAAAATCGGATTATATAAATAGATTTAAATTATATCTATTTTGGATAAAATTATACATATGATAAATATTCAATTAAACTAAATTTTTGTTTTATATTTTGTTTGACTATTTTTCAAAATTTATATTTTTTATATTATATTTATATTTTATGATAAAATACATTGTATGTCGAAATATTAGGGATTTATATAATATATTGTATAATGGCAATTTTTGTAAATACTCTAGGTGATTCTATTGCTCTACCCTTCGGTGTGGTCACATGGTGGTTCAACAACGAGGACACTAAGCTTGTTATCCTCTTCCTTGGTGAAACCCACAAGGGTCACAAAGCAGGACAGTTTACTGACTTCTTTCTCACCGGCTCAAATGGCATCTTGATTAAAATATACACGTGATCAAAATTATAATTCGAATCGTAATAAATCATTCATAGTAGATTGTATTTTATCTTGGAGATATATAATATATATATAATATATATATATTAGGATAATACCTGTCCGATTTTCAAAATATATATAAACATCAAAAATAGTGGTCTAATTTTCATTTTTAATAGTTGATATTAAAATAATAAATATGGAATATAATTCATATTTTTATAATTTAAATTTTAAAATATCATATGAGTGAAATAATTCATTTGAAGTTTTTGCTATCTATTTCAACATACATGATATAAATCTAATCCAATTCTTCGTTTTTGGATATATGACCATTTCTTAATTATTTTATAAACAGTGTTGCAAAAATTAAGATGAGACATCATTTTTCAGTATATAAAGACATAAAAATATTGATCATTTTAATGATTAATGATGATTAAAATGCATTTCCTTGAAATTTGTGCTAGTAAATGAATATTCAATTACCAGTTGTATCCATATGAGGAGAAAATACAAGATTGATATACTTTGAGAAGAGAAAACTGATTTCTCGAATTCAGTGAAATTTTATGTGAAATTTTGTAAGTTTAGATATGATGTAGAAAAAAATATGTTATTTTTATTTTTATGAGATGTGCAAATATAAAATGATTGTGAATGTCTAATCCGTTTACTATATATATAGTGTTATGATTTGGTCTTAGGGTTTTACGATATTCAATTAAATTTTTTAAAAATAATTAAATTTGGTGAATAATTAATATAAAATGTGAAATTTAATAGTGTTAATGAAGTTTTTATATGCACAAAAATTTTAAATTTTCACTTTCCTTTTATATGTGTACAATATTTAAATATTCATGTAAAAGTAATTTTCCATTTTTAAAATTGGCGAATAATTAAATGTGTAATGCACAAATTCCAAATTTTCTAATTTTTGAATTGTAAGATATTTAAAAAATAAATACAGTTTGGAAACTCATTTAGTAATATCTCTATAATTAGATTACCTAATTAAAATGTTTGAGTAATATATAAAATAAATAATTTATGTTTTGAATTAAATTAATTAAGAAAATTGGTGAGAGTGAATGTGGTGATGACAACTAAGCAATTTTCACTCTCAATGCTTCTTCTTTAATATATAGTAGATATCAATGATTTATTTACAAAGGTTGGATATATTATGAATAAATTAATATAAGATATTATTCATTCTACATTATGTTTTTTTATAAAAAAATCTATCTATATATATACTAGAGTTATACCCACGTTATGTGTAGGAAAAAATATTCATAAATTATATAATATTGTTTATTAGTAAACATAAATTAAATATTTATATAATTTTAACTTTTATTTTAAATTATTTTTAATATTAATTTTTGTATATGTAATAAGTAAAGAAAAATAATTATTTTTTATGAATTTAATAATATATTTAGTTATCTTAATAAAATATATTGATTATTTAACCAAATTAATAACAATGACATATATTGTAATTATTATAGAAAATTAAGATTATTTATATATTTATTTGAACCTCATTGTGGTGATAACACGTCAGTATAACATTTCTGTTAATAATATGTCAGGGTAATATTATTTTTTTTAAATGATTTTCAAATAATATATTAGAGATATGTGAAAACAAAAAATATTATTATATGATAATTTTAAGATAAATATTTAAATCTTTAACAACTAGGATAAGGTATACCACAAGCCGCTAAGATTCTATGAGATTTTTCGGATGAACCATATTTTCGATACAATGGATTTTTCATAAAACTACACAAACACGATTGTTGTTTTTTCACTTTTTCACAACATTCCGTCGATGGTTGACCTCCAGTTTGTTCTGCCGGTAAACATGGTTGGAGTTCTGTTATCACACATTGCGCTTTCTCATCAATCGCTTTGATCGGAGTCAAAGAAGTCAAAACCATAGCGATGAGTATTAATGTAGTAAATTTCATGGCTTGCTAACGAATCTTTTTCGATATCTACTTCCAAATGTTTGAGATTTTGATATTGCGATATTTAATAATGGTAAATTTATTATAGGTGATAAAAATTTCATAGGTATATGTGCCTTTTTATAGATAAAAGCATATATGAATGTGTGAGATTTTTAGGTAATGTATTTTATACTTTTAATACCATGCTAAAATTGCATTCTTTTAATCAATATATTTATTTACAAGTATTTAATTGTGTTACAACATTAATTGAGAAATATCTAAAACAGTATTGAGAAACATCCAAATGTTTTGAATTATATTTTGATAAAGTTTGACTGACTTGATATTTAAGACAAAAAGGTATATCGAAGAAAAGGCAATTATTAAAAGGTAGAATCTAGTCTATATTGATTTTTATACTTTTAATATCAATTGGGAAATAAAGTTATTAATTTTACTGAAATGTTATTTTCTTTTATATAACACTTCGATGTCATCTATTTCAATTATAAAATAATCATGTTTTATCTATCTTTTCTTGCATTAATTAATGATTCATTTAAAATTATTGTAATTTCATATGTAATTTCAACACAAAATTAAAAATATACAAAATAAGTGTAATATATTTGTATATCAATCCATTGTGTTTTTTCAAATTAAACTAGGATAATACGTGTGCTATACATAGAAAAAATTTAAGATTTAAATTTTTTATATTTACACAAATATATATATAAAAATTTATTATATTTTTTCTTCTTTTCTTGTATTAGTAAATTTTTTTATAGAGATTCACTGACTCTCTTGAAGATTTCAGATTATTTTTAAAATTATTAGTAGATGATAAACATACACTTCAATTTTCTATTTTTAAAAATAAACTGCAATAAATAATTGTTATAATCTAAGAAAATTTTCAAAAATAATTTAGAGAGTAATTTATAAATAAATTACTTGTTTATCACCAAAAATAAATTCAGATCCTTCGAAACAAAATTTAAACCACTGACATATTAGTAGGAAAATCAACACTATTTTTTATAGAAATAGTAGAAATAAATTAAATTTTATAACTATGTCATGTCATTGTAAAACAACCGCCAATATGATATATTTGAAAATTAGAAATAATTTTAGACTATCTTTCATCTAAGATATTTTCAAATCTTCGTATGAATAAATATTGAGAATAAATATGGTGAGACACATCAACAAATTTGAACTACAATATTTTTCTTTTAATATATAGTAAATAAGATAAATATATAAGATATTAATAGGAGATATTAAAAATAGTAAATATGATATACAATTTCTATTTTTATCATTTAAATTTTTATTGTGGAAATATTTAATGTTTAAATATAAGCAAAATATTTAATAGATTGATACAAATTTTATATTTTAATCGACCATAATTATATAAAATAATTTAGTTTATTTTTTCAAATAATAAATAAAAATTTCAAATTTCAAAATTTAGATTTATAATATATTTTGAATGTTTGGAACTCATGTACTATTAAACTAAATAACTAGGTTATTTATTTAGGATTTTTATTTAATAAAATAATTAATTGATCATTTTTATTTAAATTAAATAGTAAAATTGATTAGAATGAATGTGGTGACATCTCAACAAATTTTACTTTTAATGATTTTTCTTTAATATATATCCCTAATATATTATTTGAGAAACTTTTTAACAAAGTAACCTTACCCTGACGTGTTAATAACAAAAATATCATGCTGACGTGTCAACACCACGGAGAGTTTCAGATTAAATATATAAAAGGGTTTAACTTACTAGAATAATTACAATATATGCCACTGATATTAATTTGGTTAGAGAATAAATATAATTTATTCAACTAACCAAAAAATACTATTACATTTGCCAAAACAATATTTTTTATTTCTTTAATTTTTTTATACGTTAATTTATAAATAATTTCAACTAAATATAAATAGATTTAAGTTACTACCATAATCCCTAATATATTATTTGAGAAACATTTTAATAAAATAACTTTACTCTGACGTGTTATTAACAGAAATACCATACTGACGTGTCATTACTAAAATAAATGTCAAATAAATATATAAATGAGTTTAACTTATTAGAATAATTACAAATATATCATTGTTATTAATTTGGTTATATAATTAATATATTTTATTAAACTAACAAAAAATACTATTAAATTTATAAAAAATAATTATTTTTCTTTTCTTAATTTATATATACAAAAATTAATGTTAAAAATAATTTTAAATAAAAGTTAAAATTATATAAATATTTAATTTATATTTACTAATAAAATATAACTTGCGAATATTTTTCCCCACGCATGGCGTGGGTATGAATCTAGTATATATATAAGATATGATCTAAAATAAATATTTAATACATAAATTATTTTAGCAATGACGGTTTAAGGCAACATTTGAAATATGAAGCTCACAAATACCTGATGTTTGAATCTCTGATATGTTTCACTCATGAATCTCTGATACAGTAGATCTAAATTTCACATATTTGGAATGTTTTGAATCTCCGAAACACATTCACTATATTTCATTTTAATTTTGGAAGGTCTGTTTTGATTAGCTTATGCTTTCATTGTCTTTGTTGAATGATTTCTTTAAACATATCTACGGCAGCAAGTGTACAACCAAATCATACAATTATGTGGCTTTAATTTCTAAGATGACAAAAAGTGAGACATTTCAATACAGAGATGGGATTATTCAAAATTGCTTATGGTAGTTAATATCTGTAGAGGGGTAATTTGGATGTTTTATAAGTACGTAGATATTTGCAGAGCAAAAAGATGTAACAGACCCCAAAGCCCAAAACAAAAGAAAAAAGGGCATGACTGTCATTTCAAAATCATGTTATGATAAACCCTAACTTTCTTTAGATTCATCACTATAAATAAACTTGTATCATCTCATTTCTTTCCTGAGCTCGTTCATCTTCACCCTAGCCGTCTACTCTTTCTTGCAATATATCTGAGGTAAGCAGTTCGTGCGCATCTACCATCAGTTATTCTATTGTTCTTCGTTGAATCATCTTCCATCTGTTCTCTTTTCTCATTCATTTGTTTCAGTTTGATTCTCCTCTACATGTCTTTTTCAGATTTGATATACTTTCGGTTATCTGATTCCATGGTTTAGGTTTTATCGATAGCCTTGTCTGGGAACTCAACGTTTTCTAATCCAATCAAAACAATATGCGAGATCGATTGTTTCTTAGATCTGTTTGAGTGAATTTTTTAGTCATTGTTGATTTAACTGTCGATTTGTACTGTAAATGGGCGATCCGGGAGCAGCATAAACATTCTCGAGTTACTTGTGTTAAAAGTAGTTCAACTAGATATATGTCTAGCTTTGATCACAAATCTTTTGTTCATGTACAGATTGTCTTGACAGGTAGCCATGGGTAAAGAGAAGTTTCACATCAACATTGTGGTCATTGGCCACGTGGATTCTGGGAAATCTACAACAACTGGTCACTTGATCTACAAGTTGGGAGGTATTGACAAGCGTGTGATTGAGAGGTTCGAGAAGGAAGCTGCTGAGATGAACAAGAGGTCCTTCAAGTATGCCTGGGTTCTTGACAAGCTGAAGGCAGAGAGAGAGCGTGGTATCACCATTGACATTGCCCTGTGGAAGTTTGAGACCACCAAGTACTACTGCACCGTCATTGATGCTCCTGGTCACCGTGACTTTATCAAGAACATGATCACGGGTACCTCTCAGGCTGATTGTGCAGTCCTCATCATTGACTCCACCACTGGTGGTTTTGAGGCTGGTATCTCCAAGGATGGTCAGACCCGTGAGCACGCATTGCTTGCGTTCACCCTTGGTGTGAAACAGATGATCTGCTGCTGTAACAAGGTAACTGATCTTTTTTCTGTTTTATGATTATTTGGTTCTTTCATTTTTCATTTTCAATCTCGTTAGCTCTGATTGTCTTGTGTTGTTGTTTGTAGATGGATGCAACAACCCCCAAGTACTCTAAGGCAAGGTACGATGAAATTGTTAAGGAGGTGTCTTCTTACCTGAAGAAGGTTGGGTACAACCCTGACAAAATCCCGTTTGTGCCCATATCTGGGTTTGAGGGTGATAACATGATTGAGAGGTCAACTAACCTTGACTGGTACAAGGGACCAACCCTCCTTGAGGCACTTGACCAGATCAACGAGCCCAAGAGGCCATCAGACAAGCCCCTCCGTCTCCCACTCCAGGATGTGTACAAGATTGGTGGTATTGGAACGGTGCCAGTGGGTCGTGTTGAGACAGGTATGCTGAAGCCTGGTATGGTTGTGACCTTTGCTCCCTCTGGACTGACCACTGAGGTGAAGTCTGTTGAGATGCACCATGAGTCTCTTGTGGAGGCATTGCCAGGTGACAACGTTGGGTTCAATGTAAAGAATGTTGCTGTGAAGGATTTGAAGCGTGGTTATGTTGCATCAAACTCAAAGGATGACCCTGCCAAGGGAGCAGCCAACTTCACCTCGCAGGTCATCATCATGAACCACCCTGGTCAAATTGGTAACGGTTATGCACCGGTGCTTGACTGCCACACCTCTCACATTGCCGTAAAGTTCTCTGAGATCTTGACCAAGATTGACAGGCGTTCTGGTAAGGAGCTGGAGAAGGAGCCCAAGTTCTTGAAGAATGGTGATGCTGGTATGGTCAAGATGACACCGACTAAGCCGATGGTGGTGGAGACCTTCTCTGAGTACCCACCGCTTGGACGTTTTGCAGTGAGAGACATGAGACAAACTGTTGCAGTCGGAGTCATCAAGAGTGTCGACAAGAAGGACCCAACGGGTGCCAAGGTGACAAAGGCTGCCGTCAAGAAGGGTGCCAAGTGAACTGTCTTCACCAAAACTCTACCCGCAGATGAGAATTGTTGTTATTTTACATTAGTTTGGTATTTGGTCGTTTGTTTGTGTTACAGTTTCGTCTCTTCCCCATCTGAAATCAATTCTCGGAATTGGGTTCTTGATCGGAGGTGGCGAGTCTACTTACGCTCTCAAACTTCCTGTTTTTGCTTCTTATTTGATTTCGTATTCTGAACATTTTGTGTGGTTTTGTTTTCAATTAATGCGGAAATTATCAGTTTCATAATTAATATGTGATAGACAAAGATATATTTATTTCCGACATTCTTGCACCTGTGACAGAGTAAAAGGACTTGGTGAAGTGAATCAAAACTAGAGAGAAAAACAAGACAAATAAAACGTTTTTGTTTAAATATATAATTCTTCAATCACTCGGAGAAGTGAATCGGTTGTGAAAGCTTTGTTTTTGGTCGATGTGATAAATGGAATATTACAAGAAAAGGACTTGTTGGAGGTCGGTTTCGCACCACTTTCAACATCGAGGTCGGTACAAAAAACATAACCTATCGTCAAAGTGGGAGATATTCGCCGTTTTTGAGGAATTAATGAGATCTTTCAATATACGTGCGATCTCACCAGATACAGAACATCAATAACAAAAATTTTGAAAATTTATTAAGGTGAGAATATAAAAAAGTGTGGTTGGCCATATAAATACGATGTAGAAAAAAAATAGAAATCGAAGAGATTATCATTTAATAGTTCGTCCAAATGTTGTAACGTCGAGCTGATTAATACAATAGATTTAGTTCATCTACTTTTATAATCGTTATCCAAAAGTTGAGTTGATTAAATTCTGATCATAGAATATAAGTTCAACAGGACGGTGTCAGATATTTCAGACGACTATGAACGGCCTACAGTTGGTATAGGAATGAGTGTTTTATTACATTGTATCATTATTCTTTTCAATCCAAAACCATTTTATATTTCATCTCACATTATCGACAGAAAAACCTAAAACACAAAATCGTCACAAAGTTGTTTTGTGGAAGCCATGGGTTATATCTTTTCAATTATATATTCGCTTTGTATAAATATATATCGAGTGTAGTTTTTATAACAAGTTAGAGTGTAATACTCAAGTTAATAAAAGAAAATTAATAAAATATTGATTACATTAAATATATTCTCTTTATTTTTCTTTGTAACCGTAAAAACTTTCAAATACCAACAGTTTTTAGAATAAGTTAAAAAATGAAATGTTTCGTTTTGGATTTGTCTAAAATTCACATATTGAGTGTGTGGAGATCGATCTTATTTAGATTTTTTTCAAATGTGTTAATCACTGTAAATTTCTATTTCATCTTACATGTTTGCGACGTGCGGGTTATTCGATTTTTTTTTTCGTTTGGACGTAATCGTGGAATTTTGTGAATCTAATTAACGGAAAATATTGTAATAAAAATTAAGCTTTTTGTGTTAGATTTTCATATTTAATTAGTTGAAATAAAACATACACTTTGGTTAATTTAAATCTTAAAAGTGCAATATTTAATAATTTCACCAAACTCAAGTTAACAAATAAATAAATTTCCTTAGTTGCAATTAAAATGTTAGTGTGTAATGTATTATCATGTTTAAAGGTAATTCAAAATAAATCTGAAGATATAAAAAATGTTGCAGAATAAGTTAAAAATGAAATGTTTATTTAGATTTTTTTCAAATGTGTTAATCACTGTAAATTTCTATTTCATCTTACATGTTTGCGACGTGCGGGTTATTCGATTTTTTTTTTCGTTTGGACGTAATCGTGGAATTTTGTGAATCTAATTAACGGAAAATATTGTAATAAAAATTAAGCTTTTTGTGTTAGATTTTCATATTTAATTAGTTGAAATAAAACATACACTTGGTTAATTTAAATCTTAAAAGTGCAATATTTAATAATTTCACCAAACTCAAGTTAACAAATAAATAAATTTCCTTAGTTGCAATTAAAATGTTAGTGTGTAATGTATTATCATGTTTAAAGGTAATTCAAAATAAATCTGAAGATATAAAAAATGTTGCAGAATAAAAAAAGTAATGGTTTATATATTAGTGTGTAAAAACGTTTTAAATGTTTTGTTTTTTCACTCTAGTTTTTACGTTTAGTGCTGCTTTACTCGTCACACGTGGAAGAATGTCGGAAACAAATATATCACTGTCCCTCTTTATCAATTCAATAAATAATAAATCAAATGAAGTTTTAAATATTATTAAGCATTATTGTCTACTATCAATTTCGTTCGTTCTTAAAGGCATGAAGAAAATATTAATTATGAAACTGATAATTTCCGCATTAATTGATAACAAAACCACACAAAATGTTCAGAATACGAAAACAAATAAGAAGCAAAAACAGGATGCTTGAGAGCGTAAGTAGGCCCGCCACCTCCGATCAAGAACCCAATTCCGAGAATTGACTTCAGATGGGGTAGAGACGAAACTGTAACACAAACAAACGACCAAATACCAAACTAAAGTAAAAAAACGACAATTGTCATCTGCGGGTAGAGTTTTGGTGAAGACAGTTCACTTGGCACCCTTCTTGACGGCAGCCTTGGTCACCTTAGCACCAGTTGGGTCCTTCTTGTCGACACTCTTGATGACTCCGACTGCAACAGTTTGTCTCATGTCTCTTACTGCAAAACGTCCAAGCGGTGGGTATTCAGAGAAGGTCTCCACCACCATGGGCTTAGTCGGTGTCATCTTGACCATACCAGCATCACCATTCTTCAAGAACTTGGGCTCCTTCTCCAGCTCCTTACCAGAACGCCTGTCAATCTTGGTCAAGATCTCAGAGAACTTTACGGCAATGTGAGAGGTGTGGCAGTCAAGCACCGGTGCATAACCGTTACCAATTTGACCAGGGTGGTTCATGATGATGACCTGCGAGGTGAAGTTGGCTGCTCCCTTGGCAGGGTCATCCTTTGAGTTTGATGCAACATAACCACGCTTCAAATCCTTCACAGCAACATTCTTTACATTGAACCCAACGTTGTCACCTGGCAATGCCTCCACAAGAGACTCATGGTGCATCTCAACAGACTTCACCTCAGTGGTCAGTCCAGAGGGAGCAAAGGTCACAACCATACCAGGCTTCAGCATACCTGTCTCAACACGACCCACTGGCACCGTTCCAATACCACCAATCTTGTACACATCCTGGAGTGGGAGACGGAGGGGCTTGTCTGATGGCCTCTTGGGCTCGTTGATCTGGTCAAGTGCCTCAAGGAGGGTCGGCCCCTTGTACCAGTCAAGGTTGGTTGACCTCTCAATCATGTTATCACCCTCAAATCCAGATATGGGCACAAACGGGATTTTGTCAGGATTGTACCCAACCTTCTTCAGGTAAGAAGACACCTCCTTCACAATTTCATCGTACCTAGCCTTAGAGTACTTGGGGGTTGTTGCATCCATCTACAAACAACAACACAAGAAAAACAGAGCTAATGAGACTGCAAAGGAAAAAAGAAAGATCCAAATAATCATAAAATAAAACAAAGATCAGTTACCTTGTTACAGCAGCAGATCATCTGTTTCACACCAAGGGTGAACGCAAGCAATGCGTGCTCACGGGTCTGACCATCCTTGGAGATACCAGCCTCAAAACCACCAGTGGTGGAGTCAATGATAAGGACTGCACAATCAGCCTGAGAGGTACCCGTGATCATGTTCTTGATAAAGTCACGGTGACCAGGAGCATCAATGACGGTGCAGTAGTACTTGGTGGTCTCAAACTTCCACAGGGCAATGTCAATGGTGATACCACGCTCTCTCTCTGCCTTCAGCTTGTCAAGAACCCAGGCATACTTGAAGGACCTCTTGTTCATCTCAGCAGCTTCCTTCTCGAACCTCTCAATCACACGCTTGTCAATACCTCCCAACTTGTAGATCAAGTGACCAGTTGTTGTAGATTTCCCAGAATCCACATGGCCAATGACCACAATGTTGATGTGAAACTTCTCTTTACCCATGGCTACCTGTCAAGACAATCTGTAGATGAACAGAAGATTTGTGATCAAAGCTATGGACATATATCTAAATGAACTACTTTTTTCTAAAGACTAGAACTTTAAGGAGCCGCTATCGGAGTCGAACCGATTTCTACCACAAAGTTTGTGGTGCTCTAACCTCTGAGCTAAGCAGGCTAATTAATAAAAGTCAGCAATTTCAAGAGGTCTATATAGCAAACAATCCGAACTTCCCCGACTTGAACACAAGTCAAAGGAAGCTACAGACTGTTTATGCTGCTCCCGAAACGCCCATTCAGAATATAAATCTACTATCAAATCATCAACGATCAGAAAAAATTCACTGAAATAGATCTAATGATAGACTAAATAAGCGAAAATCAGCTAAAATAGAACAAATCATTTCTATTGGATTATAAAACGTTGAGTTTCAAAACAAAGCTATCGATAAAACCCAAACCATGGAATCAGATAACTGAAAGATTATATCAACACAGATGATCAAATCTGAATAATACATGTAGAGAAGAATGAAACTGAAACAAATGAATAACAAAGGAGAACAGATCGAAGAGGATTCAACGATGAACGATGGAAAATCTGATTATAGATGCGTACGAACCGCTTACCTCAAAGATATCGCAAGAAAGTGTAGACGGCTATGGTGAAGACTAACGACCTCAGGAATAAAAAAAATGAGATGATACAACATTATTTATAGTGATGAGTCGAAAGAAAGTTAGGGTTTGTGATGTGGAAATGACAGTCATGCCCCTGTATCCCGCAGTCTATGTTTTCTCTTTAGTTTTGTTGGGCCTTGGGTCGCTCAAATAACATAAAAATATTTATACGCACCAGAACATTGAGATTACTTGTCTGATTTGCATCTTCATTGCTTTGTTCAGAAATTTGATTTTAGTAGTAATGTCTGAGTAGTGACAAAAAAAGTAATAATGTCTAAGCACCGAAGGCGGATTTTATTGAAAATGCCTTAGCAGCAAAGAAACCATTTTTTTATTGTTTCCAAGTTCCGGCAGGAGAAGGAGAGAATCCGAAGCTATGCCTGATCGTAGAAGATTAACTTCTTCTTTTATAATTATTAAGCGTTGCATTGCCTCCCGACAGCATTACCATACATCTCAATCTGTGAAATCCACAAAGAAACCCAACAGCCATGAACAAACAACTCACAAAGTCACCAGGAAGCCATGGGAGGAGCTGCCATTTCTCACCCAACTCAAAGAAATTGAAGACCCTGAGGAAGCTCTTCCTCTCTTCCACCATTACCAGCAAAAGGGTTTCCGACATGACTACCCATCTTACTCTTGTCTCATCTACAAGCTTGCCAAGTCCCGTAACTTCGACGCTGTCGATCAAGTTCTCCGCCTTGTCCGCTATCGAAACATCCGCTGCAGAGAATCCCTTTTCATGGGGTTGATTCAGCATTACGGAAAAGCCGGTTCGGTGGATAAGGCCGTCGATGTTTTCCATAGAATGGCCTCCTTTGATTGTGTTCGTACGATCCAGTCTTTGAATACCCTCATCAACATTCTGGTAGATAATAGCGAGTTGGAAAAGGCCAAAAGCTTTTTCCACGGAGCAAATGATATGGGTTTGCGTCCGAATTCGGTCTCCTTCAATATATTGATCAAGGGGTTCCTTGATAAATGCGATTGGGAAGCTGCATGTAAGGTGTTCGATAAAATGCTTGAGATGGAAGTACAACCGACTGTTGTAACATACAATAGCCTGATTGGATTCTTATGCGGAAATAACGATCTGGACAAGGCGAAGAGCTTGTTTGAAGATTTGATTCAGAAAAGAATACGCCCTAATCCTGTCACATATGGGTTGTTAATGAAAGGTTTATGCAGTAAGGGGGAGTACAATGAAGCAAAGAAATTGATGTTTGATATGGAGTATCGTGGGTGTAAGCCTGGCCTCGTTAATTACGGGGTTTTGATGAGTGATCTTGGAAAGAGAGGGAAAATCGATGAGGCAAAGCTTCTACTCGGCGAGATGAAGAAAAGGCGGATAAAACCAGATGTTGTGATCTATAACATTCTGGTTAACCATCTTTGTACTGAGGGTAGAGCTCCTGAGGCTTATAGAACGCTTACAGAAATGCAGATGAAAGGTTGTAAGCCAAATGCAGCTACATTTCGTATGATGCTTGATGGGTTTTGTCGTATTGGGGATTTTGATTCAGGGTTGAATGTTTTGAATGCGATGCTTGCAAGCAGACATTCTGCCACACCTGCAACGTTTGTATGTTTGGTTGCTGGGCTGATAAAAGGCGGTAGATTGGACCATGCTTGCTATGTGTTAGAGGTGATGGGAAAGAAAAACTTAAGCTTTGGATCTGGTTCTTGGCAAAATCTGCTTTCTGATCTCTGCATCACGGATGAAGGAGCATGTTGTGAGGCTCTTTCAGAAGTGATTTCTACCTAAGCACTAAACTCTTAAGGGTGAGATTCTTACACTTGTTTATTCCTGGGTGAATCAGAGTGAGTGAATTTTATTCCTTCTTGATTCCAGAAAATTGTCTTGAGGGTAAAATTTGCAGGCTTGCCTTTATTAAGCTGAAAGACCTGGAATTTTTAATCTTTGGCTAATTCACACTGGGAACTTCTAGACTGATAAATTTAAGATCTTGTGGTGAAGTTATAGCTGAAGTCTTCTATTTTTTTTTCTTTTATTTATGTTTAATTTCTAAACCAAACCCAGTATAATGGAAAAGTTGTCACCTAATCCGTTTCATCAACTCCATCGTCTTTTATCATAAATCTAGCTTCATTTTTATATATAAATGCTTGTCCATGATCAACCTGTATAACTACACGAAAAGTGGAAACAATTCAGATCAAATTCAAATTAACAATCTTAGCTCTGATCTTTCTCCTTGTCAATGGCAGGCTGCAAGGTATTCTTCTTCCTGGT
Organism: Pugionium cornutum; assembly: GCA_018901935.1. Lineage (NCBI taxonomy): Eukaryota > Viridiplantae > Streptophyta > Magnoliopsida > Brassicales > Brassicaceae > Pugionium > Pugionium cornutum. The sequence goes on along the minus strand of CM032155.1, from coordinate 1,903,811 downwards.
TTTAGCTCTCACCATTACTTTTGTCTCAGGTGCTCGGCTTCTTGGTGAAGAAGATATTGGGTCCGTCCCTTTCCCTACCACAAGTCCTGCTCCTTTACCAATGACTGGTTCAGGCTCATTTCGCACTGCTAGTTCAGGTCCAGCCTCTGGCGGTTCAGTTCCCTTTACTACTATTACTGGCTCAGGACCTCTGCCAACCACTGGTTCTACTCCTTTACCAGTTGCTAGTTCTGGTCTCTTGCCTGCTACTGGTCCCAGCCCTCTACCAACCACTGGTTCTGGTCCCTTACCGGGTGCTAGTTCGGGTCCCTTGCCTACTGGCCCTTTGCCCACTGTTGGTGCCACTGGTGCCACTGGTCCGGACGCAGGTGTAGGTTCAGGGTCAACGATCGATGGTTCAGTTCCCGACCACACCATGGTTTTCTTCATGCACGATATACTTGGCGGCTCAAACCCGACAGCAAGGGCTGTGACTGGAGTCGTTGCAAACGCAGCTCTCAGTGGCCAACTTCCGTTCGCCAAGCCCAATGGCGCAAACCTCCCTGTCAGTAACGGCGTTCCAACAAACAATAACAACAATGGAATCCTCAACAACAATAACATCCCTCTTCTCGTTGGGCTTGGCGGAACCACATCCAACATTCTTCAGAACAACGGAAACAACCTCTTGAACGGTCTACCCGTGGCTAACGGCGGTCAGCTCCCATCTGGTTCGTCTCTTCAGATGCTCATGTTTGGGACGATGACAGTGATGGACAACGAAATAACGGAAGGTCACGAACTCGGCTCAGGCCTGCTTGGTAAAGCCCAAGGCTTCTACGTGGCAAGTTCCGTTGATGGAACTAGCCAGACTATGGCTTTCACAGCTATGTTTGAGAGTGGTGGTTTTGAAGATAGCATCAGCTTCTTTGGTGTACATAGAACGGCTGCATCAGAATCTATGTTTGAGAGTGGTGGTTTTGAAGATAGCATCAGCTTCTTTGGTGTACATAGAACGGCTGCATCAGAATCTCATCTTGGGGTCATGGGTGGTACTGGTAAGTATGTGAATGCGAGAGGCTACGCAATCGTTAAGACTTTTACGGGTGCCACCGGGAACCAGCAGCAGCCGCACCAGTTCACAGATGGGCTCGAAACTGTTTTGCAATGCACCGTTTATCTTACGTACTAGTTGTTTTTTTTTCCTCCAATCCATTGCTGAAGTGTGTTGTGTTCTTTGTCATGTAAGAAAACGTTTGAAAACCTATTAATTTGACTTCAAAGAAAAAAAAGTTATGTGTCATATAACAACGATGCATCTGGTTGGGTTGCATATTATTTCGAACAAGACATATCCAGTGATTTTGTGGATTTCTAACAAGACATGTCCAGTGATTTTGTGGATTTCGAACAAGACATGTCCAGTGATTTTGTGGATTTCTAACAAGACATGTCCAGTGATTTTGTGGATTTCTAACAAGACATTTCCAGTGATTTTGTGGATTTCTAACAAGACATGTCCAGTGATTTTGTGGATTTCGAACAAGACATTTCCAGTGATTTTGTGGATTTCGAACAGGACATTCTCTCTATTTTTAATTTAATTGGTAGCACTGAAAAAGAATATTTAAAAAAGGGAAAATCGCATAAAAAATATCTTGAAATTGGCAGTCACTAACACTTTAAACTTTAATTTTTTTTCAGTGACATTTTAAACTTTTAAAATTACAAGTTTATCATTTTTAAGACTGAAATTTAAACCGGATTAGTCCGTTAAATAGAACTAACAGAACATAAACGAGATTTAACAGACGTTAAGATGGATATAACCTCTGTTAAATGGGATTTAACCATGTTTAATTTAATTAAACATGTGGGTTTTAGTTACTTCAAACGAAGGAATTATCGTTTAATTTAATTGAACATGTGGGTTTTAGTTACTTCAAACGAAGGAATTGTCGTTTAATTTAATTGAACATGTGAGTTTTAGTTAAACGAAGGAATTGTAAAAGAGCATAATGTATTAGGATTTGTGAAAAGAGAAAACAATAAATATACTATTTTTGTTGGTTTCTGTTTTGATAGTCTAGGCTCGATGGCTATTGCATATATATAGTCAAATTCATCAAAATAGTTAATGTTTTCACAATCACAGGTAAGCATAATAAGCCCAAATTACCTTAAACAATCAAAGTAGGGCCTGATAAATCATGTGACTAATGATATGCGTTTTTATGTTATAAATAAGAAGCTTTATTTTGTTCTTTCTTTTTAAATCAAACAAAACAAGCCGCAAGCGATATCAACCACGAGATTCACAACGAGCTTGAGCATACACGCCAGACCAGAAGGAACGGGCAAAATGCACACAGAAGGTCTTAACAATGCAATCAACTCAGATTACTGTTGTCGCTGTTCTGATTGTTGCGGTCGCATTTGCAGCCATTTTCGGTGTCCCGGTGCAATGTGTACTGGAAGACACAAGTAAGATTCCAGATGGGTATTCCCTCCGGGAGGCAAACATTTACATGGACAATCTTTGATTGCTTTCCACATCTCCTTAAGCGGTCGTGGTGGTAATAGCAAGCAAGGCCATGAAACAGATGATAGCAGTGATAAACAAACTCAAATGGCTTGCATCCGCTCTCATCTCTGTTACCTTGTTGGTTCTGTCGTTTGTTGTTTGTGGAAAAGACAAACGGCTAGCCATTGGGGTCACTGCTATTGGAGCAACCATAATCATCACGACATTAGGGACAATACACCACAAGATTGAAGCCGCCAATGCAAGAAACAATACAAGATTCTTCATCAACAGTAAACCTTTGTCTGACACGTTTGATCCAATGTGTTGATGTGCGTGTAACGTACCTTGTGTCACTGCGATGCTTTGAACCAGAGAAATCGAAGAAGGATTAGACCAGAAACGAACGTCAATACAACATAGATTCTGAACGGGGGAAGAGATTTGTAATTGATTTAACCGATAGACTGAAGAAGTTTCAGCTATATATGATCAACAACAATAGTTATTGAGATGAATAAACCAAAAAACTGGTTTCAGGAAATGATACATGCTGGATACTGGTTACTATTCTATGGATTTTCTATCCGATGGATACTTTGGTGGGAAGCTTTCATTATAAGTTTATAACTACTGAAGAAGGGACAGCTTACACTCAGTTTTGAGATAGGAAAGGTTGCTTTTCCAGCATCTCATAATGAAGAACAAAATTTTCCTGCACGAGATTGTTTTTTGGGTGTTCGTGAGAGGCCAAATGAAAAGAAAAATACAACTGATGAACAGAGCTTGGATGTACTCACCTTTTGAACGATCTCAAATGAGTTTGGATCAAAACAGTGATATGACCCTCTTTCATACGCCTTTGTTTTCACGAGAGGTTCCCCGATTCTAATAAACCACAAACTGTGTTCTTTGTGGTAGAACCAACCCCTATTGTAACTGCAAAATGATAAGAGTTATGCAGCTTTATCCTTCAGCGAATTGCAATCTGATACCAAAACCAGGAAATAAACCATCTTTCACAATTGACAAAACTGCGAAGAAGCATTTTCAAAAACTATATATATATATATATATATATATATATATTATGATGAAAAAATGACATACAGTTCATTTGCCGCATATAATTGTGCCTCATCTTTTGGCATGCTGCACAAGAAAATTCGTTATGGTTCTTTTGACAAGTGAGGCGCATTAACAAGTAGTTGTAATTCCAAAGACACACCTATAGAATAGGTAAAACAATGTCTCTACCAATAATTTTGTAAAGAGCCATTGCTGCATCTACAAAAAAAAGCAAGTTAAAAACAGCTAATCATAAGAAAACACAAGCCCAGACGGACAAGTGAATGACAGTAGAGTGACTTACATGTAGAGGTGGAGGATGTTTTGCGTTGTAACACTGCGGTACACTGAATTCTGGATCACCTTTAGAGGGTTCATTGGACCAAGGCGACCTGAAAGTCTTGTGAAGATTTTCTGTTGAGTTCAAATTTAACCCCAGTGTCGTCAGATCAATCCCAAGTGCCAAAGAAGTCAAGTCAGGGTCACTCATCTTTATCACACTAAGCAAACCGAGTAAGCCAAACTGATCAGGATTTGACTGTGTCGCCTGCATTGATTTTAGTCCAACATCTCTGAAAGGTTGGCTAACAGCTGGCATCTGCTGCAAGCGATACTGGGAAATGTTTTTCTGGTGATGATATTGCTGGGTGAGCTGGTCATAGCCCGCCCCAATGCCAGAATTTGCAGAACTCATAGATCTTAATCCAATACCCGGAGGTCCACCAGTCTGAATCCAATCAAGTATACTTTAGAAAGAACAAGAACATTCTCAGCCTGCTTTCAAATACTATAAACTCTACCATACCTGTGAGTGGTAAGATGGATGAGAAGACGAGAAGATGTCAGACCTATGTAAGGATAAACCACTACTACTCACATCTTGAGCATGTTGTTGTTGCTGAGGATGGTGTGACGTATATGTTCCACCTAAGTTAAACACACCAGACCTTCCCATCTGCAAGTAGACGCATCAGAGTATATAATCGCTGGAGAAAAACCTTCAATGGAAGGAAATTACCCAATGACATTATTTGAAAAGCTAAAACTCACAGATAATTGTTGAGACTGCATCACTAAAATTGAATTATCATGGAGTTGTTCTTTATGATGCAAATCCATTGGATAATCAGCACTACTACCTGGTATAAAGCATATCAATCTTGTCAATACTAATGGTTAATTGGAGATCTCTTTATAAGAATAACAAATTAACTGAGTGCAGACCTAAGAAAGTGTCAGAAAATAAATACAAGACCCTTCTGTCCTAGGAAAAATTATGAGGATCTAAGAGGATATCATCACATTGGCTCATTGATAATTGAGCTGTGATATGATCATAAAACCATTCTCTAAATCTCTTCAACACCAAATATTATGGCGTGTTGCAGATAAAAGGGACCTTTATATCCTGGCAATGCAGGAAAATCTTCATTTTGGATGCTGAACTCTTGATTTTGCTGAACTATGGGACTGATTCCAAGGTCTTGTTTCAATCGAGACCCTAAGAATTTTCAGAAAAGGGCGGAGTTTAACTCAAACTGATAAAAGAAAGAAAATAGAATTTACGGGTATTATTACTTACCCAATTTTCCTTGACCGCCAGCAGAATTGGGGCGGCTTGTGAGCTGAGGAAAATCATTATTTATATCAAACGGAGAAGTGTCATTGGAGTTCATATTATTCAGCACGCCCATAGTGCTTAGGCTGTTCATTGCTTGAACATGATTTTGGGAAAGTCCCACAGCTGTAGGGTAGGAATTTCCCAGCATAGAAAGAACCTGTGGAGATCCTGAAAAGAAAAGGGAAGAATACAAGAAAGTTGGCGAAATTGGAAAAAATAAAAATAAAAAAAAACAACATACAAATCCGCATATAACTACTTTCAACAAACATAAACGGATACAAATCATGAAGTACCTTGGGGAAGGACCCCGCCCATCATTCTATGTTGTCCAATATTTGCAGATCCGCTATTGACTGCAAAATTTAGCCGAGAACCAAGATTCGGAATAGATAATCCTTCTCCAGAGCTCAAACTCTGGCCCATTATGCCTCCACCAATCATATTCCCCATAGAGCTTGTTATTCGACAGCCTGCATTCTCCAAAATTGGAGAAACTCCCAATCCTGGTACAGTAAACCAATGATGGCAAAGATAGGAAGAATCCAGGAAGGGACCCACCAAACCCATTGGTGTTACTATTGAATAAAGGGTTTCCAACAGTATTTATACCTCCCCTGTTGGCGAGTCCTGAGTTTCCATGAGAGCTACTATGAGATATCTGCAAATGAGAATACAACATTAGTGTCTGAAGCAATCCAAAGAAAGGGGTGAGTTTTTTTCGTTCTTTTCAAGATACCAACAGATGTGAATGACTGCACCTGAGAGATTGCACCTGGAAGATTGCTGGATGCAAATCTTCCATTTGAAATATTTCCATTTTGTTGTTGGACTCCAGCAGAAGTAACACCATTTAGACCTGAAATTCTCGATCCAAGGTCACCAGCCAAGTTGGGAACGTTAAAGTTTCCATGAATATTATGAAGGCTCTGAATAGATCCTATAGAAAGAAAATACCCAATATAAGTTCAGAAGATTTCAGACAGAAAATAACGCCAGAAACATCTACCCACCAGCATGATGGAAAAGTGGAGACGCCCCAAACTGACCAGAAAAGGAAGAAGTAAAAGTTCTCCCTGAACCGTTTGTTATATTCGAGGTAGATCCGTTTATTGAGGACTGAGAATATCATTTGAATTACCACTGGTCAGAGGAATGATAAGCATTATAAATTCTAGAAGCTACAATGAAACTGCAACACATAGATATAGAAATTTGTAGCAGTACATTAAGTAAACTTGACATTGGAAGACAATAATCAACTCCACATGCAAAATTTCATAAGCTAACCAAGCATGGACCCTTCAATGAACTCAGGACTGATAGATTGGACTCGTAAATGGTTGATTGGCCTGAAACGAAAGGATTAAATGGTGAGGAAGGAATAAAACAACATGGAAATGTAACAGTTATGAATCAATCGCAGAACTATAAACAGTACAAAAACAAAAAAAACTTAAGCAAATGGATACGATATGATACAAAACTTGATTGAACATTCTAATGTCAGTAACCAGATTAAGGACTCAATAGAAAGATCGATTATACCGATATTGGAAAAACAATGCCCAAAGAAACGAAAACCCTAAAGCATTCAGATTTGAAATCTGTACCAAAACGAAATAGGACCTGTCAATAATATGGACCAAAAGGATGAACAAAAACTCAATCCAGATGCTCTAAGGATCGAAATTCTCAAAGACGGAAGCGAAATCGGATAAACAAAAATCCGGTGTTGTGAAATACTAATCGTTTTCTCTTACGATTTTTCTGTATATTTCTTTTTTGGACAGTCCTACTTCGGAACAAATTAAAATGGACTTTTTCTCTATATGGTATGTTAATTTCATTCCAGGGGTTTTATGTGTCAACTTAATTTTAGGGTATATATTCATAAATAAATAATTTATGGACAAATGTCTAAAATAATATTTTCTAAATTTTTATTCTAAAAATAGCATCATTAGTTTAAATTTACGATATATTACCAAACTGGATTGAACATTCTAATGTCAGTAACCAGATTAAGGACTCAATAGAAAGATCGATTATACCGATATTGGAAAAACAATGCCGAAAGAAACGAAAACCCTAAAGCATTCAGATTTGAAATCTGTATCCAAAACGAAATAGGACCTGTCAATAATATGGACCAAAAGGATGAACAAAAACTCAATCCAGATGCTCGAAGGATCGAAACTCTCAAAGACGGAAGCGAAATCGGATAAACAAAAATCCGGTGTTGTGAAATACTAATCGTTTTCTCTTACGATTTTTCTGTATATTTCTTTTTTGGACAGTCCTACTTCGGAACAAATTAAAATTGACTTTTTCTCTGTATGGTATGTTAATTTCATTCGAGGGGTTTTATGTGTCAACTTAATTTTAGGGTATATTCATAGATAAATGGACAAATGTCTAAAATAACATTTTTTAAATTTTTATTTTAAAAATAACATCATTAGTTTAAATTTTCAATAATAGCACAAATTTAAGATTAAAATGCATTAAAACTATATTTTAAAAGGAAAAAACTAAATCCTAAATTGAAAAAAATGAGCTCAAATACAATAATTTAAGTTTATATATAATTTGTTTAAAATAAATTAGTATTTTCATATAAGTATTTGTGCTGTTTTTGGGAGTTTAATTTTGAGATGCTAAATTTGGAAGAAAAACTTGAAAATGTGCTATTTTAGGGTATTACTCTAAATAAATTTCGTTACAAAATAAATAATTGTGTATTTAATCTAATTCCATAAACAATGAAGATTTGCATTACGAATATTTAAAACTAAATTTATATCCACCGTGAAAAAATATTTATAAATTATATAATATTGTTTATTAGTAAATATAAATTAGATATTTATATAATTTTAACTTTTATTTAAAATTATTTTTAATGTATATGTAAATTAAAGAAAAAATAATTGTTTTAACGTATTTAATAATATTTTTGATTAGTTTAATAAAATATATTGATTCTCTAATCATATTAATAACAATGACATATATTGTAATTATTATAATAAATTAAGTTTATTTATGTATTTATTTGAAATTCATTAAGATGATTATACGTTATTATGTCATTTATATTAAAATTATTTTTTAAAAATGATTATCAAATAATTAAAATAGGGATTTATATTGATACAGCGGGCAACGTTACATATTTCGACTTTTCTGATATATTTATATATATGAATTTGATATTCTTAAAATCATCGACATTACCAGTTTGATACTCTATTCAAAATCAAGATTCATAAATTTTGTTAAGCACAAGAAAAAGAATATATAACGTGAACAATAAACCAATACTTTGCGACAATTGTAACATAGATTTCACTAACAAAATTCATACACACACAATATCTTTATCTGGAGGTGATGCAAGGGATGTTCTTGTCTTAAACATGATCCTCTGTTTTCGAAGTCTGAGTTTCTGATGAAACCTTAATATTTTCTGTGGCAGTTCGTCAATGCAAAAACACTTGTATTAGCAAATTATTATTAAATAAGTAACTGATATATATATAAAGTAGTTAATAAATTACCTTGAGCCCTTTTTGTTTTGCGCCTAACGTAAAAAAAGTATATAACACAGATGATTACAATGGTGACCACAACTGCTGCGATTATGATTCCGACAATGGCTGAAACATCCAGATTTCCTACTTTGTTTCTCTTATGTTTTCTCTTCTTCGAACCTGCAATTTTTTAAAACATATATGTAATATCAAATTTAATGTACTAAAAGGAAGAATAGATAAGTCCTATTCGTTTGTCTGCCGCAGCGTCTGTGGCAGCGACCTGCGGTCAGACGCTGCAATATTGTTGTTCGTTTGATCGCCGCAGGTTTTTGCCGCATGTTGTATCGCAATTGTTTGATCGCAAACGCTATAATTTCGCAGCGATTAAAATTTTTTGTCAAACGAACAATGTTTGACCAGTATAAAACGAAGCAATTTTCTTTTTAGTTTAGAATTTTTGTTTGTTTACTCTTGGTTGAAGAAGAGCTCTTAGAAACTGCTTTATTCACAACTACTTTTGAGCCAACGACTAGAGTTTGAAGACTTCGAGCTTTTACTAAATCTTCTACAACGATCATCGACGATCCTTGATCATTCCTAGCTAAAACATATGATTCATCGTCTTGTCTAACGAGAAAGAAAACAAAACAGTATATTGGTAAATCATTGCAGCCACATGAAACAAGAAAAGGTTAGGATTCTGAGATAGTGAGATGTTCTTACTTTGAAACAGCATCTCTTGCGGAAGTTAGGGAGATAGAGACGAGTACGAGGAGAACGATGAGAAGAACATTGGAACCCATTGTAAAGTCTCGCTTTGTGTGTTTTGCCAATGTGAAAATTATACGAACAACGGAAGAAGACTTTGGTATATATAGTCATTTTCTCTACTTACATATTTGTGTCCGGTCAGTTATTTTATTAATCAACTTGTAAAAATATACTCAGATAGTTGGATGTGCTTTGTGGATTGATTGGTAGGATGTCTTCTTTTTTTTTTTAATTATAGCTAATTAAGCTGTCCTCCTTTGACTAGGAAAGCTTCTCTAGTTTTATAATGTACTTAGTAATCAAAAATAACATTGAAATTAATAATATCATGGTTTGCATGACTGTATAATTAATAAACTAGATTTTGACCCTTGCCATGCGTAGAAAAAAATATTTACAGATAATAATTAATTATTTATTTTGTTAATTTAAATTAGATATATATATATATAATTTATCTTATATTTTAAAAAAATTTTAAAACTTTTTAATATTGATTACGAAAATGAAATAAATAATAAAATCGGATTATACAAATAGATTTAAATTGTATATATTTGGATAAAATTATACATATGATAAATATTCAATTAAACTAAACTTTTATTTTATATTTTGTTTTACTAATTTTTCAAAATTTATATTTTATTTTATATTATATTTACATTTTATGCAAAAATACATTGTATGTCGAAATATTAAGAATTTACATATGATATATTGTATAATGACAATTTTCGTAAATATTCTAGTAAATTATGTCTTAGGTAATATTTATCTTAAAATTCTCTAATAATGTGACACATCAGCGTGACACACTTGTAAATCACATCATGGTTTGCATGACTGTATAATTAATAAAAGCTATTTTACCAAATGAATAAAAAAATGGAAAACTTCCACTTTCTTAGAACTCTACAAATATATTGTAGATATATATAACGCACGTGCATATATGCTCCTTGTATAGTATAGACATTTACTTACACATCTAAATATTTGTCTATATTGCATTTTATTTCAAAATTAAGAGAAATATCATGCTTTAAAAAAATTAATGATTTTTTGTAAAGTGAAAAATAATTAGAAACAATGCAAATCAAACACATAGTAAATAATATTGATAAACCATTGCAAAATCTAAAAAAAAACGAACAGTAATCAAAGTATGGAATCGAATAAAAAATGGATGTCAGAAAATTAAAATTTAGTTTGTATATCTAAATTTTTTAATGAATAATAAAGCGTAAAGCTTTTTTGTTAAATAGCTCATATAATATTTATATAAATTAATGGTATTTTGCTAAGTTAAAACAATTAGAAACAATACAAACCAAACACATAGCAAATAATATAAATAAAAAATTACAAAATATAAGAAAAATGAATAATACTCAAAGTATGGAATGGAAAAAATAGATGTTAGAAAATTAAAATATCTAGTAATATAATTTGGATATCCAAATTTCTTAATAAATAATAAAGTGTATAGTTTTTTTGTTAATAGATCATATAATATTTATATAAGTAATTAATTTTAAATAAATAAATTCATCGTTATATTAAATCTATTTTTATTAATAATATAATATAATATATATATATATTAATTAATTAATTTTTAAATATCTTATTATTATATGTTATTTATAGTTTAATATTTTTATATAAATATTTAATATTTTCATATAAAAAAGAGTAATTAAATTGAATATTTTTGTGATACACACACCTAAATAGATATACGTACAGATTCTGCGACCACCGTTATCGTACCTAATGTTTATCAATTTGCGTGAGGTAATGTTTATCCATTTGCGTGAGGTAAAAAAATAAAACTGCATCTCTGAAATATGTATTCTAACCAGTAATAATTAGCCACGTGTAAGAATTATCGTGGAAGAACCTGCACCTTGTGATCGCGGTGGTCACGTGACGTGGAAGAATCCTAGCGGCCCATTTTTTGAGTAGAAAAAAGGAAAGAAATGGGCCGATGAGGCCTAGCGGCCCATCGAAATTGGAATCTATTGGCTGCCTTTCGCATATATTTTATTCATATAGCTACACTAAGTAAAGTTTATTTCAAATTAACGGATTGCACCCTGATATTTATAAATTTTATATTTACAGCCCTTAAAGTAAGATACAGTAATACAACAAGAACAAGTAAAGGATTGTGTACTAGTAACAAAGAGAAGAGAAGGACTTAACAGCAATAATAACGAGATCGTGTTCCCGTCGCTTTCCTAGAAAGATAGAAGCCATTAAACTCTAAGAATATTAATAAAAACAAATATATTATAGTTATAATATATGTAACAGCGTCCATTGAGAGAGAAGAGAAGTATCTGGAGAGAGGCGTACGATTTCCGCATCGAAGAAACAGTACGGAGTTTTGTTCGCTCCGATTCTGGTGAGTTTTTGCGATCTCGAGTCTGTGTTACTCCTCGGTTTCTCCTTCTCTTTTGATTATTATTTGTTGCTTGACATTGACATCTGATTTGTTTCATTCGGCCATTCGAATTCTCGATTTCCCTTTTTTCTCTCGGAAATTGTTTTTCTAGAGGAAGGCACTTCAAATCTGATAGTTTATTTAACCGAAAAATCTTCGTTAGTTTGCAATATTTTAATCTCATATTTTCTGTTTTCTCATAGTCTAACCGGAAGCGTACATTTAGATTTGTTTTCTTCCGGGTTTACGCTTGGTGATTTGAATTATTTGATCTCTCTGGCAGTGGGAGATAATGGGGAAAGGAGGTGAAGACTGCGGGAATAAACAAACTAATGGTTCTAAATCGTTCAACTCAGATACTTTTCCTGCTTGGGCTAAAGATGTCTGTGAATGCGAAGAGAATTTCGGTGTTAGTCGTGAGAAAGGGTTAACTACCGATGAGGTGTTGAAGCGGCATCAGATCTATGGTTTGAACGAGTTAGAGAAGCCTGAGGGCACATCAATTTTTAAGTTGATATTGGAACAGTTCAATGATACTTTGGTTCGGATTCTTTTGGTTGCGGCCGTTATTTCCTTTGTCTTGGCCTTTTATGATGGTGACGAAGGAGGTGAGATGGGCATCACCGCATTTGTTGAGCCGCTTGTGATTTTTCTGATCTTAATTGTTAATGCCATCGTCGGGATTTGGCAAGAAACTAATGCTGAGAAAGCATTGGAAGCTTTGAAGGAGATTCAGTCTCAGCAAGCCACTGTCATGCGTGATGGGAATAAGGTATCAAGTTTGCCTGCCAAAGAGCTTGTTCCTGGTGATATTGTTGAACTTAGGGTTGGTGATAAGGTGCCTGCTGATATGCGCGTGTTGGCTTTGATCAGCTCAACTCTGAGAGTCGAGCAGGGTTCCTTAACAGGGGAGAGTGAGGCAGTGAGCAAAACCACCAAGCCTGTGGACGAAAATACCGATATTCAAGGAAAGAAATGTATGGTGTTTGCAGGAACTACTGTTGTCAATGGGAACTGCATATGCTTAGTTACAGACACTGGGATGAGTACAGAGATTGGAAGGGTACACTCACAGATCCAGGAAGCTGCACAGCATGAGGATGATACCCCTCTGAAGAAAAAACTTAACGAATTTGGGGAAGTTCTGACAATGATCATTGGGTTAATTTGTGCATTAGTGTGGCTCATCAATGTAAAGTACTTTCTCTCCTGGGAATATGTTGATGGCTGGCCCAGAAACTTTAAATTCTCCTTCGAGAAGTGCACATATTACTTTGAGATTGCTGTGGCATTGGCTGTTGCTGCAATTCCAGAAGGTCTACCAGCAGTTATTACCACATGTTTGGCTCTTGGAACACGGAAGATGGCTCAGAAGAATGCTCTGGTTAGAAAGCTGCCCAGTGTGGAGACTCTTGGGTGCACAACTGTAATATGTTCTGACAAAACTGGAACACTGACAACCAATCAGATGGCTGTTTCAAAGCTTGTCGCTATGGGCTCTAGGATTGGAACCCTTCGATCTTTCAATGTTGAGGGGACCTCATTTGATCCTCGAGATGGAAAAATTGAAGATTGGCCAGCTGGTCAGATGGATGCAAATCTTCAAATGATTGCGAAAATTGCTGCCATTTGCAACGATGCTAGTGTCGAGAAATCTGACCATCAATTTGTGACCAGGGGCATGCCTACTGAAGCTGCTTTGAAGGTAAATCAGTCTTTTACCTCTCTCTTCTTAACTCAGTAGACTTCTTTTGTTGGTTGTCTTCAAATTTCAGCGCTTGTTAAGTGTTAATTTGCATTTTTTATATTGGTGGGTGTTTCCGTGAGCAGGTTTTGGTTGAGAAAATGGGATTTCCTGAAGGATCAAAAAAAACTTCTTTGGCTGATGGCGATGTCTTACGTATGTTTCTGAATTATATTTGTTACTCATGTTTTCCACAGTTCTACAGAAGCTAAACTCTTGTCTATTAAACTTTTGTAACATTGTTGAAGGTTGTTGTCGACTATGGAGTGACCTAGAGCATCGGATTGCCACTCTTGAGTTTGACCGCGACCGAAAATCAATGGGAGTAATGGTGGATTCCAGCTCAGGAAAGAAACTGCTTCTAGTCAAGGTCTGTTTTTCTTCATTTAGCATATTTTGCCTATTGATGTCGATCCTGCGCAGCTTTGCCACCTCTGATTTCAGCATCTAACAGACTGGTTTTTGAAAGTTTGCAGGGTGCGGTAGAAAATGTATTGGAAAGGAGTACACGTATTCAGTTACTTGATGGTTCTGTTCAAGAACTTGACAAATACTCAAGGGATCTTATTTTACAAAGCCTACATGATATGTCCACTAGTGCCTTAAGATGTCTTGGGTTTGCATACTCAGATGTTCCATCAAACTTTGCCACTTATGATGGTAGTGAAGACCATCCTGCTCACCAGCAGCTTCTCAACCCATCGAATTATTCTTCTATTGAGTCGAATTTAATATTTGTTGGATTTGTTGGTTTAAGGGTGAGTCGCTGTCTTCTTGATTTATTTTAATTCTTGTTTTTCTTTGGTCATTACTCATGATGCTCTACCGTTTCAATGATTGAAGGATCCTCCGAGGAAAGAGGTGCGTCAAGCCATCGCAGACTGCAGAACAGCAGGTATCCGGGTCATGGTCATTACTGGAGACAACAAGAGCACAGCAGAAGCAATCTGCCGTGAAATTGGTGTATTTGAAGCAGATGAAGATATCTCTTCAAGAAGCTTGACGGGAAAAGAATTTATGGATATTCAAGATCAGAAAAATCATCTAAGACAAAGTGGAGGGCTCTTGTTCTCGAGGGCTGAACCAAAGCACAAACAAGAGATTGTTAGGTTGCTCAAAGAAGATGGGGAAGTGGTTGCCATGACTGGAGATGGTGTCAATGATGCTCCTGCACTAAAATTGGCTGACATAGGTGTGGCTATGGGCATTTCTGGCACAGAGGTATTTGTGTCCCTTCTCTCATCTGCAAGAGTAGGAAATGGATAGCTCTGTCAGTTTTCTAAAATTGTAAGGTTATTTTTGCAGGTAGCTAAGGAGGCATCTGATATGGTCTTAGCAGATGACAATTTCAGCACAATTGTTGCAGCTGTTGGCGAAGGAAGGTCCATATATAACAACATGAAGGCATTCATCAGGTGAGTCTTGTAATGTTACATATATACACCTTTTCGTGGCTTGGACTGTAATATATTGATCATGTTTATTTGAATGATGATGATGAAATAAAAAGGTACATGATCTCTTCCAACATTGGTGAGGTTGCATCAATATTCTTGACAGCTGCTCTTGGAATCCCAGAAGGCATGATCCCAGTTCAACTTCTGTGGGTGAATCTTGTAACAGATGGTCCACCAGCTACGGCTTTGGGTTTCAACCCCCCTGACAAGGATATTATGAAAAAGCCTCCTCGTAGAAGTGATGACTCGCTTATCACTGCATGGATCCTCTTTCGCTATATGGTATATGCAAAAAGCGATTTGTCTTGTTCATCTTCTAGGGCATTTTCTAACTCTGGACACTATTGTGGGTAACATATCTACAGGTAATTGGTATGTATGTGGGAGTAGCAACGGTGGGAGTATTCATCATATGGTACACACACAACAGCTTCATGGGCATAGACTTGAGCCAAGATGGTCACAGCCTTGTGAGCTATTCACAGCTCGCTCACTGGGACCAATGCTCTTCATGGGAAGGCTTCAAAGTGTCTCCGTTTACAGCAGGCTCTCAGACTTTCTCATTTGACTCAAACCCGTGCGAGTATTTCCAGCAGGGAAAAATAAAAGCATCCACACTATCACTCTCGGTATTGGTGGCCATTGAAATGTTCAACTCCCTAAATGCACTCTCGGAAGACGGCAGCCTTGTGACAATGCCACCGTGGGTGAACCCGTGGCTGCTGGTGGCAATGGCGATCTCGTTTGGGCTCCACTTTGTGATATTGTACGTTCCATTCTTGGCTCAAGTGTTTGGGATAGTGCCATTGAGTATGAACGAGTGGTTGTTGGTGTTGGCCGTGTCGCTTCCGGTGATTCTGATAGACGAAGTTCTTAAGTTTGTAGGAAGGTGTACCAGTGGCTACCGCTACTCACCTCGCATTCCCTCTTCTAAGCAAAAGGCGGACTAGACCCAAACCAAAACCATTATTAGTAGACGATAACTCCGAACTCAGCGGTTTATTTATTTTTCTACACGATAATTTTGTCTCCTTTGATTTTTTTATTTGACTTGAAAAAAAAAGCTTCTAACTTGGTTATGAACATGGCTTCCAACACGTCCTCCAAGTTGAGATGAATGTTTCAAGTCCTTTTTTTTTAATTTATGTCATGTTATATGTCGAATTGAGTATGCTCACGAAAAGATCTGAGATGTTACTTTGACTAATCAAAAGGTTTTTTACACATCGATTCAGAATATGTTGCTATAACAGCTAACTTAATAGTATCAGTAATTGTAATAATTGGAAACAACAAAAGTAACTTAATAGTATCAGTAATTGTAATAATTGGAAACAACAAAAGTAACTTAATAGTATCAGTAATGATTTCCAACTGAAATGTGTATATGTATGGGTGTGTGTGTGAGTAATTTACAGGTATAAAGATTAAGGGGTAAGCTTTTGCAGAGATATAAAAAGCTTAATGTGGTCAAAAGCTGAATGGGGACGGTGCAATTAATTGACAAGGAATCAGATTCCGACACCACCAATCTTCTTACTTTTCTTTCCTGTCCTTATCATTTTTTTCCACGTTTTATTTCTATTTTATTACGTACTAATATTTCAAATCCATTTTAGCTAAAGACACCACATATATGATATTCTACAACCCTAAAAAGGCAGATGTGATCTACGTTAAAATTCATTCTGGCTTCAAGACAAGAAAATACCAAAACTGTGGTAAAATGATATAAGAGAGTTCTTTTTGTATAAATTTTGGAAGTAATCAAAACATTTTACAATAAAATAAAAGGATCTTTCAAGAACCCTATCGTTAGTATATGTTCATTATAACTAAATGAATCGCATGCACCACTATCTCCACGCTCATATATACCATATTTTTTTTGTTAAGTTGAGTTTCTCATATTAAATTGAAATAAAATTATTACTTTTATATATTTGAAACATTCAAATGGTATCTTCTCTAAAATATGTGGGTTTACTTCCGTCAATTACAGAAACTTATGCGACTAAACCTATTTTCATCCGTATTTTTTGGGTCTTCTTTTAACTACATAAACTGTATTTTTATTTCATAAATTACATAAATTTTATAAAGTATTCTAATTTCAGAAATTATATTAATGTTTACACGTTAAATAGCTACTAAATTTGGTTCTAATTCGAAAATCTAGTTTTAACTTGGATTTATTTTGAAATTAAAACCAGATTTTCGAAGTAAAACAAGTTTTAATAACAATTTAACGTGTAAACATTAACATAATTTCTGTAATTGGAATAATTTATGAAGTTTATGTAATTTACGAAATAAAAACATAGTTTGTATAACTTATGAAAGATCTAAAAAGTACATGTGAAAATAGGTTTATTCGCATAAATTCGTGTAGTTGATGGAACTAAACCCAAAATATGTAGTAAACATTCAACTAGCCGAATGATAAACGAAACTACAAAACATCTATCATATATTTAAAAAAAATCTCAAAAATACTTAGGTTAACTTATAGTAATTAACATAAATACACATTTTGAAAATTCCTATGTTTCTTACGCATTATTTTTAACAATGAACATTTATCCAATTTAAAGTAAACATGACGTTGAATATATGAAAAGGTCATGGTGATGGATTCATGCATGAACTTCCCTTTTTGTGTTTATTGAGAATTCAACTTTAAGATAATTCGAGGTGAAGAGTAGTTTGCCCCACTAAGTGTGTCATAATAATGCTGCACGTACATAAACCATCTTTCACTGTCCCTTTTTTTGAAAAAGAAGTTTCGGATTTAATAAACGAAACGAATGAACAATGAAGAGATAAGATTAAGATCAAAAAAAGAGAAAAAGGGTAAAGATTAGTAGAGAAAATTTAGAGATAAACTGCGTAATGGAAAGCTCTTTTTAACATGTTTTACGTTTTGATTGATTTGTAACATAAACCTACTTTTAATTATATAACCTTATTCCGCTGAACTGTGTATAATGTGGTATATACTTATTGCAATAGAATGAATATATCAATATATATATATATATATACTAGATTTTGATTCGAGAAAAAATATTTATAGATAATAATTAATTATTTATTTTGTTAATGTAAATAAGATATATATATAATTTATCTTATATTTAAAATAAGTTTTCTAAATCTTTTTAATATTGATTACGAAAATAAAATAAATAATGAAAAATTGGATTATACAAATAGATTTAAATTGTATCTATTTGGAATAAAATTGTATATGTGATAAATATTCAATTAAACTAAAATTTTATTTTATATTTTGTTGACTAATTTTTCAAAATTTATATTTTGTTTTATATTATATTTACATTTTATTATAATTTACATTGTATTTTTAAATACTATGGATTTATATATAATATGCTGTATAATGATAGTTTTCGTAAATAGTTTAGTAAATTATGTGTTATGTAATATTTATTTTAAAATGCTCTAATAGATATAAGAAATATATATAAACATATATATATATATATATATTCATTTTTATTGGATTATCCTTTTCTAGACAAAGGGATATCTTTCCTTTAAAAAAGTGAATGCTATCACTTTATATATAAAAATACAACGCGTATACTGGTTTAATAAAATAGTATATTAATAATATAAAATCCTTTCCGTGAAGTTGCATTGTGTAAACAAATCGAAGAAAAATGTTCCAAAATTTCATTTGCTAAATCTGTATGATATTTTCAAGTTCGTAATTTTTTTTTATCATATTTAAAAATAAATTCAACTAAATTAAAATAGATTAAGATAGAACATATATATATAGGGTTAATAGAAGAGCAAAAAAAACTAAAAAATATTTGGATACTTTGGTATAATCATTTTGTAAGTAAATAGCAATTCGTAGTCCATTTATCCGGATCATTCCATAGACATCTGGCATAGGAACCTTATCGACTAAGAAAGACATTCCTTTTTTTATCAAAAAAACAATGTACGTTCCAATTCAAACCCTAAAAGGAATCATAAATAAAAATTACAGAAAGATGAATTGAAATATACAAATAATTGAAATGCATAAAAAGAACCAAAAATTCTTTTTCTTTATCTTATTAAAAAGCATTTCTTCTCCTTCTCTGTGCTCTCTTCATGTTTGTATATTCGACTCACCAAGTTTTTTCGTTTAGAGTTCTTTCCCCTAAAGATCCATCAAACTTTATTAAAGAAGGAAGAAGAATAAAGGGTAAAAGAAAACAATGGTTTTCTCATCCAATTGCCCACAGGTTCTCTTCTTTTCATCTTCCATTGCTATATGACATTTCTTTCTCTTTTTGCAATTTCTCTCTTAATTGCTTTCATCAATGTTTTGATTCATTTCCAAAAGATATATTCCTATATTCTCATCTTCTCTTTTGATTCTCTTTCTTTATAATCCCAACTTCTATATATATGGTATATTATTGGATTGAGGTTTCTTGGTTCTTTGATTACTTTGTTTTCTTTCTTTGCAGGTTACGAATTCAAATCATCAGCATCCTCAACTTCACGAAAATGGCTACGGATTACTACTCTCTCAACAACTTCCATCTCTTCAAGCAAACCCTAACTCTAACCACCACCATGCCGCTTCCTTCAGTGGTCTTCCGGCTGATAGGATGGGTGGATCGATGGTGGAGAAAGCAAGGCAGGCCAAACTTCCTCCGCCTGAGGGAGCCCTAAAGTGTCCTCGATGCGACTCTACCAATACTAAGTTCTGTTACTACAACAACTATAACCTCACTCAGCCTCGGCATTTCTGCAAGGCTTGCCGCCGCTACTGGACACAAGGTGGTGCCCTCAGAAACGTCCCCGTCGGTGGAGGCTGTCGGAGGAATAACAAGAAGAGCAAAACTGGAAATTCAAAATCTTCTTCAAAACAGTCTTCCATGGTTAACACTCCAAGTCCTAGCTCAGGACAGCTTATTAGGACAGATCATCAGTTCCCGTTTTCATCACCAACTCATTACAATCTAACTCAACTTGGAGGTATCAGTTTGAACTTAGCTGGCACTAATGATGACAACAACCAAACTCACCAGATCGGTTCGAGTTTGATGAACGATCTAGGGCTTCTTCTTGTCGGAAATGAGCGAAATACTTCAGATCTGATGACCGGAACCATTCATGAAAGCAACAATAATAACGAAAACAACCTAATGGCTTCTGTTGGATCGCTGACACATTTCGCTCTCTTCGATCCAACGACGGGGCTATACGCTTTCCAGAACGAAGGTAATATCGGAAGCAACGTCGGCGTATCTTCTTCCTCTCCTTACATGGTTGATTCTAGGGTTTATCAGACGGCTCCAGTGAAGACGGAAGAACAATCCAGTTTGGCTAACTTGTCTAGACCGGTCTCCGGTTTAACGGCTCCAGGGAATCACACAAATCAATACTTTTGGACCGGTTCAGATTTCTCGGCCCCTTCAAATGAACTCTTGTGAGATTCTGTGTGTTCGTTAACGTATGCTACGACGTAAAGGTTGATTTATATGACTACGAACAGTCAAGAACAAATGCATGCAGACTATATATGTCTTCGGGACGATCTTCTTGGAGAAGTAATGAGACAAACTAAAAGGTATCTTAACTACAGTGTTTGTGGCTCTATTGCTTTAAAATCTATACTTATTATATGTAGTTGTTTGTATTGTATGTACCGTTTCATGGTTGATCATCTGATCATTCTAATATTGCAATGTCTAAATAAGTACTGTATATGTAACAGTTCAGTTTATACACTCTTTGAATATATAATATTTTCAGCTAGTTCTATATAACTTCAATTGTGATACAGTGAAACAATAGTAATTTTCCAAAGATTTATACGTTAGAAAAAAGGTAAGGAGGAGAATATAATGGAGAAAACGTTAAAGAAAAATCGTCACAGAAAACAATGCGTGCAGATATTTGTATGTCCTCTTTATCACCTCCAACTTTGATGACAGTGCCACTTAAAATCATTTGAAATGCTTTTTTGACGGTATCTTTTTCACTTTTTTTTAACAGATTCATGTTCTTTGTTTAGATTTACCTGCGTAGAGAATGCTAAAGTAAAGAATGTTGACGTTGTAAATCTATTACCAATTGCAAGAATAAATATTATCCCCTTAATAGTTTACTCACATCTTCACAAGGATTATTAGTCGATTTACACATGATTCGTTTCTCTAAAACCTTTCTACACTGGATTCCGACAGTTGGATCATCTTAAGCATACAAATTTTGCTAAAAGTGTTGATTCTTCTTAAGTATAGAAATTAAAGAGACCAATAAGAATTTGAATGATAATAGATGCTCATTGGCTTTGAAGGTTGTTGTTATGAGGCCGTAACTTAACTTACGACAAGCCCATTGTGTTAAACCCTTCGGCTTGCGTTTCTCTTTCTTCTCCGACTACCACCGCGACAACTCACCGATCGATCAGTTTCCTAAGCGGTTCACTTTTCTGTGTCTTTTCTCGTTGTTTAAGTTGATGTGGCTGAGCTGGGCAGTTCCCGTTAGATATTTGGGATACAACCGAAGACTTCGAAAACCGCCATGGATGAATTATCGTGTTGTCTTCTACTCAGATTCACCGGAAAAAAGGGAAAGTCACGCCTTTGCAGGTGGATTCATCATCTACTCACTTCTTTTACAAGCAAAAACCCAATCTTTTGCTTTTTTGGGTTCCTTTTAGCCTTCTCCTGAAGTTCTGATTTATGTGTTCTGCAGGAGACTAGAATGAAAGATCGGTTTACGCTGTACGCACGTGGCGGTGAAGGTGGCAGTGGTTGTTCCAGCGTCCGCCGCAGCCGTACAGATCGCTGTGGAAAATCTTATGGTACTATTCGGAGTTGATAATACAGAATTAGTTATGTTTTAGGTTCGTATACTTAGAATTGAATGCAATTATATGAAACTGAAGCATTATTGATTAGATGATTCGAAGAATGTTTATGTTTTTGTTTAGTTCAGGTGGAAATGGTGGGAGAGGAGGTGATGTGATTTTAGAATGCACACACGCAATTTGGGAATTTAGCGGATTACAACCTCATGTTGTAAGTATATGTCACTCTTTTTCCTTTTCAACGAAGATGTCTCATGAGAATTTCTCTTAACTGATTTGAACTTTTTTCTTTCAATGAGTTTCGCAGAAAGGTGGCAAAACTGGACATGGGACTTCAAAGAACAGGATTGGAAACAGAGGAGAAGACAAGGTTATTTTAAAGTCTCATTAGTGTTTCTCTGTTTCTTTCTTTTTTTCATTGTTGGGAATTAAGACATTGTTTCCTTTATTTCTGTTAACTACAGGTCCTGCAAGTGCCTAGTGGGACAGTGATTCATCTTCAGGAGGGTGAGATTCCATCTCAGGTGGAAAATGAATCTCCCAAAGATTTGGATCCATGGGAACTTCCTGGCACATTGGTTGAGGATTCAGTATCCGAGGAGAGCCTTGATGTTCGTCAAGAAATTACGTCCGAACGTGTTGATGATGCAGATGAGAATGAGAGTGTAGCGAGGCATTTAGGCACGCCAAAGGAAGCTGATTTGGAAGAAGACGAAGGAGAGATTGATCAAGTCAGGTATAACGTTGCAGAACTAACACAACAAGGTCAGAGAGTAGTCATTGCATGTGGTGGTGAAGATGGGTTAGGCAGCGTTTGCGCTACACGTTATTTAAGGGGCACCAAGTTCGCTAAAACTGTGATTCGTCAAAAACATTTGAAGAGAATGGAGGATGATGCTGATGATGATGATGATGATGATGATGATGATGATGAACGCTCGAGTATTAAATATGGTTCGCTTGGTTCTGAATCAGTCTTGATACTAGAACTTAAGAGCATCGCTGATGTTGGTCTTGTTGGGATGTCAAACGCTAGGAAAAGCACTCTTCTTGCTGCGCTATCCCGCGCTAAACCCCGCGTAGACCACGACGCATTCACAACGCTTCGTCCCAATTTAGGAAACGTAAACTACAACAATATCTCCATGACCGTAGCAGATATTACGGGACTTATAAAAGGAGCACATCAGAACCACGGGCTCGGCCATAAATTTCGCCGCCACATCGAACGGACCAAAATTTTGGCTTACATTGTGGAATTGGCATCGGGGCTAGACGGTTGCTGAGGAGTGACACCATGGCAACAACTAAGAGATCTGGTGATGGGCTTGAGTTCCATGAAGAAGGGTTATCGCATAAGTCGTCTTGATAGTGGCGAATAAGATCGATGAAAATGGTGCCAATGAGAGATTGGAAGAACTTGAGAGGATAGTGAACGGAATGAGGATATTTCTAATTTTTGCAGTACTTGAACAAGGCGTGACTGAGCTGAAAGATGGTCTAAAAATGCTTGTTGATGGTGGTGATGAGCAATCGGAGATATTAAAATTGGAGAATATATGTGTTGACTAGTTTAGTTTTGTAATATTTGTATCTTTCTTTGAGTTTAAGTTATGGAGAAAAATATATTATCTGAATTTGAAAAGTAAACTTATGAATTTTGTATGATATCAACGTGGATTTAGCCAAAACAGCTTTTTTTTTTCTCAACTAGTAAACTTATGAATCTTTCTCGTCTTCTATAATGACCATTCCCTTTTGTTAAAGTCATAAAGCATCACAAAAGAAAGAAAGAAGAAACTAGTAAAATACATCAAACAGAAACAAATGGCTGGTTCTAATGAGAACGTGGCTCCGACTGTAAATGTGGTGACTCTTGCACGTAAGCCTTAAACTTCTCTCTTTCTCTACCTTTACATGCATGTGATTACTTAGTTCTTATATATTCTCATGATACCCTATTAATTTTGATTTTAATTTGTGTGATAAAGTTGCAAGACAAACTACAACAAGGAATGCGACGACTGCAAGTGCGGGTCAAGCTGTAACTGTTGAAGGAATTATTTGCTAAGGAAACTGGGAAAAAATGTGTTTGATGGTAAGAGAGAATTTGTGTGTGTTGTGAGTATAATCACTTGGCACTGTGTTGTGAGTATAATCACTTGGCACTGTGTTGTGTAATAACTCTCTTATGCTTGTTTTTCTTTTCTTCCTGATTTGTATTTGTCTATATGGTGTTGGTGTGATTGTGTAGTCTTTTCATATGCATAACGTAAAACGATATAAATAAAATTATGCGTATTGACTTTTGTGTTTATTAAGATTTGTATGTGTCTCCACCTCTCTTTACATTTAGACTTTATTGTTAATTAGCTAAATGATCAAATGGTTTATATAATTGTTTTTAGTATTGACAAAAAAAGAAGAAGTCCACCATGTACCCATCGGGCTTTATAATGCGTTTTGATGTCTACGGACCAGTAAAGAGACAATGAGATCTATTGTTGAGGTGATGAGGCAACGAGAACATTTGATTCAGGCAATACGTCGAACAACTTGCGTGACATCTTCGTCTGTGGTGGTGGATCAAAATAATTTCAAAGCGTCGAACTTTCTCACTACTCTGATCTCTTCGACGAAGTATCCGAAAGAGACATGTAGTGGGTCGGACGGAGAAGAAGAGTACAGAAAGTGTTTGTCTCTGAGAATCGAGAAGCTCCCGAAGGGCGTAACCGTTGGGTCTGCGTTACAGAGCTGGATGGGCGATGGATTTCCAGTTCATGGTGGAGATGTTTATCACGCTATTAATCGATTGAGGAAGCTCGGAAGAAATAAACGTGCTCTTGAGGTTCGAATTCTTACTTGCTTCTCTGTTCTTTTTTTTTCCTCTCTTCTCTTCAATAAAGCGTAGAAACCAGTTTTTGGGTCTGAATAGTTTTGGAGATAGAACTTAAAACAAATTCGTATGGTACATTTCGTAAAAGGCAAGATCGATCGTATGAAGTAAATGTCTACAGACAAGTTGATTGGATTTGTGATTTAAACATGATATTGAAAGAAAAAAAGTGATACTTTTGCATCAGTGTGATTTTGCCCATTGAACTGAGATGAGCACTTTGCGAGTTTATTTAGTCCAAACAGTTTCTTTTTGTCTATGAAGATATTCTTTTCATAGAGGTGAAGCATTTTGGTATTTTTGGTTTAGTTGATGGAGTGGGTAATCAGGGAAAGGCCGTACCGTCCTGGCGAGCTAGAATACTCCTTACTTGCTTGAATTCACAGTCAAACTTCAAGGTATCTCAGAAGGCGAAAGGCTCTTTACCCGTGTCCCTCAAGAATTTCAGAACGAGCTTCTCTACAACAACCTTGTGATTGCTTGCTTAGGCCAAGGTGTCATAAGGCTTGCACTCGAGTATATGAAGAAGATGAGAGAACTCGGTTACCGTACATCCCATTTGGTCTACAACCGTCTTATTATTCGCAATTCAACTCCTGGACGGAGAAAGCTCATTGCAAAAGACCTAGCGCTCATGAAAGCGGACAAGGCTATTCCTCATGTCTCCACATATCATATCTTGATGAAGCTTGAGGCTAATGAACATAACATCGATGGGGTGCTAAAGGAATTTGAGGGTATGAAGAAAGCAGGAGTTGAGCCGAATGAGGTTTCTTACTGTATATTGGCTATGGCACATGCTGTTGCGAGATTGTATACAGTTGCAGAAGCCTATACCGAGGAAATAGAGAAATCTATCACAGGGGATAATTGGTCGACCTTGGATATATTGATGATTCTATATGGGCGTCTAGGAAAAGAAAAGGAGCTGGAGAGAGCGTGGAATGTTATCAAAGGATTTCATCATGTTAGGTCCAAGAGTTACATGCTGGCAACCGAAGCGTTTGCTCGAGTAGGGAACCTTGGTAGAGCTGAAGAAACCTGGTTAGAGATGAAGAACATAAGAGGACATAAAGAAACCGAGCAATTCAACTCTCTTCTCTCGGTATACTGCAAATGCGGTTTGATAGAGAAAGCAATCAGTGTATTCCGCGAGATGACCACAAATGGGTTTAAGCCTAATTCCATAACATATAGGCATCTCGCTCTAGGATGTGCTAAAGCCAAGCTGATGAAGGAAACTCTCAAAAACATTGAAATGGGTTCGAGTCTAACGACGAGCAAAAGTGTAAGAAGCTCGACGCCATGGCTGGAGACGACTCTATCGATCATCGAGTGTTTTGCAGAGAAAGGTGATGTGGAGAACTCAGAGAAATTGTTTGAAGAGCTTAAGAATGCGAAATATAATAGATATGCGTTTGTGTATAACGCATTGTTTAAGGCTTATGTGAAGGCCAGAGTCTATGACTCTAATCTGTTCAAGAGGATGGTTCTTGGTGGAGCTAGGCCTGATGCTGAGACATACAGCTTGTTGAAACTTGTTGAACAGTATAAGCCCTGACTCAAGTCTTTAGCTTTTGACCTATCCGCACTTAGCTGCCCCCAATGTTCCTAATTTAACCCCAAGCACTTAAAATAGGGTTATGCGCATATGCTCGCTTCTCGAGCTGTGGCAAAACCGACCATCCCGAGAGCAGAACCTCGTGGAGTGGGCTAAACCATACCTTGCAAACAAAAGAAAGGTATTCTGTAATAATTTTTCTTTTTAATTATTTTAATCTAATATAAAATATATAGTTTTAGTTTTTAATGTAGAATCTGTCCACTTGATTTACTTAGTTTTGCTCAGGCCATTAACACTGGTCGACCATTTCCAAATGATCACTCGTTCCATCTGTACTAAATATTTTTCTGCCATTTGTATTTTTCTTTTTGCTGGGGACACTTTCAAAAGTTGACATTCATTAGAAGAGCTTCAACTTGCAAATATATATAGTTTGTATAATGTTGCAACATTTTGTTTTGTAGTTGCTAAGTTTTTGTTAGTTTGAGAACTGTGTGTAATCGAGAATGGGGACTCTAAAAGAGCTTCTGTTTGCTGCGTGTGCGACTTTCTCCATTATTCATCTTGTTCAATCTCAGAATCAACAAGGTATCGTCACCACCTTTATCTAGTTTGTTTTTTTCCTTTGTTTTTAGATAGTTAATAAACCTTTAAAATCCTCGTGAGATTAATAGCAAAGAAGAAGAAGAAGAGAACAATACATATCTATTTCCCATCTTACCAGGATTCATCAGTTTGGATTGTGGATTACCTTCTAATGAGTCTCCTTATAACGAACCATTGACCAATCTAACATACATATCCGATGCCGATTTCATCCACGGAGGAAAAACTGGTACCATCAAGAAAGATTTGGAGACACGAGTGATGAAGCCATATAGGAGATTAAGATATTTTCCAGATGGAATAAGAAACTGTTTTAGTCTAAACGTGACACAAGACACAAAGTATCTAATTAGGATTGTCTTCATATATGGAAACTACGACGGTCTTAATATTTCTCCAAGATTCGACCTTTATATCGGTCCTAATATTTGGACAACCGTAGATGTGAAACTATTGGGTTTAGGTGTCGCTGAGGAGATCATTCACATCACAAGATCAACAATTTTGGACATATGTGTCGTCAAGACAGGGACAACCACACCGATTATATCAGCCATAGAACTAAGAACCTTGCAGTATGATACTTATGTAGCTCGAACTGGTTCCTTGAAGTTTGTGAATCGACTCTTTTTTAGCATTTCTGAAAACAGTATAAGGTATATATGTCACATCTAATTTTTGTTTTGTCACAAAAATTATATTCTTTTCAGCTCATCGATCTAAAGTTATGATTGTACTTGACTGTTGCAGATACCCTGAAGACGTCTATGATCGTGTTTGGTTTCCATACATACAATCAGAATGGAGTCAAATAAACACAACCCGCAACGTCGTTGATTCTTCTGAAGGGTATAACCCGCCGCAGGGTATAATTACGACGGCCGCCATACCTTCTAATGCTAGTGAACCAATGACCATTTCTTGGGGTTTAGAGACCTCTAACGACGAGACTTATGCTTTCATTTACTTCGCCGACATCCAAAATGTGAAAGATAATGAAACCAGAGAATTTAACATTATAGCCAATGGTAAAGTTAATTTCGAACCTTATAGTCCTATGAAGTTCGAAGCAGAGACTTTGTATAACAATGTACCCCAGAAATGCGACGGAGGAGTATGTCGTGTGCAACTTTCAAAAACTCGAAAATCAACTCTTCCACCATTGATGAATGCTATAGAAATTTTCAAGGTCATTGAGTTTCCACAATCAGAGACGAATCAAGATGATGGTATGTGTACCTCTCGTGTTTTATACATTACTTTTTCTATACATGTTAATTATATATTATATTTTTCCAGTAATTGCAATGAAGATTATCCAGGCTACTTATGGATTGAATAGAATAAGCTGGCAAGGTGATCCATGTGTCCCTAAACAATTCATGTGGATTGGTTTACGCTGCAGTGTAATAGATTTGTCCACACCACCAAGAATCATAGCATTGTAATAACATTCAAACCCAATCTTATTAATTATTAACCACTTCAATATTTCTGATGTCATCATATGTCTTGGATCATGTAAACAGAGATTTGTCTTCAAGTGGATTAAGTGGAGTTATACCGCCTATCATACAAAATCTAACCCAACTCCAAGAATTGTACGTATCTCCTATGATTCCATTTAGTTAAGGAAAATTTACTTCGGATAATATGTTTATTTACAACAAATTCCAGGGACTTGTCGAAAAATAACTTGACTGGAGATGTGCCTGAATTTCTAGCCAAGATGAAATCATTGAAAGTCATGTAAGTTTTCTAAAATTAAGCACATCAAATATTTGTTACCTCTTAGTCTCTTCACATATCCATAGGAACTTTCCACAATTTTATGTCAATCTAATGATCTCTTCACATCCATAGAAACTTAAGTGGAAATAATCTTAGAGGTCCAATTCCTCAAGCCCTTTTCGATAGGAAAAAGGACGGACTAACGTTAATGTAAGGTTCTTCTTCTTTGAGATGATCTTCTTTCCGACTATATATGTACGGCTTCGCCCATTCACTTTTAACATTTGATGACTTCAATAATGTTTTGATTGCTTAGACTTGATGGAAATATAAAGCAATGTTTGTCATCATGCCCACGAAAATTTCCGGTGGCGATTGTTGCTTCTGTTTCTGGTGTGGCCGTTATTGTATTAGTGTTGGTTCTCATCTTCATTTTCAGAAGGAGAAAGCCATCAGCTTGCAAAGGTAGTTAAGAATGAACATATGATCCAATATTAAACGTAAGAAATCTCATGGATCTGTCCGGCAAATTATGTTTGCAGTTACACGTCCATCGCTGGAAATGAAAAACAGAAGATTTACATATTCAGAGGTCAAAGAAATGACTAATAACTTTCAAGTTGTTCTCGGTAAAGGAGGCTTTGGTGTTGTATGTCATGGTTTGCTAAATAATGAGCACGTAGCTGTCAAAGTTCTCTCGCAATCATCAACTCAAGGCTACAAGGAGTTCAAAACGGAGGTAACTTATATTACATTTTCATACAATCATGAGCCCTTGAATTATGTCTTTTTTTGTATTGTTGATTGTTAGGTCGACCTACTTCTAAGAGTTCACCACGTAAATTTAGTAAGCCTCATTGGATACTGTGATGAAGGAAATGACTTAGCTCTCATCTACGAGTTCATGGAAAATGGCAACTTAAAGGAACATCTCAATGGTAACCAGTAGATCATGACATAGTTAACTCTTTTAAGCCAATGGTTCTTAAACTTTCTCATATGGTGGCTTTTGGCAGGTAAATGTGGTGGTTCTGTCTTGAATTGGTCTAGTAGACTTAAAATAGCTATCGATTCTGCACTAGGTGTGTAAACTTTTTCTCTTTTGTTTAAGTGGACGTATTCTTATGCTAAATAGTTAACATATTGATGGTTTTCTATGCATTAGGAATTGAGTATTTGCATATTGGATGTAAGCCACCAATGATTCATAGAGATGTGAAGAGTACGAATATATTGTTAGGTAAAAATTTTGAAGCCAAACTCGCCGACTTTGGACTTTCGAGATCTTTTCTAGTTGGGAATGCAACTCATGTATCAACAAATGTTGCTGGAACTCTCGGATATCTTGATCCCGAGTAAGCCATTGTTCATATCATAGTTTTAAAGACACTTACTCAAACATCTTAGAGTACATACTTTTCTTGCAGATACTATCAAAAGAATTGGTTAACAGAGAAGAGTGATGTTTATAGCTTTGGGATTGTATTACTGGAAATTATCACTGGTCAATCTGTGATAGAACAGTCCCGTGACAAGTCTTACATAGTGGAATGGGTCAAGTCTATGCTCGTAAATGGTGATATTGAAAATATTATGGATCCAAATCTTCGTCAAGGTTATGACAGCAATTCATCTTGGAAAGCTCTTGAATTAGCAATGTCATGCGTTAACCCTTCTTCCACAGAGAGACCAAACATGACTCGTGTTGCTCATGAGCTAAATGAGTGTCTGGAAATATATAATCTAACTAAAAAATTGAGCCAAGAGGAAAATTCAACAAGTTCCATGGGACATAGCAGAAGTATCAACAGTGATACTCCTTCAGCCCGTTAATCTTTTTTCATCTATATATTTCATTGAAATATACTTTCCATTCAAGTATGTAATGTGATTATTTTAAAAAGCTTCATCTCGTGATACGAATTTTACTCCTATTTTAAATTTCTTTGTCTCAATAAATTTGAGCATTAAGAACATTTGCTTTTTACCATTACAATCTTAGGAAAAACGGTCGATTCCACTGTAAACTTATGATCGTAGGATTATTTATACACGAATTATCATGTTATGTTGATATCTACATAAACTATATATATTTTTGAATTTTAATCACACACATTTAAATCGTGATTATTTCCACCAACTAAATGGTTTCCGTGTGTTTTTTCATTACATGTGATGACGTGGGTGACACGTCGGATGATAAATTTAAACGACGTCATTTGTATTAAAGTTTTATTGAGAAGTAAACAAATCGATGTCGTTTTGGTAAACACAAAAACGACGCATAAACACAAAAACGACGTCGTTTTGGTAAACACAAAAACAACGTCGTTTTGTTATAATTTTTTTTAAAAAAATAAACCAAAACGATATCATTTGGAATTTTATCAAAAGTCTGCAATCTGACATTTACTTAAAACTCTGCACGATCACACACCAAAACTGTCCTGGGGATTTGGACTACATATATGGAAAAGCTATAGCAACTTCCACACTTCAACTCATTGTAAACAATTTTAAAAGTATTTTGCATCAGAAAATAATTTTTTTCCTATATGAAAATAAACTAACCAAAATATTTTATTTCATGAAACCAAAAAAAAAATGAAAAGACAATAAAAGAAAAAAAAAAGAGAGAATGACATGGATTGGACTAAAAAAAATTAACATGGGATTTGTGACGCAACGTTTTTGTCGAAGTTTGTGTGTGGTAAAAAAAGCCGGACGATCCGACAAGTCACCACGTGTCCGAATCTGACGGAAGTTCGTGAGACAGTGGTGGGTCACCCAAGAAGGAGAAGAAGAGCAGGTCTTCAGGGGTGGGGGTTTACTGGTTATAGCCGGTTATTCGCTCTTCTTCTTTTACAGACACGTTCTTTGTTACTCGTATAAGATCAGGGGTTTAAGCTCTTTTCACTTTCGTCTACTTTTTCGTTCTTACAAAAAAGGGTTTTTCGTTTTTTGCACAATAAGGAAAAGCCTTTTTTGTTTCTCACTTCAATGTGGGTGTTATGAACATTTGCCTCCCGTTGAGAATTCTGTTGATTTTTCTTGTTTCTCTGATCGTCGACGTGCATTTCCTTGGATATTTATTTTGCTTCCATTGTTCTTAGAAAAACACGGTAAGAAAATTTAAGGTTTGCGGTCACTGATAAGATTCCTGTTTATACAACGTAACGAAGGATTGGGTCTATGTTGAATTATGGTTTTTGTAGAATCAAAACTGTGTTTTGTTTCCATGAAAATGTAGTTTGAAGCCCAGATTTTCTATTATTATCTGCTTTATTTTTACGATCACAAAGCAAATGAGGCTTTTCGCATTTGGGTTCTAGCGAGGTTTTACAAAATATTCTCTCTGTAATTGGAAATTTAATGCGAGAAATTGTGCAACGTGAGAGATCTGTTGGATTGGGTTAACTCATGATCACAACCTCAAATGTTATTAACTTAATCTGTATCCATGCAGGGTGTCTTGTCTAGGTTGATTAATCCTTGAGAATGCCGTTTCTTTTGTTGAATGTCTGAAATGTTCTTAAAATCATGGTATTGCAAAAGAGGCTCGATTATGGATTCAATGGCTATGAGGTGCCTCCCACACCTCGAGCTGCTAGATCACCAAGAGTAAATAGATTTCTTAACTTTTGTGGTTTTTGTTTGTCTAATACTTTGATGTTCCATTAATGTTCTTCCTCTCTGATATCTGTGTTTGTGTTTTGTGGGTTTTGTTAGAAGAGTGCTTTCAAGAAGAAAAGTGAAAACCATCAAATCTCGTCCTTTGATTTGTTGGCTGCAGTCGCTGGAAAGCTTCTGCTTGAAGGTGGGAATTCTTCTTCCTCAAGTAACAACGCCTCACGTACTAATGAAGATC
The DNA here is from genome assembly GCA_018901935.1 of Pugionium cornutum. NCBI lineage: Eukaryota > Viridiplantae > Streptophyta > Magnoliopsida > Brassicales > Brassicaceae > Pugionium > Pugionium cornutum. The sequence continues at coordinate 1,871,138 of CM032155.1, read as the reverse complement.
AAATGGTGACAGAAGAGACTAATCGTCATGATAATATTAATAATGCTGAAAGAAGATTCTTTGTCTCTGAGATCCTTCCAAAAGCTCATGAATTGGAAAGTTTCAACAGGTCTCCAAGTCCCCTTAAAGATTTCCATTTTGGATCTACTTCTGGTATAACTTCTGATTCCTCGGAGAAGTTTGAAACTCAAGATTTGGCGTATGAGGAAACCAAGATCGACAATGGTGATTATTGCTATAGGTCAGAGTCTAATGATAAGAAATCAGTGCATGCAAGGCTAAATATTGAAGCAGAGTTACCAAGGAACGTTGTAGCCAAGGATGAGAATCATATAAGTAGTGGATTCAAGAAATCAATGCCCCAAAATTCTTCGTTGTGCTCTGATGATATAGACTCACCCGGTAGGGAAAATGATGATGGCGAAAAGTTATCACCCCGTTTAGCAACAAAACCATTTAGGTCAACTCTGCGTATAGGGGATCGAAGAATAAAGAAAGTTTTGGCGTCAAAGTATTGTAAGGTCCCTCCAAAGCTAAAAGATACAACGTTAACTAGTTCAGGTGAGTAAGTCATATGTACTTCTAACGATGTTTATGGGTTACTTACGTGTGTTTTTTTTCTGAAAATGTTTAGACTTGGACTTGAAGCCTGGTTACTACAGCAAGAAAAGTAGTTTAAGAAGCTTAAGATCTGATAGGAACTATCCAATCAAGAAAAGAAGATACTTTGAAGGTTATGCTACATCACTATCTGAAGAAACTGTTAAAAAAGAAAACCTTTCTGGTTCACCTCGAAAGGGTATTATTGGAAGCTAGACATTTAAGTTTCAATGTCAAAACCACATTATGATTATCAACTTTGAGCAGTTTTTTGTTTGTTTCTGCAGCTTCAACTTTTCTATCATCCATAGCTTGTCATGAGCAGCCAGCATTCCAATCAAAAGATTCTCACGGTATCTTTTCTACTAAGGTTTCTTGTTTCTATAACTGGGAGTTTTGTATTGATTATGTTCATTTTTCTTTTATGTGCTTAGTGAAACTTGGAATCAAATCGTTTAGAGTTCCTGAACTTTTCATTGAAATTCCAGAGACAGCTACTGTCGGTTCATTAAAGGTTTGATAATCTCTTGTTTTCACCTGATTCTGTCAATCATATTTTTGAGTAATGATGAAAAGTTACGTATGGTTTGCTAGAGGACGGTTTTGGAAGCTGTGACAACAATACTTGGAGGTGGATTACGCATAGGTGTTTTTGTTAATGGAAAAAAGATTAGAGACGACAATAAAATGCTTCTTCAGACTGGGATATCTCTAGACACTCTTTCAGATACTTTAGGGTTTTGTCTTGAGCCCAACACTCCACAATCTACAAAACCACTTTCTCCTGAAGATTCTGACCTTCTGCGTCCGTGTAATGTACCTCACACTCTAACAAGGTTAATCTCATTCCTGAGATAAACGTATGCTTCTTTCTTTTTGTGTCGAAAATAATTATATTCTCTTGAACGTTTGTGTCATTAGCTGTATCCCATCACCGGGGAAGCATGCTAAACCTAGCAATTCTGTAGAACGTGAGCTTGACTCCAAATCCTCTGCAACAAATAGGGCTAAAACCGTCTACTCTAGGGCTTTGATTCCTGTACCTCCTTTGCATGCTCAAGCTTTAACCATAGTACCACCTCGGAAACCCAAGCGATCTGAAGTGGCACAGCGTAGGATCCGTCGACCTTTCTCTGTTGCAGAAGTAGAGGCCTCTTGTTCAAGCTGTTGAGAGACTTGGGACAGGAAGGTAACTAGTTTGTCAATGTTCGCCAAAGTAAAAGAGTTAATTTGACTAAGACTGTGCTGTATATCTATCCATCTGCAGGTGGCGTGATGTAAAGTTGCGAGCTTTTGATAATGCAAAGCACCGAACTTACGTGGATTTGAAGGTAAAATAATGAGGTGAAGTTAATAAAACGAGGGCAATGTTGCTTGTGCAAGAAGTAATTGTCTTTGGTATTGATAGGACAAATGGAAGACGCTGGTGCACACAGCAAGAATATCGCCGCAACAAAGGAGAGGTGAGCCAGTTCCTCAAGAGCTCTTAGATCGAGTACTAACAGCTCATGCCTACTGGTCTCAGCAACAGGGGAAACAGCAGTTGCTAGAGGGTGGCCAGAAGCTCGAGACCAGTCTTGGTCTATAAACCGGTTTACAAACGCTACGTCAAAATAAACGTTAGCGAGATAAACCTATAATTTTGTGTTCGTTTTTGTTTTTATGTCATGTATTTGAGAATATTCAATGTAAAGAGACAAGAAAGGAATTCATAGATTGTGGTGAAGAAGAAAATCGATATGAAAAATATGTGAGATTGTCATAGTGCTTGGATATAATAAAGAGGTTGATTTATATATTACTTGGGAAATTTGTATATGTCATCACCGATAAACATTGCTAAGAAAAAAGTTGTTGTACTTGTCAGTACACGAATTTATACGAATAAACCTATTTCCACCCGTACTTTTTGGGTTTTACAAGTTACATAAACTGCGTTTTTCTTCCGTAAACTATATAAACTTCATAAATTATTCAAATTACAAAAATTTTGTTAATGTTTACATGTTAAATTGTTATTAAACCTTGTTTTACTTCGAAAACCTGGTTTTAATTTCAAAATAAAACCAAGTTAAAATCAGATTTTCGAATTAGAACCAGATTTAATAGTTATTTAACGCATAAACATTAATAGAATTTCTGCAATTAGAAGAATTTATGAAGTTTGTGTAATTTATGAAAGAAAAATACAGTTTATGTAGTTAAATGAAGACCCAAAAAGTACGGTTAAAAATAGGTTAGTGGTATAAGTTTGTGTAATTGACGGAAATAATTATAATCTTATTCCCTGGTGTGTACATAGAACAAAGAAAGCATCGTACATATTACAAAAAGTTGCTAAGTTGATATACAACTCTTTTCGATTGGTTTTTGGACACATACACACATACACGAATATGAAGGAAGATTCTTTAGGATCTCATCGATCATCGAGACAAAATAATTGAAGATGTCACTTTCGTTATTTTGTTTTCGTATCTTTATCAAAAAAGGTGATATCTATTGAGTAATCTTTTTTGGATGTTGCTCATGTGGCTATGATTAGGCCAATTTCAATGGAATTCGAAATTTAAGAGATTCATAGCAGTAATCGATGAACAAAAACCTCTTCAATTTTTACTTGTAAATTTTTAAATTTGTGGAATTTTTGTTGTGCAACAGTAGTAGCCAATCGATAAATGGAACAGCAGTTTCTTGATTGACTGATTTTCTGACTCAATAAAAGAAAAGAAAAAGCATTTATCGTGTTATGAATCGATCTTTCGAGTACGACAATAACAATTCATGCTTTCTCTCCTTCTCTCTTTCTCTCTGCACTCTCTGTCTCTGTCTCTCTCCACCACGGGCACTGACTTTTTCCTCTCTACTCAAAGGTTCTTCCTTGTCATCTTGCTTACCGGATCTGCGGTTCTTATCCACAAGAGGTATGCTGAGTTCTCTCAAATCTCCCTGCTTTGTGACGTTTGATTTGGTGGGTTGACCAGGAATTCAGATTCGACCTGCAATTGATTTTGAAGGACTCTGGATTGTTTTGAACCACTTGGGTTTGATTTTTGGGTTATTTGATTCATGGGTTCCTATCCGGATGGATTCGCTGGATCCTTTGACGGGATCGATTTCAATAGCGAGTTTGATTTGCCTGGCGCAGAGGAATCCTTAGGTTTACCAGACGGATTCTATCTAGATGAGCCTTTCCTAGATTTCGCATCTTTGGATCAATCATCTGTTCCTCTTGAGGCGTGTATCCACAATAACAACAACGCTGCGGCAGCATCATCCTTATCTGATGACGCTGATTTCTCGGATTCCGTTTTCAAGTATATAAGCCAAGTGCTTATGGAGGAGGATATGGAGGAGAAGCCTTGTATGTTTCACGACGCCTTGGCTCTTCAAGCTGCTGAGAAATCTCTCTATGAGGCCCTCGGCGAGAAATTACCTTCTTCTGTGGACAATCTAGCTTACCCGGAGAAATTCACTGATGATAGTTCTATCGCGTCTTGTTCAGGTGGTGGCTTCAGTGATTACACTAGCCCCACCATCACCACTTCCTCTGATTCACACTGGAGTGTTGATGGTTGGGAGAATAGACCTTCTTGGTTGCAGACACCGATTCCGAGTAATTTTGTGTTCCAGTCTACTTCTAGGTCCAACAGTGACGCAGGTGGTGGTAATAGTGTGGCTTTCTGGTCGGGTTTTGGTGATGACTTTGTTTCCAGTATGTTTAAAGATGGTGACTTGGCTATGCAATTCAAGAGAGGGGTAGATGAAGCTAGTAAGTTCCTTCCTAAATCTCCTCAGCTCTTTATCGACGTGGACAATTACAACACGAAGGAAAATGGTTCTGAGATTTTTGTTAAGAAGGAGAAGAAGGATGTGACAGAGCATCATAACTCTGCTCCTCCTCCCAACAGATTGACTGGAAAGAAAAGCCACTGGAGAGACGAAGTTGAAGATTTCGTTGAAGAAAGAAGTAACAAGCAATCTGCTGTTTATGTTGAAGAAACTGAGCTCTCTGAAATGTTTGATAAGATCTTGGTATGCGGCTCTGGGAAACCCACATGCATTCTAGACCAGAAGTTTCCAACAGAACCCGCCAAAGTGGAGACAACACAGCAAATGACGGCGCAGTCAAATGGAGCAAAAGCTCGTGGAAAGAAATCAACTGCTAATAGTCATAGTAACGTTTCTAAGCAAGAAACTGCTGATTTGAGGACCCTTTTGGTATTATGTGCACAAGCTGTATCGGTGGATGATCGTAGAACCGCCAACGAAATGCTAAGACAGATAAGGGAGCACTCTTCGCCTCTAGGCAACGGGTCAGAGAGATTGGCTCATTATTTTGCAAATAGTATTGAAGCACGACTAGCTGGGACTGGTACACAGATGTACACCGCTTTATCTTCCAAGAAAACATCTGCGGCAGACATGTTGAAGGCTTACCAGACATACATCTCGATCTGTCCATTCAAGAAAGCGGCTATCATATTTGCTAACCACAGCATAATGCATTTGACTGCAACTGCCAACACGATCCACATCATTGATTTTGGAATATCTTACGGTTTTCAATGGCCTGCTCTGATTCATCGTCTTTCATTCAGATCTAGTGGTCCACCTAAGCTTCGCATTACCGGTATAGAGCTTCCTCAGCGTGGTTTTAGACCAGCGGAAGGAGTTCAGGAGACGGGTCATCGCTTGGCTCGATACTGTCAGCGGCACAAAGTTCCGTTTGAGTACAACGCGATTGCTCAGAAATGGGAAACGATCAAAGTTGAAGACTTAAAGATTCAACAAGGAGAGTTCGTGGTTGTAAACTCTTTGTTTCGTTTCAAGAACCTTCTAGATGAGACCGTTGTTGTAAACAGCCCGAGAGATGCGGTTTTGAACCTGATAAAGAAAATAAACCCGAATGTCTTCATCCCGGCGGTATTAAGCGGATCCTACAGCGCGCCATTCTTTGTCACGAGGTTTAGAGAAGCGTTGTTTCATTACTCAGCTCTGTTTGATATGTGTGACTCAAAGCTAACGAGGGAAGACGAGATGAGGCTGATGTTTGAGAAAGAGTTTTATGGTAGAGAGATTATGAATGTTGTGGCTTGTGAAGGAACAGAGAGAGTGGAGAGACCAGAGACGTATAAGCAGTGGCAAGCGAGAGTGATCCGAGCCGGATTTAGACAGCTTCCGCTAGACAAGGAACTGATGCAGAATCTAAAGTTGAAAATCGAAAATGGTTACGATGAAAATTTCGATATTGATCAAAATGGTAACTGGTTGCTGCAAGGCTGGAAAGGTAGAATCGTGTATGCTTCATCTGTTTGGGTTCCTTCTTCGTCATAGATCCTAAGAAACTCTAGGGTTTTTCTGTGTATAATCTCATGCCAACACGAAAGGAATGTTTTCAGAGTTAGGGTTTTGGTAAGGTAGAGTATTATTGTTATACGCTTGTCGACACAGCGTGTGTAAAGAAGACAGATAATACTCACCTGCATGATCATGCAAAATCATTTGTTGCATAAATAATGAAAAGTTCCTTACTACTTTTATTTCCAAGATTTTTGTTTGCTGACTAAGCGACAGTAAAAAGGTTAAAAATTGATTTGCAGATAAAAAATACAATTGATGTAAACAAGAAAAATATAGTACATAAACGTGCATGAGACCCAGTGAAATTTCGAGTTTTTCTGACACACATTTTGTGAAAGTAATTTCTTCATATATTAGTACAATATTATATGGTGTGAATGTGAATCTCACAATATATGTCAGAATGACATTGTGACATCAGATCTGCAGGGGTCCCTTTTGCAATTTTGTGTTCTGGTAATAATGATGTTTCAATATAATTATTCTCAGCCTTTTTTTAAATAATTCGTACTGGTCAAATAAACGACTCCACGTATTACGAATCTTGCTCCCCAAGTTTTACATACGAAACCCCTTTTTCTGTCAACTACATATGTAACGTTTGGAATCAAATTAATAGTATTGTTGGTTTTGTAACCGCAAAAATCTACGGCTGTGTCATACGGTCAAATATTGTTCGTTTGATTGTTACAGGTTTATGCGGTCAAACGCTGCGTTCGACCGCAAAAAACTACAGTAAAAAATTTTAATCGCTGCAAAATTGTAATGTTTGCGATCAAATGATTACGATACAACATACGACAAAACTTGCAGCAATCAAACGAATAATAATATTACAACGTCAAACCGCAGTTTGCGCTAATATCTATTATTTATGCGACACACTTTTTTTTCTCTTACTTTACACTAATAAAACTAGAGTTATTAATTACATATAAAAATATTCCATTAGGTATAGGATTCACATCAAAGTCTAACTAACACAGTCAAATGACTGAAATCAGATTTTTTTAAAGAAATATCAGTTTTTCATTGTATTAACATGACAGTAACTCACTTACTATAAGATGCTGGCCAAAGCCCACGACTGACAAGGTGAGGACAAAACTAGTTTTGACCCTTTGGATTCTGTCCCCTTTTCGTTTCCCGGGAAACGTCCTCTACGGTTCTCAGTTTATTGCTTCTGCTCTCACGCAGGTGACGCAGCGAATAGCACTTCCTGTAGCGTAATGATCTAAAAGTTCACGCCTTTTTGCCTCCTACTTGTACTTATCCCATTTCTTCTTCTTCTGGTTCAGATATCGGTTTTGAGTCTATTGTAAAATCTATTTTCTTTTGTGTTCTTTTTAGATGGTGGCTTCGAAAGAGGTAACCACATTCAGTTGATTAGGGTTTTTTCTTGTGATGGAATCGAATTTCTTTTCAGTGGTCAACAGATTCGAGTATTACGATGTGGGTTTCTTACCAAACCCGATTCCGATCTTGGATTCGGCGTTCCTTGTCGAGCGATTTCGATCTCTTTCCAAAGACTCAAGATCATCACTACCCTCATCCATCTGATGAGATCAACTCCGAAAATACCCTCTTGAAATACGTTAACCAGCTCCTCATGGAAGAGAGTATTGCGGAAAAACAGTCTATGTTCTACGATTCGTTGGCTCTTCAACAAACCGAAGAAATGTTGCGGCAAGTGATCAGTGACTCTCAGTCTCGATCTTATCTTCCTAATTATATCACTAGTAGCAATTCTAGTTTCCGCCGCATCGGAAAAGCAACTAATTCTAACGAGACTCAAATGTTGCACGATCCTCTTGGTGATTCCGGTGTACTATCTTTCCAAGGCTCAAACATGTTGCGTGTAGGCGAGCGGTTCGGAAAGCCAGCTAATGAGATTCTTGTTCGAAGTATGTTTAGTGATGCAGCATCAGTTATGCAGTTTAAGAGATGGCTAGAAGAATCTAGCAAGTTTCTTCCTAACACCGATCAATGGATTTCAACCTCGAGCCTGAGAGGAGAGGAGTGGTTTCCGTGAAAGAAGAGAAAGGATTTTCCGGTATCTCAAGAACTAGGAAGAATCATCATGGGAACAATCTATTTCTACAGGGGATAAGATTACAGCAGTTGATTTGCTAATGCAGAGAAGGAAGCAATGTTCACTTCTTGGTGATGCATCACATAGAGTAGCTCATTTCTTTGGCAATGCGCTCGAGTCACGTCTTCAAAGGTAGCAACGAAACTACTACCCAGAATTATTACGATTCCATTACACCTCGAAGAAACGAACAGCTTCTCAGTCTCTCAAGTCCTACAGAGTTTTCTTGTCTGCATCTCCATTCAAGACTTTGATTTATTTCCTCTCCATCAAGTTGATTCTTGATATAATTTAGGGAGAAGATGAAGAAATGGTGTTATCATAAAGACTCTTTTTGATTGATAAAGATAGTAATTGGTTCTTGCAAGGTTGGAAAGGTCCCATGCATCCTCTTCTCTTCTTCATCTTGGTTCTTCCTCATTGGAAAGACTCTTTCTTTGTACATACCCAGGACGAACAAACAATACGTATAATGTTAACGGTGTATACTGAATTAATTGAACAAGTAAATCCAGACTGTTTTGAAGCACAAAAGTTTAAACAAAAAAAAAACATGTGGAATATTATTAGATAAAAAAGGTGACTAGAATTGGTCCCGATTTAAAAGGATTTATCGTAAAGAAACACTTTTTCCCCGTCCCTCAATGCCCCTTTCTGTACAAACACTCTCAATTAATTATTTTATTACAAAAACTAATTAATTGTAGACCACAGATTCGTTATATAAACCAAGAGACAAGACCGTTCCATATTTTAGCCGTTTCTTGTCATTTTAGAAAAAATGTCTCTTTTTCTTACATCAACTACTATACCAAAGAAATATAATTTATAACGTTCTAGAATTTTCCTTCTTAATATTTGCAGTTTTTATAAGTTTAGAAGATATAATCTATCATTTAAAATGTATTTTTATATTTATAAAATCATCTTTTTAAAATTTAATATAAATAAAATATATTTATAAAATAGACATATAAAGCAGCAAGACACTATCCCTTCTCTTTGGTTCTGTCTCTCTCTCTAAAGAGCATCACTCTCTCCTTTTAGCTCAATCACTATAAACTTACAATCGAATTAAAACCTGAAAAAAGAAATATCAGAGAGTCTCTATCTGAATTAGAAGCTCACACTAGCTCTTCTGCACAACAGACATGGACGAGAAATGGAAGCTATCGAAAAAGGATGCATTAGCTGCTTCGTCGTGCTCATCTTCTTCAACTTCTTCTAAATCCAAGTTTTCTAGAAGCTTCTCAACGAATGCTTCGTCCTCAAAAGCTCCTGTATTCGTACGAAGCTCATCTTCCAAATGTTCAGTGTCTTCCTCCATTTCCAGAAGTTCCTCAAAGAAAGAGAAAGGGTCATCATCTTCCATAACACAAAAGTACAGTAGTTTGGCTAAAGAACAGAAAGGAAGGTTTTACATCATGAGAAGGTGTGTGGCTATGCTTGTTTGTTGGCATAAACATGGAGATTCTTAGCTTAATTTGGTGATTAGATCAGTTTGATTCTCTACTCTAGGTTACTACAAAAGAGCTTTTTTCTGTTTTTGATAAATGCTACAAGTTTCCATACTAGTACATTGTTAGAAGAGATTCCTTCCATAATATAATATTATTCAGATTTTTTTATATGCATTACATTATTATAATTTGGTAAGACAATGTCATGTCTACAGATGTATAAATAATCAAGAAAATTGAAAACATCGAACATTAAAAAAAGTGAAAACTATAATTCCATAATCTAATATAGAGTGTCGATGTGTCGAGACGTAAAATTAGGGTCAAATCGAATAGTCACTTTCAATGTCTGGATAAAGAATGAAAAGAATTTAATAATCACCAATGATAATTTATTTGGTCAAAGATCTGATGTTGTTTTTTGGTCAACAGATCTATGAAGTTTTCAAGTAGTTCTTTTTTTCTAATTTATTTGGTCCCATCAATTAGATTATATAAGTTGTTAAAAACCAAAATATCTTGGAATTGTAACTTCTTTTTCATTTCTTGATATTGATATTGACTAACTGTGAATTAGTACAATAAATTAAAGAATCGAGTGGAAAGATAATAAAGAATGAGATAATAAAGAATGAGATAATAAAGAATCCATTCGATCCTTTTATCTTTTTGACTCTGACGATAATGTGATGACCATAAGAGTTTTGGAATTAATAATAAAATATATTAAATAAAATTGAAGAAAGAAACTGAGACTTATCTCTCAGGTGAGAAACCAAACACAAAAGTACAAAGGAGAATAAGTGAAACAGTTATTTCCTATTTTGAAACAGAATTTTCCAATTTTCATTCACTATAACCCAAGCCTCCTCATTCACACCACACACATATATGACAAAACTTCAACCTTTCTTTTTCTCTGATTCTCCTCTTTCAATCACTTTCTATATTTCTCTCTTCTCTTTTTTTGTTTTATACTGATTGGCTTAGTCTTTGGTCTGAATCGTCATGGAGAAGAGTTGGGAAGAGTGAGTCCTCAAGGTCATCTTCTAGGCTGCAGAGGCAAGCACCCACGGCTCTGCATATTACAGATAATCTATTTTCGAAGCAGTTTTGTGAGGTGGTTGCAGCCTTAGCTATATCTCTGCTCTTACCTCTCTTTGTGTCTCCAAACCTGCACTCTTCTCTCTAGAATCTATAGAGAAGAGGATGATTTCAGGTCCCCCAGTGGGTTTTTACCGATAAAAACGGATCCCCAGTGGGTTTTTACCGATAAAAACGGATCCCCAGTGGGTTTTTACCGATCAAAACGGATCTTACCACAAGGAAAGATGGCAATATTTGGCTACAAATATAATAATATATTTCGTTTGTCTGCCGCTGCGGCACTGCGGTCAGACGCTGCGGCACTGCGGTCAGACGCTGCGGCAGTGACTTGCGGTCAGATGCTGCAGCAGCGACCTGCGGTCAGACGGTGCAGTTATACACTGTAATATTATTGTTCGTTTGATCGCCGCAGATTGTATCACAATTATTTAATCGCAAACGATACAATTTCGCAGCGATTAAAATTTTTTACCATAGTTTTTTGCGGTCGAACGCAGCGTTTAACCGTAAGAAACTGCGACGGTCAAACGAACAACGTTTGGTCGCATGACGCAGCCGCAGGTTCTTTCGGCTAGGAACAACGCATATATATAGTAAGCAAGATCAAGCTTTTGGGAAGTTAATGTTTCATTGCGAATGATGAGTTGAAATTGACACGGCTCTAAAAAATCTGTTCTTTATGTACAACAAGAAAACCAGAGTACACTTTCCCAGAAATAATCAATATCTGTGTCTCTCTCAGATATTAAAAGACGTTGAACTTTGAAGCGCTGTGATTTTTCTAGAAGCATTGGTATGGTAAAGATCAGAAGTCAAACTCGCCTGTAGCCTGAAAAAAATGTAGACAGAGCATGTGTTAGTATTATCGTTACCAGAATAGCTCCAAGGTTAATTGGGAGGCACAGATTACTTTGTTGAAGAGAATGTCCTTATCATTTATATGCATGATCCCGTCTTTCAAAGTGCACTTCCATCTGCTCTTTGTGCGAGTCACCTATTAACAATACCCAACAAATCTTACTGTGATTGGAGTTACGAGCTGAGAAACACATTGAAAACTTGTGTAAACAGGAGTCATTACCTTGTCAAATTGAGCCAAAACCAGATGTTGTGTGTTCATATCCTCACCACTTTCTAGGTCGTCCAACTCGTCATCATCATCATCTTCGTTCAACTGCTCTTCATCATCTTCAATGATATCGTTTTGTGCTGCTACAGGAGTGCTCGTTTGGATGTCTTAACAAAATAGAAGTATTTTAGCTGATGGTATTGATAAATATTTACACTAATACATATTCTCCAACATTTTTGTTTGGCTTTTCTTACCGATTGGAGCAGGAGTTCTTGCATCGTTAAAGTCTTCATTGGGTCCTTGATAGCTATATATCTGCACCGCAATAAGCCGAATACATTGATTTCTTACCATGTGTAAAAGATAAAATCTCTAGAAAAGTATGATGGCAAATCAAAATGCACCGTGAAGTTAAAATAAAAAGATTTTCCTTTCTTTCTTCACGTGTGTAATCTAAGAAGTCAAAAAATAATGGGTAGTGAGGAGGGATGCAATTTTACCAAGGCATATATATTCTGGTTACTGATTTACAGAAATTCTTACATTTGGTGTGGACAGCATTTCATCATAAGGGTCAGGCATTGGACCATCAATTTGGGGAATCTTCAATGTTGAGAAGATATTATCTCGTGGAACCTTTCTATCGCCAACATACACCTTAAGCACAGCATCGCTTGCACCATCCTGTTGAGGTATAGATCCACCATTTTGATATTGTGAAGAAGAATCGTCACGCTTGCGTTTCCCGGAGGATGGCAGAAATAAGTCCTGGATGTACTCCAATATAAGTATGATAAGTTCATATTTTAGGTATAAGCAGCGTACCAGATTTGTACAATGAGGAAGTATTTTGAGAAGAGCAAATCAGTATCGTATATGTTGCAAACAAGATCTAAACCCAAACCAAAAAGTCAAACTCTAGATGTGAGTAGAAGTACCTTTGTAAACTGCTGATTAGAGTTTCCTCTCTCAGGCTCACCACGGCCATCCACATAAGCTAGCAGAATGTCAGACAGGTATAAAGTCAGACATGTATATCCCAAAAAAACAAACTTAGACATCTTTCTTTTCACCAAGAAATTAAGGGCTCGTTAAACTACTACTTACCAACATTGACATCAAGTCTAGGATTGGTCCACGGAGAAGGTGGTGGCTGTAGCAAGAAACATGTTTTCAGTTTATGAAAGAAAAAAAACAAAAGTACAGTCATTTTTTTGCCTCTGTAACTTTTCTGAGAGACTTAGATAAGCAGTCGCAGTACACAACTTCACAGAATTTTTAAAAGCTATAGCTTACCATAGAAGGACTGGGTCTTCCTTTAACATCAGCGTTGATTCCATTTTCAGTTCCAGGAGTTGGATAATCACTTGAGCCGGTAGGGATGTTATACATGGAGGAGTTATCAGCAGTACCTGGAAGCGGCGTTGGAAGGGGAGTCTGCAATGGTGTCTACTCACCACAGAAATACAAAACCGTGGTCAAGAAAATAAGTTTGAAGAACAACATCTCAAGTGAGAAAGAAAGAAGCCAATGACTAGCGTTAGTTAACTTACAGGAGGGAAGAGCATTTCAGCTGTGGGAGTCTCATACTCCTCTGTACCTTCATAGGGAACATTCAGATCATGCGTCAGTGGACCTCCAGGAGTTGGCTTCTGGGCAGATGATCTCTCTATTGGTCCAGTTAAGACTCCAGCTTGCATCATCTTCACTTCCCAAATCTACCAGGAAAGAAACATGGATTTAAGCCCACTAAAAGAGATAACCAAAACCCTAGATACAGCGGAACAAATCCCAACCACCCACAATCGCGGCTCCACTGAAAATATCAAAGATCCCATCTTTTTTCAGCGAATTGAGGATAACTCTAATTTGTAACTTACTCCTTGTAGCTCGGCGAGAACACTCTCGCCGGGACCTCCATTGTTAATGAACTCCTCACGGACTTTGTTGACGACATCCTCGATAACATTTATATACACAGCGGTGGTTGTCGTAGTTGTGGACATCTTCTCAACTCCTTAAAACTCCTGGCAAAGATCGAAATTTGTCCTCTGGGAATCTGATTTTTATCAGAAGCAACGTTTCAGGGCAATTTACCCAATAAAGACAAACCAAACCCACAATCCAAGCTCGCAACGCTCACCTAGGGTTTGGCGGAGGCAGAGGAGGTAAGACGAAGTCTGGCAAAGATCGGCGATAAAGCGAAGATAGAGATCAGAAGGATCAGAGATCGAGAGGAGCGATCAAGAAAAAAAAAAGCAGCCAAGAATATAAATAGGTTTGGATCAGATCGTATCGCAATAGAGACACGTGCCATCATCTGCGCATTTAGATACCTTTTTCATTTATTCGAAAATTCTTTAGTTTCTCATTCAATCGGAGAAAAAAAAAGTTTCTCATGAATCGTGAATTTCCCTATATAAAACTGCATATTAATTTTTCTTTTTTATAGTTTTTACATTTATCCTTGTTTTTTAAATTTATGTAAGTATATTTTTATTTAATGTATCATTAATTAGAAAATAATGAATTAAATTCGAAGATAATTAATTTTTGATCAGTCATCAGTGGTTGTTATGAAGTGGCTTTTGCTCCACCGAAGGCTTGATGCCAATGTTCATGCTTCCTTTCTACGAATACCTTTGCCATTCACCCCGAAACCAAGCAATCATCCGGAAAACACCAGATCGGAACGGAATGAATCCAGATGGCTCTCTTGACCATAGCATAGAGACCAGTTCTAGACCAAGTTCGTGCTTGTAGATCAGTCCGAGTGAGGGTTTTAGCATTTAGGGGATGGTCTTTGATGTTTCAGAATCCAAATGCTTTACACATATTTTTAACTGGATTTTCAATGTGTAAGTTACGATCCAGCTTTTGAGAAGTTAATGTTGCATTGTTAAACACGATAAAAATTTATGAAACAAGTCAAAGTTGATACGCCCTTCTCCTGCCCCAAAAAAATATCTTCCTTTTGTACAACAAGCCAACCAGAGTACACTTTCCCATAAATAATCATGTCTCTCTCTAAGGCTTGTCTGGATCATAAATTAAAAGAAAGACATAAAACATTGAAAGGCTGCGAATTTTTCAAGAAGCATTGCTATGGTGAAGATCAGAAATCGAACTCGCCTGTCGCCTGGAAAAAATTAGACAAAACTTGTGTTAGTTTTATTGTTCCAGAATATAGCTCCAAGCTTAATTGGGAGGCACAAATTACTTTGTTGAAGAGTATGTCCTTATCGTTTATATGCATGATCCCGTCTTTCAGAGTGCACTTCCACCTACTCTTTGTGCGAGTCACCTATTAACAACATCAAACACGTCTTAATGTGATTCCAGTTACATGCCATGAAAAACACATCCTTAAACAAAAGAGATATTATTACCTTGTCAAATTGAGCCAAAACCAGATGTTGTGTGTTCATATCCTCACCACTTTCTAGGTCGTCCAATTCGTCATCATCATCATCTTCGTTCAACTGCTCTTCATCATCTTCAATGATATCGTTTTGTGCTGCTACAGGAGTGCTCGTTTGGATCTCTAATAAAAAGAAGGATTTTAGCTTATCTTATTGATGTATGTGCTCTGAAACAGTCCCCAGCATTTTTGTTTGGCTTTTCTTACCGGGTGCAGGAGTCCTGACTTCGTTAAAGTCTTCATTGGGTCCTTGATAGCTGTATATCTGCACCACAGTAAGTGAAATTCATTGAATTCTAACCAAAGCTATAATCCCTCCATAATTATTGAATGTTCAATGGCAAATCAAAATGCCACATGAAGTTGAAATGCGAAGATTTCCTTTCTGTAAACCTACGAAATCTAATGTGTTTATATATATGATGTGGGTAGTGAGGAGGGATCTAGTTGTACGAAGGCATAAGAGATTTCAGTTGCTGGTTTGTACTAATTCTGACTACTCAATGAAAAGCTGAAGCATTCTCACATTTGGTGTGGACAGCATTTCATCATAAGGGTCAGGCATTGGCCCATCAACTTGGGGAATGTTTGATGATGAGGAGATGGTATCTCGTTGGACCTTCCTATCACCAACCGAGGTTGTGCGGAATGCAGCATTTCCCTCAAAGTTTGCCTGCAAATTTTTGCCCGAATCAGATAAATCACTTAGATTTAAATAAATAATCATTCTTGTAAGAAAAATCAGGTGTAAAAATATTTCATGATTATCTAACAGAGAGAGAGAGAGATGGAAAGATTTAAAAAGTGCTCGAAGTTATATCATAAAGATTTATAGATACATTTTTACTTTTATGCAACTTAAAGAATTTTGTTATCATGTATCTTCATTTGGTTGGCACCAAATAGAAGCCTCCTTGCTTGCTTTGTTCAGTACGAAATGAAAGAAGCTACGAACAATTTGTTTTTCTCATGTGAGCTATATTCCAATTGCAAAGGCAATGTGCACTTTTACACACACACCTTAGAAATGGCATCGACTGCGCCATCCTGTTGAGGTATAGATCCACCATTTTGATATTGTACAGAAGAATCATCACGCTTTCGTTTCCCATAGGAGGGCACAAATAAGTCCTGAATGTACTCCAGTATACAAATAATCAGGTCCATATTTCAATATTCAGGTATATGCGAGTTAAAAGATTCATACAACGAGGAAGTACTTTGAGAACAGCACTACCAAATCAATCACGCAAGTGTTACAAACAAGATTTGAACCCAAACCAGAAAGCCAAACTCACAATTGTCGATTTAGATGCTGAGTAGAAGTACCTTTGTAAACTGCTGATTAGAATTTCCTCTCTCAGGCTCACCACGGCCATCCACATAAGCTAGCAGTAGGTCAGACATGTATATCCCAAACAACAAACTGAGACATTTTTCTTTTCACCGAGACAATAAGTGCCGGTTAAACTACTACTTACCAACATTGACATCAAGTCTAGGATTCGTCCACGGAGAAGGTGGTGGCTGTAACAAGAAACATATTCTCAGCTTTGAAAACCCACAAAAGGTAGTCATTTTTTTGTTGCCTCTGAAAACACTTAGATAAGCAGTTGCAGTACACAGCTTCACAGAACTTTTAAAAAGTATAGCTTACCATACAAGGACTGGGTCTTCCTTTAACATCAGCATTGATTCCATTTTCAGTTCCAGGAGTTGGATAATCACTTGAGCCGGTAGGGATGTTATACATGGAGGAGTTATCAGCAGTACCTGGAAGCGGCGTTGGAAGGGGAGTCTGCAATGGTGTCTACTCACCACAGAAATAGAAAACCGTGGTCAAGACAATAAGTGTAAAGAACAACATCTCAAGTGAGAAAGAAAAAAAGATAATGACTAGTGTAAGTTAACTTACAGGAGGGAAGAGCATTTCAGCTGTCGGAGTCTCGTACTCCTCTGTACCTTCATAGGGAACATTTAGATCATGCGTCAGTGGACCTCCAGGCGTTGGCTTCTGAACCGATGACCTCTCTATTGGTCCACTTAAGACTCCAGCTTGCATCATCTTCACTTCCCAAATCTACCCGGAAAAATCATGGTTTTAAGCCCAGTAAAAGAGAGAAATTCCACCAAAACCCTAGCTACAGCGGAACAAATCCTAGCCACCCACAATCGCTATTCCACTGCAAATATCAAAGTTTCCATCTTTTTCAGCGAATCGAGGATAACTCTAATTGAAACTTACTCCTTGAAGCTCGGTGAGAACACTCTCGCCGGGACCTCCATTGTTAATGAACTCCTCACGGACTTTGTTGACGACATCCTCGATGACATGGATATACACAGCGGTGGTTGTCGTAGTTGTGGCCATCTTCTCAACTCCTCAAAACTCCTAAACTTGTCTCTGGGGAAGATCGAAATTTGTCCTCTGGGAATCTGTTTTTTATCAGAAGCAACATTTAGGGAAATTTACTCAATAATACAAACAAAAAATCCCAATTCAAGTTCGTTACGCTCACCTAGGGTTTGACGGAGACGGTACGACGAAGCCTGGCAGCGATCGGCGACGAGGCGTAGAGAGAGATCAGAGGGACCAGAGATCGAGAGGAGCAACGAAGAGAAAAAGCAGCCAAGAATATAAATAGGTTTGGATCAGATCGTAACACAATAGAGACACGTGCCATCATCTGCACCATTGAGATATTTTTTTTTTGTTTCTCCCTTTCGGAGACTATCTTACTTTCTGAAAAATGTGAAATACGGTAAGGTATGACAAAACCTTCTTAAACTATTTGTATTTAAATTCATATGAAACATTTTTAAGAACGAGGAAGTTAGATGTAATGAGATAATAAACGGGCTTAAGATTCCTTGGTATGGACACATTTAGATCATCTGATTCTGTTAATGTACTCGGCCCATAATCTTATCTCCAATGATTGATAGATGACCCGTTCAACTACTTCACATCAATCTCAACTTCATCACCCAGAGGCCAGAGCTATGGTTGGAGCAGAGCAAAGTCAGAGATGGAGTCTTCGAGGCAAGACCGCACTTGTAACTGGTGGAACCAAAGGCATCGGGTTCGTATAGATTCAGCTCTAAATCTCTCTCTCTATATATATATAGATCTTGAAAAAAACTGGACTTTGTTTAATATATGGTTCTTGGATCAAAATAGTCATGCTGTAGTAGAGGAACTTGGTGGATTTGGAGCGATAATACATACTTGTGGAAGAGACGAATCTCAGCTCAACGAGTGTTTAAGTCAATGGCAAAAGAAGGGATTTCAAGTAACTGGTTCGGTCTGTGACGCATCTTGTAGAACAGACAGAGAGAAGCTAATGCAGACTGTTTCCTCACTGTTTGGTGGAAAGCTTGATATCCTCGTAAGTTAATCTTTATATAATCTTTACCTAAGATCTAAAAGGTGAATCAGATTCGTATACTCTTTGATTAATAGATAAACAATGTGGGAGCGATTCGGTCAAAGCCAACAGTGGATTATACAGCAGAGGATTTCTCGTTTCATATTTCGACAAACTTAGAATCTGCTTACCATCTGAGCCAACTTTCACATCCTCTGCTTAAGGCTTCAGGACGTGGGAACATCGTGTTCATGTCTTCTGTTGCTGGGGTTGTATCGCTTAGTGTCGGCTCCATCTACTCTGCAACAAAAGGTAATATATACACTAAGAAACTATAGCATAATGCCATTCAATAAGAAACGATTAGTGTATGTGTATGTGTGTACAACAAAGGGGCAATGAATCAGCTAGCGAGGAATTTGGCATGCGAGTGGAGTAGCGATGGCATTAGGGCTAATGCTGTGGCTCCTGCAGTCATTGCCACTCCTCTAGCCGAAGCTGTAAGATAAAAAAATGCTATAAATTTTTCGAGAAGGATCTCTCTTTCTTGAATTTGCATGCTCATTGGTTGACTTTCGATGATGATTTTTAGGTTTATGATGATGAGTTTAAGAAGGTGGTGATCTCTAGAAAGCCTTTGGGGCGTTTCGGACAGCCTGAAGAAGTATCATCGCTCGTGGCTTTTCTGTGTATGCCTGCAGCTTCTTATATAACTGGTCAGACCATTTGTGTCGATGGAGGTCTCTCTGTCAATGGCTTCTCTTATCAGCCACAAGGTTAACTCCAATGTCCATTTTGTCATCCTACACAAAATCATTCGGATTTTATCTGTTTACATAAAAATAAATGCATACGCTCGTATTCTGTCTAATCACATAAAGTCAATAATATACTTCAAATTGGATTTGTTTTGTTTGGTCAAAAAGAATTGGCTAAATTTATTCTTCCTATCCAGCACCACTAACCATTTACATGCGAGACTATTTCATAAATTGTCATCGTTGACTTTAATGTGAAAGGGAACGTGACCTAATTGCATTCAATTAAAAACTTGGGATGAAAGGTGAATATTTAATTAGATTGGGGATATCATGACAATTATCCAAAGGAACGCTAATGATAACATGTGACAACAAGGAAAGTGACACGTGCTCAGCGGAAAAAACGGGATCCTAACCGGGATCCACTCGAAACGTGGACGTATATGGTTGGACTTTCATCAAAAAGCCTTTTTCTCTTTTTTTGTTTTTGTTTTAAATCTCTTTTTGCCTTTAAAGGTTAAAATAAAGAACTATTAAATTCCTACATGGAGTTACGGTCAATTCATACATAAATTTTTCTATATGGTTATGATTCGATTATAAATTTTGTACATGTGCTATTTTATTCACAAATTTATTGGTCTGTGTCATAACATACGTTGACTTGACGGTGTTAGTGAAACCGTTAAGTGCTGCTTAGTCAGATAAAAGAAAATTAATTAATTTTAATATTAACTATATAATTAGTTAAACGACGTCGTTTAATTCGTTATATACAATTGTCAATGTTGGAACATGTAATTCATTCGTCTCAATTTTCCTATTAAATATTTATATACTCGGAAAAAAACCAGATGAAACAATGTACAAAAACAAAAATCAAAACCAAATTTAAAAATGGACTAGCTGTATATATTTATAGATAGAAAATATTTTAAATTAATACAAATATGTTTTATTTCAAAATTACCATTAATAGTTTTATTTTTTAAAAACACCATTAAATTATTCGTTTATTAAAAATATTAAAATAATTTTAAAGGATTATAATTAGATATTTATGTTTGTGTTTACTATTATTTAAGAGGTATGATGTAGTTTGTAATAAAAAAGTTTTAATGGTAATTTTTGAAATATCAATTATTAACGATATTTTTGGACAAAAAAAAACTTTTATATTTTACGTGGTATGTTTGAGAATTTTCAAATGTATGTATATATGTACCGGTATAACAAAAGTAAACCAAGTGGTCAAGAATCCAAAGCAAACGGCGTTTGAAGAAGATCGTACGGCGACCAAAGCGCATCTAACGGACAAGGCTGACCAGCGTCGAGCCTAGCCCATGGCTTACCTTTCCCACTCCAATGCAACAGACTCACCGGTCCAGGATGCAGATCTCGGCATAGTCCCCGGAAATTATCTCCTCCGAGTCCATGCTGGTTCCACCAATGGTTTACTGGTTTAATCAAACCTGCGAAAACCAGCAAAAACGGTGGTAACGAACCGAGCTGGTAAATCCTCATTCGCTTTTGCATCGCCATCCACTCCTCGATGCGTGTGGTGTACGCGCCTTCACGCCACCGCGAGAGATCGATTACCATAACACCGATGTTGAAGTAGCATGTCTTTTGATCGGCGAAGGTTAAGGAGAGAGTTGGATTTGACGAGAAGGTTGAGGTGAAGTATGAGGTGAAATTGGCGTTGCAGTATTCCGGCGCCGCAAGGACTGAATCGTGGCCAAGATCTGTGGAGGTGAGTTTGGCGATGTCATCGACTAGGATCAGATGAGAATCTAGATACACGACGCGGCGGACGCACGACGGAAGGAGATCGGCGAGGTAGCTTCGAGCGTAGTTCAATGGACAGTCTAGAGCGGATCGGATCGAGGAGGAGATTAGGCGGGAGACGGAGGAGACGTTGAAGATGTAGACAGTGAAATCGAGAACACAAAACGAGAACACAAAAAAACCAATTCGAAATACATACGAGAGCCTTCTCCACCCAAATTTTGCGTCAAATTGATTTTCCAAAATCTGAAAATTTACAAAACCCTAACTTTTATTTTGCCATTGTCGTTGCACCATGGGGAAGAGAAGAAGAAGTTGGACGACAACGTTTTTCTACTTTCCTTAACTTATTTAATAAAATTGTGTCGTCGCTGACCTGTCATCCCAGTCAGCTTCGATTAACGGTGGGTTAAACGTCGTTTACTCTTAATGTATGATTAATACGAATTAATCAAGTCAATGTATGTTATGGCGCTGACCAAAAAGTATGTGAATGAAATAGCACACGTACAAAGTTCGTAATCGAATCATAACCACAGATAAAAGTTTGTGTATGAATTGACCTAAATCCCCATTCCTACACAGACTTACGTATCTTCTGTGGCTATGTACTAACTCTTTACAATATTCTTCGTTAAAACCTCTTTATTAATCTTTTTACAACATTTATGCAACTCTACAATACTTCATAGTAATTGTACAAGGCTTAAGTAATCTTAAGCATGTCAAAAAGTGAATCTAGACAAGCGAAACTCAACTAAAACTACATACCACAGAATCCCTAACTCTAAACAAAACCTTAGAACTAGCCAAAGAACACAACATCAAAAGATGCACATGAGCAAAAGGACCGAAACGAAAACTATGTACCGCCTTGTAGTGGTCTTGGAAAACAGCCCTTACGCAACTCACCGAAACTGATGAATCTCCGAGCTAGAATGCAAAACCCACTCACCCGACCAACGAAACCAAACAAAGGTACTGATTCTCAGAAGACACATCAAACCAAACAAAATCCAATGTATTTTATTCCTAGTATCTAAATCTTTGAAGTGGAATATCACAAAGTTTATTTTCGTACTATCTTTTAAGTGCAATATCACAAAGCTTTGGAAAGATGATCTATTTTAGTTCAAATTAAGTTTAACTACAGTAAAAAGTTAACGTAATTGGATTCTTAATTAACATAAGTACTAGATTCATACTTACGCTATGCGTGGAAAAAAATATTAGCAAATTATAATTTATTAAGAAATATAAATTAAATATTCAATTTATATTTAAAATTACTTTTAACATTAATTTTTGTATATACAAATTAAGAAAATAAAAAAAAAAATTTTTACGAATTTAATAGTATTTTTTTGTTAGTTTAATAGAATAACAATAATATAATTGTAATTATTCTAATAAGTTAAACTCATTTATATATTTATTTGAAATTTACTATAATGATAGACACGTCAGCATAGTATTTCTGTTTGAGTAAATTTATTTTCTTAAAATATATTTCAATTAATATATTAGGGATTATGGTATTAACTTAAATTTATTTATATTTCTTTGAAATTATTTATAAATTAACATATAAAAATTTTAAAAAATAAAAATTACTGTTTTTACAAATGTAATAGTATTTTTTGGTTTGTTGAATAAATTATATTTATTTTCTAACTAATTTAATATCAGCATATATTATAATTATTTTACTAACTTAAATCATTTTGTATATTTAATCTGAAACTCGTTGTGGTGTTGATACATCAGCATGATATTTTTGTTATTAACACGTCAGAATAAAGTTAATTTGTTAAAAAATTTATCAAATAATATATTAGGGATTTCGTGATTTAAATTTAACAGATAAATAACTTGGAAAAAAATGGTTCTCATGAGAAAAAAAATTGTTCATATTTCCTATCTGTTATTGTGATTGGACCACGTATATCTCCCAAGAGATTGAGATGCTTACGTGATCCTTTTAGGAAAATGTGGAGACCAGATCAGCGGTCAAGATTAATCTATTAAGGCACAATACTACTACGTCACGTCGCTAGCATACAGATTTTTGAAGACTAGGGTTGTGAAAAAAAGATTTAAATGGTCCCCTTTGTTTGTAACGTGTAACAATGATATTGATTCAATTCCATGGTATAATAATCAGAACACTATTCGACTCTTCTTTTTGTGAAACAAATTCGGTGAGATTTTTTTTATTTTGGGAAGAAATTAAACTGACGATCAACAGATTCGTCCACGGAAGAAATATATAACCAAGACGAGCGAGTTTTTGTTTCGTTTTCCGTTCAGATGGCAGATATTTGTTACGAAGAGGAAGTGTCGGCTTGTGAATCGAGGCAGTCGTGGTTGAACCGGAGGCGGAGAATCGGTATTCCGCGATTCAGGATGTCTCCGAAGGAGTTATATCCGACGTCGAAGGCTTCTACGGCGATGGAGGGGATCTATAAGCGAAATAAACAAGAGGAGTACGATGTTTTGAACTGTGCATCGACTTCTCGGAGTTCTCTCGAGGGTTGTTCAGAAGCGGAAGAGAGTGTATTACTCGAGGTGGAGATTGCGAGAGATAACGATAACGTCTCCATCTCCAACGGAAATCCATCGGTTAATATTGCGGTTATTCCACTTAAGAAGACCGTGAAAGAGACTGATGTGAGGCCGAGATACGGGGTCGCATCGGTGTGCGGTAGAAGAAGAGATATGGAGGATGCGGTTTCGATTCATCCTTCTTTTATACAAAAACAAACGGATTATTCTCGAACAAGATGGCACTATTTTGGAGTTTACGACGGTCATGGCTGCTCTCACGTGCGATGTCGTTTACGATTTTCGTCTTTTGTTTCCCTCGATTTAAAATTCATTGAAGCTGATTCAGTTTGTTGCAATACGGTGTCATTTTATTTAGGTTGCGGCGAGGTGTAAAGAGAGACTTCACGAGCTAGTGCAAGAAGAAGCATTATCTGATAAGGAGGAATGGAAAAAGATGATGGAGCGTAGCTTCAAGCGCATGGACGAGGAGGTGGGTTGTTGGCGCGAAACTGCGATGAGCGCCAATTGCAGGTGCGAGCTTCAAACGCCTGACTGCGACGCCGTCGGATCTACCGCCGTCGTCTCCGTGATTACGCCAGAGAAGATCATTGTCGCGAATTGCGGTGACTCAAGAGCTGTTCTCTGCCGGAATGGAAAACCAGTGCCTCTATCCACAGATCACAAGGTCAGTCTCTCTTCTCATTCGCTCGTTTTCTTAGTCTGTTAATTCATCTTACACTGGTTTGGTTTCCGTTTAAACACAGCCGGATCGTCCGGACGAGTTAGATCGAATCCAGGAAGCAGGAGGGCGAGTGATATATTGGGATGGTCCCAGAGTATTAGGCGTGTTAGCCATGTCACGAGCCATCGGAGACAAATACTTGAAGCCTTATGTGATTTCGGAGCCGGAGGTAACGGTGACGGATCGGACGGAGGAAGATGAGTTTCTGATTCTAGCGAGCGACGGGCTATGGGATGTAGTGACGAACGAGGCGGCGTGTGCGATGGTGCATATGTATATGAACAGAAAAAGCAGCCGAGAAGGAGGAAGAAGGCGGCGAGAAACGCAGGTGAGGAGTGAAGAATGGAAAGAGAAGAAGGAAGTGGTGGAATCAAAGAAGAAAAGAGAGATCATGGACAAAGCATGTACGGAGGCGTCAGTATTGCTGACGAAGCTAGCGTTGGCAAAGCACAGTAGCGACAACGTAAGCGTCGTCGTCATTGATCTCAGAAGAACAAGAAAGGGACCAGCTATTGCTGGACATTAATCTCGTCACTCCACTCTTTTTACTTTGCGTTTAAATGATTCGTTTGTTTTTCTTCATGGGTCAAATTTGCGAGGTTTCACTGGACGAATGCAGCTCAGATCTTCTTTTCTCCGAACCCAAAAGAGAAAGAGTCCGGTTCATGGAAACCGGTTAAACCAGGGTATGGTTGGGAGTTTTTTTCCGGTAGTGAACCATGTTTTCCTATGCCTTTTCGTTGTGTATAACGAACAAACAAAAAAAGAGACGACGGGGATATGTCACCGTCTAAGTGGAATCAGTTCAGAATTTAATTAATAAAAAATATGCACATATCTTTTGCTTTTTAGGCAAAACCATTAGTTGGTGTACGCGTGGTGTCCTTTTAGAGCAGCAACGGGAATTTTCTTTTTGTTCATAGAGACGTTTGTCTTTCCAACGCGGGCCCATTTTTGTGCTGGAAGGAATTCAAAATCCCACGGAAAAGAAGAGAGAAAAGATAATGATGTACGTGTCAAAGAAGTAAGCTTGCAAACCCTACACCAAAAATTATGGACGTGACCCACCAAAGAACCATGCTTATTATATGCACACTGATTGATCTAATCTCACTAAGAGTATTGTATCGTAAACATGATCACTGATCAGATCGAAAATCAAGACTAAGTTACCTGTCGTCATATAAGAGTTTATCCAGAATTACAAGCTCCTTTCTCGTTGAATCTACGGGTGTAAATGCACAAGGCCGAACCCAACAGAACCAAGACTTTCGGGGATAAAACTTCTGGAATAATAATTTCGTCAGTCTTAATCCCTAACCTGGTGTCCGAAGAGTTGATACTCGCATCTAAAACTCAAAGCCAAACTGTAGCAACAGATAAAGTTGGTGACTAAAACCAAATGCTTCAATTGCCCACAACCCAAACACATACAAATTTAGCTACTCCAACAGTTGAGGTACCAAACACATTTGTAGCAATTCTGGACACACATAATCAGCTAAGACAGAGAACAGCTGCAACATGTAAGCAAAATAGAAGAGAAAATGAGAGGCTGCAGAATAAAACCTCCAAGAGATGCAAACCGACCCTTGCAAACTCGCATTTTGAGCAACAAATGTTCTCCGCTTTCCAAGCCAGCGATCACGTTTGTTTCACGTCACTGTTTTCTTTTAAAGACTTCAGCCTCCTGTAGCCCTTGTCGGTTCCAAAGATCCTGAAAAACAACCGTGAAGAAGTTTAGACTGGACTATTTTATATTAGGATAGCCAGTTAAGATCTTTTCGCGAAAGCAAAAAGAAATTGATAGTTAAGAGGTTCACCAGTCCATATACACAAAAGTTGAGGAATAGTTTCCAGACTTTGTGTAGAGCAGTCGGTGATGGTAGTCATGGAAGTCAGCGCTGTTACCAAATTACAGAAAATTCAGTTGAATACAATCTGTTACAGAACTGAGTTCAAGAAAGCTGGAAAGACATGTGATCTTACCCTCCATACAGAGGAAGAAAATTCGAGAGGCTCCATGGGAAATGATAACCACAATGTGCCTCAACTGTCTCAAGCACTCTCAGCACCATCCATAGCCAGAGAGTAATCAGGTGAGGCCCGGTGAGAGCTGGACCAACTATGGTAGCAAAACCCAGGAATAGAATCTCAGCTGGGTGAGCATATTCTGATGTCAAACCAAATGGTGTGGCATATCTGGGATATCATAAAATGGTTTCTTTTAGTTATTTATCTAAGCTAACATTTTCAAGTTTCTAAATTGAAAAAAATGGTGATTTACTGAAACTTACTCATGATGCACACTGTGGACGTTCTTGTACAGCCATTTTGAGTGCAAAATCCGATGACCCCAATAGAACACAAAATCCTCAATGATGAAGTAGAATAATATCTGGGCAGACACTTCTTTCCTGCAGAAAAATCACCAAAGAGGGTCTTATATACCTCATCAAAATAAGCTCAGGTTCTTTCATGATGCTCAACACTGACAGTTTTTTTATTTTTTTATTTATTGCCAATCAGAAGATTTTAACATCAGAACCCAAAGGAAAAAGCTTCAGCACTAAAGAACCTGATAATACCAGGATGGCAGAGGAAAACTGCTTCGCATTCCCATGGCTTTGAAGACAGGATAGGAGGCCATCATCAGGGGAAAGTTTACGCAAAAATGATAAAGCAACAGGCGAGTAATACATTTTCCTTGGGCTGCAGGTGTGTTATTTTTTGTCTGCACAGGGCCAAAAAACCAGTATTTGTTGATCATAAAAGTAAGTGCAGAAGATAAAATATATTCATTCACTTTTTATCAACGTAAAAACAATTGCCTTTACAATCAGTTACGAATTGGGAAGAGTAAACCATTTCACATGTGACTGATTTTTCGGTGATCAACCTCTACACAATCATATTCAAACAATAGCTGCATAAATAGAAGACATCTGGACCCGCACGAATAAACCTGAATTTTGTATTTGCTGAGAAAGCCTGCCCTTTCTAGATAAATGAAAGGGAGTCCAGAAAAGAAAAACACGCTTTCATGGAGGAGAAAACTCCCAATGCACGCCAGTTGAAAGTCGGTAAAATGTGTCACCAGGTACTGCACCAACCAGAAAAAAAAAAGAGAGGATCAGCTACAGATATTACATTTGAGCTGAGAGAGAGGTCATATGGCCAATGTGGGCAAAAACTCAAGTAAAAGAAAACGTTTTCTGATGGCAATAACGATAAATACTGAAATCAACAATGCAGTCTCTCCGTCATTTCCACAAGAATAGTGCTGGTCAGTTCTTTCGCTAAAAAGTATCAAATGAAAAATAATATCCAAACATGAGCCGAGAGGCGTTTTGCCGTTTTTGGTGTTACCAATCCTAGGAAAGTTCACTGGTTAAACCGATCGAACAGAGATCAGACTCGATTATCTTTCATGCGTCTAGCGGTATAGGTCCAGTAAAATACCTACATCCGTTTTAGCTTCAAACAAACAGAAGGAAAGTGGAAATATACGCTCGTAAATCGTAATCTAGCACTAGCATAGTCAAATTCAGATCTAAAACAGTACTGCAATCAATCCGACGAATCAAAACAATGCGGTCGATCACACACAAAAAAAAACAGAAATAAAACACGCGTGAATCACAATGCGGTGGAGCTGAAGTCAAGGAAGACGGAGAAACCAAGAAGAAATAGCCTGAGGAAAAACCAAACCGACGAAGACGAAGAAATCGGAAACTGTAGGAGACAGATGAGAAGAATGGAAGAGAGTACCTGCCAACCGGATTCGATTAGGGAAGCCATGATGGATCTCCGAGAGAGAGATTGGAAATGAAGATGTGGAGACAGAAATACAGAGGTGGGAGAGAGGCCACGAGTGAAAAAAAGAGATCGTAAATTTTCTTTTCTACCAAATTTTGTTTTGGACCCATTCTCTTTCTTTCTATCAGGGTGGGGCCTATTCGGTCTAGTAAATGCTTCTTCAACTGTTACACAGCCCCTCGTGCGCATCACCCTCCAGGCCTCCACCTTCCTATTTTTAGGTTCACTGGGCTTCACATTTCTTTTTCTTTCATTGTTTCCACATTTAGAAACCAATTATGAGGCTTATCTTCCTTTCAAAAGATTTCTATTTAGATGTGGTTTGGGTTTTAAGAGATGATCAAGGGAAAGGGAATGAACAAGGTTATTTTTTTGCTTTTGAGGTTTTAGAGATAATGGCAGCTGTTAACAGACCAAAAGCTTGGCCATCTTTCAAATATCAATTGTTTGTTACCAATGGATGATTGGAAATGGGAACATGAACTTAAAGATGCTAATAGAAGAGTTTTTTTCTTTCCCCTTTTGAGGATGGTGTGATGATCACAGTTTCAATACAACTAAACGAACTTTTGAACATAATCCGATACCGAAAAAAGAACAAAGAACAGAAAGAAGGTATGATATACTCTGCTGAAAAGTAAGGTCAAGGAGAAAAACAACTGGTAAAAGATCAAAAGTTGTTGCTATAGTTGGAGGTAACTAGGTAGAACAGCATCCTTTTCTATTAGTTGCAGATGAATCTGCTATGTTAATGGCAGTTCCTTGGCCCGGAACAGGAAGATTACCTGCAGCTTCTTGTGCGGCTAAGGCTTTCTTACTTATGATATGATAAATCTCAGACAGAATAGTCTGAAACGCTTTCTCAATATTGGTTGCTTCTAATGCAGATGTCTCGAGAAATGACAAACCTTCCTTTTCAGCGAGAGAACGACCATCTTCGTCAGCAACAGATCTCAGGTGGTTTAAATCTGATTTGTTTCCAGCCATCATTATAACAATGTTGGAATCAGCATGGTCCCTGAGTTCGCGTAACCATCTCAACACATTCTCAAAGGTTTGTCTTTTGGTTATGTCGTAGACAAGAAGAGCCCCAACGGCTCCTCTGTAGTAAGCGCTTGTGATTGCTCGATAACGCTCTTGACCTGCAGTGTCCCAAATCTGAGCCTTCACTGTTTTGCCTTCAACCTAAACAAATACACATAAGAGGCATCAACAAGACAAATCACAGGCTTCAGACATTTCAAGAGAATTCTTTTTTCACTACAGGATCTTCAGATCTAACAATCACATTTCTGTAAATGCCTACAGTTGTCGGAGGATGCAAATGCGACGATATCTGGCTTAAACTCAATTGATCTGGAAGAAAATCGTCTATAATTCGAAAAAATAATAGAAGCGAGATCACCTGTAAAGTCCGGGTAGCGAATTCCACGCCAATGGTAGATTTGGATTCGAGACAGAACTCATTTCTCGTAAATCTAGACAGAATATTGGATTTCCCAACGCCGGAATCGCCGATAAGGACGATTTTGAACAAGTAATCGTACTCGTGATCTGTTCGATTCGCCATTGCTTCTCAAATCCTACCGTACGATCGCCCAATCAACCTATGCATATACACACATTAACGTCAACATCGATAGAAAGAGATTCTAATCACCATCTCGTAAACGGCGACCATGAGATTAAAAAGACGAACTGAAATTTACCCTTTCAGCAAGCCGGAAGGATCGAATATGGTAATTACTTTTACTTTCCCTTCTGTTTTCTCCGTCTCTCTGCCCTATACGTTGCGAGTTTTGTCGCCCATTTATTTAGTTATATTTTAAAATACTGGTTTCTCATTTGTTTTTAACAGTGTAATGATTTTTTTCATATTTTAGAAATCCTTTAATAACTCATCAATTATCATTTATTCAAATAAAGTGGACTGATTCAATATCGGTTACGTTAACCCAAAATTTCAGATGTACCTGAAAAAGCCAACGTGAAAAAGCACACTAACGATTATATTAGCATTAACATTTATAAAACACGATCACTTTTACAACGCAACCCATTGTCACTCGAAGAACCATATTCAGAAGGAAACTCAAGAGACTCTCACACACACACACACAAAGTCGAGACTCAAAAGACCCAGAGGACAATAATAAGCAACAGAAAATTCAGGCTAATTGGCTTAGCCAGAGATCTCAACAGACTTCACTTCGGTCTTCTTCGTCTCCACTTTAGGCACCGTCACAGTCAGAACTCCGTTCTCCATGGAAGCTTTCACTTCATCCATCTTCACATTATCCGGCAGTCTAAACTTCCTCGAGAATTGACCGCTTGACCTCTCCACCCGATGCCACGTGTCTTTCTTGTCCTCTTTCTCCACGTGTCTCTCTCCGCTGATCTTAAGCACACTGTCGTCCTCTATCTCCACTTTAACCTCTTCTTTCTTCATCCCCGGCAGATCCGCCTTAAACACGTGCGCCTCCGGCGTTTCCTTCCAGTCCACACGTGCGCCAACTATCGCTGACGTTTCTCTGGAGAGCGACGAAGGGAACGGCAGATCCTTGAAAGGATCCCAAACGTCAAGGGAGAAGGGATCGAAGATGTTGCTTCGCCTATTGCTGAAGAAGCTTGGAATCAGCGACATTTTTAAGGACTTCTTTACAAATTCCGAATGATGAGATTTTGATACGATTTTCAACGAATTCTGTTTCGATTATGAGCAAAGCAAGTTAGTCGTATGAACTATTTATGGTGGTGGCAAAGAAATCTCTAGTGATTCTAGATTATTCTGTTCCCAAGTTCTTCAAAACATCACACCATAACGATCGCAAAAAAGATAAGGCGCATCCAGAAAATTCCAGACACCTTTCTATTTCCAATTTATATGATTATCTTAGGCCGTTGTGTGTTTCTGGGTCTTAATGGGCTTATGAGGCCCAAATACTCTGACGAGCCGTATAATGAGTTTTAGCTAGTTACTTTTACATTGATTTGAAGCCGAATCCGATAGTAACTAGGCCTTTCAATTTGGTTCATTACCCGTGGATCCCGTCCCATTTGATCCGCCGTGAGGCGGGTGTGGATCGAAAGAAAAAAAAAAATTATGCGGGGCATGTACATGTTTTGTTTTATTATTTTGCGGGTTAACGGATACCCGCAAATTTTAAGTCAAAATCATTTGACCAAAATTTAAACCAATTTAATTATAAACTAATTTAATTTTAAACCAATTTAATATCAAACTTGATATTCAAAATTTATATAATTTGATGTTTTAAAAATTGAATTTCGATATATTTGATGTATCAATTTTAGATTTATTATTATTTGGATTTATTTTAATTAAATATTTTTTTAAAATTTTAAAAACAAAGCGGGTCACGGATCACCCGCAAACCCGCTAGATTAATGCGGGGCGGGTGCGAGTTTTAAAAAAATGATTCGTGGGTTTTGCGGATAAAAATTTTTTTGAAAAAAAATCTTTAACCTACCGCGGGGCGGATCCGACCCGCTTGAGGGCACTAATAGTAACCTGCGTAAATAGAATAGAAAGCAGAGCAGGAAGTAACTTGTTATACAGGCAAAATAGAATTCTTTACCTTGTGACGCAAGCAAAAGAAAATTATTTTCTTATTCTTGTGTGTAGCAGTCATCTGAGTGTCGCCTACAAGCAAAGCAGCTACGTATTGACCCTTGAGAGATTCGAGGATTTTGAGATCTATTTTTCTTTGCTTTTACTGGGCTCTTTTCTCAAACCCATCATTATGACCCAGTTAAAGTAAATACAGTATTTGACATATTTTCTGACAATTAATGGCAGATTGGTGTGAGAGTGAGACCATTGATAAATTTAGGAACCAAAACGAACACTTTTGAAACCTTATGGGTAAGCTTTGGTAGCTGCACTTTCTTGCTAACTTTAGGACTATAATCACTCTTTCTCTTTGCTGTGGAGAACAATTAACCAACTCATTTGTATCAACAAGAGGTGACTTCTTCCTATAATTTTTTTAGATCGTAGGTGTCTAATTTCACTCCGGAATCTTACTTCATCGAGAGTTGGACATATAAATCAGTGTGAGAAAGAATTTGAAAAAGTTCTCTTTGAAAAAATCACAATTAAATGCACATTTCTCTTGTTGCCACAAAAAAGAAAGAGAAGGTGAAACTCATAAGCCACACTTACACCGGGTTGGTTCTCATTCTACAGCTTCCTCCGACCCTTCACAACACAAAAATGTAGAAACGTTTCCATATTAACACATCATCATCATCTTTATATCAAATTTTCTACTTATTAAGATTTAAACTTCAGGAGCAATGAAACCAGGCAACATTAGACCAAGCAAAACATTTCACGAAAGAAAACATCAGACTTCGACCAAAGCAAGCTCCTTTGAAAAGGTGATGTCTCAAAACACTAACCTTCCGTGTCATCTTCATCCTCCTCTTCTGTCTCTACCGCATCTATACCGTACCTAGCATTCAGGAATTCCACCGCCGCAGGAGTCAGAACAAGCTTATCAGAATTCAAAATGTCGAACAGATTCAATGTCCTCGGCGTCAGCATCCTCAGCGTTCCTATGTTTCTGCTCGATTTCTCCACATTCTCATCAACATCAATCATTAGAAACATTGCTTTTTCCTTTGGATCCAGGCCCCATCTCTGCATCGCAGCTATGAAATCTTTCGTCTTTGGCTTCTCGAATTTATTCCCGAATTCCTCCACCACTATTGCACCCTCGGCTGACGCCGCACTTGAAATCGCCGTTGATATCGCCAGCCGCTTCTCCTTCCTGTTAATTTTTATTGACCAGTCCCTCGGTCTTGGCCCGAACACCACTCCTCCGCCAGGACGTAGTGGCGTTCTCTGAGATCCACGCCTCGCGTTACCCGTTTTCTTCTGCGCGTATGGCTTAATTCCACCTCCGCGAACTTCACCGCGAGTCAGCGTAGACGCCGTCCCTCGCCGTTTGTTCTGCAAGTCCGTCACGATTGCACGGTGGACAATGGCACGCGCGGTATCCTCCGGCGCCGTTTTGAGGTCCAGATACGTCTCCCCGACCTTCTCTCCCTCGAATGAGATGATCGGAAGGGTCGCTAGCTGGGATGCGACATAGAGTGGCTTCGATACTCTGCCAGAGCCGAATTTCGCAACGGAAATGAACGTTTTAGGGATTTGGTGAGAGGACGACAAAAATAGAGAAGATGAGAAGAAAGATAACGCATTTGGGGATGTTGCAGAGGAAGTCATTATTCCCAGACCAGTCGCAACGAAGAAGAAGACTGAAAGGGTTATCCACTCTACAAATGCCTATCTTTTGCGTGGTGAGAATTTTGGGGACTGTTTGGAGATAAGGATATTAATATCCTGTTTCTGTGGTAAATGACACCAGCTGTATCTAGTAAAGAAAGAGTCAAAACTCAAAGCCTCTCTTTTAGCCAACAGTTAAGAAAAACTTTGTGATGAAACGATAGCTGAAACTTTCATACCACCGTATCGCCTAAAACCGCACCGTGTTCATGGCCCCGTTGGAGCAATTCGACCTAATCGTTACCGTCGTATCTGCCAAGAACCTGAAGAATGTCAACTGGCGCAACGGTGACCTGAAACCCTACGTTGTTCTGTACCTTGACCAGGACAACCGCCTCTCCACCCGTTGCGATGATTCTTCTTCCACCAAACCGGTGTGGAACGAGCGGATTACTCTTCCTCTCACCCGATCCGTCCACGAATCGGTCCTCAACGTCGAGATTTTTCATTCTAGTTCTACGGATCTGGCAAAAACCCTCGTCGGATCGGTTAGATTTCCTCTGGCTCGCTTGGTAGACTCGGACGGGGCGATGATTCCCGAATTGATCAATTCGCTCGAATTGATTCGTCCGTCGGGTCGACCGCAGGGGAAGATACGCCTGAAACTCTCGATCAAGGATCGGCCGAACCCTCCACCACAGCAACCTCCTCCTCCGCCGCCGCCGCGTCCTCAATCCCAACCTCAAGATTACTATTCTGCCCCTCAAGGACACCGTTATTTCTCCCCAACGCCTCCTCCTCCTGCTCCAATCGTAACGCCGTCTCATCAGCGCGAATACAGAGACTTCTCACCGTCTCCGTTTCCGTTCACCGATTATTACTATTCCGGGTTTTACTACCCGCCTCCTCCCCCACGCTCGATGTACGATCGTGCCTCCAATTACGGCCTTCCAGGTGGCCCATCTGCTCCCGTCGATACCTTATCCTCAACTGATCACAAGCCGCCTTCTTTAGCTCCTCGCTTTTCCAGCTATGCTCCACCGCCGAACGGGCCGTCAGCTCCGGTCGATACATTTCCGGTTAACGAGTACAAGCCTCAGACACCTCCTGTGAGCTCGCGATTGTCTAGCTACGGTGTGCCAAGTGGCCCGTCGGCTCCAGTAGATTATTCTCCTTATGATCACAGGCAGTTGCAGAATACTATGGGCGGGTTGAGCTTGGAGGAAGAGAGAGCTGTTGCAGAGAGGTCTGAGAGAGATTTCGGGGCTAGGCCGAACTACAGCTACAGCCGCGATTATCGCCGTGAATGTTAAAAGATGAATAAGTTGTTGAATTTCACAAGTGTGCGACTTTTATAATGCTCTACAATCAACAAATTTACCAACCTTGTTGGTACTGTTGAAAAAAAAGCATGAACTTGGTGGATTTTCTTTAAGGATATGATATGTGTATATGTATTTCTCATTTGCCAATTGATGCGTTGCTTCTTTCTCCTTATTTGGTTTATGTATTTGTCTAAAGAACAAAAGGTATAAAACGAGTCACCCCTTTCGTAGCTTTGTTCTCCTTTCTAAAATACCTCTAGTTTCTTCCACTATTTCAACTTCTTGCATTGTTGAGTGTACCCTCATATCTACTGTAAGGCTACTGAATTCTTCGGACTAATGTTCTGTTGTGAATATGTTTTCTGTTGATAATTGTTTCAACCATGCTCAGATTAGGTATGATGAAGTATGCTCTGTCTCAGACATGAACCCCATCCTATATACCTTGCATTTCTGTAGAATATTTTTGCAGGTTGGTTAAAGATTTTGGATCCAGTCCCTGTTCGATGATACCAATGTGAGTTTTATTTTTTATCTCTTGATGTACACCATCAACTAAATGAAGTGGCTTAAATCGTCTGAAAGTTCCCTTTTGTGAGTTGTTATATTGAAACCAAGGAGATGTCTTCCCTCATCGTTTTGGGTATGTCTACGGTTGGTCCTAATCTATGCTGCGCTTGTGTTTAACGATGAGACAGAACTGTTTTGCTATTGCATTCTTTTACTATTTTGGCATTTTTGAAACCTGCCATATATGTTAGTCAATCTCATTTTCGGGCCATTAGCATCTAATCACTGACTTTACCATGCAGAAATATTTGTTCTGATCTCAATGGAATGTTCTCACATGTATGTCCTGACACTCCTTCATTTTTTGGTGCCCACCATTAACTTGGTTTTTTGTTCTTTCTTTTTACCTTCTTGTAATTGTAGCCTCAGACTCACGAAAGGAATCTGCAACCCATAAAGGTCGGTTTCTATCGCCTCTTCTAGAGTCAAAAATATAAACTTTTTCAGATTGTTATGCGCACACATGATCATCAAAGAAGAATGATACCAAATTGTTGTTTCAATAAAAAAAGTTCTCTCCTCACTTAAACAAAATGGTTTATTCCCTCTGTGGACCATAAAGAAAGAAGAAAAAAAAAACTAAACATAGTCTTCTCTTTTTGCTTCTGGGCATAGCTCTCTTTATAAATTTGTAAATCCGCTTTAACTACAATTCTTTTTCTATACAGGATCTATATTAAGTTTGAAGCTATATTTTTTTTACTTGTTTGTGTTTATCTCTCGAGTGCTTAATCATGGCCTAATCGTAATGATGTTGTTAATACATCACTAATCATGACTTCTACCTGAAATGTCATCCAACAGTTCACAGCATCAATCCCTTATATAGCTCTCTCTCCCTCTCTCTAACCATCCTCATGTTATTTCTCATAAACCTTTTGATATGTCAGCTACTGGGAAAAAACGATTCAACGCAAACACTGGACCGGTTCACAGGGATGCGTCAGTTAAACAAACCGAAATCAAGGGAGCTTATGGTAAGAGTCCAGGATGCACAACGAGCTGCGGATTGAGGTTACCGAGGAAAACAGAAGTAAAAGCAGCAAAATTGATGAAGCATCTTAGCTGTAAATTTGCAAAAGGTTTACGTCTGGTAGTGATGAGGAAGAAGAAAAGATCTCCACCGCCGAAGGTTTCTTCGTCTTGTTCTGGAAGATCTCAGCCGTCAATCATGCCCATAATCAATGACAATCATAGATCAGAGGCCATAGAAGACTGCATAGAGTTCATCAACTCATCATCCTCCTTCACCAGATCAAATTCTACTTCTTAAGTTTCCTATACATCATTTCCCAAACCATTTGTCTTGCTCGCTCATTGTCTGTTTGCTTATTTATGAGAGTTGCATGTAATGCCAATTGTGTAGTAAAAAGGCATTTGTCTAGTGTAAATTTAAAATAGTTTTATCCAAGAAAAGTGTTAAATAATAAACCCAAGCCCACGCCCAAGACCAAGCCCAAGCCCAAGCCCAAGACCAGGCCCAAATTAGAAAAAAAAATCCGACTCGCTACAACCACGGACAATCTTCCCGCCAAGAAATACGCCATGGATCCTGGCGAAGTCTCAATCGTAAATTTCTTAACATAACAATGATATCATTCTTTTCCGGCTTGATTAAAATAAAATTAACATTCTCCAGATTTTAAGAAATCCTTGTAACAAAGAGTAATATTGAATTTGGAGATTAAACATGGGACGGTTACTCTCTCTCCACCTCGGTAATCTCGCTCAGATCTTCCCACGTTCTTCCTCGCCTCTTACGCTTTGCGTGTTTCCTACAAAAGGTCATCACCTCCATCATCTCCGGTTTCTTTTCAGAAAAGTGATGGATCTGATTTCCACTTGGCCATCGTACGCTCGATTCGTATTTACGCGCCGTATCTCGCGCGATAATTCAAGCTGGTAAGTGTATCTCTCTTCCTTTTCGTGTCTTTGTTATCGCGATTTGAGGAGGGGAATTTTCTGTGAGCCTTATACAAGTATCAACTTCTTGGTCTTGTGTAAAAGCGTAATATCAATTTTCTCAGAGCGATATAGTGTGGTTCAGTTACAGTGAGTTAGGAAACAATTGATAGTTGTCTCTTACGATTACAGATTCGTAACGAGACATGACTGCTGTGAAACTTGAAGCGGTTGTTTGCCACGAACCTGATGAATCAGAGCTGAGTCGTTTCAGTGATAATTGTAGTAAAAACGTTGTCTATCAACTTCTCGATCAAATCCACAACCATGACAAGAGTTCCGAACGTAGAGGGTTTAGTGAAAGGTAAAAATATAAGATGCTTAGACTTTCTTTTCTTTAGCTGGTTCATGTTATGGTCTTAACGATTTTTCATCAAAATTATTTGATTCTCGCTGAAGGTTTCTCAGATGGAGACGGAGATATCTTCCGGTTGATGGGGTTAACAGACGCGATCACAGGTCAGGGAAACATTCAGGACCATTTGTGTCAGGAGCAGCTTACTGCATCTCTTCCTGCAGCATGATTATAATGAACAAAATTATTCTCTCCAGCTATAATTTCAACGCAGGAATCTCTCTTATGTTATATCAAGTAAGACATTTTCAGCCATAAGCTTGATTTCATTGGCTTCATGACGGTTTGACAAGATGTATAGTTTGGTGATTTCACTATATGTTTATTTCAGAACTTAGTCAGCTGCATAGTGGTAGCTGTATTAGATTTCTCCAGAGTGGTGTCAGTGGAAAAATTTAACTGGAAGTTGATCAGAGTATGGATGCCTGTCAATGTTATTTTTGTAGGCATGCTGATCTCGGGGATGTACAGGTAAGGTTTCAACATCATTCATGAGACTAATTGGTGTAAGTGTGCTTGAGACTTATTTGCATTTTTTTTCCCAGTCTGAAATACATAAACGTCGCTATGGTGACTATCCTGAAGAATGCAACCAATATTATTACAGCAATAGGGGAATTGTACATATTTCGAAAAAGGCAGAACAACAAGGTCTGGGCTGCAATGTTCATGATGGTAAGTTGATTTGCACATCTCTGCTCAGATTGGAGAAAATATACTATGCTACTTAGTTTCTGTATCAACCCCTATCTGATGTGGAAGTGATACCAACTACGAGTTTGCCACAGATTATCTCTGCAGTCAGCGGAGGTATCACAGATCTCACATTCAATGCAGTAGGGTACACATGGCAGATTGCCAACTGCGTTCTAACTGCAAGTTATTCAGTGAGTTCATGCTTTACATCAGCAACTGGAACCGCATATCTTGCATTCCATAATGATATTTCTTCATTACAGCTTACTCTTCGTCGTGTCATGGACAAAGCAAAACAGTCAACAAAGTCTGGCTCTCTTAATGAGGTGTCAATGGTGCTACTGAATAATCTCTTGTCGCTACCTTTTGGCATCATCTTAATCATCATACTGGGTGAATGGAGATACGTAATAAGCACGTAAGGACTCTTAAACAGAGCGACACTTGTCCATAAAATTTACATCTTAGTTAACATATGATGTTCAGTTGTTCTGTCTACTTTGTTCACATAGATTCATTCTTTAGCTCGCTTAAAAATATCAGGATTCAACAGTGATAATTACTTAAACAAGTCCTAGTCTATACGTTTCCAGCTTCTAATTTATTTTTCTTATTCAATAAGGTACAAATAATAGAATTTCTAGATATCTGTTTCCTTTAATAACAAGACTGGAGACTGCAAATGGGAAGACTCATAAGTAGAAGATCTCACGGACGCTAAACTGTGGCAAACTAAGAAAAGTGATTTTATGATGATGGTGTTTAACACTCTTGCAGGGACGTGACAAAAGATGCAATGTTTTGGGTGGTAGCAACAGCAAGTGGCTTCCTTGGTCTGGCCATCAGCTTCACTTCGATGTGGTTCTTGCATCAAACCGGACCCACAACATACAGGTATGGCTTTCCCGCGACAAAATAAAAGACACAGTGCCTTTGTAATATTTGATTTTATTTGTGATTGGGTTTCAACGGCATGATCTTCTTTCTATGATGCGGCAGTCTTGTGGGTTCGTTAAACAAGGTTCCGATATCACTAGCTGGTCTTGTGCTCTTCAAAGTCCCTCTCAGTCTCCCAAATTTGTTCAGCATACTTTTTGGTAAGTAACACAGTTTTGATGAAACAGAGCACAAGCAATGATGGGTTCTGCTATTTTTTTACTTAAAGGATTGAAATGGGAATGATTGGTGTTTATGTACTTTCGTTTTTGCAGGTTTATTTGCCGGAGTGGTCTTTGCCAGAGCTAAAATGTCATAATCGTATTTCCAAAGCTTTAGATGACAAATAAACACCAAACCAGACAAGAAACTGGAGAGGTCTCTCGATCTGCAGCTTGGAAAGTTTTCAACGTGGAATTCATTTTTTTAATTACAATTCACTACCAATACAATACGTAGATATGAATTCAATGTTAGAATTTTGGGAATTTCAATATGCAATGGCAAAAATACGCCACAAGGGTTTTTACGAGGAATATTGTAACGAGTTCACGTGAAGGATACGATAATCCCCAAACATGTTTTATCATATAGGAGCTACCAACACACATAAGAAATATCAAATTTCAGATAATCGCAAAAATATAAAGAAAAAGAATCGTTTCATTTTTATAAAAATTAATCGTTTTCCAAAAAAAGCTAATTTTTAAAAGAAAATAGTTAGTTGTTTAGTTGTTTTATATGGGCCCATTATACCATTTGCACAATCCAACACGGCCCATATAAAATGCCGCGAAACTGACGGTTCAAAAACTGCATCACAACAAACACCGAGTCAAAAAATGTCGCCCTATTTAGGGTTTTAGCTGTACAAAAGTCTTTTCTTCTAAATAAAATACTGTTTTGTAGTC
The DNA here is from genome assembly GCA_018901935.1 of Pugionium cornutum. NCBI lineage: Eukaryota > Viridiplantae > Streptophyta > Magnoliopsida > Brassicales > Brassicaceae > Pugionium > Pugionium cornutum. The sequence goes on along the minus strand of CM032155.1, from coordinate 1,830,988 downwards.
TTAATGATTGAATTCCATAGCATATATTTTATTTATGTTAGCATCTTACTTATAAACAATTTACAAAACTATACTATAGTGATGACAATTAAAAACAGATGAATAACATGTCATCATGTCACAACAGAGATCCACTAAAATCCCCATGAGCATATCTTCACTTATTTTCCATGGACTTATAATGTTATATTGACATGAGAATTTCTTTAAATTTTATAAGGTAGATTTATGATCATTGTTCCATCAATTATATAGTAGTTGTGGGGTCTCTTCATGAATTAATACTCATTGTTTATCGTCTGGGTTGGTGTGAGCTGTATGGACATTTTTAAAATGGAGATGGTAACTTTTAAAGTGGTGGGTTGTGTTTTTGGTTACTTTTTTATTTAAAATGTATGTGTTCTTTTAGCCTTATATTAGAATGGAATATTTAAAGGAATGATGATGTGTGTTCAATCAATATAAAGCCAACAGAGAAGAAAAGCATTAACCATTAAGAGAAAGAAAAAAAAAAGATGGAAGCAGAAATCATCTTTGTTGCATATCCAGCACCTGGTCATCTTCTTGTCTCCATTGAGTTCGCTAAATCTCTCATCAAACGTGATAATCGCATCAACAATATCAGTATCCTCCATTGGGCATCACCTCTCGCTCCTCAAGCCAACCTCTTTGCTAAATCTCTTGTTGCTTCGCAGCCTCGAATCCGTCTTATCGCCTTGCCTGTTGTTCAAAACCCTCCGCCATTGGAGCTTTTCTTTAAGGCTCCCGAGGCTTACATTCTAGAATTCACAAAGAAAACAGTTCCTCTTGTTAGAGACGTTCTCTCCACTCTAGTTTCTTGTCGTGATGAATCGGATTCGGTCCGTGTCGCCGGTTTGGTTCTTGATTTCTTCTGTGTCCCCTTGATACAAGTGGCAAATGAGCTTAACCTACCTTCTTACGTTTTCTTAACGTCAAATGCTGGTTTTTTGGGTATGATGAAGTATCTCCCTGAGAGACATCGTAGAATCCCTTCCCAGCTTAACCTGAGCTCCGGCGCCGGTGAACATCCGATTCCCGGTTACACATGCCCAGTGCCGACAAAGGTTCTGCCTCCGGGTCAATTCGTGAGAGAGTCATATGAGGCTTGGGTCGAGATTGCAGATAAGTTCCCTGGAGCCAAGGGCATTTTGGTCAATTCTTTCACATCTCTTGAGCAGAACGCATTTGATTACTTCGCTCGTCGTCCTGAGAACTATCCTCCGGTTTACCCGGTCGGACCGGTTCTCAGCTTGAAGGACCGTCCGTCTCCGGATCTGGACCCTTCTGATCGTGACAGGATCATGAGATGGCTAGAGGACCAGCCAGAGTCGTCAGTTGTGTACCTCTGTTTTGGGAGCTTAGGAATCCTCGGAGCACCGCAGATTAAGGAGATAGCTCGAGCTCTAGATCTCTCCGGCCAAAGGTTTCTTTGGTCAATACGTACGAATCCGACGGAGAAAAAGAGTCCGTACGATCTGTTGCCGAAAGGGTTTATAGATCGGACGGCGAGGAAGGGATTGGTATGTGGATGGGCTCCACAAGTTGAAGTGCTAGCCAGCAGAGCAATCGGAGGGTTTGTGTCTCACTGCGGTTGGAACTCGGTGCTGGAGAGTTTGTGGTTCGGCGTTCCGATCGCCACGTGGCCAATGTATGCTGAACAACAGCTGAACGCTTTCACAATGGTGAAGGAGTTGGGACTCGCCGTGGAGCTGCGTCTAGATTACGTCTCAGCGTACGGAGAGATAATACAAGCTGAGGAGATAGCGAGGGCCATACGAACTCTAATGGACGGTGAGGATAAGCCGAGGAGAAGAGTGAAGGAGGTGGGGGAGGCGGCGAGGAAGGCTTTGACGGAAGGAGGATCGTCGTTTATTGCAGTTAAACGATTCCTCGACGAGTTGATCGACGGGGAATTTTAGGATTATTGTAAACGACGTCGTATGACTATGGTCTGACTCTGATCAATTCTATCTTAATAAATGCGTTTAAAATGAGTGAATCAGCTTAAGGGGTTCGTCAATTCTGTTAACCAATCCAAACCGGTCTGAAATTTCTAAAAATAGCTAAAATAGATATAGACATTACAAACACAAATCGGCCACGTGGCAATGAGACACGGATCCGACAGTTGCCTTGTGGGCCAAAAGGATATCCACTTGTTGGGACCAACTGCACACAATTCCACGAAGGCAGAACAGATATAAAATAGAATAGAACATAGTATTATTAAAAATAATTATTTACTTTAAATAAATTATATATAAAATTAAAAATAATGATTGAATTTCCTTTTTTATTAGTTTAGAATTTCAATTTTTTTTATAAGATGATATTTTTAATTATTTTAATATTAATTTTTTATGTCTTGGAAATATAAATAATTAATATTATATTTTGAATAAAAAATTTGAAATATTACTATTTTACACAATTGCTCTATTATTTATAATACTACATTAAAATATGGGCAATTAACTAAAATAGTACTATTTAAAGTTTTTGTTCCAAATATAACATTAATAATTTAAATTTCCAAAAATAGCATAAATTTAATACTAAAATAATTAAAAATTTCTTTCTAATGAAAAAAAATTAAACCTTAAATTGGAAAATATGAACCCAAACATTATGTTTTAATTTTATATATAGTTTATTTAAAGTAAATAATTATTTTTACATAATAATTTGTGCTATATTTGAGATTTTATTTTTGGTGTGCTAAATTTGGAAAATAAACTTAAAATGATGCTATTTTATGATATTACTCTTAAAATATTTATAAAAAGTTTTTTTCTTTTCCACATTAAATCCTAGCCTAGTTCATTATAAACTATTACTTAAGAAAAATCCGTATCTTAAGAAAAGTAATGAGAGCAATTTCGAATATTGTGATTGGAAAAGAACTTTTTTTTCTTTATTAATTCTTCTTCTTATTCTTCTTTTCTCTTAATAAAGTAGTTTGAGACTTGAGAGCCACCGAAAAGCATTCCACATTTTATCATTAAAGCTAACTTTTTCAATGTTTTATATCAAATAATTTTTTTAATTTAAACTAAGAAAAGTGAGATAGAAATTATGTCTCTAAAGCTTGTAAATTGAAAGATAATCATATATGAAATGAAAGTTTAAAATATCATGTTTTAAATTTATCTTCCAAATTTAGTATATTAAAAATCAAATTCTTAAAATATCACAAATTATTATGTGAAAATAATTATTTATATCAAATAAATTATATATAAAATTAAAATATAATGTTTGGGTTCATTTTTTCTAATTTACAGTTTAAATATTTTTAGAACAATTGACAAAAATAGTGCTATTTTAAATTTTTGTTCCAAATATATCACCATTAATTTAAATTTCACAAATATCACAGATTTAATATTAAAATACATTAAAATTTATTGTTAATAAAAAATAAACACTAAATTAGAAAAATGAACCCAAATATAATATTTTAAGTTTATGTATAATTTATTTATAGTAAATTGTATTTTTAGAAAATAATTTATGCTATTTTAGAATTTTAAATTTAAAGTGTTAAATTTGGAATATAAATTAAAAAAGTGATAATTTTTTTTTATTAGGATGAAATTTGTAATTAATTTAATATTAAATTTATGTTATTTTAAAATTTTAAATGATTTACTGTTATATTTACAACAAAATTTTAAAATAGTGCTATTTTAAACAGTTACACTACTTTAATTTTGAAATAATGTTATTTTAGATAATTATCCTAATTTTTTACTACATTACAACTGATTTAAAACTCAGTGTGTGGTAAGCATTAGTTTTGATATTTTTTAATAAACCACATGCATTTAGTTAACATTTGGTCCAAAAACAAATAACAACTCAAAACGTAAATGATGTGAAAGCAAATCTATATGCTCCTGGGTCAATGTCAATCTCAATCCCAATGAGGAGAAGTCTTTACATATCAAGTATTTATAGCAAATTATTTTTGGTGGTTAGTCTCCTTCAACATTCCACCTAAATTATTTGAGCTTAAGACATTATAGACTACAACTTGTCGAAATTTGTTTAGAAGATAGGTATAATTGCAATTTTGAATTAAATCTTCTTTTACCCATTCCTAATATGAAACATGTCAACTGCTCAGTTTATAACGAAAAAACACTTTAAAATACCACACACAAAAAATATTCGTAAATACCACATTAGTTTTATTTTTTTCTCAAAAACATTATTAATTTTTTTCCCAAAACACCACCGGTACAAAGAAAACAACCGTTTCTCAAAAACGCAACTATTTTATAACTAATTTGCGATTTATTTATGTTGTCATATATTGATCACAAATTTGCGACCAATTAGTCGTTGTGTAGTCGGTTTTTTTGCAAAGTGTGTTACTACTCCGAAGTGGCATATTGGTCGTAAATTTTGAAACGATGGCATACACGCAAATATGGTCACAAATTGCACAATTGTTAGCGACCCAAATGCGACCATGAAATTTTGCGACGAGCGTTTTACGACTATAGTATGACTACAAGCGTAGTCACAAACGATTGTTTTTTAATGCACTGTTTATGCAATGGATTATTCGGACCGGATTCAGTCTAATATAAACTCTTCAGAGAAACTGGTTGGACGCAAGTTTGTATTGAGATAAGAAATGTAATTATAAATCATTATATCCTCAGAATATCATTGTCAAAATTCTAATACAACCGTTACAAAGAAAACAACCGTTTCTCAAAAACACAACTATTTTTTAACTAATTTACGATTTATTTGCGACTGTGCATATGTCGTCGTATATTGATCATAAATTTGCGACCAATTAGTCATTGTGTAGTCGTTTTTTTGCAAAATGTGTTACTACTCTGAAGTGGCATATTGGTCGTAAATTTTGAAACGATGGCATATTCGCAAATGTGGTCGCAAATTGCACAATTGTTAGCGACCCAAATGCGATCATGGAATTTTGCGACGAGCGTTTTACGACTATAAGTGTATGTACTCGCAAAATAGTCGCATATAAACAATATGTGACCACTTTATGACCACAAGCGTAGTCACAAACGGTTGTTTTTTAATGCACTGTTTATGCAATGGATTATTCGGACCGGATTCAGTCTAGTATAAACTCTTCAGAGAAACTGGTTGGACCCAAGTTTGTATTGAGATAAGAAATGTAATTATAAATCATTATATCCTCAGAATGCCTTTGTCAAAATTCTAATACAGAATATTAAAGCTATCATTCTTGTGACTGACTTCTGAACTCCAAAGTCCAAAACCTATATAATGATTATAAAGAAATTATATAATTTTCACATGTTTAATCATTCCTGGTCGATTATTTAACATCTATTCAGAAAAAGGTGTATTGTATAATATAATTGGAGAAAAGGAATATTTAAAGGAATGATGGTGTGTTTCAATCAATATAAAGCCAACAGAGAAGAAAAGCATTAACCATTAAGAGAAAGAAAAAAAAGATGGAAGCAGAAATCATCTTTGTTGCATATCCAGCACCTGGTCATCTTCTTGTCTCCATTGAGTTCGCTAAATCTCTCATCAAACGTGATAATCGCATCAACAATATCAGTATCCTCCATTGGGCATCACCTCTCGCTCCTCAAGCCAACCTCTTTGCTAAATCTCTTGTTGCTTCGCAGCCTCGAATCCGTCTTATCGCCTTGCCTGTTGTTCAAAACCCTCCGCCATTGGAGCTTTTCTTTAAGGCTCCCGAGGCTTACATTCTAGAATTCACAAAGAAAACAGTTCCTCTTGTTAGAGACGTTCTCTCCACTCTAGTTTCTTGTCGTGATGAATCGGATTCGGTCCCTGTCGCCGGTTTGGTTCTTGATTTCTTCTGTGTCCCCTTGATACAAGTGGCAAATGAGCTTAACCTACCTTCTTACGTTTTCTTAACGTCAAATGCTGGTTTTTTGGGTATGATGAAGTATCTCCCTGAGAGACATCGTAGAATCCCTTCCCAGCTTAACCTGAGCTCCGGCGCCGGTGAACATCCGATTCCCGGTTACACATGCCCAGTGCCGACGAAGGTTTTGCCTCCGGGTCAATTCGTGAGAGAGTCTTATGAGGCTTGGGTCGAGATTGCAGATAAGTTCCCTGGAGCCAAGGGCATTTTGGTCAATTCTTTCACATCTCTCGAGCAGAACGCATTTGATTACTTCGCTCGTCGTCCTGAGAATTATCCTCCGGTTTACCCGGTCGGACCGGTTCTCAGCTTGAAGGACCGTCCGTCTCCAGATCTGGACCCTTCTGATCGTGACAGGATAATGAGATGGCTAGAGGACCAGCCAGAGTCGTCAGTTGTGTACCTCTGTTTTGGGAGCTTAGGAATCCTCGGAGCACCGCAGATTAAGGAGATAGCTCGAGCTCTAGATCTCTCCGGCCAAAGGTTTCTTTGGTCAATACGTACGAATCCGACGGAGAAAAAGAGCCCGTACGATCTGTTGCCGAAAGGGTTTATAGATCGGACGGCGAGGAAGGGATTGGTATGTGGATGGGCTCCACAAGTTGAAGTGCTAGCCAGCAGAGCAATCGGAGGGTTTGTGTCTCACTGCGGTTGGAACTCGGTGCTGGAGAGTTTGTGGTTCGGCGTTCCGATCGCCACGTGGCCAATGTATGCTGAACAACAGCTGAACGCTTTCACAATGGTGAAGGAGTTGGGACTCGCCGTGGAGCTGCGTCTAGATTACGTCTCAGCGTACGGAGAGATAATACAAGCTGAGGAGATAGCGAGGGCCATACGATCTCTAATGGACGGTGAGGATGTGCCGAGGTGAGAGAGGCGGCGAGGAAGGCTTTGAAAGGAGATGGGAAGAGATCGCGGCGAGGATAGGACTTTGACTGGAAGGAGGATCTTCGTTTATTGCAGTTAACACGATTCCAGTTCGAGGAGTTAGATCGACGGGGAATTTTAGGATTATTGTAAACGACGTCGTATGACTATGGTCTTTGACTCAATAGATCAATTCTATCTTAATAAATGCGAATTGAAATGAACATATGTAGAATGTACGTAAAAGTGTTATAACTAATATATCATTTGCATGTATTGTTTTTCTCCTTTAAATTTGCAGCATATTATGTAAATAGTATTAACGTACCTAAACAGACTATGAATGTTAAACGAAGTAACATTCGGCTTGGCCAAGTCACTAATATTTTATTTTCTGTCCTCTTTGTGTTTAATCTCTTAGTTTAATTTACTATGCTACCGATCTATGTATATATTATGGTAATATTCCCTTATAATAGAAACAAAACTAATGGATTAGGAAAAAAAGAACGTTAAACTCCGCATCGAGCGGAGCATTGTACCCAATTAAAACACAGAATAGTTTTTCTGAGGCCATTGAAGATCAAACGAAAAGGAAATGTTTTGAGAAAAAGAAGAGAAGAAATGGGTCATCGTCTCCCACACAAAAGCTCTCCACGTACACCTTCCTATCTCCTTCTATGCGTTCTTGCTCTCTCATTCACCGCTCTTCTTCTCTACAAGGTCTCTTTCCTCTTCTTCTGGTTCACCAATTTGATTTTGAAATTACGCACGTGCTCATATTGTTCTGAAAGAATCAATTTTATTTTTTGGCTAGAATTTGTTTGAATGTTAACAGCTCAAAATTTGATACGTGCAATTTAAGGTTTTATTTTGTCTATCATTCCTAATATATTATTTGAGAAATTTTTTAACAAAGTACTTTTACCTTGACGTGTTAATAACAAAAACGTTATGCTTACATGTCAACACCACAACGAGTTTCAGCTTAAATATATAAAAAGATTTAAGTTACTAGTCACTGATATTTAATTTGGTTAGAGAATACATGTCACTTATACTAGAATAAATACATACCACTGATATTACAATACATGTTACTGATATTAATTTGGTTAGAGAATATAATTTATTCAACTAACCAAAAAATACGATTACATTTACAAAAACAATAATTTTTATTTCTTTCAATTTTTTATACGTTAATTTATAAATAATTTCAAATAAATATAAATAGATTTAAGTTACTACCGTAATCCATAATATATTATTTGAGAAATATTTTTAAAAAATAACTTTATTCGTACGTGTTATTAACAGAAATATCATGCTGACGTATAATCACTACAGTAACTTTCAAATAAATATATAAATGAGTTTAACTTATTTGAATAATTACAATTATACCATTGTTATTAATTTGGTTAGAAAATTAATATATTTTATTAAACTAACAAAAAACTATTAAATTCGTAAAAAATAATTATTTTTCTTTTCTTAATTTATATACACAAAAATTACTGTTAAAAAATAATTTTAAATAAAAGTTAAAATTATATCAATATTTAATTTATATTTATTAATAAAATATAATTTATGAATATAAAATCTAGTTTGTTTTTATTTGGTGATGTAGTGAAAGATTTCTAGCTGAAATAGCATTAAATTAAAGATTTCGTGATTTTAAGAATTTTTATCTCAGTGGGTAATTTCATCGAACAGGTGGATGACTTTGTAGCACAGACAAAAACTCTTGCTGGACATAACTTGGAACCAACGCCGTGGCACATATTTCCTCGCAAATCTTTCAGCGAAGCTTCGAAACGTTCTCAGGCTTACCGTATCCTCCAATGCTCTTACTTCTCGTGTCCATACAACTCCGTCGTCGAACGAAAGAGTCTCCTGTCGGATTCCGGGTCGGGTCGTCGAACCCAACAAGCACAATGCCCGGACGTCTTCAGGTTTGTCGCTTGAGGTTCATGTTTTCTCTTTCCATAGGAAGCGAACAAAACAACATCTATTACTTTGTAAAGGGGGTTTTTTCACGTGAATCAGAAAGAATCAAACTTTACTAGAATTAATTCGGTGAAGTCAGGTGGATTCACCGGGACTTAGAGCCATGGGCAAAAACAGGGGTGACTAAAGAGCATGTGGAAAAGGCAAAAACGAATGCTGCATTTCGAGTGGTGATACTGTCGGGAAAGTTGTATGTTGATCTCTATTACGCGTGTGTGCAAAGCAGAATTATATTCACCATTTGGGGGATTCTGCAACTGCTCAACAAGTATCCAGGGATGGTTCCTGATGTCGACATGATGTTTGATTGCATGGACAAACCCATCATCAATCGGACAGAACACCAGTCGTTTCCTGTTCCGCTTTTTCGATATTGCACCAATGAAGCTCATTTGGATATTCCTTTTCCGGATTGGTCCTTCTGGGGCTGGTACAATATATCTCTTTCCAATTGATCAACAAGTTAAGTTGTCATTCAACTCTTGTCTGAAACTGAGTGTTGTGATGAAGGTCAGAGACAAATCTAAGGCCATGGGAAGAAGAGTTTGGAGATATTAAGCAAGGGTCTAGGAGAAGTAGCTGGGGGAAAAAGCAACCTAGAGCTTACTGGAAAGGCAATCCTGATGTCGTATCACCAATAAGAATGGAGCTGATGAAATGCAACCATTCAAGGATGTGGGGAGCTCAGATATTGCGTCAGGTTCGCTTTAGTTACAGGCCTTTTCAGTCATCCTAATAGATAGATAATTTAATCTAGTGGTCCTGATGCTGATGTGTGCGTTTTGAATACAGAACTGGGAAGAAGAAGCAAAAGGTGGGTATGAACAATCCAAGCTCTCCAACCAATGCAATCACCGGTACGTCCTGAGAGAAATCCGAGTTATATCAAATATTGAGGAGGATCTGATTTTGTTTGGGATTTATTAGGTACAAAATATATGCAGAAGGCTACGCATGGTCAGTTTCTCTCAAGTACATCCTATCATGTGGTTCAATGACACTAATCATCTCACCTGAGTACGAAGATTTCTTCAGCAGAGGTCTCCTTCCCAAGGAGAACTACTGGCCTGTCTCTCCCACAGATCTATGTCGGTCCATCAAATATGCTGTTGATTGGGGCAATGCCAACCCCTCTCAAGTATATATTCCACATTTCTCATTGAGTTATCAATACATATCATGTCATCATTCATGTTCCTAAGGCGTTTGCTTTTCACAGGCTGAAACAATAGGAAAAAGAGGACAAGCTTACATGGAAAGCATTAGCATGAATCGGGTTTATGACTACATGTTTCATCTCATCACTGAGTACTCAAAGCTTCAGAAGTTCAAACCAGATAAGCCATCTTCAGCTAAAGCAGTCTGTGCAGAATCATTACTTTGCTTCGCAGAACAAAAAGAGCGGGATTTACTCGAAAGATCCAGAGTCATTGCTTCTCTGGATCGACCATGTAAACTTCCAGATGCAGATAGGAATAGGCTCGAGATGTTGATTCAACGAAAGAAGAAAACAATCGAAGATGTTAGAAACACGGAAATGGCGAGAACAGAGAAGGGTTCCAGATAAATTGTATTTTCTGGAACAAAAATTTTTGGTTTATCCTTTTTTGTGCCTGGCATACGTGTTCTATCAGGTGTAGCACCAGACGATACTCGATTACGACTTCATTTAGAGCATAAGGAAACCATAGTCTTAACAGTTACAAAGGGAGAACAAGACGCAATTATAAATAATCTGTCTGATTCAAAAGTAACAAACAAGAGCCAATATAAAAAAACAAATCCTAATCCCTTGGTATTAGCTGAATTTAAGCGACATCAGAACAACTTGAAAGCTGAAGAGCAGCTCTTAAATTTCAGTTAATCACGTATTCTCAACTTGGTAACGTCCGCTTATTTCAAACATTGACCAAAACCCCAGAAAGTGAAAACTAACCTGCACTAGTCGGGGCAAAAAGATTTAGAAGGCAGGAGAGAGTGGATCCAATCCTTCAGATTCAAGCAACTTCACAGTCAAGATCATCATCATCCAGCACTTCATACTCAAAATCTTGATCTCTGTTCTCCATGGTTTTCCCAAATGTAAAGGCTTTTGTACCCATGGTTGTGAAAGGCATAAGCCCAAATGCACGGGCTGTTTTTATCTCTCTAGCAATCTTCCTTTGTGCCTTTGCACTGATGCCAGTCTACGCCAGAGATAAATAAAAAGAGGGTTTTGTCATGTCGACTAGCAAAAGGCCACCACATATGGTAGAAATCAGATTACATCAAAGCAAGAAACATCCAAATTTGACCTGCTTCCTCTTAATGATGATCCCAGCTTCAGTGATGAACTGTGCAAGGAACCTAACATTCTGTTTAACAAAAGATATTCCATAGGTGAGTACAAAAAAGAATAGCATAAGCTTGGTGATGTAAACTATATCATCAATTGAAACTCTATCTCGTTTACACGGACCAAAAAGCCTGGGTTTTTACATGTTGCAATGCATCTGAAACATATGCAGCCCAATTACACTCACCCTGAAATCAGCTTTACTCAGAACTTCCTCGGTAGTGATCTCAGACTTGTTATTCTGTCTAGGCTTTTGCATTTGCCTTTTATAGTTCAAATCCTGGAAGAAAAAAAAGAAAACCACAAAAGATTAAGGAAAAATCTGGAGTCGTACTATCCTAGAACACATCCATGAGTATACATTAGAATAACATAAATTCAAATCACTGAATGATAACATTCTGAATCTATTGAACATTTACAATGCAAATGCAATCCCTATACCAACATGAGTATAATGAAATTCATATGATTGCTATAACTTGATTCAGTAAATCTCTTGAACAAATAATTAACATACTGACAAGAATTATAAGAAACCATACCCTGGGGTAGTGATTAAGGCCCCAACTGCTGACATCGCGCCTGAACGAGTAACCATCCTTCATGCCTTCTCCTTCGTCGATATTGTAAAGCAGTGCAGCTTCCTTCAATTTCCCATCCACGCCATCGGATGAAGGGTCAAAACTCTCATCTCGGTTCACAGAACCACCAGCGGAGAATGTCGACCCGTACCCATATGCTCTATTAAAGGCATGAGAATCGCGCTTATCTTTCTCCGCCTTACCGAGATGCTGGAAGAAACCACTGCTTTTCTCATCGTGGCCAGAGTATTCGCCAAACAGATCGAAATTATCCGACGAGTCATTATACTTTCGAGACTGGCTCAGATCTGCACAGTTCCGTGATCAAGCCTAGCACAATCCAAGAATATGGGACAGTGAAAATTCGTAGAAAAGTAGGATGGTTACCTTTATTAGCGTTGGTCGAGAGGCTTCTAGACACGAAGGGAGGCAACTGTCGAAAGGAAGCTACGTCGTTAAGAGAACGAACAGCGAAACGGGCCATGCTCATCCTCCGCAGCTTAGGGTTTATCGAATTTCAATCGTCCGATTCAAGGTTTTAGCAGAGACAAAGAGAGGGAGAATCGCACAAATGAAAAAAAAAAACACGAAGACGAGTAGAAAGAGAGAGAAAGAGAGAGAGAGGAGATTCTACGGGCTGCGATGAGTACTCTCTTTTGGGTTTATTATTTACTATTGTTCAGGCCCATTGTTTGCAATATATTACCGAGGAGAAAATGTTTATTAAAATAGACTCAATAGCCCAGTATCCTCCTACGAAAATTTAGCATCCTCCTACGAGAGGTGGTAGAGTCGAACTCCACACCTTTGGAATGGACCTAGAGGTGGAACAACCACTAGACCACTTACTCCTCCCGTTTGGAACATTTAAATATTAAACTTTTTAATGAATCATTTAAATAACGATTTATAGTTAAATGCGTTGATTTAGATATATAATTAGTCAACATTAATATCAAAGATAAAATCTTTAACCTTATTACTTATTTTAACCAACTAAAATAGATACTCATAAATAAAAAAATAAATAACAAAGTTAATAATGTTATTTTTGGTATTAATGTTGACTAATTGTATACTTAAATCGGTGCATTTAACTATAGATCGTTATTTAAATGACTCATTAAAAAGTTCGGTATTTAATGGCTCAAACACAAAAATTTAGTATTTTAATGACCATTTACTCGTGTATTCAAAATTAATACTATTTGGACCGACCGGAATCCTACTAAAATTTCCTGTATTGAATATTGGTTCTATTGAATTACGGTAACCAAACCAAATCACTGTTGGTTCTACTAAAATTTCAGTTACCAAATCAAATCACCAAAGTCACTCTCACAAACTATCCAAAGAAACGTAATACGATGAGGCTCAATCGTTAATCTGTTGTTTAATAGCATCCAAACAATTTTCAAGCCTTAAACCAGATTTAATTAATTATATAAAAAGGTGAAGGAATCGGATTTGTAGAAATGGACAAGTTAAAAGAAAAATGGACAAGTTAGTATCTCGGAATGACAATAATGTATGCGGAAATAATTGCGATAAAGGTTGGTTAGCTACATCGTCAGCACATGTCGACCGAGTATTGGATTCGGGGAACCAAACACACAAACGTCACTTTTATTTTTATTTCTTTTCTTTTACAAATATACTTGTTCCTTTTAAAAATGAAAGCATCGTAAAAAAAATCAACGAAACCCACGAACGTTCTAACAAAAACAAATATTACTTTTTAGCGATGCACATAATGCGAATATTTTGTATTTTTAAATTGTGTGCATGTTTTCTTCTATATTTAAATATATCGTTTATATATAATATACGATAAAAATAATATTGTTTTAAATTTTTATCTCAAATATAATACCATTACTTTAAATTTCCAAAATTAATATAAATATAATAAATTTAGTTGGATGTATGAGCGGTTGAAAGAGTCGGTATTGAAAACCGAAGTATTTCTAGGAATACCGGGGGTTCGAATCCCTTTCCATCCAGAAATCACTTCTGTTTGTCTAACATCCGGAGTCTAGAAGCTCGAAAAGTTCTAAATTTTAAAAAATCTAAAAATAATTTAATTATATTTATAATTTATTTATGGTAAATATATATTTTTTAAAAATAATTTGTGTTATTTTGAAATTTTTAAGTTTATGATAATAAATTTGAAACAAAAATTTTAAAAGATATTATTTTAAAATATTATTCTATATATATATATATATTGGAACGGAACATAATGGATAGAATAATACCCTAAAATAGCACATTTTAAAGTTTTTCTTCTAAATTTAGCATCATAAAATTCAATTTTCAAAAATAGCATAAATACTTATGTGAAAGTACTCATTTATTTTAAATAAATTATACATAAATTTAAAATATTGTATTTGGGTTCATTATTTTAATTTAGAATTTAATTTTTTCTATTAAAATATAGTTTTAATGCATTTTAATCTTAAATTTGTGCTATTATTAGAAATTTAAACTAATGATGTTATTTTTGGAACAAAAATTTAGAAATATGCTATTTTAAACATTTGTCCTAATTGATATCTAATTTTTTTAATTTAATATTTGGAATTAATTCATTTGTAACAGATATTAAATTTTAATATTGAATTCCCTTTGTAGAACTATAAATATTCTGATATTTCAAATTAATCGATGGTAAAATTTCAAAAAGCTGTAAAATTAGGTATAGTTACCGTTTACCGTGATCACCTAAAAATGACTTTTTTATATAACAATGAATGGAAACTGACAAGACGGTGGCTATTTTCCAAAATGGTCGCTATTTGGATAGATTTTGAATACCAAAAATGATTTAAAATTCTTTGTGACGATTAGAAAAAGGTGAATCAGAAGTAAGTACAAACACATTCTCAACAAAAAGCTATGAGATGACACAAATGTCACATCAAAATATGTGATTACATATGTAAATGACCGATAGGTGCCAAAGAACCACAAGAGATAGATAATAATGAATTAGAGAATAGATAATCACATATTAGATTAATGGTTACAAGTCACGATAATAATAATAATAAAAAGTGGAGTCAAATCTTATGCCTTTTGCTTAGTATCCAATATGAGAAGTGGAGAGTTGAGAATTGGTGATGGTGACCGTTGAGAGCTTTCTTTGAAACGATGACTAATCCTCTATGGTACACTTTAGGTTTGATTAATAGGTTCAGCCACTTGTGAAGTAAGATGGTCTTAATAAGAAAATGCAAAGGACCACAGAGCGAATAGTGACCGTTGGTTCCTGCGAGAGTTACACATGTCGTTAGCTTCACTTTTTGAGCATTAACGGTTCTACTGTGTGCCATTATCGATATTTTTTAAAAATGTATTGTGTTAGTTATATGTGACTCGAAAACATAAAAGTTGTACCAATTGTTGGAGGTGTACTACGCCATACATACAAGGAGTACGAACTCGATCCAACGTAGGTTCGATCCATCATATATCGAAGGTTTAATGTCAGGAAGTAAATGCATCATTATCGAGGAGTTGTTAGACAGTTCAGTGACACGTGCGATCTCACCAACTATCGAGTGCGGTAGCGAATTTCCTTACGAGAAGTATTAATGGATATTTATGAGTATTTATGGTAATTAATGATTATTACGTTAAAAATTAGACGAGTTGAAAATATAAAAGATAAGACTCGCGGCATAAATGAAGGATATGTTTTAATAGTTCGGAGATACTATCAGGATAAAATTTGTAACCGATCTCATTAATCAACACTCGAATCTCTTTATTCTCACTTATTTCCTATTTGGTATTAAAATCATCAAAAGTTGATCTTATACGTTCTAACAACTGAGATACAACATCAATCATTATCAAAATTGTCAATTCACTCATGATATTATTAATGTTTGTAAAAGAATTAGGTTATTTGATAGTGTTTTTGTTGTTAATTTCTTGAAAAACTGGTTTAAATGCCGTAGAAATTGATTAGTTTACTTTTCCTCAACGGAAACAAAAATGGTAAAGAAAACAAAGATGAATAATGGAGTAAAAAGGATAGCTTTGCGATGGGGAATAACAGATGTGCAAAGTAAAGTGGAAAAACACATAAATAAAAATCTTTTTATTGGAAGATAAATTGACAATGACGCAAAAGAAGCATAAAAGGTAGTGTGTTTGGGTCCCTAATCACTTATGCTTTTCACTCTTTATGTTGTGACATTCACCTAATCTTTTATAAAAGGTTAGTCATTGTCTACCACTCGATACCCTTTTTTATTCTATAATTAAAAATGGACTTTTCTTTCTTCCCAGTTTCTACTTGGATCAAATAGTAATCAGATACTTTATATTTTATAAACTACATAGAAGAAAGAATCAATGCAAAAGAAGAGTGATGTGACTCTCTAATGTTGGATTAAGTAACTTACGTATGCTACGGTGAGAACATCATGCGTGCTTATGTATTGTGATTTGTTACGTATAAAACGTGTCGACACCATAACAAATACTAACATTTTTATGGTGAACAAAGTAAAAATTCACAAAATATTATTAAACTAGAATTTGATCGAGAAAAAATATTAACATATAATAATTAATTATTTATTTTGTTAATTTAAATATATATATATATATATAATTTATCTTATATTTAAAATAAATTTTAATTTTTTTAATATTGGTTACGAAAAGGAAATAGATAATAAAATCGGATTATACAAATACATTTAAATTATATCTATTTTGGATAAAATTATATATATGATAAATATTCAATTAAACTAAACTTTTGTTTTATATTTTGTTTGACTAATTTTTTAAAATTTATATTTTGTTTTATATTATATTTACATTTTATGAAAAAATATATTGTATGTCGAAATATTAGGGATTTACATATAATATACTGTATAATGACAATTTTCGTAAATAATCTAGTAAATGATGTTTTAGATAATATTTATCTTAAAATATTTTAATAGTGTGATACATCAGCGTGACATACTTGTAAATCACACGTTAATTTAAGATTACTTTATTAAAATGATTTTCAATTAATATATTATAGATATAGGTTAATTTGTTTATCATAGATGGTAACATTTTAAAAAAATTAATTATAGTATATTTTTCAGACATTACTATTCTGAGTTGTCTAAAGAAAGTTTTCAAAAATAATACACTTCTAAGCTACTTTCTCAAATAATTTATCTAAAATACAACAAAATTGATTAAAACTTTTCAAATGAAGAAAAACTAAATCCTAAATTGGAATACAACCAAATAAAATATTTTAATTTTTGTTTTAATTTATTTAAGATAAACAAATGTTTTTACACAATAATTTGTGGTATTAAAGAACTAATTGTAATATTTTATAATAATTTTTCTTTTTAAGGAAAATTTCATTTCTTCTTATTAGTTGTAGTTTGTAGCATAAATTGAAGTGAATGAAGTTGTGATTCATTATTGACCTTCTTAAAATGCTTAGATTTCATAAACTAAGGTAGTCGAAAGATTTAATTGGGGTTTCACCTGATGAGCTTGCATAAAAAAAAAGAGAATAATAATAGAGAGAAATGAGAGAGATATTAAGTGGAAGGGCAGAGAGATTCTACGAGCACCACGTATTTGTTTTTTGTTTTCACCATCGTTTTTAAGACACGAGAGAGAGACCAAACAAATAAAGTAAAATCAATAAAATCAGACAATATATTGTTAGGTCCCACAAGCAATATACTACCAAAACAGCGACTTCCTCTGTAATCTGTACATATCCAAGCGTAAGATTTGAGGATTTAAGCAAAGCAAACATTTTTTTTTGTTTAATATGACTTTTATGATAAAGAGACTACTAATAAGAAGTTTTCTAATTTAAAATAGAAATCATTTCCAGAATTCACGCCTGATTTGTTTTTATATTTTGCTGAATTTTTTGTTGGTGGGAGTAAGTGGGTTGGATTGATCGGAGAGAGGGGCTTGTAGTGATTTTTTTGTTATTTTGATTTTGGAGTTTAGGCCGATGCCAACGCCGGTGAATACGGCGAGAGAATGCTTGACGGAGGAAGCTACCCGTGCTCTTGACGATGCTGTGGCGGTGGCTCGTCGGAGGAGTCACGCGCAGACAACGTCTCTTCACGCTGTTTCTGCTCTTCTTGCGATGCCGTCGTCAATACTCCGGGAGGTGTGCGTCTCACGCGCTGCTCGGAGTACTCCATACTCGTCGCGTCTTCAGTTCCGAGCTCTGGAGCTATGTGTTGGCGTATCTCTTGACAGACTCCCATCGTCTAAGTCTCCGGCGACGGAAGAAGATCCACCTGTTTCGAATTCGCTCATGGCGGCGATCAAGCGGTCGCAGGCGAATCAGAGGCGACACCCGGAGACTTATCACCTCCAGCAGATCCACGCTAGTGGCGGCAGTGGTGGCTGCCAAACGACGGTTTTGAAGGTCGAGTTGAAGTACTTTATACTATCCATCCTCGACGATCCGATTGTGAATCGGGTCTTCACCGAAGCCGGATTTCGGAGCTCCGACATCAAGCTTGACGTGCTCCACCCTCCGGTAACGCAATTCTCTTCCCGCTTCTCCAGAGCTCGTTGTCCGCCTCTCTTCCTCTGTAATCTTCCAAACTCAGATCCGAGTCGTGAGTTCGACGAGAATTCTCGGAGAATCGGGGAAGTGTTGGGTCGGAAAGAGAGGAAGAACCCTCTGCTGGTTGGCAATTGCGCTAACGAAGCACTTAAAACCTTCACGGACTCGATCAACAATGGGAAGCTAGGGTTTCTTCCTATGGAGATTAGCGGGTTAAGCGTAGTTAGCGTAGAGAGTGAGATTAGTGAAATTTTGGCCGATGGATCGAAAAACGACGAGGAGATTCGTGTGAAACTCGATGATCTAGGAAGAATCAGAGAACAAAATTGCTCGAAATCAGGGATGGTACTTAATCTAGGAGAGTTGAAGGTCTTAACCAATGAAGCTTCATCTGGTAGAAACGGTAACGCTTTGGATAATTTAGTGTCGAAGCTCTCGGATTTGCTTAAACATCAAAGTAAGAAACTTTGGTTCATCGGATGTGTATCAAGCAACGAGACGTACACGAAGCTTCTCAATCGGATTCCTTCGATCGATAAGGATTGGGACCTTCACGTTCTTCCGATCACATCCTCAAAACCCTCGAGTGAAGGGATTTATCCAAAATCAAGGTATGCTTTTGCAATTTGCAGCAACATATAGACTATAGAACTGAATTCTATATACCTCTATAGAACTCGAAACATTAGTATATAGGTGGGAATAGTATATTGTTTGCGTCAACGTCAAACATATATAAACTCAAATATTTTAACATTCTACTATCATTGCACTTCTCAGCTTTTTTTGCTTCCCAGTTGTGTAGAAGTAGACCCTCATGAGCTTGATGTTATGTTTTTGTTCAAATCTATGTTTCGACAGCTTGATGGGATCCTTTGTTCCATTTGGAGGGTTCTTTTCGTCGACATCAGATTTCAGAGTACCTTTGAGTAGAACAATGAATCAGACGCACTCCAGATGCCACCTCTGTAACGAGAAGTATTTGCAAGAAGAAGTAGCCATTGTCAAGGCCGGTTCCAGTCTCTCTCTGGCTGATCAATGTTCTGAGAAGTTGCCCTCTTGGCTACGGGCTGCGGAGACCGAGTTAGACAAGGGAACATGCAGCCGTAAGGTCCGTTTAATCAACTTCTTCCTCAATTTGACAGGCTTCTAATGTTGCAAATGCAGTATCTTGAGAGAGATTTTGATTCTGATTCAGTGCAGGCTATAGATGACCCAAACACATTAGCCTCTAAAACCACAGCTTTGCAGAAAAAATGGGACAACATATGCCAACAAATCCATCGAAGTCCAGCGTTTCCCAAGCTCGGTTTTCAGCCCACGAATCTGCAGTTCCCAGTTCAGACTGAGAAGAATGTGAGAAGCCCAACCCAGCAAAATAGTCCCACGACTCCCAGCAGAACTTCTGAAAGCTTTTCGGAGAAACCTAAACTGATGAATCCGCAAATCTCAAAGCCAAAACATACGGAGGATCTCATGACATCAGTGACTAACCGCATGGTGAGTTCGCCTTTGAGCTCTGTTACTACAGACTTAGGGTTGGGAGTAATCTATCAGTCGAACAGCCAGCAATCAAACACACTGAGAGAGAAACCACTGCTGGTGGCTCTAGACTCTTCTTTAGAACATAAATATCAGAAAGATTTCAAGTCGCTCAGAGAATTACTTTCTCGTAAAGTTGCCTGGCAAACCGAAGCTGTTAACGCCATAAGCCAAATTATATTCGAATGCAAAGAAGACTCCATGAGAAAAAACCGAGGGAATGGAATTTGGCTGGCTCTTCTTGGACCTGATAAAGTTGGGAAGAAGAAAGTAGCGTCGGTTCTTTCGGAAGTTTTCTTTGATGGCCAGGTCAATTGCATCTGTGTGAGTTTCGGGGCAGAGCATTGTTATCTTGATGATAAATTCAGAGGGAAAACAGTTGTTGATTACATAGCCAGTGAGTTATCAAGGAAACCACGTTCTGTTGTGTTACTAGAAGAGGTGGAAAAAGCTGAGTTCCCAGATCAGATCAGATTGTCTGAAGCTGTGAGTACTGGGAAACTCCGTGATTCCCATGGAAGAGTGATCAGTATGAAAAATGTGATTGTTGTTGTGACCTCTGGGATTGCCAAGGACAATGCTGCTGATCATGTTAGTGAACCTGTGAAGTTTTCCGAGGAAAGAGTTCTCAGTGCGAGAAGCTGGAAACTGCAGATAAAGTTAGTCGATGCTAATAAAATTGGGTTAAATAAGAGGAAACATGAGCCAGAAACAGAGCAGCGTGCAGAGAAGGTGCAACGTTCATATCTGGATCTTAATCTTCCAGTGGATGAGACAGAAGTTAGCTCCAATCATGAAACAGAGGATACAAACGATTGGTTGGATGAATTCATCGAACAAGTAGACGGAAAAGTGACGTTCAAGGCGGTTGATTTCGATGGGCTAGCCAAGAACATTCATCAGAACATCGTTTCTCTTTTTGAGCGGTGCTTTGGATTCGAAACACATCTTGATATTGATAACGAAGTGATCGTACAGATTCTGGCGGCTTCTTGGTCATCAATTTCATCGGCCGAAGAAGAGAAAACAGTTGATCAGTGGATGCAAACCGTCCTTGCTCCAAGCTTCGTTGAAGCGAGACAAAAGTACGGTCCTAATCCTATGTTGACAGTGAAACTGTTTGCTTCTAGAGATTTAGCTGCCGAAGCAGAGTTGCCGGCGAAGGTGGATGTTATATGATTACACAATATAAATGAGGTAATGAATAGTTATGAATTATGATTCTGATTGTTTTGTCCTGGAAAGTTTTTTGCTTGTAAATTAAAAATGTATAATGACAGAGCTCTCATCACTTTTGGTACATACGTTTGTTTTTAGGACATACCAATTTGTCACTACTTTTTCGGATTTTGAGTTTTAGCTGTTGCTCCTAATAAATTTTTTGTCGGCAGTTTTACATTAGTCCTTTTCCAATTTCCAAATATGGATAATCTAAACCATCTGATCTGTAACGAGTTTGTATATTATGTTTCATATAGAAACTGGGATGTAACATGTACGCATTATTTTTAATACAAACTAGATTTATACCGAAAAATATTCGTAAATTATATTTTATTAGTAAATATAAATTAAATATTTATATAATTTTAATTTTTATTTAAAATTAATTTTTGTATATATAAATTAAGAAAAAAAATAATTTTTTTTATAAATTTAATAGTATTTTTGGTTAGTTTAATAAAATATATTAATACTGAATAAGTTAACTTTATTTATATATTTATTTGAAATTTACTGTAATGATGAAATATAATCATAATATTTCTGTTAATAACACGTGAAAGTAATATTATTTTCTTAGTTATTTTCTCAAATAATATATTAAGGATTTTGTAATAACTTAAATCTATTTATATTTATTTAAAATTATTTATAAATTAACGTATTAAAAAATTAAAAAATAAAATTATTGTTTTTGCAAATATAATACTATTTTTTGGTTAGTTGAATAAAATATATTGATTTTATAATCAAATTAATATTAATGACATGTATTGTAATTATTCTAGTAACTTAAACCCTTTTATATATTTAATCTAAAACTCGTTGTGGTGTTGACACGTCAACATGACATTTTTGTTATTAACACGTCATGGTAAGGTTACTTTATTAAAAAGTTTCTCAAATAATATATTAGGGATTTAAGTTTTTCTGTAATTTTATTTTGTTATTAACTACTGAATTAGTTTTACATAAATAATAATGAATATTTTATTTTAAAAAGATAAAAATAAAAAGTATTTCCACCACATAAGTCAAATCAGAATTTTCATTCAAAGTCAAAATCCTGTCTCTGTAAGGCTGAATTGACCTCAACGAGTTATTTATATGAAAACGACATCGTGTAATTGATTTCTGTATCAAGGTTTATAAAGTGGAAGAGGGAAAGAGAGAAGAGAGACAAGAACGTGTGAAGTACGTAGCTAAAGGGGAGGATTTGAATCAGATTCGACTAATGTCACGGCCAAAGACGAAAGTGGTGAGCCAGTTAATAGCAACGTAGAAGCGGTTTCTCCAGCTAACGACTCGAGTCAGATACGCAGACCTCCATATGAACCAGCTCACAAAACCCGCCATTGATATCCCTTTTCCTTCCTGCCCCCCAACAACAACTATATTAATCTATATGTTTGTTTTGAGTGATTTCAAAGTGAGAGTGAATCACCTTTTGTGTTTTCGTTGACATACCTTACTTTCACGAAGATCAACAAGAGCTTTGTATCTCCCAATAGTAGCCATGCTTCCCAAATGCTTATACACAAATGCTTCTCCAAGTTGTATTTCCTTTGCGCTCCAAGCTCTTCCTCCTCCAGCTTTTCCCATCATGTTCAGTAGATTCGCCAAGTATTTGCCTTCTCTCTCAGCCACCTTTCATTTATCAGAGACTTGAATAAATTAAGACTCCGTTGAAGCACAAGCATAGAAATGGGAACATTCGGATTGGATCAAACATAGAAACCTGTGCAAGAGCAGGAAGTGTTGATTTCCCTGTGCTCTCAAGATATCCACTACAGTCACCAATTGCAAACACGTCTTGTACAGAAGGCACACGCATCCACTCATCAATTCCAATCCTATGTAAACAAGAATGATTCAATATCAGAAACTTTTTGGATTTTGAAGGGGAAAAAACAGAACAAATTTGTTGTGATAATGATATTGGAACTAACTGACCTTCCACCAGGATCTTTTGGAAGATCAAGAGACCTAACAAATGAAGATGGACCCACACCAGTTGACCATACTAAGAGACCGTAAGGAACTTCGGTCCCATCATCAAGGATTAGCTTCTGAGGGTTCACTTCTTTCACAATCCCACGAACAAGCTTCACTCCAGACTGAGTCCAAAATCTAACAGATTTCAACATCCACTTTCTCTCAACTTAAAAAGCAAATTAAATTGAGCTAAATATAACCTTGTTTAACTGCTTGATTGCATAGTGTCTGAGGCGATCGTCGAAAGACGAAAGTATATCTCTTGCCTGGAAAGAAACAGTACTGGTCATCTATCTATTGAACTGATCAATACATATATATAAAAATAGACTTTTCATCGATTAAGCCATAAAACAAAAAACCTCGATCAAAGTAACTCGGATGTCGTCTTTCACATGAGCATATCTCTGACGAACATCTTTCATGATAAAATCACTCAATTCACCACTAAACTCGACACCAGTTGGCCCACCTCCAACCACAACGCAATGCAACAATCTCTTCTTCTCATCTTCAGATATGCCTAATATTTGCATATTTAAGTATGTGAAATTTGCGCCTAATGAGTTTAGTTTTTCATTCAAAATGGATGAAGAATGTTGTTTATTCATACCTGGAACATCAGAGAGCATGAGGTTAAGAAGAAGCTTCCTACGGATCTCCTGAGCGTGGTGAACCTCACGGAGGAAAATGGCGTTTTCTAAAACACCGTTAATTCCAAACGTGGATGCTTCTGCACCACAAGCTAGTACAAGTTTGTCATACGCGATCTTGAACTTCCATGGCTTCAGTGTACTTAACCCATCAGTAACAGTCTCACAATGCACCTGTTTAAACCAAGTTTGTCATACATTGCTTTCGCAACACACAAAAACAAGTAAGCCATTTTAAACAAGTAACCCATCAGTAACAGCCTCGATTGCTTTTCCCCCAAGTGAACCACAGAGTAAGCCATTTTAAGCAATTTCTTCTTGTTATTTATAAACGTCAATATTGCAAAATTCAAATCCAATAATCACTTTGAGATATAGGAATCACTGAATAATAATAATTTGATTCTAGTTACCTCATGGTTTTCGGAATCAAGTCGGGAACAATTAGCGAGGAAGTAATAAGAACCGGGCTCTCTTGAAATAGCCGGTTGGATACGAGAGATTGGCTCTGCGACGGACCTAAACTCAAGCGTACCGACGCATGTAGAAGCCAATAGAGGAGTGAAAACCATGTGGTTCCTAGGCGAGACGCAAACGACGTCGTAAATGCTCGTATCGATCCCTTTCATAAGCCGACAACCCGCCCAACCCGACCCGAGAACCAGCACCCTCGGTTTCTCTCCCTCTTTAGTCGGTGCCAAACCGTCGTAGCGATGTGGCTCCAGCCTATTATCTACATCCGTTGTTTGAACTGTCTCGCTCTCTTGTTGTTTTTGCAGAGCCGTGCAGAAACGGGACGAGAGAGTGTAGGATTCAGAGTTTCTGAACACGTTTCCGACAGAAGAAGTGGTCGGAGAGATTCTTACAAGGTTTTTGATCCAAAGCATGATTCTTTGGTTGTCGAACTCTCGAAAATTCGAGAGATGCTTATAGATTTAGTTTAAGCAGTAAACAATGTTATTACCCTAAGTTGTTGGAGAATCGAACAATTCTTCAAGGAGCCGCCTTTGGTACTGTATGCGTAAGAGAAAACCTACGTGCCAGATTTGGAAATGACAGGTGGCACTATTCTTCTTTGTCGCCAAAATAAATGGAAAATGTTTTGTAACAAAGGAAAAATTAACACTCGAATTTCTTTTGGTTGCCACAGAAATATCTAAAACGATTAAATAACATATAAAGAATATTTATGTGTGTTTAACATTCGACTGCTTCGATATATAAACGAAACTATTACGACCGTTCACGTATTCACGATGCCATGTGCTGTAGCTATTGAGTGTGCAGAAGAATACAAAAGAATGAGCAAAGTTTGTTAGAAATAAGTTAATGGTAGTGAAAAATCTATACGTCAGCAGAACTTGATGTGCAAGTAACGACAATAAAAAAAACATGTGATTCACTAAAGACTGATGTGAGCCACAAGAAAAGGACTTCAAAGTATTCGCTGACTGTAATTGACCGTATCGCATGTTGTGACGAATTCGAAGACTGGCGGCCCAAAACCCATTGTTGCCGACAAGTTATAGCCCAATGGCCCATTTATTCGGATGAATTAAGCCCAACCCAAATTCAAAACGCTGCAATTAACGTAGACGACACCAAAACAGAAATTTTACCATTCACTGAAATTGAAATCAATGGTTGCAAGTTTATTATCTAATTATTAATATTAGATTTATGACGAAAATATTCACAAATTATATTTTATTAGTAAATATAAATTAAATATTTATATAATTTTAACTTTTATTTAAAATTATTTTTAATATTAATTTTTGTATATATAAATTAAGAAAAGAAAAATAATTATTTTTTATGAATTTAATACTATTTTTTGTTAGTTTAATTCTCTAACCAAGATAAAAATGGTATAATTGTAATTATTTTAATAAGTTAAATTTATTTACATATTTATTTGAAATTTACTATAGTGATAACACGCCAGTATGGTATTTCTGTTAATAACACGTTAGAATAATATTATTTTCTTAAAATTTTTCTCAAATAATATATTAGGAATTACAATAGTAACTTAAATCTATTATTTATTTGAAATTATTTATAAATTAACGTATAAAAAAATTAAAGAAATAAAAATTATTTTTTTTACAAATGTAATAGTATTTTTTGGTTAGTTGAATAAACTATATTTATTCTCTAACCAAATTAATATTAGTGGCATGTATTGTAATTATTCTAGTAACTTAAACCCTTTTATATATTTAATCTGAAATTCGTTGTAGTGTTGACACGTCAGCATGACATTTTTGTTATTAACACGTCAATATAAGGTTATTCTGTTAAAAAATTTCTCAAATAATATATTAGGAATATCATTACATATTTATTTTCGAGGATTTTATTGTTCAGTATTATAAAGAGATCTGACTGTTCTTATCAATATGATAAAAATATACATATCCAAAACATTTAATTTGTTATTTTTTTTCTTAACAGTAAGAAAATATTTTGCTTTTTTTTCACCCTCTCCGACCTCCACCACGCCTCCCCGGTGGGTTGTGTCTGGCGTTGGCGGATGGCTCGTCGTAGTCGTTGGTGTTCACCATCATCAATGTTCTACCTCTCACCACCATCTTTTCATTTTCTGTTATGCATGCAATTAAAATATATATTACCGAGCATAAAACTTATCACAAACAGCAGTTGGATAATATATTAGGAAAGAATTATGATCATTATGGATTTTGAAAACTTGGATCACGAGTTTATAGACAGCTTTTAGATTCTTCCTCTTACTATGTGTGGACCGGATGATGAGCTCAGTTGGTCTTTTTACCTGAAAGGGAAAAAGTGTGTCGAGCGGAAGAAACGATGGAAAGTGCAAAGATGATGCATAAACACAGACGAATTGCAGAACAATAACCCATCCTCTCCTTTCTCTCTCTCTCTCTCTCTCTCTTTCGTCTATATATCTGAATATCTCTCTCGTGACCTTGTCCTTTTATATGCGCAAATTGTTTTAATTAACCTCAAACTAATTTAATATAAACTATATCTTGTGCTGAAAAAATGGAACACTTTATTTACATGGAAGAAACTCTACAATTATCATTCTGAAATGCCTAACCCAAACTCGAGATATTTATCTAGGGCTATGATGTTTTTTTGGATAACAAATTTGGAAATCAATTTGATAAAGATCGGTATTGAGACATGCATAGGAATGTCGTTGGAATTATCTGATTTCAAGTCTATCCACTACTCATAGTTTATTATTACTAAACAATAACATTTCATATTGATATCACTAAAAATCCTAAATAATATATAAGTAACATGAACAGTGAATTCATTATTAATTAGTTATTAGTTGAAAGTTCATGTAACTTAATATGCTATCAAATATCGATTCAAGATGTTCAATTTAGTCCATAATTGATCCAATTTAATAATAGTCCAACCATATTTATTATGATCCAAAATTAGCTATCTTGGTTTATATTTGAATATAGTGAAATTTATAAGTTAAAAGAATAAAAAGTATTAAAATGATATATTATATCAAGAATAGAATTTAAATAGTACATATAAGTAATATTACTCACTGTATTTATTACAAATTGGGTTTAAGTTGAAATTAGTTTAATAAAGTGTATCTCTAAATAAATATTGGATATGTTTTTGTTTGTAAATAAATTAACCTAATTTTTCTTAAATTGTTTTTCCTTCTCTTTTATTTTAAGTTATCCCATTTTTTAAATTCGATTAAGTTAAATGTAGTTAACATTAAAAATCGCAATACAGAATATGTTTCTAATGCCCGAAAATAAGATGACATTTAACACGTGGCATTGTCTTATTGGATATATAGGTTGACAATTGCAGACAAAACGTGGGATTCCACACTGTTAACTTAACAGTTAAAAAAGAAGAGAAGCAAAACATGTGTTGCATGGGCTGTTGACTTATACGCACCGTCCGTTATACAAAGTCAACGTCTATATCTTTTCGACGAAAGCAGGATTTAGGGGTTTCTCACTTTTAATAAATAAATATATCTGACGGTCCTGTGGGTTTTGTGTGTGCGTAATGGCTCAAGACCTTTTTGGTCAATGTCAGACTCACGAATTGGGTGTATTCTTTTAAGTTGACATTAACTAGAAAAATACATTATTATTATTATCAGACAGCTAACATATAAAGGGATGAAGATGGTTGTGCTTTATCAAAATACACAAGAAGGATGTAATTTTTTCTTGAAAACCGAACTGAAACTCGTACTAATCTCTGATATGTACACATAGCCATATATTTGTTATACAATAGCAGATTTAAATTGAAATCATAGTGAAATAATTTATAGGGATACAAACTTGTTTCCTTGAATTGATACACATGCAGGCGCACATGAGAGTTCTCCAGCAACCCTAAGTTACATAAGAGAAAATTATATATAATATACATTAATTTTATTAGAAGTTACAAACAGAGCCGGACCTGAGTACAAGCAAGGCAAGTTCAGGTTTACGGCTCTCAATATTAATAGAAAAAATCAGCTTTTATTCTAAAAATATTCTTAACACAATGATAAATAAAAATAAACTGATTCATTGAGTTTTTCAGTTCGAATTTTTATAATAACATATTTTTTAAATAATTAGAACAACTCATTATTTTTTTTTGTTTGTGGGCCCTGTTAATGCATGGCATCATTCTGGACTCTAAATAAAAAATTACAGATTATTTAGTGCATACATATCAAGTTGATCGACCAATTAAAATGATCATTCTTAACTGATCATTGTTGCTTCTTTAGAAAAGGCTTATAAATAAAAGACAATGCATGACATCATGCAGTTTGGGACACATTTGATTAGTTGGAGGCTTTGTCGTAGCTCTTTCAGTTCTAATGTTGCACAATATTAAAAATTAAGCTATATTAACGTGGGCGTTGGATTTATGTCATTTTGGGCTCTAAAGCAAATGTTAAAAACAATTTAGTCCAGAGATTTCAAGTTGATAAGCTTGTTAAAATGATCATTCTAAACAGATATTTGCTGATTATTGAATAAAAGTTTCCAAATGAAGCATCATGCATGACATCACGCAGTTTGGGATAAATTGGATTACATGGAGACTTTTGTCGTATCTATTCACATATTAAATTTAATCACAATATAGAAATTTGAGCTACCTTAACGTGGACATTGGATTCTTCTTAGATAAAAATCTGTTTTCTTTCTGTTTCCAAGGTCGTCTTTGTTTTATGTTTTAACGTGTGAACTAACAAAGAACTAGATAATAGGGTCTTACATGGGCCGCGTATATTTATTCATAAGAGAGCGGCCCATTGTTAGCTTCATTTGGACATGGTGTAGTTTTTCTAAATTGCAAAATCCTCAAATTCTGTCTTACGCCGCAACGTAGCGAACAAGTGAATCCAATTAGGCAATCTGGGTGGATACTATGGCGAGCAACGAACCTGAGCGCGAGCACAGAGATGAGGAAGAGGCTGGAGCTAATGAGGATGAGGATACAGGAGCGCAGGTCGCTCCAATCGTTAGGCTTGAGGAGGTTGCAGTCACTACCGGCGAGGAAGACGAAGATGCCGTACTCGATCTGTAAGATTATTCTTAATTGGTTTCTAAAGTTTTTTTTGATCAAGGTCAGCTGGATCTGACCGATTTTCATGGCGGTGCTATGGTCTTTAGATGTTTGATTGAATTTTGTTTGTGAATGGAAGGAAATCAAAGCTGTATCGGTTCGATAAGGATGCGAATCAGTGGAAGGAGAGAGGAGCTGGTACTGTGAAACTCTTAAAACATAAGACTACTGAGAAAATTCGTCTCGTTATGAGGCAATCAAAAACTCTGAAAATCTGTGCTAATCACCTGGGTAAAATTTCGGCTTATGTTACTTTCTGTGGTTTTCAGTTGCATCTGGATCGGTATTTAGGCTACTGTTTGCTTATTTGTCTTCCCTCGTTCGAGTTTTTGCAGTTAAACCTGGCATGAGTGTTCAGGAACACGTTGGAAATGAAAAGTCGTGTGTATGGCACGCTCGTGACTTCGCTGATGGGGAACTGAAGGATGAGCTTTTCTGCATCCGATTTGCTACAATTGAGAGTGAGTATGAAATTGGATTTTGCATTTCATTGTTAGATTGGATATTATCACGAGCTTGTGTCATCATTCAAACGTAATTCTGGCTGTAATCACTTGTTTATTTTATGTGAACATGGGCTATTGACGGACATATGCCATATCTTATATTACATTCCACCTTTTCATTGCCTCTATGAATGCTGCTTTTTCTTTGAATTATTTAGCCACAGTACACATTTGAAAGATGGACGGTTTAGATTACTGAAGGATCTGAAAACTTAGCTTTGCTATATTGGTACTTGTTTTTAAAAGTTCTTAAAGCATCCATCATAGGCTATTGTGGAGCTGTTTATCTCTTGATTTTTAATTTCCGTGGAATATGACACTCTGATTACTGAGTATTGATCGCTAGCAACATGGCATGCCTTATTCTGTTTAGGAATTATCGAAATAAGTACTGTGTCTGTTAGATCGTGGTAACAATCGATTTCGAGGTAGTTAGGCTGCAACTTACTTGATATGCCATATGCCATAATATACTAATTGTTTGCTTTTTGTGTTTATTATTTCAATGGTATTTGAGCTGTTAATTTCATGAACCAAAAAAATTTGTAGAGTTGTATGGATAATCGAGTTTTATTACTCTTTTCAGATTGCAAAACATTTATGCAGAAATTCAAGGAAGTTGCTGAATCCGAAGAAGAGAAAGAAGAGAGCAAAGATGCCTCTGACACTGCTGGTCTTCTTGAGAAGTTGACTGTGGAAGAGACCAAAACAGAAGAGAAACCTGTGGAGAAGGTGAAAACTGAAGTGGAAGCAGTGGAAAAGAAAAAGAGTGAGGAAGAGAAAGCTGATGAAGAAAGGAAAACCGAAGAAACTGGTCCCGCAACTTAAGACTGCATCAACATTTACGCTACTAAATCCTGGCTGAGGTAATTTAGCCTCCAGATGTTTTTGATGCATCTCGAGTCTAAAATTGTCTTGGCACTATCTATCTTTGCACGAGTTGTCGAGTCATATCAAGTGGTTGGGGGATCGCTTGGGGTCGGGTTTCGCTTCAGTCGTTTGGGGTCTATATAGTTTTGAGTCGAAAGCGTCAGGTGATATGAGAGAATGGGAGAAAGATTGTTTTTTAAGTTGGCTTTCTGAATGAGTACATTGTTTTAAGTTTCTTATGGATCCTTTTTGGATGGTCTTATCTTGAGGATACACATGGTTTTTGTTCATTTACAAGAATTTGAAGTCCATTTTTTAAGTAGTGTTTACAAAAATCTGTGCTTGTAATTTTTTTCCCTTATGCTCATTGCCATCTTACTTTGCCCCCATTGCCATATAAAATTTTTATAGTAACATATTTTTAGCAAAATATTTTAGAATAATACTCTAAAATAATATTTTTTAAAGTTTTTCTTCCAAATCTAACATAATTTATGTGAAAATAGCACAAATACTTATGTGAAAATACTTATTTATTTTAAATAAATTATACATAAACTTAAAATATTGTATTTGGATTCATTATTTCTAATTTAGGATTTAATTTTTTTTATTAAAATATAATTTTAATGTATTTTAATGTTAAATTTGTGTTATTATTGAAAATTTAAATTAATGATGTTATTTTTGTAACAAAAATTTGGAAAGATGTTATTTTAGATATTTGTCCAATATTTTATAAAAGAAATTGAATTTATAAAAAAAATTGCCTAACGTGTTTGTTGTTTAGATTGATGAAAACGATCGATATAATAAACATAGGCCCACTAAGCAGTGAAGTACGATCTGACCCGACCCGACTCTACCTCAGCCGACCTTCCCTGAGCCGAGCCGAGCTGACCCAAACCAAGTAACGAACCACCACGTGTGTGTTTGCTCTTATCCGGTTATCCCAAAGTACCACTGAGAACAACCGAAAATTTCCGGAAAGAGTAAAAAGCATAAAAAGCTGGTGAGCGGCTTCGTATCTTCCTTTTCGCTCAAATCTCTTATCCGTTTGATTCTTCTCTTTACGCATATATCTTCTTCATTAATTCAAAAGAAAAACGAGATCGATGGGGTCGGGTGCATCGAAGAATACTGAGGAAGAGGAGGATGGTTCCTATGGCAGCGGAGGTCAGCTCTACGTTTCACTGAAAATGGAGAATTCTAAGGTTGAAGGCGAGTTCACTCCTCATGTCTACGGCTCTGTTCCTCTCATCGGTTCCTGGGATCCTTCAAAAGCAGTGAGTATTGGTTGATTATTTTGTTTGTTCATGTTCTTCGTCTTTCTCGTGTTACGGCGTTTCCTTCCAGTTCATCCATCTGGAATTTTATATCGTCTCTTCTTCGTCTTTTGTCAATCTTTTAAAAGCTTCCGATGCAACGCGAATCTGCGTCGATGTCGGAGCTGAGCTTCGTTGTTCCTCCTGATCACGGTATTGTTTTTTTTTTAATGTAAGTTGACTCAATTTGGAGGACTCGTTTAGCCGATCGTTATAACCAATGTTATAATCGAAGAGTGGTCTATGGACTGCACTCTAAGTTTCTGTATCACCTTTTTGGTTTGTTTATCGTGTATAGAGACTTTGGATTTCAAGTTCTTGTTGAAGCCAAAATACAGAAATACGCCTTGCATAGTGGAGGAGGGTCAAAATAGACTTCTTAGTGGTGGTTCGTTGCAAGGAGATGCTAGACTAGCTCTCTTTAGGCTGGAAGGTGATGTGATTGTTGAATTCCGAGTGTTTATCGAAGCTGATAGAATTTCGCCGTTTGATCTTGCTGCTAGTTGGAGAGCTTATAGGGAGAACCTCCAGCCTTCTACAGTACGTGGAATTCCTGATGTCAGCATTAATCCTGGTCCACCAGCTGTCGAGGTATTTCTTTGTTCTTACCGCAGTTGCATTTATCTGTTCTGTTTTGGTTATGTCAAGTTAAACAGCAAGTGCCTCCCATTTACTGCACATTTATGCGTACGTGGAAATTGTTTGACTGCAACTTCCTATATCAGTCAAGAAGTCCCATGGGGAGAAGTAAAGGTGTTGACCAATCCCGAAAATAAAAGATTTTTTGATGTCTTACAGCATTGTCCGTCAGAAAGTTTGGAGCTTGATCTTGAGCACTATGAGGTTCCTGCTCCTGCGCCTTCTGCAAACTCATCCCTTGTTTATGCAGCTGACAATGCCGAGAATCCACGATCTCTCACAGCTTCTGGTTCGTTTCTTAATGACAATACTACAAAAGCAGCATCAAACAGTTCTAAAGATTCTTGTGTCAGGGTTGATGTATCCCTACCTGCAGAGGTGCTACTTTGATTAGATGCATGATAGATGCAGATCCTGCATTTTAGTGGTCGGCTTTCTTAAGTAATCATTGGCCTACATTTACCCATAGGAAATGAAGGTCATTATTCCCGATCCCACGGATATCTATACCACTTCAGGAATGGCTGATTCAAAGTCAGTGGGGACTCTCTCACCTGTTCAGCAGAAAGATGGTCAAAGGGGACTCTTTGTCGACCGTGGTGTTGGCTCCCCTAGGCTAGTCAAATCTGTTAGTGCAACCTCTTTTTTGGTTGATCTCAAACCTGATGCGCAATCCAAGGTTTGGCCGGAGCTAGTCTCTACATTCAGTGGGGTTATCTAAAATTTAAAAGTTTTTTAACACAGTTCTGACCCTTTATTTGTTTTAATTGTCAGAATTCAATGCCAGCCGCTGCAGGAGCTGTTGCTGCAGCAGCGGTAGCTGATCAAATGCTTGGACCAAAGGAAGATAGACATCTAGCAATTGTGCTGGTATTTTTAGTCATAGAGTTGTAATTCACAATTTTTGCTGGTCTTTTAGCTCATGTTTCCTCTTTTGATTGTCCGGAGCTGGATGTTGTTGTGGCTGGCTAGTGGCTATTTTCTTCCACTTATAAACTAAATGAAGAACAAAAACTGTTTGTTCGTGTTCACATCATTCCATCAAATTTTTTTAGGTTGGCTTGCCAGCTCGAGGAAAGACTTTTACTGCAGCAAAGTTAACAAGATACCTACGCTGGTTGGGACATGATACTAAACATTTTAATGTTGGAAAGGTTTGCTATTTTGTGGATCATTTATTGTTTTCCTGTAATAATGCAACACTTGGTGGAAAGATTGTCTCAATCACTGCTCCATTTCTGCAGTACCGACGGCTTAAACATGGAGTGAACCAAGTAATGGTTCTTTAACCGGAGTTTTATAAGCTTCTGTCCTCTTTTGGTATGATTTGTAATGAAAAACGACAAAACTTTTTGTAGTCTGCTGATTTCTTTCGAGCTGACAATCCAGAAGGTGTGGAGGCACGGACTGAGGCAAGTGAATTATTGAATAGTTTAATTTAGCCATTTTGTGATTGTTTCTTCTAATTTGTGTGTCTAAATCGCTCTTATGGTAGCTTCATGCCTTCAACTAAATTCGTCACACTGGGAGATGTTTTGATTCAGTGGTCAATGTTAACTGTTTATGTTCTTCTTTGCACATAGTTTTAATATATCATATGCCACTAGGTAGCAGCACTTGCAATGGAGGACATGATAGCTTGGATGCAGGAAGGTGGTCAAGTAAGTATCTTTCAGTTAAATATATGTTCCTGGTTTTTGTATCTTGCATTGTAAAAAGTTTTTAGCTGTAGGTCGGAATCTTTGATGCAACAAATAGCACACGAGTTCGACGGAATATGTTGATGAAAATGGCTGAAGGAAAATGTAAGGTATTGAAGCGTAATTTACTATGATGTTGTTTCTCATATAATGGCATGGTTATTCTTCTGTGGAAAGCATGCTTAGTTAGCAGTGTGTAAATTCAAAGAATTGCTTTGATGCAGCTCTTGTAATGCTGTCATGACCATCTTGGGCGAATATTGGTTTTGGAATTATTCTCAGTAACTGATCCACATTTTATTTCGTATGCAGATCATTTTCCTGGAAACACTATGCAATGATGAGCGCATTATTGAAAGAAACATACGCCTTAAAATACAGCAAAGTCCTGATTATGCAGAAGAGTACGGTGCTCTCTCAGTAACTTATATTTTCTTGTTCTAGTATACCTCTTTCACCGATCAACTAAATGCTTATGCTAATCCACAGAACGGATTTTGAAGCTGGAGTACGAGACTTTAGAGACCGTTTAGCCAATTATGAGAGGGTTGGTATACAAAGCCGCGCTTCTAAGCGTGTCCTAATTACCTTATTAAGCTTAGATTTGATGCATCATTGTCTTGGTATGTTGAGCTTACTCTTCTTTCCAGGTTTATGAGCCTGTAGAAGAAGGTTCTTACATCAAAATGATTGATATGGTCAGCGGAAACGGTGGACAGATACAAGTACGTTTCTCTCCGTTTCTGTTAAAGAATTGTGCGTTTCACGTGGCTACTTCCTCTAATCTTAATCTCGATGTGATACTTGATAATATTGACTATTCATGACTGTTATTCTATTTTAATTGCAGGTGAACAATATTAGTGGTTACCTTCCTGGAAGAATTGTGTTTTTCTTGGTACAATTCTGTTACACAGAATTGAACTGGCTATATTACTTGTTTTCTTTATTGACACGTCTTGAGCATATTTTAACATGCAAAATCAGCGTACAAGTTGTACAGTTGCATGGGTCACTGTGCCCATCGCCAACGGACTCAACACTCGTCGACTAATTGTATAAGAACAGCCAAAAGCGATTGCGACATCATAGTTTTTTAATGCGGTGATTTTTCTTCCAGGTGAATACGCATCTCACTCCACGACCTATACTACTCACTCGGCATGGAGAAAGTATAGATAATGTTAGAGGCAGAATTGGAGGAGATAGTGTAATAAGGTATGTCTTGGCCTTGACCAAAAGAGAGGAGGTATCTCTCTGCTCTGTTTCTTCCAAATGTTGATGGTTTCGATATTTGTTTTTTCCCCATCACATATGTTTTCCCTATGAATCCATCCCATTGATTGGCTTGACAAGTCTTGCTGCTAACTTCCTCGTATGATCAATTTGTTTGTGTGATAGCCTCTTCATGATATGATAACCTTAGATCCAAATTTTTTTTCTTGTTTAAATGCGAAAATTGGTCTCATAACCTTTTACAATTTTGAAATGCAGTGAATCTGGAAAACTTTACGCTAAGAAACTTGCCAACTTTATCGAAAAGCGACTTAAATCTGAAAAGGCTGCTTCGGTAAGTATGACAAACATAAACAACACAAGCAAACTACAATATGTAGGAATGTGTCTAAGAAAACTTGTTGCTTGACTTGGTTACCATGTGAAACACATATCACAAATTCCGAATTCAATTGACCTTTACGTTAGGAACTGAACCTGTACGGTCTCTAATGCTTTCAATCTTAGGAATTACTTATCCGTGATAGAGTCTATAGGTTACACATTAGAAAACTGACTTTACTTGTCCAATGTGGGATAATGACATTCCATTGCATTTCGTGCACCAATATCTATGGTGGTCCTCCTTGGCATGCCTAGATCATCATTTCCTTCGCTACCGCATCTTCTTACTCCAATGATACTAAATCGACACACATATATCTGTTATATGATCGGCTGAATTAATTATAGAAAAGTGTCTCGGGACCAAGGGGAAGCATAATCTTTTGGTTGATAACTATGAATAGGCCGAGTCAGTCTATCGATTTATAAGCTCCAGAACGAAGTATTAAGAATAAGTCTCGATCCAGTTGGACATGGACGATGAAATTTAGTATTAGTACACCAATGTATGCATTGAGCCACGAGTTCACACTTCACAAGGGATCAAATCAGTTCCATACTTGGTTGATCTGGAATCATAAATCTTTACTTAATATTGATTGACGTTGTTTATATCAGATTTGGACCAGTACACTTCAGAGAACAAACTTAACAGCAGGTTCCATTGTCGGGTTCCCCAAGGTTGGTTGTTTACCTACTGGAAGAATTTCTTCCGACTCTTGAGGTTTAAAATATTTTGCTGTGAGGAAATCAGTTTCTCATATCTTCATCTTAGGTGCAATGGCGTGCCTTGGACGAGATCAATGCTGGAGTTTGTGATGGTATGACATATGAAGAGATAAAGAAGAACATGCCAGAAGAGTATGAGTAAGTGACTTGGTCCAATCTGTATATGTAAAAATGTGTTACCAGTTCCGATTTCCAAGAAGCTTCTTATTTGGATATACATTTAGAATCGCATGAAAAAAATGGATCCAAAACAGATCTACTCCAAAATAGTGTGGTGTATTTAGTTTTCAAACTATTAAGTGATAGACTGAAAGAATGTGAGAAAAGATACAATATCTATTGATTCTATTCTGTGAACAAATCTAGGCGAGGGTTTTCTTTTTGTAATAAGATAAAAATAACTAGATTGGTTCGCTCATCATAAAGCCAAGAAACTTCATTAAATATTATGAAAAGAAACCAATATCTCAGCTCTGTTCTTTGAAAACTCATCTTATGGTGCAGATCTCGGAGAAAGGACAAATTAAGATACCGATACCCTCGCGGAGAGTCTTACCTTGATGTAATTCAACGGTATGTTCTTCTCATCCACTCCTTCTATGTTCAATCATAAACTAAACCTCGAGAAAACATTGCTTCTCTGAAAATATGCAGACTTGAACCTGTGATCATTGAGTTAGAACGACAAAGAGCTCCTGTCGTCGTGATAGCTCACCAGGTTATACACCAAACGATCTGTTTTTAATTTGATGTCTGAAACTCTTGACCCTGGAATTTGAAGAAATGGTTCACATGATCAAATTATGGAGGGGCTAAACTTGTAATACTTCTAAGAAAAAGGTAAAATACAAATGTTACATTTTTGTTGTTGAATTTCAAAATTCTCTCTTACAGGCTGTGCTGAGAGCCTTATATGCATATTTTGCGGATCGTCCCCTCAAAGAAATACCACAGATCGAGGTAATCTGAATATGAAAATATATGATGAGTGATACGCCTAAAAACAGCATTGACATTTATGAATGTGTCAACAGATACCACTTCACACTATCATAGAGATACAGATGGGAGTTTCTGGTGTGCAAGAGAAGCGTTACAAACTCATGGACTGAAGAAAACCAAACATACTATTACGACAAATTTTAACAACCCTCGTTGTCTTAAAGGTTTTTACAGAAAAAAAATTTGCTTTACTCTGCGATTACGATTTGCAGATAATATCGCTGGGTTTATTTTGCTAATCTAAATTTATGACAAATGTAAACTTTTGTTGTCTATATACTTCCCAAAATGTATTGTGATTTCAAAATGTGAAATATACAGATGCTGGTAATAACAATTTACTTTCACGTTATTTTCCGGCTGAAATTACTACTTCGCGATTGATTTTCGTGGGTTCTGACAGAAAGTTACAGTTGTCTGTGCTCTAACAAAATGTTAACCTGTTGTGGACCAATGTAGGGAGAACACGTACAAATTTTATAAAAACACAGATATTTTGGTCCCGGCGGGGCTCGAACCCGCGACCTTCGGCTCATAAGACCAACGCTCTAACCAACTGAGCTACGGGACCTTGCGCAATGTACTTATGAAATTTCATTAATTATAGTTTAGAAAAGCCTGAATCTACACAGCGTAGTCAGTCGAGTATTTGGATGAGTGTAAACTACAATTCTCGATGATATATATATAGGTATTGTATAATAGATTACAAAATGTTATATTAATTGGGATTTGAGGTTCCTAACATAATAAAAAGAAGAGAGAAACACGTTTTGAATGGACAAGTTGTGATAGGCATTGGATCGTTTGATATGATCACAATCCACCAGGCAACAAATGAAATTGAATAGTCGTTATAAAAGCTAGTGATGTGTGTGGGTGGTGGGTCGTAAGCACCAACCAATAATTTGAATTTAATTTTTTAAAAATCATTTTGATTCATATATTATATTGTTCATAAACACATTTTGTGGGGCTACAACATTGACTTTTTCGCCTCCTAATTATCATAATGCTACACAAAATAGACATCAGATCCCAATCCTTTTCTTCTTTTATTTTTTTTTTCTCAACATATTTTGGTTTTGAAGTTTTGTAAAAGAGTTTGATCATATTTGTCATCTTGCATTGATCTAAATAATTTTTTGAAAAATTTTCGTCTCCCACGACCATTGTGTAAAAACAGATAAAATGGGAAAAAAGATTTAATTTAATTTCCAGTATAATTTGGTTAAGAAACAAATTATTACCATTTTAATTAGACTAGCTAGTGACCAGTGGAGATCTTATAAAAAAAATTTACTATAAAAAGAATACCAGACACATTTTCTAAGTCGTGATTCTTGCATGCTCTTACTAACTAACGCAGTGTTTTTGGACTAAAGGAAACAACAATGCATACATATAAATGTTAAGATGTCCTGTCAATGGACATACAACAATGATATTGAAGGACAGTACTTGATCTCTTATTGAATTATTGGATAAGACAAATCAACAACAATTCACTTAATTAAACATGACCCTTTCTTAACATATGCCAATTGCACAACACCTTATTTGTAATATATTAGTAATAATTCATTTCAAAGTAAAATTGTTTTATTCGTAGTAATAATAGTCTATATATCAATCACTGAAGAATCCCTTTTGCTTATTTGAGAGAATAGAAAATTTGATGAGCAAAAAATATATATGACGTATGGTACTTAGGGTATTCCGAAGAATCCAATCAGTATGGCCTGAAAAGGATTATATGGTTCCATCGAGAGAAATCTCATTGAAATAAAACTTCAAGAAAATCAAAATGCAAGAAAAATTAATTGAAGCACACGCACACATATATTAGAATCTGTTAAAGTCCCGAATTGAAAGTTGGGGACTTTCTACACATGTATATAAAGAATATAGGTCATTCCACTCATTGCCAATTGGTTTTGAGTTGGATGCTCATGTTTCCTAATATAGTATCAGAGCCTAGGTTAACCCGACATGCGATTTCCCATAAAAACGGTTTTCCACATTGAAAGTGGCCCGTATAAGTGGCTGCGTGTCTTGCCCACATCTCGAGGAGGCCTATTAGAATGTGTGAAAGTCCCATATTGAAAGTTAAGAACTTTCTACATAGGGACTACTCATTGCCAATTGGTTTTGAGTTGGATGTCCATGTTTCACGTAGTGCTTTGGTGGTGGGGACATTTCTTTTACCATATTTGGGTGGTGGAGATGTACTACTGGAATCTAAATTTTGAAACTTTTATGTTTGTCAGATTCCAAATAACAAGTCATTTCATCAACTTGGTAACAAAAAAGTCTGTATTGATGGGAAGAAAACATTGAAAGTCCTTATTTTGCAAGCTACGAAATTTCAGATACTCTATGAGATCGAAGTTCGTACTGCATGTGGAGCATAGTTATTAATACTTCATTCTGTTAATTCTGCAAGAACAAAGAATAACTAAATAGATATAAACCAAGTGATTTTAAATTTCGATAAATTAGATTTAGAATATTTTCTACCATACTTGTCATTTCTTGCTCGGTTTAGAATTCCAATAATTTTTAAAA
The DNA here is from genome assembly GCA_018901935.1 of Pugionium cornutum. Taxonomy (NCBI): domain Eukaryota; kingdom Viridiplantae; phylum Streptophyta; class Magnoliopsida; order Brassicales; family Brassicaceae; genus Pugionium; species Pugionium cornutum. The sequence goes on along the minus strand of CM032155.1, from coordinate 1,790,658 downwards.
ATATATATATTTATATGTAAAGATAGTCCCACACTTGACCTAAATAGAATAGTAAAAAGTGTCAAGTGGGATGTGGGTAGGGTCATAACCACGTGATTTAGTTTTTAACATTTGGAATTTCCACTCGTCTGTGTTCACCTCTATTTCTTACATAATTCACAACCATCCAACCCAAACCCTCTGTTTCTCCTTTGTGTTTTGTTTTTGTTTTGAATATTAAATAAATAAAACCTCAAAACCTAACAAAGATTCACACTCTTTCTCTCTCTCTTGAGACGCTAAATTCTCGATCCACTCTAACAAACGCTAATTCGAAAGAAAAAGCAAACCCTAGCTAGTTTCAATGGAATCGGCTGATTCCGGTCCACAACGACCTGACCCGGTTAACGGAGACGACTTAGGTCGATCTTTCGTCACTTCACCGCCGGCGACGCCTAGCAGATACGAGTCACAGAAGCGACGCGACTGGAACACGTTCTTGCAGTACCTCAAGAACCACAAGCCGCCTTTAGCGTTATCACGGTGTAGCGGAGCGCACGTCATCGAGTTCCTCAAGTACCTCGACCAATTCGGCAAGACCAAAGTCCACGTGATGGTCTGTCCTTACTTTGGTCATCAACAACCACCATCTCCTTGCTCCTGCCCTCTCAAACAAGCATGGGGATCTCTCGATGCTTTGATCGGACGGTTGAGAGCTGCTTACGAGGAAAACGGTGGACAGCAAGATTCAAACCCGTTCGCCGCACGTGCTGTCCGGATTTACTTGAGAGAAGTTAGAGAAAGTCAGGCCAAGGCCCGTGGGATTCCTTATGAGAAAAAGAAACGGAAACGACCACCAACTGTCACCACCGTTAGAGTTGACGTCGCTTCGTCGAGACAAAGTGACGGAGACGACTGTAACATTGCTCCGTCTGTCTCCGAGGCCGTACCGCCTTAAATAAAATGGTTATAATTATTGTTCGTTTGGTCATCGTAGGCGACTGCGGTTGTGTTCAATCTTGCGGTTGCGGTTACAAGAGATGTTGTTCATTTGTATACCATCGGTGGTTACAATTGCGGTTGATCGTAGATTTTTAGTTGCACTGCTATTTTAATCAGCGGTCAAACGTTACGTATACCGCAAATACGTGTGGTAACTAAACAAACAACAATTTACGGAATCTGCAACTGCAGGTTACTGCGGTTGACAAACATAATAGTTTTCTTGATATATATGTGTATAGTTTTCCTCCATCGTAACTATTTTGAGTTGGTGGTGAAATATATTTAGACGAACAACATACAAAGTTTTTTTTTTAGTTTAATTAGTGGATCTTTGATACATTTGAATTTTGAACTGTACGTTCTAAATTTCACGCCACGCACACATAACAAACCTTTCGATCGAAGACTATATAATGCTGTTATAATAATATATATATGAAGTATGCAGAATTGTACTATATCAATTGCTTTTCTGATAAAGTGGGTATATACCATGTGAAGCTTACACATAGTGCTTGTTGAAGAGTTTAGAGATGAGCGAAGAAGGAGATGAGGATCACATAGTCCGATGGAGAATGTTTTCAGTTTGTGTACGTTAAAAATCATACATCGATGACTATATTTGCTTGAAGACAATGTCATCATCTATACTACTCCCACAACATTATCTCTCTTTCAAGAAAAGACCTTTGTCTACGAACATACACGAGTTTAAATTATGCTTTTGTCTAATACACTTTAATTTTCTTTATAATGTTTTTAACGTTAAAAGTTCTAGCTAGTGACCAAATATCGTGGTTAACATGATTTCTATTTGTATCTAGTGTAATGAATATAGGTGAATGTATGTGCTTTTGATATACGTACAAACATACGTGTAAGCAAATTAATAACCTTGGAAAAATGGTAAAAGTCGTATGAACAGACACAAGATGGTGACTTATTGTTTGCCAATATTTCCGACCGACATGAAGCCTCGTGTTTACTGATACGTGTCTTTCCACACGTATAAGTTCTTCAAGTTTTTTAACACAATAGTAAATTACTAGATTGCTAATTCGGAAGTAGTTTTTTTGTCATCAATAATAAACATGATATTTTTCTATACATAATGTAGTTTGCGATCATTTTCACCCTATTAAGGATAAATATTTATAGGCTAGAATTCGTTGTCTTTGAAAATCATGATCAGAAAATTGTTTTATTCCTAGTCAGTACCACATGGGCTTTGATAAAGACGAACCAACAGCCAAGCCTAATTATGTTATTCTACAACTATTTATGATTATATCTGTATGGTTGTAACCAAATTAGAATTACATGCCTTAAACTAATGTTTTAAAAAATTATAATTATTTACGGAGCCCCATCAGTCGGTCATTCCCCAAAAACAATATGAACAAATCTACATAATTCAATGTATATTTTTTTACGTAAATATAAAAAAGGCATGTTTTATTTATGGTTGTTCGTTTGGTCGGTGGCTGCAGCTACGGTTGTGGTCAATCATGCGGTTGCGGCTGCGGTAGATGTTATTCGTTTGTCTGTCGACAGCGGTTGCGGTTGCGGTTGATCATAAATTTTTAGTCGCACCGTTGTTTTAATCAGCGGTCGAAAAAATTGTAACGTCTGACAACGACCGTGCGTCTACACAATCTGTGAACCTATGACAATGCGACATCGTGTTAAGATAGAACAAATTCCAAATTTTATTAAAGGACGTTTTTAAAAATACCAGCTTTTTTAAGAATACCATAAGTTTTTATTATTTGTTACTGTGTTTGCTTTGAACTTATATTTCTTTTAGATGAACAACATCTAATTATTTTAATTAAGAAGGTATTGGTCAACGTTGAAGTGAGTGTGTCACGGTGTCCTCACGTTACTGTTCTATCTTCAACCCCTTAGTAGACTCTTGCCTCCTCTATTCATGATAGGTGTGTGATAGTTTGGACTCAATCCAAACTGTATAATTTTACAAAACCGAACCGAAATGTGCTCGCGATAAATTTTCCATTTAAAACTATGGTATACCACCAAATACTTATATAACTAATACCACAATTTATATATCCACATTGGAGGAGTTAAAACATATTTCCTGCTCAATTAAAAATTGAAAACATATTTTTTTCTCTATTGAAAGTTCGAATCCTAATTAGACATGGTCGTGATTTTTGTCGTAAATTAAATAACAAATTGGTTTTAGAACTTTTAATTGATTGAGAAATATAATTTCCATTTCTCCAGCGTATACATACAAAACGTACCATTAGCTTTAATGATATTTAGTGTTATACGATAGTTATAAAACGGAAATATATCATCAGCCCAACCGAAATCAAACCAATTATTGTTTGGAGCAGAATATAGAAAACCAGATTTGACTCTAGTTAAATCTACAACGTAATCAAGCCGAATAAAAAAAATCAAAATTAACCGAATTTCACCCAACTAATTAACATTGAAACATCATAATGCACCGGGCAGTCTTAGCTTTGTAGATGTAAGCCATTCATTTCCCCTTGTTCACTTCCTCCCTCGATTTCTTGCTCCCAATTAACAGAATGAGGATGAAAGAACAAAAACTCGTTATTTCTCATTAACTTAAATTACTGTCTTTACACTCAATATTTACACATAAGGTTAACCGACTTAAACCAGGCATTTAACCAACCTAAACCGTATACAATTGTAATAGAGGAAAATGGTAAAAGGATCGGAAAATCAGCTGAGAAAACCAAACAAGCGAAATCCCACAAAACAAAACTACGTCGTTTGAATCCGTAACATCCGGGGAGAAAGTTAAGTAACAAACAGAACTATCGATTGAATGTTAGTAATTTTAAAGTTGGCCCAGTCCGTTGATTGCGGCCCATAAAGTTTTCGTGGGTTTAGCCCATAATGTTATTCTGATATATGATCGATTATGTTAGTCGATTTTTATTCTGATAAATATGTGATTTTATTCGTATAAATTCAAATCAAAATGGCACTTTGAAAATTTGGAACACCGAAAAAAAAAATATAAAAGATTTGAGCCGCCAATTTCTCTCTGGAAGAAATGTCGGACTCGATGATCGCTGATCAGACTTATCTCTTTCTCAATCGGATACAAGAAAGAAGGTCCTTCATTACCTCTGAATCACTTGGAATGTCAATTTCTCCTTTGTGTTGGCTCGAACCGTGTTTACTTCTCATTAATTTTGCAGGTTCGATGAAGAAACTCTTCGGATTCTCGAGTTGTCTCTGGTTGCAATGAATGTGACATCATTTTTCGAGGTTAGATCACGCTTGAGAGATTTCATGAGATCTGAATTGGTTGTCATATTCGGAGAATTCACTGGCGAAAACATCGTTGCAAAGCTCTCCGTACTTGAATTCTTCGCTCGTGCTTTTGCTCTCATCGGTGATATAGAGGTTCGTTTCCTGTTCTCGTTGATCTTAAGAAATTCGAACTTATCTTTGAGCTATTAGGGTGAGACCACGAAGCTACTCAGCTTACTCGTTTACCTTCTTAAAATCATCACTGTTATAAAGCGAATATTTGCCGATAGATTTGTGCGCTTTTATTTATGTATGTTATGCTCTTATGTATTTGAGTAGAGTTGTTTGGCTATGAGGTATGAGGCATTGATTTTGAGGGAGCTCAAAGCCACTTGCTGCTTGTGGTTAAGGGTTTCACATTCAGAATGGACTCAATTTGCAGTTCAGTCTATGGAAAATGGATTCCCTTCTATTGCAGGAAAGGTAAATACTCTTCCTTATGTGATATTTGAGGTCGTTTGTTTTAGTAATGGTGTTTCTTAAACATGCTCAATGGAAAATGAACTTATTATGCGATTGTTCACAAGTTAATGCTTGTTTATAAACTTGGATGCTTGAATGATCAGACCAATTTTCTCAATTGTTGAATGCATAAACTTGATTTGTTGTCTCTATGCCTTTTATTAGCGCTGTGTTTTACATTTTCTTTTCCCACATGGAAGAACGGATCAGTTTGTTCTTTTCCATTGCTTGTGCTCTGTCTTTTATTGTGATTACGTTTTAATAGGCGTCTGAAAATGCGCTATTGAGCCTGAAGAAGGATAGTCTATTTGAACCAAAATCAGAGGAATCTTCTGAAATTTTGGATGGTGCTTCGAAAGTAAGGAGTCTAAGGGATTCAGCTGCCTCGTTAAAATCTTTACACTCAGGTATTGTCATTTATAACGTGTGTTCTTTAAAGTCCAATTACTTCGAACAGAGTTTTGACACCATTTTGATCGACTTCTTCGTGTATACGTCCAAAACCTAGCATTCCCGTATCATTTTGATTCGTTTGGTTTGAATTGATATTGGTCTTAAATTCTCTCAAGTTTTATTCCAATCCTCCATTTCCTTCAATATATGTGAATTCAGCAATAAAATCTTTCTCAGCCTTCATTATAGATGTAATTGCTATTGATTGGAAAATCATTGAATTATACACTATGATCTTAGAAATCTTACGACTCTACCAACTACTGTGTAGATAGAAACTTTAACAGAGTGTTTGTTAGAATGTACCTGATTGTCCTGAGTATTTCTCAATTCACAAACAGTCCAGGCACAAGGTGCAGATTACTTGAGGAGCAAGGAACTTAGGAAACTAAGCAGACAGTCTCCACCAACTAAAACTCCAGACTGCACAGGTAGCAATTTGTTCAGAGAAGGAATCAAGAAGCGTAACCAACGAATGTTGCAAGATCACCGTAACATTCAGATGATCCCACAACTCGAACCAGATTCGCACTGTATTTGATGCCATTGGTCATGACCATTAATATACAGATCAATTTTTTTTCTTACAAACAAGTTTTAGTTAGATGGATGCGCTTCAATCCCTCTACCCTTTTGTATCTACAAAACATCATGTTTCTTCTATGGACAGGTTCATCATCCATGTCCTCTCAGAGCAAACAAGTATTATCTGGACAGGTTCATCATCTATGGTTTGATTGCAATCATGCCGTATGTTATAGCAATCGTATTTTTGTTTGGCCATATTGCACCACTCGTTTAGAAGTCGGCTACTACTATAAACTAAAGTGGAGAAAAAGGGCTGAAACGGTCAGTAAGAGAGGCCGCACGAATATGTTCCAAGCTGGACTCTTATAGCCAATCAGATTGGGATTAATTATCCCGTCGCTTTTTGGATAAGATGCCACGTCGTATCAATTGCATCACATATAAAATGTATTTTTAAAAAATCCTAAGCATGTAAATAATATCTATAAATTTTCCATGTTTTTCGCATGATGTCGGATAGGCGAAGGAAAAAAATAGAGTGGAGGACAAAAAAAACAAAAGAAAAGATAAGACACATATGGATACACAAAGGTTACCGAAAAAAGAAGAAGAAGAAGATACTGATCATCCACTTTCTTCAACCTTTGAGTCCAATACTGCTCTCTCCAAAGGCCAACAAAACCATTCCATGAATGATTTCGACAGCATTTTCGACATCACCATTGGCAATTTAAGCTCCTCTCAAGAGCTCGCCTGGGATTTCTGGGGAGAAGATGAAGAAGACGACGATTATGAAGAAGAAGAAAAAGGAATGAGTACTGATCAAGAAGGCTCAAGTTTATCGTTTTGGGACAACATGTCTACGGATTATGAAGACAAGGAGTTGGGTCTGAAGCTGAATCTAAACCATCAAGGAGTTATTAATGCTTGGTCTGATCGCCAACAGCCTCTCTGCACAGATAATACTTCAACATTAATGGCTCCGGTCCATGCCCTTTATGTTGGTTACCCTAAAATCTTTTACTTGTCGTGCAAGCTATGGTTAGTGATTTAATCTTTGATTATGGAATAGTGGAAATGATTGAAAATTGTATCCAGAGAGGAGAAGTGCCGGTGATGGAGGAAGAGAGAAACATGAGAAGGGAAGCAAGTGTGTTAAGGTACAAAGAGAAGAGACAGAGTAGGCTCTTCTCTAAGAAGATAAGGTATCAAGTCCGAAAACTCAACGCTGATAAACGACCTCGTTTTAAGGTTTCTTTCTCTCTTAGGCTACATCTCAATTTTTGACTATTTTTTTTTATATATATTTTCATGACATTAATTAATTTTGTGCTATAGAGAACCCTAATGCTATAGTTTTCTTATGAATATTCTTCGTATTTCTTTTGAATTATTTGTAGGGTCGATTCGTGAAAAGGAATACTTAAAAGTGGAGAAGAATCTCTTGAAGAAATGAAGAAAAATATCTGCAACCTTTGTTGTGTCTTTTTCAATTTTTCAATTTTTATTATTATTTAAATGTGCTTTTTGAGATATCATTATCGTAACTTGGTCAAATTGAAATGAAAATATCTTATTAACCAAAAAATCTTTTAGTAAAGAAAGTGAAGCAAATGACAAGCCTTGATCAAACTGGTGAGCCCAAAGGGTAAACGTCTAATAATAACTTAACAAGGCATCCATGTATCGTACCTAATTTTATTTAGCTATTGTATTATTAATATAAAATGTGAAAATACAAACAACAAGCACCAGTGGTCTAGTGGTAGAATAGTACCCTGCCACGGTACAGACCCGGGTTCGATTCCCGGCTGGTGCATTCGAGCTGTGATGAATTTGGCTTCGGCGTTGGTTGGGTCCATCGCACACATCTGATTCCAAGATTGATATTGTGCCGTACGACTGAGCTCCTTTTTTTATACAATTTTGCTTGATTATTTTTGTTTGATAATGCTTTTCTGCTTGATAATTTTGTTTTACAATACAAACTTACTAGATTTTTTTTTTAATTTATTAGTATTTGCTTGATAATTTTATGTTACAATCCACTCTACTACGGAGGATTTCGAAAAATAAAACTACCTAAACCAATTTGACCTAGATTAATATGGAGTGTTGTAGTTTGGTGATAATTGATATAACCATTGCATGCACGAAAGCAGACGATGTGTACTTTTGGAATGGTTCGAAGATATACGAGAGAAAGAGTGACAAAGTTAACTGTTTTTCACTTCAGGAAACAAATATTAGAAGAAATGGAATAGTACTTAAGCAAGCAAGTTGCAGATTTCTTAGCTAGTAAAGTACGTACATATTAACGTACGAAAAAAAGAATTTCTTATTTGAGTAACCCACGAAAACTATAATCATACTTATTGATTAGTTTAATTTATTTTTATAATTTAAAATTTAATCAAGTAATTACACTATATTAAATATAAATATTAAGGAAAAAAATAAAATATAAATATTATATTGATAACCTATTGTGCTTGCTCTAACTTTTCTGAAAATGGTAACCACTTTGTCTATTGTACACCTGCACTCTTTTGTTAATCATCAAATTGAAATAGATTTGATTGAGATAATTTGTTAATAAATATGATATCCAAGTCCCAAGATTCCCGGTCATTCGTACAATAGCTCTAACATATATGTAGAAAGATATTTCAATAATGATTTCTGTTAGCACAAGATTTGTGCAATGCGTTTGAGTTTTATGTGGGAAGTTTAAAATTGATGACGTGGCACAATTTCATTGGGAATGAGATAACAAGCGGTGCAAGGAAAAAAATATATTCGAAGAAGACAAGTTCGTGAAACTGAATATTGCTGAATATTCATTTAGGAAAAAGGAAATCTTAGTGCAAGACACATATAAAAAGTGGTGTCGTGAGGCAGCTAGGGTTGTCACTCTTGAGAAGAAGAATAGGATGTGTATAAGCTGTTGCACACATTTTCTGGTGAGTGAATAAAGAGTGAACACAACTGTTGTTGTGGGTGAGTTTTGGGTAGATTAGAAACTGGTGAGTGACGAGTCAGTGTGTGATGTCGTGTAATTCTGATTAAACAAGTTGTAAAAACTTTGTTTAAACGATTCTTAATATGCAATAAGATTGATTGCATAAATTATCGTGTAATTGTTTTTCTATATTTTCGTCTTTACAATTTCGACATATTTAATCATGGATATATGATGGAATGTCAAGTGTTCAGACTAAATTTCAATTCCATCCCTAAAATTATATTTTTAATAAATTGCAAATGACCATTAAAAATTGTGATTTTTTAGTTTAAAACTGTAATTATAAAATAATATCTTCAAAAAAAATTGAAACATAATTTTAGTTTTTTAAAATTTTGAGGAGAGGTTTTAATAATTTAAAGAGTTTTCTTAAATTGTTTTTTCAACGGAATTTAAAACTATTTGAAGTTTAATATTTTTAAAAATTAAATTGCCAATCAACCTAGATATTACTCAGTAAGCTGTAGTTTATATAAGAAACACTAAAAACTACACCCTTTGTTTTTTTAAACCAAAAAAATAATAGAACAAAAAAAAACGAATTAACGGTGCTGAAGATCCGTCGAAGTAAACTCTTCTTCAACACTGAAATGCATGTGGGTTCACTCTTGGATCCCCAACCTTATGATGCGAAGCTGGCAATTTATAGCTATCATCATCCATCGCTAGAGACTCTCCTTCTTGCTGATGAACCACAAGCACTGAGAAATGAAAATCCGTCGACGCAAACATGTCTCCTAACACACCTAACTCTGGGCATTCACTCCAATCCGTCAGTCCATACAAAACAGGCGACTCACGGTCATGGTCTCGACCCACAACAACCATATCGTATGTATCACCAAATGTCCTA